>JBBDGP010000501.1:1835000-2435000 GCA_037952835.1 Lithobates septentrionalis
TCTGTCGCTCTCGCTCTCTCGTTCTCTCTCTCTCTCGTCTCCTAATGTCTCTGTCTTTCTTTGTTTCTCTCTGTCTCTTTGAGGTCTTTCTCTCTGTCTCTGTTTCTCTGTCCCTTTCTGTCTCTATATCCCTCTGTCTCTGTGTCTCTTTCTGTGTGTGTGTGTCTCTCTCTCTGTCCTTTTCTGTCTTTTTCAGTCTCTCTCTGTCTCCTTCTGTTTGTGTGTCTCTGTCTCTTTCTCGCCCTCTGTCTCTCTCTCTGTCTCGTTCTGCCCCCCCCCCCCCCACACACACACACACACACACACACACTTCCAGAATGAGGAAGTGACATGATACACCTTGGTTCCAGTTTCATTCACCTTGCTTCCTGGTCATAGATGATTACATGTGCAACACCATGGCAACTGCAGATATAAATAGAGGCCAAAACTATGCTATCTTCAGTGGGCAAGGGGGGTCTGGTATCATGAAAATAAATCCAATCTTTCATTTTTAAACATCCAAGGCCATCTAGCTAGGTTTGCCACTTTTTCTTCAAGCCAGACCCAAACACTTTAGCAGCAGCATTTTTTTTTTGGGGGGGGGGGGGGGTATACGCTATAAAATTGTAAAAAACCTGGGACACTTTTGGTGGCCTGAAAGAGAGTAGTAATGTGGTGCATAGCTCGCCGCAGCAAACAGTGTGTGTGGATGAATTGTGAGTGTTCTGCATGGAATGCAGGAGTCAGATATGTCCTGGGGAGAGGACTAGTGCTAGCAGGGGGGTGGGGACAGTTAGATGTGCTAGTGGGCAGTGTCGGCTGTTGCTCAACATTTTTTTGGGGGCGCAAACAAACTGAAAAATTCTGAAAAAAAATAAATTTAAGCCTCGCTGTGCCGCATCAAATGCAGCCGCTGTGCCACATCAAATGCAGCCGATGTGCCCATCATATGCAGCCACTGTGCCCATCATGGAGGGGTCCTTTGGGAAGGAAGAGAGATAGTGCTAGGAGGGGTTGTCAGATTTCAAATCCAATCCACACTTCTAGCATATCTTCCCCCTGCCAAAGCCCCCCCCCCAGCACATATCCTCCCAATCCCTCGATCACAACACATATTTTCTACCTTGTCCTCCTTTCCAGCTGCTCTCTCCCCCTCCCTACATCTAAAGAGCATAATAAAAACTTTCTACAGACCTGATATCAGCAGCATCCATGCCCCCCCCCCCCCCCCCCTTCCTCCTGTGTGTACAGAGCTGAGAAGGAGGAGGAGGGGAGGAGCTTTGATATATTGACACTCTGCTCTGCTCTGCTGAACCAACCTGCTGTCAGGGAGAGGGGAGACATGTCACTTTCGGTGCAGTCCGTGTGAATGATGTGTCTGTTACAGAAGTAAACCCAAACATATCATTCAAAAACCAGACTATCCGGAAGAACTGTACAGGTGGCAACCCTAGATATAGCAGAAACCAAAATCTATATTTTTTTTTTATTACCACAAAGGGTAGTAGGGTTCAATTCCACCTTACTGCATGAAGTGAGCAGGGGCTCTTTTTAATTATTGAAGATGAGAAAAAAAGTTATTACCCATTTAATTTTCTCAGCCCTTGCTTTCTCATGCCATGATTTTCCAGTGGCAGAACCCAGCAGTAGTATTATGTACTCCTTCTCTGAATAAATTAGTCCTCAGTAGTGAAATGTCCATATGGGATAGTTTTTGTTAAAATGCATAGTATCGAGAAATTTTAATTCCTTGGTTATCATTATACCAATTATACATAGTTCCAATATGTAGTATAAGATTTTAGATTTTATAATAATTTAAATTTTTATTTAAAAACTATACTCTTGATAATAATTAAGACGTTTTTTTTTTTTTTTTTCTGAGGTCATCTTATATTAGCCTGGTCTAAGTTGTTTTTATCCCCTCTTATACAATGTATGACGCAATCTTTTGAGTAGTTAGATCCTTCTCAAATTGTTTGTTTAGTTTATGTTGAAACTACAACTCAATATTATTACCATATATGTGATCTTTTCTTTTGCTGCCACCATATGTACTTATGTACACTAATTGTTGAAATTCAATAAACAAATTTGACAAGAAAAAACAAACGTCATCTGCAAATTTGGTCTTTTGTTTTGGTCTCTCTCTCTGTCTCTGTGTCTCTCTGTCTGTCTCTGTCTCTGTCAGGGTTCCATAGCAATGAACCATAGCCCTGAACCAAAGGTAAGTACCCATCAAGGTAACATTACAGGCTGCCCCAACAACGTGGGGTCTGGGTATTGCTCCCAAGGTTTAACTGAGGTTGGACTGATTTAGAGGGGCTGCTTCTATTTGTGATATTAGAAGGCAGTGACCGAGATGATTGATGAGTTGAAGAATACGAAGATAAACTAGTTAAGCTTACCTTAGGACAAAAAAAAAAAATGAGGGACTAAGGACCTAAGGAGAAGGCTAGGGTTATAGGGGAGGTGCCCAGAGGGATTGTCCTCAAAAGCTTTGCCGGTGTCCAATCACATGAAAGTTACAAACCTATAACCCAAGGTCTATTAATACTTTGCCTGTCTCCTGTACTGTACAATTAAAGCGGAGTTCCACACAAAAATGGAACTTCCGCTTTTCGGAACCCTCCCCCCCTCCGGTGTCACATTTGGCACCTTTCAGGGGGGAGGGGGGTGCAGATACCTGTCTAAGACAGGTATTTGCACCCACTTCCGGCATAGACTCCCATGGGAGTCTATGCCTCTTCCCGTCCCCACCGCGCTGTCTGCTGGGAACACACAGCTCCCAGGAGAGAGCGGGGACCACTAGGGACGCGCAGCGCGACTCGCGCATGCACAGTAGGGAACCGGGAAGTGAAGCCGCAACACTTCACTTCCTGATTCCCTCACCTAGGATGGCGGCGGCAGCTGCCGAGAACCGAGCGGGTTCTCGGCGTCCCCTGCCGACATCGCTGGACCGTGGGACAGGTAAGTGGCCATGTATTAAAAGTCAGCAGCTGCAGTATTTGTAGCTGCTGGCTTTTAATATTTTTTTTTTTGGCGGTGTGGGTGAACCCCCGCTTTAAGATACGAATAAGATAATTAGTGGGACTGCTTCAGCAGTCCCACTATTGTTATTCGTTTTTTTACTTATTAGTGGGACTGCTTCAGCAGTCCCACTATTGTTGTTCGTTTTTTTAATTATTAGTGGGACTGCTTCAGCAGTCCCACTATTGTTATTCGTTTTTATTTATTTTTAAATTTTAATTTTAATTATTGGGACTGCTTCAGCAGTCCCACTATTGTTATTCGTTTTTATTTATTTTTAATTTTAATTAATGGAAATGCTTTAGCAGTCCCACTATTGTTATTCGTCTTTATTTCTTTTTAATTTTAATTAATGGGAATGCTTTAGCAGTCCCACTATTGTTATTCGTTTTTATTTCTTTTTAATTTTATTATTCCGTACGTTTTTTGGCTCTGCGTAACGTCTGCATACTTTCAGCTATTAAAGCCATTCAACTTTTCATATTTATACTTTTTAAAATATTAAGCATTTTAACACTTTTTTTTTTAACATTGAAGTCAATGGGAGCATGCTTCAAATCCTTAAAATCTTGTTCCGCTCCCAAAAGTTTCAGCTCCTTCAAACTTTCACCTAAAGACGCCAAACAAACTTTGAAATGTTCACAAAATATTCAGCTATCTGGCTATATCTTTTCAGTTTAATATCTTTTACAGTTTTTGTGAAAAATCTGTTTGTTTAGTGGTCATTTCAGGAAATGTTATCGATTAAACAGAGTGTACTAGGCTGCTTTTGTTGCCATGGTTACCAAAGCTTCTGTTATACACATTGATGGGCAGTGGGGGAGGCGGCTGTAGCATCTCAGCTCTGATTACAGAGCCCGGGGGAGGGGACAGACACCATGTACTGATTTATAATAGAGGAATATGATGGGGCAGTTTTGATGGGGCAATTCTGATGGGGCAGTTTTGATGGGGCAATTCTGATGGGGCAGTTTTGATGGTGGCAATATGATGGCGCAATTTTGATGGGGCAATTCTGATGGGGCAGTTTTCATGGTGGCAAAATGATGGGGCAGTTTTGATAGGACAATTTTGATGGGGCAGTTTTGATGGTGGCAATATGATGGGGCAGTTTTGATGTGGGCCATTTTAGCAATTCAGCTATTCAGCATTCCCACGCATTTTCTCCAGGAAATGCATTTTCTAGTTTGGTATAATATGCCTTTTTTTTATCTCTATTGGTGCAGTTAGGTGATCACTAAGCTCCCACTTCTGCCAGTGAGTGGCTTGCCAACAGGGCAAATTCAGAGTCCAATAAGGTCTCCTGCCTACATCTGTTGCTCTCCCATTGTTGGTTCTCTCCTGTTGTCACTCAGCTCCTGTTGTTATCAGCTGCAGCAGCCACTTAGGTCGGTCATAGAATGTTCGAATCTCGGCCGGTTCAGCAGGAACCAGCCAAGATTTTAACCATACATGGGCAGGCTGAATGTACCAACCTGCCAGATTTTGCATGCGATTATCCTATTATTAGCAATCCTCAGTGTTGGCTCAGCAGGAGGGATTCCCCTGTCAACACTATCTGTGTTGATGGGGTAATTGAGCAAATTTATTTTGTACCGTGTTGCTTTACTGACACAGGGGAGCCGTAGCTTAACCACTTGACGACCGCCTCACGCCGATGTACGTCGGCAAGGTGGCACGGACAGGCAAAATCACGTACATGTACGTGATTTGCCTTCCGCGGGTGGGGGGTCCGATCAAACCCCCCC
This sequence comes from Lithobates septentrionalis, assembly GCA_037952835.1. NCBI lineage: Eukaryota > Metazoa > Chordata > Amphibia > Anura > Ranidae > Lithobates > Lithobates septentrionalis. Next base: position 1,839,761 of record JBBDGP010000501.1, read on the forward strand.
GGTGCCCGAGGCGGTCGTCTTTTGTCCAGCGGCGATCAGAGGTGAGGGGGAGACCATCCGTTCGTGGCCCCCCCTCGCGATCGCTGCCGGCCAATCGAATCATTCCTTTGCTGCTGTATGCTAAACAGCAACAAAGGAAATTATGTCATCTCTCCTCGGCTCGGTGATTTCCGTTCCGGCCCGAGGAGAGACGACATGTGAGTGAGTGCACCAACACACACACACACAGTAGAACATGCCAGGCACACAAAACACCCCGATCCCCCCCCGATCGCCCCCCGATCCCCCCCCCCGATCACCCCCCCCTGTCACAAACTGACACCAAGCAGTTTTTTTTTTTCTGATTACTGCATAGTGTCAGTTTGTGACAGTTACAGTGTTGGGACAGTTAGTATTACCCCCCTTTAGGTCTAGGGTACCCCCCTAACCCCCCCTAATAAAGTTTTAACCCCTTGATCACCCCCTGTCACCAGTGTCACTAAGCGATCATTTTTCTGATCGCTGTATTAGTGTTGCTGGTGACGCTAGTTAGGGACGTAAATATTTAGGTTCGCCGTCAGCGTTTTATAGCGTCAGGGACCCCCATATACTACCGAATAAATGTTTTAACCCCTTGATGGCCCCGTAGTTAAACCTTTCACCACTGATCACCGTATAACCGTTACGGATGACGCTGGTTAGTTCGTTTATTTTTTATAGTGTCAGGGCACCCGCCGTTTATTACCGAATAAAGGTTTAGCCCCCTGATCGCCCGGCGGTGATATGCGTCGCCCCAGGCAGCGTCAGATTAGCGCCAGTACCGCTAACACCCACGCACGCAGCATACGCCTCCCTTAGTGGTATAGTATCTGAACGGATCAATATCTAATCTGATCCGATCTATACTAGCGTCCCCAGCAGTTTAGGGTTCCCAAAAACGCAGTGTTAGCGGGATCAGCCCAGATACCTGCTAGCACCTGCGTTTTGCCCCTCCGCCCGGCCCAGCCCAGCCCACCCAAGTGCAGTATCGATCGATCACTGTCACTTACAAAACACTAAATGCATAACTGCAGCGTTCGCAGAGTCAGGCCTGATCCCTGCGATCGCTAACAGTTTTTTTGGTAGTATTTTGGTGAACTGGCAAGCACCAGCCCCAGGCAGCGTCAGGTTAGCGCCAGTAGCACTAACACCCACGCACGCAGCATACACCTCCCTTAGTGGTACAGTATCTGAACGGATCAATATCTGATCCGATCAGATCTATACTAGCGTCCCCAGCAGTTTAGGGTTCCCACAAACGCAGTGTTAGCAGGATCAGCCCAGATACCTGCTAGCACCTGCGTTTTGCCCCTCCGCCCGGCCCAGCCCAGCCCACCCAAGTGCAGTATCGATCGATCACTGTCACTTACAAAACACTAAACGCATAACTGCAGCGTTCGCAGAGTCAGGCCTGATCCCTGCGATCGCTAACAGTTTTTTTGGTAGCGTTTTGGTGAACTGGCAAGCGCCAGCGGCCTAGTACACCCCGGTCGTAGTCAAACCAGCACTGCAGTAACACTTGGTGACGTGGCGAGTCCCATAAGTGCAGTTCAAGCTGGTGAGGTGGCAAGCACAAGTAGTGTCCCGCTGCCACCAAAAAGACAAACACAGGCCCGTCGTGCCCATAATGCCCTTCCTGCTGCATTCGCCAATCCTAATTGGGAACCCACCGCTTCTGCAGCGCCCGTACTTCCCCCATTCACATCCCCAACCAAATGCAGTCGGCTGCATGAGAGGCATTTTCTTTATGTCCTCCCGAGTACCCCTACCCAGCGAACCCCCCCAAAAAAGATGTCGTGTCTGCAGCAAGCGCGGATATAGGCGTGACACCCGTTATTATTGTCCCTCCTGTCCTGACAATCCTGGTCTTTGCATTGGTGAATGTTTTGAACGCTACTATGCACTAGTTGAGTATTAGCGTAGGGTACAGCATTGCACAGACTAGGCACACTTTCACAGGGTCTCCCAAGATGCCATCGCATTTTGAGAGACCCGAACCTGGAACCGGTTACCGTTATAAAAGTTAGTTACAAAAAAAGTGTAAAAAAAATATATATATATATATATAAAATAAAAAAAAAATAGTTGTCGTTTTATTGTTCTCTCTCTCTCTATTCTCTCTATTGTTCTGCTCTTATTTACTGTATTCTATTCTGCAATGTTTTATTGTTAATATGTTTTATCATGTTTGCTTTTCAGGTATGCAATTTTTTTATACTTTACCATTTACTGTGCTTTATTGTTAACCATTTTTTTGTCTTCAGGTACGCCATTCACAACTTTGAGTGGTTATACCAGAATGATGCCTGCAGGTTTAGGTATCATCTTGGTATCATTCTTTTCAGCCAGCGGTCGGCTTTCATGTAAAAGCAATCCTAGCGGCTAATTAGCCTCTAGACTGCTTTTACAAGCCGTGGGAGGGAATGCCCCCCCCCACCGTCTTCCGTGTTTTTCTCTGGCTCTCCTGTCTCAACAGGGAACCTGAAAATGCAGCCGGTGATTCAGCCAGCTGACCATAGAGCTGATCAGAGACCAGAGTGGCTCCAAACATCTCTATGGCCTAAGGAACCGGAAGCTACGAGCATTTTATGACTTAGATTTCGCCGGATGTAAATAGCGCCATTGGGAAATTGGGGAAGCATTTTATCACACCGATCTTGGTGTGGTCAGATGCTTTGAGGGCAGAGGAGAGATCTAGGGTCTAATAGACCCCAATTTTTTCAAAAAAGAGTACCTGTCACTACCTATTGCTATCATAGGGGATATTTACATTCCCCGAGATAACAATAAAAATGATTAGAAAAAAAAAATGAAAGGAACAGTTTAAAAATAAGATAAAAAAGCAAAAAAATAATAAAGGAAAAAAAAAAAAAAAGCACCCCTGTCGCCCCCTGGTCTCGCGCTAAGGCGAACGCAAGCGGCGGTCTGTCGTCAAACGTAAACAGCAATTGCACCATGCATGTGAGGTATCACCGCGAAGGTTAGATCGAGGGCAGTAATTTTTGCAGTAGACCTCCTCTGTAAATCTAAAGTGGTAACCTGTAAAGGCTTTTAAAGGCTTTTAAAAATGTATTTATTTTGTTGCCACTGCACGTTTGTGCGCAATTGTAAAGCATGTCATGTTTGGTATCCATGTACTCGGCCTAAGATCATCTTTTTTATTTCATCAAACATTTCGGCAATATAGTGTGTTTTATTGCATTAAAATTTAAAAAAGTGTGTTTTTTCCCCAAAAAATGCGTTTGAAAAATCGCTGCGCAAATACTGTGTGAAAAAAAAATGAAACACCCACCATTTTAATCTGTAGGGCATTTGCTTTAAAAAATATATATAATGTTTGGGGGTTCAAAGTAATTTTCTTGCAAAAAAAAAAAAAACTTTTTCATGTAAACAATAAGAGTCAGAAAGGGCTTTGTCTTCAAGTGGTTAGAAGAGTGGGTGATGTGTGACACAAGCTTCTAAATGTTGTGCATAAAATGCCAGGACAGTTCAAAACCCCCCCAAATGACCCCATTTTGGAAAGTAGACACCCCAAGCTATTTGCTGAGAGGCATGTCGAGTCCATGGAATATTTTATACAAGTTGCGGGAAAGAGACAAATTTTTTTTTTTTTTGCACAAAATTGTCACTAAATGATATATTGCTCAAACATGCCATGGGAATATGTGAAATTACACCCCAAAATACATTCTGCTGCTTCTCCTGAGTACGGGGATACCACATGTGTGAGACTTTTTGGGAGCCTAGCCGCGTACGGAACCCCGAAAACCAAGCACCGCCTTCAGGCTTTCTAAGGGCGTGAATTTTTGATTTCACTCTTGACTGCCTATCACAGTTTCGGAGGCCATGGAATGCCCAGGTGGCACAAAACCACCCCAAATGACCCCATTTTGGAAAGTAGACACCCAAAGCTATTTGCTGAGAGGTATAGTGAGTATTTTGCAGACCTCACTTTTTGTCACAAAGTTTTGAAAATTGGAAAAAGAAAAAAAAATGTTTTTTCTTGTCTTTCTTCATTTTCAAAAACAAATGAGAGCTGCAAAATACTCACCATGCCTCTCAGCAAATAGCTTGGGGTGTCTACTTTCCAAAATGGGGTCATTTGGGGTGGTTTTGTGCCACCTGGGCATTCCATGGCCTCCGAAACTGTGATAGGCAGTGAAGAAAGAAATCAAAAATTTTCACCCTTAGAAATCCTGAAGGCGGTGATTGGTTTTCGGGGTCCCGTGCACGGCTAGGCTCCCAAAAAGTCCCACACATGTGGTATCCCCGTACTCAGGAGAAGTAGCTAAATGTATTTTGGGGTGCAATTCCACATATGCCCATGGCCTGTGTGAGCAATATATCATTTAGTGACAACTTTGTGCAAAAAAAAAAAAAAAAAAGTGTCACTTTCCCGCAACTTGTGTCAAAATATAAAATATTCCATGGACTCAATATGCCTCTCAGCAAATAGCTTGGGGTGTCTACTTTCCAAAATGGGGTCATTTGGGGGGGTTTTGTGCCACCTGGGCATTCCATGGCCTCCGAAACTGTGATAGGCAGTGAAGAGTGAAATCATAAATTTACACCCTTAGAAATCCTGAAGGCGGTGATTGGTTTTCGGGGCCCCGTACGCGGCTAGGCTCCCAAAAAGTCCCACACATGTGGTATCCCCATACTCAGGAGAAGCAGCAGAATGTATTTTGGGGTGCAATTCCACATAGGCCCATGGCCTGTGTGAACAATATATCATTTAGTGACAACTTTTTGTAAATATTTTTTTTTTTTGTCATTATTCAATCACTTGGGACAAAAAAAATAAATATTCAATGGGTTCAACATGCCTCTCAGCAATTTCCTTGGGGTGTCTACTTTCCAAAATGGGGTCATTTGGGGGGGTTTTGTACTGCCCTGCCATTTTAGCACCTCAAGAAATGACATAGGCAGTCATAAACTAAAAGCTGTGTAAATTACAGAAAATGTACCCTAGTTTGTAGACGCTATAACTTTTGCGCAAACCAATAAATATACGCTTATTGACATTTTTTTTACCAAAGACATGTGGCCGAATACATTTTGGCCTAAATGAATGACTAAAATTGAGTTTATTGGATTTTTTTTATAACAAAAAGTAGAAAATATCATTTTTTTTCAAAATTTTCGGTCTTTTTCCGTTTATAGCGCAAAAAATAAAAACCGCAGAGGTGATCAAATACCATCAAAAGAAAGCTCTATTTGTGGGAAGAAAAGGACGCAAATTTCGTTTGGGTACAGCATTGCATGACCGCACAATTAGCAGTTAAAGCGACGCAGTGCCAAATTGGAAAAAGACCTCTGGTCCTTAGGCAGCATAATGGTCCGGGGCTCAAGTGGTTAACAGAATGTGTCTGGCTGCCATTGCAGCTTAACTATTGACCTGCAGAGTATTTACCCCCCACCCTTCATGACCAGGCCATTTTTTGGGTACAGCACGATACAGCACTGCTTTGCTTTAACTGACAATTTCGCGGTTGTGCGTTGCTGTACCCAATTTTTTTTGTTCTTTTTTTCCCACAATTAGAGATTTCTTTTGGTGGCATTTGATTACCTCTGCGGTTTTTATTTTTTGTGCTATGACAATTTGTGCTATGACAATTTAAAAAAAACACACACACTTTTTACTTTCTGCCGTAAAACATATCCAATAAATTTTTTTTTAAAAAAATCGAATTTAGGCCAATATGTATTCTGCTACATATTTTTTGTAAAAAAAAATCACAATACACCTATATTGATTGGTTTGCGCAAAAGTTTTATAGCGTCTACTAACTATGGGATATATTTATGGAATTTTTATTTACTTTTTACCAGTATTGGCGACAATCAGTGACTTATAGCGGGACTGTAATATTTCGATGGACAAATCGGACACTAACTGACACTTTTGACCTTTTTTGGGGACCAGTGACACTAATACAATGATCATTGCTGTCACTGTACTAATGAAACTGGCTGGGAAGGGGTTAAACATCAGGGGCAATCAAAGGGTTAACTGTGTGCATAGTCAGTGCTTGTGTATTGTGTGAGAGGTGCTTTTTATAGCAGAAGTCATTGATCCATGTTCCTGCTTTGCAGGAACACAGGATCAATGCCTCCCCTACTGACAGAACGACAATCTGCCTTGTTTACATAGGTAGATCACCGTTCTGGCTCTCTGCCTAATGATTGGAGGGTGCTGGTGGATAACGAGTGTGTGGTCCCCACAGATTAGCTCCCGCTGTGTATAATCACAGCGGTAGTGGGTCGCCGGCAGCTCGCATGTGCCCCCCAGACTGGAAAGTGCAGGATCACATACTAGGTACCTGATCCTGCCCAGCAGAGCCACCTTGGCGCCGTATACGTAAGTTATATGGTCGGCAAGCGGTTAAGGGGAGTGGTAAAATCGCAGCTCAGCCACCTAATTTTACCACCCCCTACCCACCCCTGTGAACGAGCCCTTGAATTAAAATTTGACTAGGGACCACCAGGAATGAAACAAAGGGATATTCCAATGCAGAAACTAAAAGTGCTTTATGTGTTATTTCATTTCTAACTGGTCAAAGCTTTCACAATTCTAAAGTCATTACAAGTTCTTCTACCTAGCAGAGTTTATAATTAGTGTTGGGTGATCAGTTTGGCCCAAGCATGAGTTTGGGCTGAACATTGGCTGTTCGCCCCGTTCAGGGTACACCTGAATTTGCAGGGTGTTCGCCCCGCCGAACGCCCTGCAATGCCCTGCGCGCTGCACAGTGCATTCTGCGCCCTTCCAATCAGGGCACAGTAAAAGCTGGTTGTTAAGGAGCGTGGCTGGGTCGCGGCGTCCTTAACAACTGAATCATCAGCTGTCAGTGGGCTTCCCTGCTGTCAGCTGAAAAAAAAATTGAAGAAAATAGTAAAAAAAAAAAAAATAGCGTGGGGTCCCCCCTAGTCAATACCAGACCCTCACCTGAGCATGCAGCCTGGCAGGTCAGGAAAAGGGGAGGACGACTGAGCCACATGCCCTCAACATACCCCCCATCCCAAAACACCTTGTCTTTATGTTGATGGGGACAAGGGTCTCTTCCCCACAACCCTGGGCTGAGGTTGTGGGGGGTCCGCGGGCAGGGGGGCATATTGGAACCTGGAAGCCCCCTTTTAACAAGGGGGCCCCCAGTTCCCACCCTCCCCCCTATGTGAAAGAGTAAAAGTGTCAAAAAGTAATAAAAACACAGACTTTTTTTGTCAATTCCTTTATTAAAAAAATAAAAAAACAGTGTCCCCTGATGTAGATCCATAATCAACCACGCCGCTGCTGCTGCACCGCCAGACCAGAAAAATAGCAACAAAAAAAATCACTCTGTCTGCCATTAAGGCAAGTGGCTTGTCATTTGACAGTTCTTATATAGGTAAGTGTGGCGCCACCTGGCTAGATCAACTGGTGGCACTTCCCCCCTAGTCATGTCACAGACCAGTGCATGCTGGGTCGGTGATGTCACAAGGGGGTGGTGCCACCAGGTGACGCTAACAGGTGGCCCGCCCTTACCTATATAAGAACTGTCAAATGGCAGAGAAGGCATTTGGCGGTAGCCATCAATGAGTGCAGAGTGTTTTGTTTTTTTTTGGGTTCGGCAACGTCCTGATTGATGGATTTAAAAACTGTCTGTGTTTTTATTACTTTTTGACACTTTTTTGGTAAATGCGTAGGGGTACCCCATACTCGTTCACATAGGGGGGTGGGATTTGGGAGCACTTGTTAAAGCGGGCTTCCATATTCCAATACGCCCCCTGCCTACAGACCCTCACAACCAAACCCCCCTGCCCCAAAGCACCCCTCCATGTTGAGGGCATGTGGTCTGGTATGGTTCAGGCTCGGATAAGGGTCTGGTAATCAAGCAATGTTAGTAAAGCTATCTCTCCTGCTATGCTGTTGTATTCTGACAGGGGGACTGCCCCCTCCCTCGCCAGAACATGCTGATCCTTGCTCGTAGCCATTGCCTGCCAGCACTGATCAGATGCTGCTTGCTTTTTCAGCTTGTCCCTTAAACAAAAGCTGATCGTTAGACCAACTTCTTTCGGAATGTCAGCTGTACACACTGGTCGCATCCTCTGAACTCTGCACTCTATACAATGTGCACCCCTGAACTCTGCACTCTATACCCTGCACACCCCTGAACTCTGCACTCTATACACTACGCACCCTGAACTCTGCACTCTGTACATTGCGTGCCCCTGAACTCTGCACTCTATACGCTGAACTCTGCACTCTGTACACTGCGCACCCCCTGAACTCAGCACTGTATACACTGCGTGCCCCTAAACTCTTCACTCTGTGCACCTATGAACTCTGCACTCTATGCTATGCACCACTGAACTCTGAACTCTACATACTGTGCACCCCTAAAACCTGCACTCTTTACACTGTGCACCCATGAACCCTGCACTCTGTATACTGCACAACCTTGAACCTTGTACACTGCGCACATCTGAAGCTTGTACTCTGTACACTGCGCACTCCTGAACTCTGCATCCCTGAACTCTGCACTCTGTATATATATATACACTGTATTCAGTTTAGCTAGATCTGTTCTTGTTATTCTCTTCCTGACAGGCAGGCAGTTGTTGTTACAGTATTTACAGCTACCTGAAGAAAATTGCTGGTGTTCTTCTGATCCTATTAGTACCACAGTCAGGCAGCTACAGTATTTACAGTTAGTGTAGTGCGTCCTCTGCACAGTGTTCAACTAAAGCTACCTATAGAAGATTGGTGGTGTTTTTCTGATCCTGTCACTACCGCAGGCAGCTACATTATTTAAACGTTAGTGTAGTGCATCCTCTGCACAGTGTTCAGCTAAAGCTACAAGTTAGTGTAGTGCGACCTCTGCACAGTGTTCAGCTAAAGCTACAAGTTAGTGTAGTGCGACCTCTGCACAGTGTTCAGCTAAAGCTACTTGTAGAAGATTGGTGGTGTTTTCCTGATCCTATCACTACCGCAGGCAGCTACATTATTTAAACGTTAGTGTAGTGCGTCCTCTGCACAGTGTTCAGCTAAAGCTACCTATAGAAGGTTGGTGGTGTTTTCCTGATCCTATCACTACCGCAGGCAGCTACATTATTGAAAAATATATATATATATCCCAGCTTAGTGCAGCTACATCTCACTGCAGGCCATTAGTATGTCTGGAAGGCCAACAAGGAGAGGCAGACAGTTACAAGCCAATAAAAGAGGGTAAGCAGGCTCTGTGTCTAGAGGCAACAGTGCTGGTCGTGGACACGGTGCACCCTCATCAGCACGTGGCCGTGGGACACACTTGGCCTTTTTTTCGGCAGCTGGCCGCGTTGAGCCGCAACATGTGGAAGACTTGGTCGAGTGGATGACCAAGCCGTCCTCATCCTCCTCATCCTCTCTCACCCATGCTCAGGGTACTTTGTCTGGCAAAGCAGCTGCCAACCTCTTCCCTCGGCTCAATGGAATCAGTCACTCCTTCCCTAGCCCCACCATGTCTCCCTGAGGAGTCCCCCGAACTGTTTGACCACAGTGTTGGGTACATGCTCCAGGAGGATTCCCAGCGTTTTGAAGGCTCTGATGATGGTACTCAGGAAGGCAGTAACGTGAGCCCAGACAGAGGGGGTGCCCAAAAAGGACAGCAATCTGGCAGTCATGTTGCCCCTGCTGCAGCATACTGCCAGGTTCGCTCCAGTGATGAAGAGGGAGGGGATGATGAGGTCACTGACTCCACGTGGGTGCCTGATAGGAGAGAGGAGGAGGAGGCACATCACCAACAAGGCAGGATGCCCTCCAGGGGCCAGCTTAAGGGCAGCACACTGACTGCATCACACCGTAAAGCTCCGCATGTGCAGGGCGCTGCTGTCTCTGTGCGTTATTCTAAAGTTCTTTGGTGTGGGCCTTTTTTGAGACGAGTGCATCAGATCGCACCGCTGCTATTTGCAACATATGTCTCAAGCGTATCTCGCGTGGCCAAAACATCTCCCGCTTGGGCACCACATGCTTGACCAGACATATGTTGACCTGCCATGCAGTTCGTTGGCAAGCGTACCTAAAAGATCCACACCAAAGAACAAAGAGGACCTCTCCTTGCTCCTCATCAGCTGAGATCTCCAACCCCAATATACCTTCAGTCCTCTCTGAGACCTGCACTGAGAGGAATGAAGGTGTAGAACTAGGTGTGTCACAGCCAAGTACTTGTGGGCAATCTGCTATCGGTACACCGACGTCAGATTGTACCAGGCAAATTTCCCTGCCCCAGCTGCTGCACCGCCGAAATAAGTTTGCTCCCAGCCATCCATCCACATGCCCAGCGGTTGAATGCTAGCTTGGCAAAATTGCTAGCACTTCAACTGCTACCTTTTCAGTTGGTAGACTCTGTACCCTTCCATGAGTTTGTGAAATGTGCGGTTCCTCAGTGGCAGGTACCCAAACGCCACTTTTTCTCACGGAAGGCAATTCCGGCTCTCTACCGGCATGTGGAAGGCAATGTCCATGCCTCGCTGGACAGGGCGGTCAGCGGTAAGGTGCATATTTGTTGTCCAGCAGGCATGGACAGGGACGTTACCTAAGTTTCACGGCGCATTGGGTGACTCTGCTGGCAGCTGGGAAGGATGCAGGACAAGGTGCAGTAGTGTTGGAGGTTGTTCCGCTGCCACCATGCCTCCAAAATGCTACTACTGGTGATTCTGACACTCCTCTCTCCTCCACCCCCTCCTCTTCTTCCTCCATGGCCTCTTCCTGTGCTTTGTCCTCGGAACTGTAGGCGTTCAAAGGGCTACGCAACTACACAGGCCAAAAGATGCCATGCGGTGCTTGAGCTGGTGTGCTTGGGGGACAGGAGCCACACTGGGGCAGAGGTTCTGTCAGCTCTGCAGGGGCAGGTTCAGAGGTGGTTGACGCCACGCCAACTTAAGGCAGGAATGGTGGTTTGCGACAATGGCACCAACCTCCTCTCTGCCCTCCGACAGGGACAAATGACCCATGTGCCCTGTTTGGCTCACGTCCTTAACTTGGTGGTGCAGCGGTTCTTGGGCAGGTACCCGGGCTTACAGGATGTCCTGAGGCAGGCCAGGAAAGTCTGTGTGCATTTCCGCCGGTCATATAATGCCAGTGCTCGGCTGGCAGACCTCCAAAAGGAATTTAACCTGCCCAAGAACTGCCTAATCTGTAAGATGCCCACCAGGTGGAACTCAACGTTGGCCATGCTGCAGCGGCTGCACACGCAGCAGAGGGCCATCAATGAGTACCTGTGCGACTATGGCACCAGGACAGGGTCAGGAGAGCTTGGATTTTTTTCCACACGCCAGTGGGCCATGATCAGGGATGTATGCACTGTCCTGTCACCATTTGAGGAGGCCACGAGGATGGTGAGCAGTGACAGTGCATGCATCAGTGACACTGTCCCCCTTGTCCACCTGTTGGAGCACACGCTGCATGGAATAATGGACAGGGCATTTGAGGCAGAACAGAGGCAAGAAGAGGAGGACTTCCTTAGCTCTCAAAGCCTCCTTTATCCAGACAGTGTTCCTGCGTGCCCGCCGATCACACAGGAAGAGGACGAGGAGGAGGAAGAGGAGGATTGTGTCAGCATGGAGGTGGAGCCTGGCACTCAGCATCAGCAGCTGTCTTTAAGGGATCATTTACAGTCCCAAGAAACCCATGGACTTGTATGTGGCTGGGAGGAGGTGGCTGCAGATCATGTCGTCCTTAGTGACCCAGAGGACTCCGGACCGAATGTCTCAGCAAACCTATGCTGCATGGCCTCCCTGATCCTGCAAAGCCTGCGGAAGGATCCTCATATTTGTGGTATCAAGGAGAGGGATCAATACTGGCTGGCAACCCTCCTTGATCCACGTTACAAGGGTAAGGTTGCGGACCTTATCTTGCCGTCGCAGAGAGAGCAGAGGATGAAACATCGTCGGAAGGCCTTGCAGAAAGGTCTGTGCAACGCGTTCCCAGAGACTGGGAGGTTACAAACTCCTGTTTCTGGACAACGTGTTGCTTAGGCTTCGGTCAGTCAAAGAAGGAGCGGTGGAGAAGGTGGCCGTCTGACGATGCGTTCAGACAATTTTTTAGTCCGCAGCCCCAAGGTATGATCGGTTCCAGCAACCATCGCCAGTGTCTGTTTTACATGGTGCAGGAATACCTAGGGGCAAGATCTGACTTGGACACCTTTCCCACCAAAAATCCTCTAGGTTACTGGGTCTTGAGGATGGATCACTGGCCAGAGCTTGCACAGTATGCAATTGAGCTACTGGCCTGTCCTACATCAAGCGTTCTTTCAGAACGCACATTCAGTGCTGCTGGAGGTTTTGTAACCGATCACAGGGTGCGCCTGCCCACCGACTCGGTCGATCGACTGACCTTCATAAAAATGAATCAGTCTTGGATCACCACCAGCTACCAAGCACCTGATGCTAATGTAACCGAATCATTTTTTTTCAAATGTCAGATCCCTTCAAGACTGCCTATGCTGATGCTGAGTGACTATCCTGTTCCTGTTATGCTGATTGACTATCCTCTTCCTCCTCAATGATCATGCTGATAGCTTGTAAGAATATTTTTGGTTCTGGGCGCCGCCACCAGTGGCTAAGGCCCAATTTTTCAGCCCCTGTTTAACAGAGGCATGTAATTACAATTTTTGATGCAATATTTTGCAAGGGGGGTTTGTTGCTGCACTCAACTAGAGTATTTGTGAGGGGTTGCAGTGTTGTGGCTCCAGTACCAGTGCCTAAGGCCCAATTTTTCAGCCCCTGTCTAACAGGGGCGTGTAATTACAATTTTGGATGCAATATTTTACAGGAGGGCTCATTCCTGCGCTCCAACTAGAGTATCTGTGAGGGGTTGCAGTGTTGTGGCACCAGTGCCTAAGGCCCAATCTTTCTGCCCCTGTTCAACAGGGACATGTAATTACAATTCTTGATCTAATATTTCACATCAGGGCCTGTTTCTGCGCCCACCAAGAGTAACTGTGAGGACTTACAGTGTTGTGGCACCAGCACCACCACCACCAAAGGCCCAATTATTCTGACCCTGTTCAACAGGGACATGTAATTACAATTCTTGATCTAATATTTCACAGCAGAGCCCGTTCCTGCACCCACCAAAAGTAACTGTGAGGGCTTACAGTGTTGTGGCAACACCAACACCTAATGCCGCGTACACACGGTCGTACTTTTCGTCTACAAAAGTCCAACGGACGCTGACGGACTAAAGCTGGCTGGTAATCCGATCGTGTGTGGGCTTCTCCGGACTTTCAACGTACTTTTTTAGCCTCAAATCCGACGTACTTTAGATTTGAAACATGCTTTAAAACTTTACTTCGTAACTACGACGGACCCCGAAATCCGCTCGTCTGTGTGCTAGTCCGACGGACAAAAAGCCACGCTAGGGCACCTATTGGCTACTGGCTATGAACTTCCTTATTTTAGTCCGGTGTACGTCATCACGTACGAATCCGACCGACTTTTGTGTGGTCGTGTGTAGGCAAGTCCGTTCGTTAGAAAGTAGGCCGCAAGTCCGCCGCAAGTCCACCGAAAGTCTGCCGGAAGTCTGTCGGACAGGCTGTCTGACTTTTGTAGACGAAAAGTACGACCGTGTGTACGCGGCATAAGGCCCCAATTTCTGCAGAGTATATAGGGCAGGCCCCTACTTTCAAACATCCAACTTACAAACGACTCCTACTTGCAAACAGGAAGTGAGATGAAATCTACCCCTAGGAAGGGAAATTCTCTCCTGTAAGAGTTAATATGGGAAAAACGTGTCTCCTTTCCACTGATCCTTTATCACCAATCCTTGTTTCACTAAAAACCCCAAATTGTCAAAAAACATTTGTCATTGGGACAGAAAGTGAGGTAAAATCTTCTGAAGAGGTGCACAGACAGCAAAACAAATGTCACAGGGGTGATAACCTTTCCCTATGTTTTCCAAAAAGCTTAAAAATAGATTTTTTGGCTGGAGCTACACTTTAAAAATGTACCAGTTCAAAATTACAAACAGATTCTACTTAATAGGGATGAGCTTCGTGTTCGAGTCGAACCCATGTTCGACTCGAACATCGGCTGTTCGGTCGTTCGCCGAATTGCGAACGATATGGGCCGTTCGCGCCAAATTCGTGTGGCGCGTCACGGCCCATAATTCACTGCGGCATCGCAGTGCATTGCTGGCTGATGATTGGCCAAGCATGCACTATGACCCGCATGCTTGGCCAATCACAGCGCCGTCAGTAGAGAGAGCTGTAATTGGCCAAAGCCAGGGTGGCTTTGGCCAATTATGGCTCAGGGGATTTAGTACACGCCCCTCACTATATAAGGCCGCCTGCACGGCGGCCCTGTGTAGTGTGTGTTCCGGCGTTCATAGATAGAGAGAGAGAGAGACAGTGTCATTTGATTTGAGTTAGATAGATTAGGCAGAACAGTCAGTCAGTTAGCTGCACTTACAGTGTATTGTGTATATATATGCATCCCAGGTGTTGCATATATATATATACACTGTATTCAGTTTAGCTAGATCCGTTCCTGTTATCTTCTATCTAGACTATTTACATTTAGTGCAGTGCGTCCTGCTCACAGTGTTCAGCTAGATCCGTTCCTGTTATTTACATTTAGTGCAGTGCGTCCTGCTCACAGTGTTCAGCTAGATCCGTTCCTGCTATTTACATTTAGTGCAGTGCGTCCTGCTCACAGTGTTCAGCTAGATCCGTTCCTGCTATTTACATTTAGTGCAGTGCGTCCTGCTCACAGTGTTTAGCTAGATCCGTTCCTGTTATTTACATTTAGTGCAGTGCGTCCTGCTCACAGTGTTCAGCTAGATCCGTTCCTGCTATTTACATTTAGTGCAGTGCGTCCTGCTCACAGTGTTCAGCTAGATCCGTTCCTGCTATTTACATTTAGTGCAGTGCGTCCTGCTCACAGTGTTCAGCTAGATCCGTTCCTGCTATTGACATTTAGTGCAGTGCGTCCTGCTCACAGTGTTCAGCTAGATCCGTTCCTGTTATTTACATTTAGTGCAGTGCGTCCTGCTCACAGTGTTCAGCTAGATCCGTTCCTGTTATTTACATTTAGTGCAGTGCGTCCTGCTCACAGTGTTCAGCTAGATCCGTTCCTGCTATTTACATTTAGTGCAGTGCGTCCTGCTCACAGTGTTCAGCTAGATCCATTCCTGCTATTTACATTTAGTGCAGTGCGTCCTGCTCACAGTGTTCATCTAGATCCGTTCCTGTTATTGACATTTAGTGCAGTGCGTCCTGCTCACAGTGTTCAGCTAGATCCGTTCCTGCTATTTACATTTAGTGCAGTGCGTCCTGCTCACAGTGTTCAGCTAGATCCGTTCCTGCTATTTACATTTAGTGCAGTGTGTCCTGCTCACAGTGTTCAGCTAGATCCGTTCCTGCTATTTACATTTAGTGCAGTGCGTCCTGCTCACAGTGTTCAGCTAGATCCGTTCCTGTTATTTACATTTAGTGCAGTGCGTCCTGCTCTCAGTGTTCAGCTAGATCCGTTCCTGCTATTTACATTTAGTGCAGTGCGTCCTGCTCACAGTGTTCAGCTAGATCCGTTCCTGCTATTTACATTTAGTGCAGTGCGTCCTGCTCACAGTGTTCAGCTAGATCCGTTCCTGCTATTTACATTTAGTGCAGTGCGTCCTGCTCACAGTGTTCAGCTAGATCCGTTCCTGCTATTTACATTTAGTGCAGTGCGTCCTGCTCACAGTGTTCAGCTAGATCTGTTCCTGCTATTTACATTTAGTGCAGTGCGTCCTGCTCACAGTGTTCAGCTAGATCCGTTCCTGCTATTTACATTTAGTGCAGTGCGTCCTGCTCACAGTGTTCAGCTAGATCCGTTCCTGCTATTTACATTTAGTGCAGTGCGTCCTGCTCACAGTGTTCAGCTAGATCCGTTCCTGCTATTTACATTTAGTGCAGTGCGTCCTGCTCACAGTGTTCAGCTAGATCCGTTCCTGCTATTGACATTTAGTGCAGTGCGTCCTGCTCACAGTGTTCAGCTAGATCCGTTCCTGTTATTTACATTTAGTGCAGTGCGTCCTGCTCACAGTGTTCAGCTAGATCCGTTCCTGTTATTTACATTTAGTGCAGTGCGTCCTGCTCACAGTGTTCAGCTAGATCCGTTCCTGCTATTTACATTTAGTGCAGTGCGTCCTGCTCACAGTGTTCAGCTAGATCCGTTCCTGCTATTTACATTTAGTGCAGTGCGTCCTGCTCACAGTGTTCATCTAGATCCGTTCCTGTTATTGACATTTAGTGCAGTGTGTCCTGCTCACAGTATTCAGCTAGATCCGTTCCTGCTATTTACATTTAGTGCAGTGCGTCCTGCTCACAGTGTTCAGCTAGATCCGTTCCTGCTATTTACATTTAGTGCAGTGCGTCCTGCTCACAGTGTTCAGCTAGATCCGTTCCTGCTATTTACATTTAGTGCAGTGCGTCCTGCTCACAGTGTTCAGCTAGATCCGTTCCTGCTATTTACATTTAGTGCAGTGCGTCCTGCTCACAGTGTGTAGCTAGATCCGTTCCTGTTATTTACATTTAGTGCAGTGCGTCCTGCTCACAGTGTTCAGCTAGATCCGTTCCTGCTATTTACATTTAGTGCAGTGCGTCCTGCTCACAGTGTTCAGCTAGATCCGTTCCTGCTATTTACATTTAGTGCAGTGCGTCCTGCTCACAGTGTTCAGCTAGATCCGTTCCTGCTATTGACATTTAGTGCAGTGCGTCCTGCTCACAGTGTTCAGCTAGATCCGTTCCTGTTATTTACATTTAGTGCAGTGCGTCCTGCTCACAGTGTTCAGCTAGATCCGTTCCTGTTATTTACATTTAGTGCAGTGCGTCCTGCTCACAGTGTTCAGCTAGATCCGTTCCTGCTATTTACATTTAGTGCAGTGCGTCCTGCTCACAGTGTTCAGCTAGATCCATTCCTGCTATTTACATTTAGTGCAGTGCGTCCTGCTCACAGTGTTCATCTAGATCCGTTCCTGTTATTGACATTTAGTGCAGTGCGTCCTGCTCACAGTGTTCAGCTAGATCCGTTCCTGCTATTTACATTTAGTGCAGTGCGTCCTGCTCACAGTGTTCAGCTAGATCCGTTCCTGCTATTTACATTTAGTGCAGTGCGTCCTGCTCACAGTGTTCAGCTAGATCCGTTCCTGCTATTTACATTTAGTGCAGTGCGTCCTGCTCACAGTGTTCAGCTAGATCCGTTCCTGTTATTTACATTTAGTGCAGTGCGTCCTGCTCTCAGTGTTCAGCTAGATCCGTTCCTGCTATTTACATTTAGTGCAGTGCGTCCTGCTCACAGTGTTCAGCTAGATCCGTTCCTGCTATTTACATTTAGTGCAGTGCGTCCTGCTCACAGTGTTCAGCTAGATCCGTTCCTGCTATTTACATTTAGTGCAGTGCGTCCTGCTCACAGTGTTCAGCTAGATCCGTTCCTGCTATTTACATTTAGTGCAGTGCGTCCTGCTCACAGTGTTCAGCTAGATCCGTTCCTGCTATTTACATTTAGTGCAGTGCGTCCTGCTCACAGTGTTCAGCTAGATCCGTTCCTGCTATTTACATTTAGTGCAGTGCGTCCTGCTCACAGTGTTCAGCTAGATCCGTTCCTGCTATTTACATTTAGTGCAGTGCGTCCTGCTCACAGTGTTCAGCTAGATCCGTTCCTGCTATTGACATTTAGTGCAGTGCGTCCTGCTCACAGTGTTCAGCTAGATCCGTTCCTGTTATTTACATTTAGTGCAGTGCGTCCTGCTCACAGTGTTCAGCTAGATCCGTTCCTGTTATTTACATTTAGTGCAGTGCGTCCTGCTCACAGTGTTCAGCTAGATCCGTTCCTGCTATTTACATTTAGTGCAGTGCGTCCTGCTCACAGTGTTCAGCTAGATCCGTTCCTGCTATTTACATTTAGTGCAGTGCGTCCTGCTCACAGTGTTCATCTAGATCCGTTCCTGTTATTGACATTTAGTGCAGTGTGTCCTGCTCACAGTATTCAGCTAGATCCGTTCCTGCTATTTACATTTAGTGCAGTGCGTCCTGCTCACAGTGTTCAGCTAGATCCGTTCCTGCTATTTACATTTAGTGCAGTGCGTCCTGCTCACAGTGTTCAGCTAGATCCGTTCCTGCTATTTACATTTAGTGCAGTGCGTCCTGCTCACAGTGTTCAGCTAGATCCGTTCCTGCTATTTACATTTAGTGCAGTGCGTCCTGCTCACAGTGTTCAGCTAGATCTGTTCCTGCTATTTTCATTTAGTGCAGTGCGTCCTGCTCACAGTGTTCAGCTAGATCCGTTCCTGCTATTTACATTTAGTGCAGTGCGTCCTGCTCACAGTGTTCATCTAGATCCGTTCCTGTTATTGACATTTAGTGCAGTGCGTCCTGCTCACAGTGTTCAGCTAGATCCGTTCCTGCTATTTACATTTAGTGCAGTGCGTCCTGCTCACAGTGTTCAGCTAGATCCGTTCCTGCTATTTACATTTAGTGCAGTGCGTCCTGCTCACAGTGTTCAGCTAGATCTGTTCCTGATATTTACATTTAGTGCAGTGCGTCCTGCTCACAGTGTTCATCTAGATCCGTTCCTGTTATTGACATTTAGTGCAGTGCGTCCTGCTCACAGTGTTCAGCTAGATCCGTTCCTGCTATTTACATTTAGTGCAGTGCGTCCTGCTCACAGTGTTCAGCTAGATCCGTTCCTGCTATTTACATTTAGTGCAGTGCGTCCTGCTCACAGTGTTCAGCTAGATCCGTTCCTGCTATTTACATTTAGTGCAGTGCGTCCTGCTCACAGTGTTCATCTAGAGCCGTTCCTGTTATTGACATTTAGTGCATGACTATTGGATAACAGATGTCAATTCCCTATACTCCAAACCCTTATACTTCTATTCAAATAAATAAGACCACACCAGCTCTTTTGGAGTATAAAAAAGGCCGTAGCAGCCTACTTTATTTTAAACATATCTGTTCTATAAAAAATATAAAATTCTGTCATCATAAAAAACCATAACCAAAAAACATCTGTTATACAACCTATTAGTTCCAAAGAGCGTTGGTCTGAGCAACCGGTTAGCAAAAACAAAAACTGATGGCCATAACAAATATAGCACTGCAGCCCTCGTCCAAAAACTCCAATAGGCCTCAAGCCGACAAGCTGGCTCAGAGACTGCCGTGACCGCAGTGCCCCATTATCACTTCCCGGCTAACCTCCGTTAACCGGGAACCAAAAAACCTCCGGACCCATATCAACGTTGGATCCCCACTCTTACTTTTTCCGCCATCTTCCTTCCCTTGCCCAGACCAACGCCCGCCGCTGCCACGACATCTTCTCTTCTTTCACCTGTTAACAGAAGAAAACACCATACCCTTCTACAATCCTCTTTACCTAGCTATTAGGGAGGGTGGGCGGGAACTTTCCTGCTCCTTCTGTTGTCCCTCCCAGAGCGGGAACCCCTTTTAAATAGCCCCTCCCCTGATCCTCCCTCCCCCTCGGCTCCACATTACAACTTTCTTTAACACTTTCACTGCTACCACTGTCATGGGCGCCCTTTGCATACATCATTGCATTCTGTTGCTCCAGGCTTTTCTTGACTATTGGATAACAGATGTCAATTCCCTATACTCCAAACCCTTATACTTCTATTCAAATAAATAAGACCACACCAGCTCTTTTGGAGTATAAAAAAGGCCGTAGCAGCCTACTTTATTTTAAACATATCTGTTCTATAAAAAATATAAAATTCTGTCATCATAAAAAACCATAACCAAAAAACATCTGTTATACAACCTATTAGTTCCAAAGAGCGTTGGTCTGAGCAACCGGTTAGCAAAAACAAAAACTGATGGCCATAACAAATATAGCACTGCAGCCCTCGTCCAAAAACTCCAATAGGCCTCAAGCCGACAAGCTGGCTCAGAGACTGCCGTGACCGCAGTGCCCCATTATCACTTCCCGGCTAACCTCCGTTAACCGGGAACCAAAAAACCTCCGGACCCATATCAACGTTGGATCCCCACTCTTACTTTTTCCGCCATCTTCCTTCCCTTGCCCAGACCAACGCCCGCCACAGCAACCCAATAGTAACACCTTACTCTTGGGTGCCCCTCCACACCCGAAGCGCTCGCTGTATACCATCTTGCAGGCCTAAAGCCCATAAATCTGTACCCACGTCATTGAGATGTACCCCATCACGTCTCAAATACCTCCATGTCTCAAATTCTAATTCTGTATGCCGAATTGCCAATCCCCCAATACTGACCACAAATTTACTAATTTCCCTGTTGATCTTTTTCCTTGCTCTGTTCACACCCTCCACAGACCTGGCCATTCTCCAAGACAGCCTGGCAACCATGTCCGACCAGATAATGATCATCTGCGGAAATTCCTTCGACAAATGCCAAACGTCAAATTTAATATCTCGCGTGATGTCTACCATCGAGCGAATGCCCAAATCGTTTCCGCCTACATGTATCACCAGGACGTCCGGAGGTCCCTCCCTATTGGCATACCTCTGTACCTCCTGAACCAGCCTACCCCACAACATCCCTGGTATACCAAACCACTTTATGCATACTTCCCTTCTATTAAAACTTAGCTGCCTACCCTCAGGCCGAGCGTCTCCCCTCCGAGCCCCCCAACATACATAAGAATGGCCCATAATCCAGACCATTCTTGTCTCTGCACCTGAAAATAGAAGAAAACAAAACACTATCCTCAACATTGACTATGCAACAATCGTACTTGCCGTAACATCCACCTCTAATACCTCCCCCATAGCAACCACATAATTTCCCCGTCATCTACAACTTTAATGCCAGTTGAGGCCGCACATAAGACTGGAACCTGTTAGATTCCCACCTCCCAATCCTTTTTATTACCTCAACATCCATTCCTAACCTGGCCGCCTCAGTCGCAGCTCCAATCCTAAATGAGTGGGATGAAAAATCTTTCTCCACCAGTCCCATCCCCTGTAAACATTTTCTAAACACAGCCCCAAACTGAAAACGTGACAACATACTACCATTTAAATGTACTAGAAATGGGCCCTGAACGTTTGGCCTAACCTTCAAGAATTCCCTAACCGTGCTCACTGGGCACTGGGGGGAACCGTGAATTGGATAAACCCGCACCATCCTGCCTCTTCCCCCTTGATCCGTCTTAGATTTCCTCAAAAAGATCGCTACCCCTTTCTCTTCCCATTGTACCTCCTGAAAACCAATTCCCCCTTGCACCTTTTTGGAAGGACTAACAAGCTCACCTATCCGAAATGCGCCAAAAAATGCTAACACGAAAGCTACCTTAAACAAGGTGACTTCGTACGCAGACGCACAAACCTCCCCTAGTTGCTCCACAATCCCCCCCAATATTTCAAAAGTTACCGGTCTCCTTGAATCACGCTTGACTACTGCCCTCCTATAACCCTTTAAGGCTTGTTTCACCCAAAAATCCTTGGTGACGTCAGGCTGCCCTTGTAGCTTGAACAGGAAAGCTAAACCAGCCAACTGTGCATTCATCACTGACACCGACACCCCCTCGTCCAATTTTTTTGCCACATAGTACAGCAACAAAGAACGTAGCCCGTGTCCTATAGGCTCCTCCCCCAAAGCTTGTCCAAACGCCAGCCACTCCTGCCATACCTTGTTGTATGCTGCCCATGTATTCCCACTTACCGACCGCTTAATCCATCCCTCGATTATGCCAGCGCAATCTCCCACAGCCAGTCTGGACAAGGTATCCCCTGTTGTTCCGCTTCCGG
The DNA here is from genome assembly GCA_037952835.1 of Lithobates septentrionalis. Taxonomy (NCBI): domain Eukaryota; kingdom Metazoa; phylum Chordata; class Amphibia; order Anura; family Ranidae; genus Lithobates; species Lithobates septentrionalis. The sequence goes on from JBBDGP010000501.1 coordinate 1,861,515, forward strand.
CGCCAACACTCGGAACCTGTCCCACTGGAAGCGAGATAGTGCATCAGCAATGACGTTTTCTACCCCCGGTAAGTGCACAGCATGAATGAAAACATTCAGTTGTAGACATCGCAAGACTAAGTGCTGCAGCAGCCTGATCACTGGCGGGGACGACGCCGTGACCCTATTTATCACTTGCACCACCCCCATGTTGTCCCCATGAAAGCGCACCTTCAGATCCCTGAATGATGCACCCCATAGTTCCACTGCCAGAACTACTGGAAACAATTCCAGCAGAACCAAGTTCTTCGTGAAGCCCTCTTTTACCCAAGATTGTGGCCATGGACCCGCGCTCCATTGTCCTTGGAAAAAAGCACCAAAACCTGTTGATCCTGCGGCATCAGTAAACAATTCCAAGTCAAAATTGCTGACTGGTCCCGACATCCACATTGCCCTGCCATTAAAGGATTCCAGAAAGGTGTGCCATACCTTCAAGTCCTCCCTATGTGTTTTCCCCAAGCGCACAAAATGTTTAGGTGACTTTATTCCACTCGTGCTGGCCGCCAGCCGGCGACTAAACACTCTCCCCATTGGCAGTATGCGACAAGCAAAATTCAGCTTACCCAACACCGATTGTAGCTTACGCAGCTGTACCTTTTTTAGACCTATCAACCCTGCCACCTCTTTTTTCAAGTCCTCCAATTTCTCATCAGGTAGTCTACATTCGATCGCCTCCGAATCTAGCACAATGCCCAAAAACGTGATGACCGCGCAGGGTCCCTCCGTTTTTTCGTCCGCCAATGGAATGCCAAACCTTCCTGCTATATGTTGCAAAGAAGCCAGCAACACAGCGCAGACTCTAGAGGCAGCCGGGCCTATGCATAAGAAATCATCCAAGTAGTGAATTATCGAATTCACCCCGGATACATCCCTTACCACCCATTCCACAAAGGAGCTGAATTGTTCGAATATCGCACATGACACTGAACAACCCATGGGTAGGCATTGATCGACATAAAAACCACCATTCCAATGGCACCCGAGCAACCGGAAACTATCCGGGTGTACTGGCAACAATCGAAAAGCTGATTCTATATCTGCCTTAGCCATCAAGGCACCTTTTCCATAATGTCTCACCCACCGCACCGCAGCATCAAATGACGTATAAGTCACCGAGCATGCTTCCTGTTCTATGGCATCGTTCACTGACCCCCCTTTGGGGAAGGATAAGTGGTGAATGAGCCTGAATTTGTTGGGCTCCTTTTTGGGCACCACCCCCAGCGGAGACACCACCAACTCTGCTATTGGTGCTACTGGGAAAGGACCACTCATTCTACCCAAGGCCACTTCCTTCTGTAGTTTCTCTGAAACCACTTCCGGATGTTGCAGGGCTGACTTTAAATTTTTGGGCACTGGGGGAGTCGCCGATAAATTACATGGAATCCGAAAACCCATCGCAAAGCCTTCTTCTAATAGCAACGCCGCCTTCCTGTCCGGGTACTTACCGAGGAACGGCCGCATCCTTTCCACTATCACCGGCGTCCTCCCTTTTGTTCCCAGCCTCTCCTTGTCGACCCTTTCCTTGTTTAAAACATCTGGATGATGGATGTGTACCCCCACAGCCTGAGCACTCATGTTTATACTTACATGTTCCTCCGAACTTACAGGACCCTGAATTGTACTGCCAACACACCCCTTTTTTGTTTCCAGCCGAATGTCCCTGGGCTGACGGTCCACCGGCTCCCCCCTGAAAAAACTGGTTCGTTGTCCGCGCCGTCGTCATCAAACGCATCCACAGGCTGATGTCCTTGTGGTCCCAACGTATCTCCGGGCGAACTGCTCTCCTTTGCCTAAACTGTTCATCGTATCGCAACCATGCATTACCTCCATACACTCTATATGCTTCCCCTATCGCGTCCTGATAGCAGAAAAGCGCCGAACAGTGTTCCGGGTGCTTCTCCCCTATCACGCTTGCCATGATCGCAAATGCTTGCAACCAATTCGTGAATGTCCTGGGTATCAGCCTATACCTCCTCTTTTCCTCATCCTCTTTTTTGGAATCGTCCGGCTTGACTCTGTCAAGATTGAACTTCTCCAAGGGCAACAATGAAAATATTTCCACATACTCACCCTTCCATAATTTTTCCCGCACTTCCTGTTTCAAGTGTGCTCCTAACGGTCCTTCGTAGCACACATACACCTTACAGCGAGCCGCGTCCGCCAGCCTAATGATGTCCTTCCTCGGAACCGCCTCCCCCGACGGCGCTGCCTTATCCTTCCCCTGCGCAGCTCCATTCTCTGTGGTTCCTTGCGGCGGCAACGCTACCCCCGCTGTAACTTCCCCCGGAACCACCGTTGGCCGGGCCCCCCCTGCACTTCCCACCTCTGTCCTTGACTGCTGAACCCAAGCTGCTCCCGGGCCCCCCACCGGCCTCTCCTCCGCCTCTAACCTCTGCACCAGTTCTTTGATTCCCATTAAAAACCCCAAGAAACCTGGAGACCCCACCCCCGCATCGGTCCCCACCATGCTGTGTTCTGACCCCCCCAGACCCCGTAGCTACACTTGCTGCAGTATTTACATCAGACATTGCAATAACGTGTGCTGGCTCACCTGGCTGCATAGGTGTTGCCCCATCAGCCGACCGTCTGCTCTCTTCTGGCCCCATCCTCCTGGACAGGGGGGCCGCATCCTCCTCCGATCCGGACTCCTCATCTCGTCCGCTCCGACCCGATTCTTCTCCTCCGTCCGCTGCAGGCCCGCCCGGGATGAGGGCCGCGGCTGTCGCATTGTTCACCATCCTCCCCCTCCTCCGAGCAGCGAAACCACCCGTGGACTTCCGGACAGCCTTCCCAGGACCGGTGTGGGCTACCGCAGTCCTGTAGGCCTCCGCTCCTGTAGATGATAGGCCAGCCCTGCAGCTCTCCCCATTCTGCCTGTCCCCTGCCGAGGAAGCAGAAGGCCCAGGGATCCCTACAGGCATTGCTGTGCTAGCGATGGCGGAGCGCACCGCCGTCATGCTGGGGGCGGGGCTTGCGCTCTCCGCGTGTCTCCGTCCCGTAGGCCGCACTCGCGCCGGTTCACTTGCCTGCCTCTGCTCTTGTCCCGCCGGGGCCGTCCTCCCGCTGACCCGCTCTCCTCCTGCCGCTCGTTTTGCCGGTGGGCCCCCCGGGAGTCTGGAAGACAGACCACCCGAGTGCCGCTGTGCTGACGTCACGCGGTCCGGCGAGAACCGCTCGGGCGGACGAGAGCGGCGCGCTCTGTTGCCGCTTCTCTCTCCCCCACTTGTTGGTACAGTGGAGGCTTGTAGCGCGGCTGCGATGGTCTCCTGCAGCCACTCAGCACCCCGAACCGCCGCTTCCGCCCGCAACTGGGCCATAAGCCCTTCAAGTTCCGCCATGATGCACACTAACCTCTAGGTGACTCTCCTAACAACTTTCCTGCTCCTTCTGTTGTCCCTCCCAGAGCGGGAACCCCTTTTAAATAGCCCCTCCCCTGATCCTCCCTCCCCCTCGGCTCCACATTACAACTTTCTTTAACACTTTCACTGCTACCACTGTCATGGGCGCCCTTTGCATACATCATTGCATTCTGTTGCTCCAGGCTTTTCTGTGCGTCCTGCTCACAGTGTTCAGCTAGATCCGTTCCTGCTATTTACATTTAGTGCAGTGCGTCCTGCTCACAGTGTTCAGCTAGATCCGTTCCTGCTATTTACATTTAGTGCAGTGCGTCCTGCTCACAGTGTTCAGCTATATCCGTTCCTGCTATTTACATTTAGTGCAGTGCGTCCTGCTCACAGTGTTCAGCTAGATCCGTTCCTGCTATTTAAATTTAGTGCAGTGCGTCCTGCTCACAGTGTTCAGCTAGATCCGTTCCTGCTATTTACATTTAGTGCAGTGCGTCCTGCTCACAGTGTTCATCTAGATCCGTTCCTGTTATTGACTTTTAGTGCAGTGCGTCCTGCTCACAGTGTTCAGCTAGATCCGTTCCTGCTATTTACATTTAGTGCAGTGCGTCCTGCTCACAGTGTTCAGCTAGATCCGTTCCTGCTATTTACATTTAGTGCAGTGCGTCCTGCTCACAGTGTTCAGCTAGATCCGTTCCTGCTATTTACATTTAGTGCAGTGCGTCCTGCTCACAGTGTTCAGCTAGATCCGTTCCTGCTATTTACATTTAGTGCAGTGCGTCCTGCTCACAGTGTTCAGCTAGATCCGTTCCTGCTATTTACATTTAGTGCAGTGCGTCCTGCTCACAGTGTTCAGCTAGATCCGTTCCTGCTATTTACATTTAGTGCAGTGCGTCCTGCTCACAGTGTTCAGCTAGATCCGTTCCTGCTATTTACATTTAGTGCAGTGCGTCCTGCTCACAGTGTTCAGCTAGATCCGTTCCTGTTATTTACATTTAGTGCAGTGCGTCCTGCTCACAGTGTTCAGCTAGATCCGTTCCTGCTATTTACATTTAGTGCAGTGCGTCCTGCTCACAGTGTTCAGCTAGATCCGTTCCTGTTATCTTCCTACTGACAGGCAGGCTTGTCTGGTTACAGTATATAAAGCTACCTGAAGAAAATTACAGGTGTTCTATCCCAGCTTAGTGCAGCTACAGGCCATTAGTATGTCTGGAAGGCCAAGAAGGAGAGGCAGACAGTCACAAGCCAATAAGAGAGGGCAAGCAGGCTCTGTGTCTAGTGCTGGTCGTGGAGACGGTGCATCCTCATCAGCACGTGGCCATGGGACACACTTGGCCTTTTTTTCGGCAGCTGGCCGTGTTGAGCCGCAACATGCGGAAGACTTGGTCGAGTGGATGACCAAGCCGTCCTCATCCTCCTCATCCTCTCTCACCCATGCCCAGGGTGCTTTGTCTGGCAAAGCAGCGGCCTCTTCCCTCAGCTCAATGTCATCAGTGACTCCTTCCCTAGCTCCACCATGTCCTCCTGAGGATTCCCTCGAACTGTTTGACCACAGTGTTGGGTACATGCTCCAGGAGGATGCCCAGCGTTTGGAAGGCTCTGATGATGATACTGAGCTCGATGAAGGCAGTAACATGAGCACGGACAGAGGGGGTGCCCAAGAAGGACAGCAATCTGGCAGTCATGCTCCCCCTGCTGCAGCATACTGCCAGGTTTGCTCCAGTGATGAGGAGGGAGGGGATGATGAGGTCACTGACTCAACGTGGGTGCCTGATAGGAGAGAGGAGGAGGAGGAGGAGGAGGAGGAGGCGGCACATCACCAACGAGGCAGGATGCCCTCCAGGGGCCAGCCTAAGGGCAGCACATTGACTGCATCACACCCCAAAGCTCCACATGTGCAGGGCGCTGCAGTCTCTGCGCGTTATTCAAAAAGTTCTTTGGTGTGGGCCTTTTTTGAGACGAGTGCATCAGATCGCACCGCTGCTATTTGCAACATATGTCTCAAGCGTATCTCGCGTGGCCAAAACATCTCCCGCTTGGGTACCACATGCTTGACCAGACATATGTTGACCTGCCATGCAGTTCGTTGGCAAGCGTATCTAAAAGACCCACACCAAAGAACAAAGAGGATCTCTCCTTGCTCCTCATCAGCTGAGATTTCCAACCCCACTAGACCTTCAGTCCTCTCTGAGACCTGCAGTGAGAGGAATGAAGGTGTAGAATTAGGTGTGTCACAGCCAAGTACTTGTGGGCAATCTGCTTTTGGTACACCGACGTCAGATTGTACCAGGCAAATTTCCCTGCCCCAGCTGCTGCACCGCCGAAAGAAGTTTGCTCCCAGCCATCCACATGCCCAGCGGTTGAATGCTAGCTTGGCAAAATTGCTAGCACTTCAACTGCTGCCTTTTCAGTTGGTAGACTCTGCCCCCTTCCGTGAGTTTGTGGAATGTGCGGTTCCTCAGTGGCAGGTACCCAAACGCCACTTTTTCTCACGGAAGGCGATTCCGGCTCTCTACCGGCATGTGGAAGGCAATGTCCATGCCTCGCTGGACAGGGCGGTCAGCGGTAAGGTGCATATTACCGCTGACTCATGGTCCAGCAGGCATGGACAGGGACGTTACCTAAGTTTCACGGCGCATTGGGTGACTCTGCTGGCAGCTGGGAAGGATGCAGGACAAGGTGCAGTAGTGTTGGAGGTTGTTCCGCCACCACGCCTCCAAAATGCTGATTGTGACACACCTCTCTCCTCCACCCCCTCCTCTTCTTCTTCCTCCATGGCCTCTTCCTCGGAACCAGCGGTGCTCCGTAGGCGTTTAAGGGGCTACGCAAGTACGCAGGCCAAAAGATGCCATGCGGTGCTTGAGCTGGTGTGCTTGGGGGACAGGAGCCACACTGGGGCAGAGGTTCTGTCAGCTCTGCAGGGGCAGGTTCAGAGGTGGTTGACGCCACGCCAACTTAAGGCAGGAATGGTGGTTTGCGACAATGGCACCAACCTCCTCTCTGCCCTCCGACAGGGACAAATGACCCATGTGCCCTGTTTGGCTCACGTCCTTAACTTGGTGGTGCAGCGGTTCTTGGGCAGGTACCCGGGCTTACAGGATGTCCTGAGGAAGGCCAGGAAAGTCTGTGTGCATTTCCGCCGGTCATATAATGCCAGTGCTCGGCTGACGGACCTCCAAAAGGAGTTTAACCTGCCCAAGAACCGCCTAATCTGTGACATGCCCACCAGGTGGAACTCAACGTTGGCCATGCTGCAGCGGCTGCACACGAAGCAGAGGGCCATCAATGAGTACCTGTGCGACTATGGCACCAGGACAGGGTCAGGGGAGCTTGTTTTTTTTTCCCCACGCCAGTGGGCCATGATCAGGGATGCATGCACTGTCCTGTCACCATTCGAGGAGGCCACGAGGATGGTGAGCAGTGACAGTGCATGCATCAGTGACACTGTCCCCCTTGTCCACCTGTTGGAGCACACGCTGCGTGGAATAATGGACAGGGCACTTGAGGCAGAACAGAGGCAGGAAGAGGAGGACTTCCTTAGCTCTCAAGGCCCCCTTTATCCAGACAGTGTTCCTGCGTGCCCGCCGATCACACAGGAAGAGGACGAGGAGGAGGAGGAGGAGGAGGAAGATTGTGTCAGTATGGAGGTGGAGCCTGGCACTCAGCATCAGCAGCAGTCTTTAAGGGATCAGTCCCAAGGAACACATGGACTTGTACGTGGCTGGGTGGAGGTGGCTGCCTCAGCAAACCTACGCTGCATGGCCTCCCTGATCCTGCAAAGCCTGCGTAAGGATCCTCGTATTCGTGGTATCAAGGAGAAGGACCAATACTGGCTGGCAACCCTCCTTGATCCACGTTACAAGGGTAAGGTTGCGGACCTTATCTTGCCATCGCAGAGGGAGCAGAGGATGAAACATCTTCGGGAGGCCTTGCAGAAAGGTCTGTGCAACGCGTTCCCAGAGACTGGGAGGTTACAAACTCCTGTTTCTGGACAACGTGTTGCTGAGGCTTCGGTCAGTCAAAGAAGGAGCGGTGGAGAAGGTGGCCGTCTGACCGATGCGTTCAGACAATTTTTTGGTCCGCAGCCCCAAGGTATGATCGGTTCCAGCAACCATCGCCAGCGTCTGTTTTACATGGTGCAGGAATACCTAGGGGCAAGATCAGACTTGGACACCTTTCCCACCGAAAATCCTCTGGGTTACTGGGTCTTGAGGATGGATCACTGGCCAGAGCTTGCACAGTATGCAATTGAGCTACTGGCCTGTCCTGCATCCAGCGTTCTTTCGGAACGCACATTCAGTGCTGCTGGAGGCATGGTAACCGATCACAGGGTGCGTCTGTCCACCGACTCGGTCGATCGGCTGACCTTCATAAAAATGAATCAGTCTTGGATCACCACCAGCTACCAAGCACCTGATGCTGATGTAACCAAATAATTTTTTTTGAAATCTCAGATCCCTTCAAAGACTGCCTATGCTGATGCTGAGTGACTATCCCTGAGTAATTATCCTCTTCCTCCTCAATCATCACGCTGATAGCTTGTAAGAACATTTTTGGTTCTGGGCGCCACCACCAGTGCCTAAGGCACAATTTTTCAGCCCCTGTTTAACAGGGGCGTGTAATTACAATTTTTGATGTAATACTTTGCAGCAGGGCTCGTTCCTGCATTCCAACTAGAGTGTCTGTGAGGGGTTGCAGTGTTGTGGCACCAGCACCAGTGCCTAAGGCCCAATTTTTCTGCCCCTGTCTAACAGGGGCGTGTAATTACAATTTTTGATGCAATACTTTGCAGCAGGGCTCGTTCCTGCGTTCCAACTAGAGTGTCTGTGAGGGGTTATAGTGTTGTGGCACCAGCACCAGTGCCTAAGGCCTAATTTTTCAGCTCCTGTTCAACAGGGGCATGTAATTACAATTCTTAATCTAATATTTCACAGCAGGGCCCTGTGAGGGCTTACAGTGTTGTGGCCACAGCAACACCTAAGGCCCAAATTTCTGCTGAGTATATAGGGCAGGACCCTACTTTCAAACATCTAACTTACAAACGACTCCTACTTGCAAACGGAAGGAGACAACAGGAAGTGAGATGAAATCTACCCCTAGGAAGGGAAATTCTCTCCCGTAAGAGTTAATATGGGAAAACAATTTCTCCTTTCCACTGATGCTTTCCAATCCTTGTTCCACAAAAAAACCCAAATTTTCAAAAAACATTTTTCATTGGGACAAAAAAGTGAGGTGAAATCTTCTGAAGAGGAGGAAAGACAGCAAAACAAATGTCACAGGGGTGATAACCCTTCCCTATGTTTTCCAAAAAGCTTAGAAAAGATTTTTTGGCTGGAGCTAAACACGTTAAAAATGTTCAAAATTACAAACAGATTCTACTTAACAACAAACCTACAGTCCCTGTCTTGTTTGCACCGCCTGTATACTGCTGTTCAGAGTATATAGGGCCTGGTGGCCCCACACCTTTCCTTATTTTAATTTGGGTGCGGGGTTCCCCTTAATATCCATACAAGACCCAAAGGGCCTGGTAATGGACTGGGGGTTACCCATGCCGTTTGTCTCACTGATTTTCATCCATATTGCCATGACCCGACATGACATTAAACCCGCAAGCAGTTTTAAATGAGATTTTTTCCTTTAAAAATGACATTTGGTGCAGGGACTGTTCTAAACATGGGAAACACGCGTCACTTTACAGGCATACTATAGACACCCCCCAGGTACGATATTTAAAGGAATATTTCACTTTTTTTTTTTTTACTTTAAGCATCATTAAAATCACTGCTCCCGAAAAAACGGCCGTTTTTAAAAGTTTTTTTTGCATTGATACATGTCCCCTGGGGTAGGACCCGGGTCCCCAAACCCTTTTTAGGACAATACCATGCAAATTAGCCTTTAAAATGAGCACTTTTGATTTCGAACGTTCGAGTCCCATAGACGTCAATGGGGTTCTAACGTTCGTGCAAACTTTCGGTCCGTTCGCGGGTTCTGGTGCGAACCGAACCGGGGGGTGTTCGGCTCATCCCTACTACTTAACAACAAACCTACAGTCCCTGTCTTGTTTGCACCACCTGTATACTGCTGTTCAGAGGGCCTGGGGCCCCACGCCTTTCCTTTTTTTTAATTTGGGTGCGGGGTTCCCCTTGATATACATACAAGACTCAAAGGGCCTTCCATATGATTTGACCACCTCCATGCACACGGCTCTAAGGGCCTGGAGGGCAGGACTGGAACTTGAGAAGTTCCCACGAAATGCAGTCTCCCCACACACCCCCCTTTGGAACAACCCTACCCTACCCCATCTCTACTCATTACCAGACCCTAAAATATGGGCCAAATGCGGTCTTAAACTGATATCTGACCTCACCACCGGTACCGCCATACACCCCTTCAATCACCTGGTATCCCAATACAATGTGCCTCCCTCGCATCTATTTCGCTATATGCAACTGTCTCATGCGTTTAAAGCCCAAATAATACCCAACGACATGCAAATAGTGCAATCCGATCTGGAGAGGGTCACAAGATATGAACCCACCAAGAAACCGACCTCAGTCCTTTATGCACATCTCCTCAGAGTTTCCTCTCCAGATCTGTCAAAGCACCGGCAGCGATGGACACAGGATATCCACACACTAGACTCTGAGGATTGGGAGGACAATTGGGAATTCCCCTTCAAAATCCTGGTCTCACTTCGAGACCGTCTCATACAATACAAAATACTACATCGGGCATATCTCACCCCATATAGATTGCATAAGATGAGAACCTCCCTGTCCTCGGAGTGTTGGAGATGTACTGGGGATCCAGGTGATTTTATACACATTTTCTGGTCCTGTCCAGCAATTAAAAACTACTGGTCAGAAGTACTATCTGTAATACAAGAAGTGGTGAGAACAGATATAGCCCCAACCCCGCAGATCTGCCTTCTAGGTTTAGTGGAAAAAATAGCCCCCAAGATAGCAGAGAGAACCCTCATAGGGCTCTTGCTCTTTTATGCAAGGAAAATGATCACTCTCTTCTGGAAAAAACGTGCCCCGCCATCCATATTGTTATGGAAAACACATGTCAATAAAGTACTACCACTCTATAAGGAAACCTATTAAAATAGGGGATGCCCCAAAAAATATGATAGAGTGTGGGCCAAATGGCTAGCTGAGGCCTCCACGGCAACCGCAGACTGATTGAACAGGTACATAATACCAGTCTACGGGAGAAAGTGATACTGATACATTGGTTGATTTTATGGTAATGTAATCTCTGAAATGGGTTTATTTGATATCTAATATTGTCCCTTGGGTCTCAACTGATAAATCTGATCCTGAAATACTTTAATTGAGCAGGAGCCAATACCGCACTAGGTTTGTTTGTTATTGTTCTTTTCTTTCAGACATGCTACAGCTGTATGATATTAATGCTGGATGCAGCCCAATGGCCGGCTGGCACTGACTCCTGCGTGGGTCTAGTCCCAATGCTGTGGCAGGTTTAATTGTTGTTAATTGTTTGTATGTCTTATACTCAATAAAAAGATTTTCAAAAAAAAAAAAAAGACCCAAAGGGCCTAGTAATGGACTGGGGGGGGGGGGGGGAGGGGGGGTACCCATGCCATTTGTCTCACTGATTTTCATCCATATTACCGGGACCGGACATTACATTAAGGCCGTAAGCAGTTTTAAAGACTTTTATTCCTTTAAAAATGTAATTTTGTGCAGGGACTGTACTAAGCACGGGAAACATGCACCACTTTACAGGCATACTATAGACACCCCCCAGGTACGATATTTAAAGGAATATTTCACTTTTTTTTTTTTCACTTTCATCATTAACCACTTGACCACTGGGCACTTAAACCCCCTTCCTAACCAGACCAATTTTCAGCTTTTGGTGCTCTCACATTTTGAATGACAATTACTCAGTCATGCAACACTATATCTATATGAAATTTTTGTCCTTTTTTTCCCACAAATGGAGCTTTCTTTTGGTGGTATTTAATCACCACTGGGTTCTTTATTTTTTGCGCCGTAAAAGAAAAAAGACCGAAAAATCTGTAAAAAAGTACATTTTTCTTCATTTCTGTTACAATATTTTGCAAATTAGTAATTTTTCTTCATATATTTTGGCCAAAATTTATACCGCTACATATCTTTGGTAAAATTAACCCAAATCGGTGGATATTATTTGGTCTTTGTGAAAGTTATAGAGTCCAAAAGCTATGGTACGAATATCTGAAAATTGATCACACCTGAAGTACTGACAGCCTATCTAATTTCTTGAGACCCTAACATTCCAGAAAAGTACAAATACCCCCCAAATGACCCCTTTTTGGAAAGAAGACATTCCAAGGTATTTAGAAAGATGCATGGTGAGTTTTTTGAAGTTGTCATTTTTTCCCACAATTCTTTGCAAAATCAAGGTTTTTTTTTACTTTTTTTTTTTCCCCACAAAATTGTCATATTAGCAGGTAATTTCTCACACACCGCATATGCATACCACAAATTACACCCCAAAACACATTCTGCTATTACTCCTGAGTATGGCGATACCACATGTGTGAGACTTTTACACAGCGTGGCCACATACAGAGGCCCAACATGCAGGGGAGCACCTTCAGGCGTTCTGGAGCACCCAGGCCAATTCTGACATTTCTCTCCTACATGTAAAAATCATCATTTATTAGCTAGAAAATTACATAGAACCCCAAAAGATTATATATGTTTATTTAGCAAAGACCCTAGAGAATACAATGGCGGTCGTTGCAACTTTTTATCTCGCACGGTATTTGTGCAGCAATTTTTTTAACGCGTTTTTTTTGGAAAAAAAACTGTTTTGTGCTTTACAAAAACCAAAACAGTAAAGTTAGCCTAATGTTTTTGCATAATGTGAAAGATGAAGTTACGCCGAGTAAATAGATACCCAACATGTCACCTTTCAAAATTGCACGCGCTTGTGGAATGGCGCCAAACTTTGCTATTCAAAAATCCCCATAGGCGATGCTTTAACATTTTTTACTGGTTTCATGTTTTGAGTTACAGAGGAGGTCTAGGGCCAAAATTATTGCTCTCGCACTACCGATCGCAGCGATACCTCACATGTGTGGTTTGAACACCGTTTTCATATGTGGGCGGGACTTTACGTATGCGTTCGCTTCTGCATGCGAGCACACAGGGACAGGGGCGCTTTAAAAAATTTTTTTTTTTTTTTATTGTTCATTTTACTTTATTTATTTTAGTTTGATGCTTTTTTCAAAAAAAAAAAAATTTTGACCACTTTTATTCCTATTACAAGGAATATAAACATCCTTGTAATAGGAATATGGCATGACAGGTCCTCTTTACAGTGAGATATGGGGTCAATAAGACCCCACATCTCACCTCTAGGCTGGGAAGCCTGAAATTAAAAAAAAAAAAAAAACGATCCTGGCTTCGATCGTAGCGGTGAGTCGGTAGAAGCGCGGGAGGGGGGGTCATCCCCTCTCGCCTCCCGTAAGAACGATCAAGCAGTGGAACAGCTGCTATGATCATTCTCATGGTGTAGGGAATCGCCGGCTGAAAAAGCTGATATCTGAATGATGCCTGTAGCTGCAACCATCATTCAGATATCTCCGCACAAAATCAAGGACGTTGTATGACGGCCGGCGGGCGGGAAGTGGTTAAAACGCTTTTTTTTTTTTTAACACAAAGTTGTCCATTTATACAATATTTCTAACACATAACATGTACATACCAAAAATGACACCCCAAAATAGATTCTCCTACTCCTCCTGAGTACGGCGATACCACATGTGTGAGACTTCCACAGCCTGGCCACATATATAGGCCGAGTACAGCTGAGTATGGCTCAGCATGGCAGGGTATGGCGGGGTATTACGGAGTATGGCGGAGTATGGCGGGGTATTGCGGGGGCATGGCAGAGTATGGCGGGGGCATGGCAGAGTATGGCGGGGGCATGGCAGAGTATGGCGGGGGCATTGCAGAGTATTGTGGGGGCATTGCAGAGTATTGTGGGGGCATTGCAGAGTATTGTGGGGGCATTGCAGAGTATTGCAGAGCATTGCAGAGTATTGTGGGGGCATTGCAGAGTATTGTTGGGGCATTGCAGAGTATTGCACAGCATTGCAGAGTATTGTGGGGGCATTGCAGAGTATTGTGGGGGCATTGCAGAGTATTGTGGGGGCATTGCAGAGTATTGCACAGCATTGCAGAGTATTGCACAGCATTGCAGAGTATTGTGGGGGCATTGCAGAGTATTGTGGGGGCATTGCAGAGTATTGCACAGCATTGCAGAGTATTGTGGGGGCATTGCAGAGTATTGCACAGCATTGCAGAGTATTGCACAGCATTGCAGAGTATTGTGGGGGTATTGCAGAGTATTGCACAGCATTGCAGATTATTGCACAGCATTGCGGAGTATTGCACAGCATTGCAGAGTATTGCACAGCATTGCAGAGTATTGCACAGCATTGCAGAGTATTGTGGGGGTATTGCAGAGTATTGCACAGCATTGCAGAGTATTGTGGGGGTATTGCAGAGTATTGCACAGCATTGCAGAGTATTGCACAGCATTGCAGAGTATTGCACAGCATTGCAGAGTATTGTGGGGGTATTGCAGAGTATTGCACAGCATTGCAGAGTATTGCACAGCATTGCAGAGTAGTGGGGATGGCTGAGCATGGATGGATGGATGGCTGGATGTCTCTGTGCAGTGCTATGGGCACTACACATACAGCCCACAGCGCTGCAGACATCCATCCATCCCCTCCCCGCTCACTGTGTACCGATCGGTACACAGGAGGGGAGGAGAGGAACCGGCGTCATCAGATGACGCCGGTCTGTTTACATGTGATTGCGCCGTCATTTGACGGCGCGATCACATGGTAAACGGCCGCGATCAGCGGCCATTTACCGTGATCCGTGATGCGCCGGGTCCTCTGGACCCGGCGGTCGCGGATGTGTTCGGGTGCGTGCCCCAGGGGGCGCGCGAGAGGGGAATTCTGGGAGGACGTCATAGTACGCCCTCCCAGAGTTATCCAACCGCCCTGCAGCCGTCATTCGGCTATGGGCTGGTTGGTAAGTGGTTAAAATCACTGCTTCCGAAAAAATGGCCTTTTTTTTGGGGACCCGGCAGGACCCGGGTCCCCAAAACCCTCTTTAGGACAATACAATGCAAATAAGCCTTTAAAATTAGCACTTTTGATTTTGAACGTTCGAGTCCCATAGACTTCAGTGGGGTTCTAAAGTTCGCGCAAATTTTCAGACCGTTCGCAGGTTCTGGTGCGAACCGAACCGGGGGGTGTTCGGCTCATCCCTACTGCTCACCCCTGAACTCTGCACTCTGTGAACCCCTGAACCCTGCACTCTGTACACTGTGAACCCCTGAACCCAGAGAAGCCTGGAGTAAAATAAATAAAATGACTTAAAATGAAGGGTGGGCATGGCAGGGTTAATCAGGGCACATTATGAAGAGAGCTGTTTGTTAGAGATGAGTAGATTGGGTGTTAGGCAGTGGGGGAGGAGGTAGCTGCATGAAGCAGCGTGTGTCCCTCCCCAGCTCAGTGGTACCTGGAGTAGACCTCCCACCCTCCCTCCCTGAAAAGGTTTGTATTGTTCACTGTTTTAATGCTAAACGCAAGAAGTTTTTTTCACAGAACAAGGACGAAGGATGTCGTGGTAGTGGCGGGTTGTTGGTCTTTGCGGGTGAAGGAAGAAACCTCGGATACGGAAGAGTTCGGGACCCATCGGTGGTATGGGTCCCGTTGGTGGTATTCCAGCTAACAGTGGTTTAGCTGGAATTTGGTTAACGGGTGCACTGCGGTCAGTGTTTGGTTGTCTCCGAGCTAGCATGTCAGCTGGAGGCCTATTTTAGGTTAACCACTTCCTACCCGGCCCATAGCAGATGACGGCCGGGCGGTGGTTCCGTTATCCTGCCTGGGCGTCATATGACGTCCAGCAGGATAACATGCCGCCACGCGCCCGCGGGGGCGTGCATCGCTGTGATCGGTGGAGCGGTGTGTCAGCCTGACACACCGCTCCACCGATCTTGGTAAAATGGTAATATGAAGAGCCGTTGATCGGCTTTTCCTCACTCGCGTCTGACAGACGCGAGTAGAGGAGAGCCGATCGGCGGCTCTCCTGACAGGGGGGGTCTGCGATGATTGTTTATCAGCGCAGCCCCCCCTCAGATCACCACACTGGACCACCAGGGATCGCCACTAGGACCACCAGGGAAGGGGCAACATGTGGATGGCAAGGTATGTACCCCATGGCCATCCACATGTGCCCAATCTGTGCCAATCAGTGCCCGCAAATGGGCACTGATTGGCACCATTATGTTCCAGATCTGCCCAGCAATGCCCCCAATATGTTTTATCAGTGCCACCAATCAGTGTGTTCAGTGCCACCTGTCATTGCCCATCAGTGCCCACCTATCAGTGCCCATCAGTGCCACCCATCAGTGCCACCCATAAGTACCCATCAGTGCCACCCATATGTACCAATCAATGCCACCTACGAGTTCCCATCAGTGCTGCCTATGAGTGCCCATCGGTGCCACCTATCAGTGCCCATCAGTGCCCCCTATCAGTGCCCACCATCAGTGCCCGTCAGTGCCACCTCATTGGTGCCACCTCATCGGTGCCCATCAGTGCCGTCATATCAGTGCCCATCAGTGCAGCCATATCAGTGCCCGTCATTGAAGAAGTAAACGTACTTATTTACAAAAAATTTTAACAGAAACAAAGAAAAACGTGTTTTTTTTTCGAAATTTTTGGTCTTTTTTTATTTGTTGCGCAAAAAATAAAAAATGCACAGGTGATCAAATGCCACCAAAAGAAACCTCTATTTGTGGGAACAAAATGATAAAAAATTTGTTTGGGTACAGTGTAGCATGACCGTGCAATTGTCATTCAAATTGCGACAGCGCTGAAAGCTGAAAATTGGCCTGGGCGGGAAGGTGTCTAAGTGCCTGGTATTGAAGTGGTTAAAGGTACCGCAGTGCCGATTTGAATAATGTGGCAAGCTTGGGGTTTTTCCTGCAAAGACTAACGCAAATATGTAACTGATGGGTGGTGGTTTTAACGGATGTGTTTTATAAAGTTATGTAAATTTACTTGAGTTGTTAATAAAAATGGCTGCTATGGCCAGTATTTACTCCAGCTTGGCGTGGTCTCCATTCATGGGTACTTTAAAAGTAGAGCTGGCTATGCGTCTGGCAGAGGATGGTAATTATGTAGCATCTGTTATACAATGTCATGCACTGCGCACCCCTGAACTCTTCACAGTATACACTGCACACCCCTGAACCCTGTACACTGTGCACCCCTGAAGCCTGCACTCTGTGCACCCCTGAAGTATATATACTGTGTGTGTGTGTGTGTGTATATAATATACACACATGTATGCTTGAGCTTTGAGGTGCATACCCTAATGCAGTTGGCTGCGCACACCTACGGTTGAATAAACAAATCCAATAATCCAATAAGCTTTACATTATAGGATTGACACACTCAAAAGAAAAAAAGATATATCCTCATAATATTTCCCTGCCACAATATATCATCTTTATTAACCACCTCAATACAGTGCACTTACACGCCCTTCCTGCCCAGACCAATTTTCAGCTTTCAGTGCTCTCACAGTTTGAATGACAATTACTCAGACATGCAACACTGTACCCATATGAAACTTGCGTCCTTTTTTCACACAAATAGAGCTTTCTTTTGGTGGTATTTAATCACTAGTAGGTTTTTTATTTTTTGTGCTATAAATAAAAAACGACTGTAAATTTTGTGAAAAATATGCCTTTTTCTTTGTTTCTGTCATAAAATTTAGCTAATTAGTAATTTTTCTTCATAAATTTGGGCCAAAATTTATACTGCTGCATATCTTTGGTGAAAATAACCTAAATTAGTGTATATTATTTGGTCTTTGAAAGTTATAGAGTCTACAAACTATGGTGCCAATCACTGAAAATTGATCACATCTGATCAGGCCTTCAGTACATCAGGTGAATCTAATTTCTTGAGACACTAACAAGTCAGGAAAGTAAAAACACCCCCCAAATGACCCCTTTGTAGAAAGTAGACATTCCAAGGTATTAAGTAAGTAGCATAGTGCGTTTTTTTAAGTTGTAATTTTTTTCCCACAATTACTGTATTTGCAAAATGAAGATTTTTTTTTTTTTTTTTACAAGATTGTCATATTATCAGGTTATTTCTCACACACAGCATATGCATACAACAAATTACACCCCAAAATACATTCTTCTACTCTTCCTGAGTATGGCGATACCACATGTGTGAGACTTTTACACAGTCTGGCCACATACAAAGGACCAACATTGAAGTAGCACCTTCAAGCGTTCTACGAGCATAAATGACACATCTCATTTCTCAACCACTTATTACACTTTTGAAGGCCCTGGAGCACCAGGACAATGGACTTGCCCACAAAATGACCCCATTTTGGAAAGCAAACACCCCAACGTATAATCTATGAGACATAATGAGTCTTTTGAACGGTTCATTTTTTCCAGAAGCTTTTGGAAAATGTGGGAAAAAAATGAAAACGCATTTTTTTTTTTACACAAAGTTGTCAATTTATAAGATATTTCTAACATATAGCATGTATATAGCAAAAATTACACCCCAAAATACATTCTGCTACTCTTCCCGAGTATGGTGATACCACATGTGTGAGACTTACACAGCCTGGCCACATACAGAGGCCCAGCATTAAAGTAGTACCTTCAGGCATTCTAGGAGCATAAATTACACATCTCATTTCATTCCTACCTAGCACACTTTTGAAGGTCCTTGAGCACCAGGACAGTGGAATTACCCACAAAATGACCCCATTTTGGAAAGCAAACACACCAACGTATATTCTATGAGGCATGGGCTGCAAATAGGTACTGTACTTGGGTACTCTGATGGGCTGCAGATAGGTACTTGGGTACTCTGATGGCCTGGAGAAAGGTACTCGGGTAACTTGATGAGCTGCAGACATGTACTCGGGTACTCTGATGGGCTGGTGACAGTACTTGGGTACTCTGATGGCCTGGTGACAGGTACTTGGGTACTCTGATGGCCTGGTGACAGGTACTTGGGTACTCTGATGGCCTGGTGACAGGTACCTGGGTACTCTGATGGCCTGGTGACAGGTACTCGGATACTCTGATGGGCTACAGATAGGTACTCTGGTACTCTGATGGGCTGGTGACTGGTATTCGGGTACTCATATGGACTGGGACAGGTACTCAGGTACTTGGGTACTCATATGGACTGTGACAGGTACTCAGGTACTCATATGGACTGTGACAGGTACACAGGTACTCGGGTACTCAGATGAACTGTGACAGGTACTCAGGTACTCATATGGACTGTGACAGGTACTCGGGTACTCAGATGGACTGTGACAGGTACTCGGGTACTCTGATGGACTGTGACAGGTACTCGGGTACTCTGATGGACTGTGACAGGTACTCTGATGGACTGTGACAGGTACTCGGGTACGCTGATGGACTGTGACAGGTACTCGGGTACTCTGATGGAATGTGACAGGTACTCGAGTACTCTGATGGACTGTGACAGGTACTCGGGTACTCTGATGGACTATGACAGGTGCTCTGATGGACTGTGACAGGTACTCGGGTACTCTGATGGACTGTGACAGGTACTCGGGTACTCAGATGAACTGTGACAGGTACTTTGATGGGTGGTGACAGGTCCTCTTTATTGGGTGGGGCAATCAGTGTGATTGGTGTACACTGTAAGGGGTAACGAGATGTTACCACGATCTCCTTCTCACACACGATCGGTGTGTGAGAAGGAGAACCCGGTAACATCTTGTTACCGCGGTTTGTTGACATTTAGTAATCGGCTGTGAAAGGATCACAGCCGATCAAATGGTAAACAGTCGCCGGCCAATGGCTGTTTACCAGCGTCGGTGACGAGCAGTGTTCCCGGGACGTTCCGGGATGTTCCACCGACGTACATGCGCAGCGCGCTCAAGATTGCGCGCATGCGCCGTGCAAAGTGGGGCAGTACCACCTGTGATTGTCCGTGACTTCATCACGGACGATCACGTGGTAAACAGCCATGCCCGATGGCTGTTCACCCCCCTCGGTGGCGAGCGGTGTCGCCGTGACAAGCCGCCAAAGAAGGAACAGGGATGCATGCACACGATCTTGCGCATTTCCTGTTTAAATGGAGGGACGTCATATGACATCCGCCCAGAACGAGAGCCACATCGCCTGGCTGTTATATGATGGCCGGCGGGCGGCAAGCGGTTAAGTTAAAATCCATGCACTCACGCGTACACTCACCAGCCACTTTAATAGGTACACCTGTTCAATTTCTTGGTAACACAAATTGATAATTAGCCAATCACATGGCAGCAACTCAGACATCTAGACGTGGTGAAAATGACTTGCTTAAGCTCAAACTGAGCATCAGAATGGGGAAGAAATGGGATTTAAGTGACTTTGAACGTGGCATGGTTGTTTGTGCCAGGTGGGCTGGTCTGAGTATTTCAAAAAATGCTGATCTATAGGGATTTTCACGCACAACCATCTCTAAAGTTACAGAGAATGGTCCAAAAAAGAGAAAATATCCAGTGAGCGGAATTTGTGTGTACAAAAATGCCTTGTTGATGTAAGAGGTCAGAGGAGAATGGACAGACTGGTTTGAGATGATAGAAAGCCAACAATAACTCAAATAAAGCTAAAGAAACCCCATAGTGGTGGACTTTTTAGGCACATAAAAAAATTGTAAAATATTTTTAATACAAATAAAGTTTATTAAATTTAAACAGGAAAAAGTATAGTAATGATATAATATATACTACTAGGAATGCATATCAGGCATTTTACATTGATGTACATATCATAATAAAGATGCTCTTGCACCCAACTGTAACTCAAATAAACAACAACCAAGGTATGCAGAATACCATCTCTGAACGCACAACACATCGAACCTTGAAGCAGATGGACTACAGCAGCAGAAGACCACTCCCGGTGCCACTCCTGTCAACTAAGAACAGGAAACTAAGGCTACAATTCACACAGGCTCACCAATACTCACATCTACGTTTTGTGCTCTTTCTTTGTAAATAACTGTAAAGACGATTAGCTTATTAAATATGTAATATTTAGATTTTTTTTGTGTAATTATGTCTATATTTATATCAATATTGTAGATTGTTTGTATTCATCTGGAAGTCCCTAGCCCATTTTTCCCCCAAAGAAGACCCTTACCTGATCTGTTGAAACGGCAAATCTTTTGTATCATGCTATCCATTGATTATAATAAATTTTATTTCATTTTATACATTTTCTACTTTTTTGAGTGTTTATGGTCCTCTAAAGTCCCACTTTTTGAGGAACCCTGTTTTTATTTTGGAATCTAACAACAACTTTTAGCTGCTAAATTGTTGAATGAAGTTTGCAAGGTTCATAGAAACTACCTATACAGTTCACCATGTGCTTGAACAGAGAGCTGCAATTACAAGGTTTGGCCACTAGAATGGCACTCTTTCATTTAAAATGTTTTGGTTTACTTTCACAGAGAAACTGTAACAAAAGAATTTGCTCTTCTAGAACGTATCCAGAAGTTATAAGTAATGTTTTTACATCTTTATCACACTGAAATATATAGAGCAATAATAAGTTAAGGGTATGCTCTTCACATTCCATGTTGTTTTTCTCACCACTAAAACCTATTTAAGCTCTGTTTTTGCATACCCTGACATAAGAAGGTAGAGGATCTTCTACACCACCTCCTCACATCAATTGATGTAGCCAAAAGAACCTGGGGCACAACCTACTCAAAGACAATCCACCAGGAGATACCCCAGAACTGGGTAAGAACCTGGAAATACACTACAGCTTGCCTTATACACATCTACGATCCATGCACCACTCTTACACACCAATCTCTCTATGTGAGCCTGTAACCCTCATAATCGACTAAATACCCACCCAATACCCTTGGATACCCACCACATTTGACAGACAAACATGTGACTTGTCAACAACCCAAAGGTACTACCTACACATTGCACAAACTTTCCCAAGAGGAGCAAGGGGAGAGAAGAGCTATATGAACCCATCCAAACAAGAACTGAGATCAGATCTACCACATTCAGTGCTTGATCACAAATAACATGTGTGTGATAAATCAGAGACTAGTCATAGCTGAACTTAATCCAAACCACTTGATTAACAAACTACAGCATATATCTACAGCATATATTATATGAGATGTCAAAGGTTTAAGTAGACATGTAATAGTATGTGTATGAAGGAAAATATATCTTCAAGGGAGGTCCACACTCAGTCCAACACTCACATACAGGAGTGCCTCGATATTCCCCTAAGACTAGGTGGACAATGAGTGATGACCTTCCTACAGGTTGGAGCTCCTTATACCTTGTAAATTAAGTTAATGTTTGTTAATATTTTGTTTTGTATTCAGCCAACTATTTAAGGCTTATATATAGGAATGTTAAGTTATAATGACGCTCATGTAAACGAATAACGGGGGGGTCACAGTTATCCTAATGACTTGCAAACTAAAACAAATCCCAGGTATACTCAGAATGAAGAACTCCCCAAAAAACTCTTATAATTCAATAAGAAAACACCCACTCACCAGCTCATATTGTATCAGAATAACAGTAGATGATAGCTACCTAACAAACCCATGTAGCTTTTTTTTTCTGTGATCTACCAAGTAGATACACAGATTCGGCCCCTCAGGGACCAAACTCAACCCCCCTCCCACTACATTTCCCCACTCCACCACACCTCCCCCCCTTCTTTTCTTTTCCTTTTTTTTTCTTATAATGGCCTACTTTCTACTAGGAAAATCACAGAGCCTCATATCACATAATGTGAATGGTCTTAATATTCCAGAAAAAAGGACCACAATCCTAAAAGGATTGAAAAAAGGTAATCCCTTAATAGTTTTCTTTCAATAAATACATTTCAAAACCCAAATCTTCCCCGCATAACAAACAACTACTTCACAAGTGCCTTCCATGCCACCAACCCCACGGCAAAAACCAAAGGGGTCACAATCCTACTGAGCAAAAATTCCCCTTTTGTTCTCACACAACAACTAACAGACCCAGAGGGCCATTACATATTACTGAAAGGCACATGGGACGGTAACCCAATAACCTTAGTGAACGTTTATTTCCCAAATAAGGCTCACATAACGTTCTGGCAAAAAATAATTGACGAGCTAAAATGGTGTGCCTCCAGCTGCATCCTCCTCAGGGGAGACTTTAATATACCACTAAACCCCCAACAAGACACCTCAACAGGACAAACACATGTAGCATACAAAATACTAAAAGGTATAACAAAACTTCTACAATCCCTAACACTAGTAGACACCTGGAGAACCACACACCCATCACACCTTCTATTCCTCACCCCACAAGAGATACTCTAGACTGGACTTAATATTCATAACCCAAAGAGACCTCAGAAACATCGCTAAAGCTGAAATAGGCATAATCTCAATCTCAGACCACTCACCTACAGCCTTACGTTTTAAACCACAAACGCCTAAATCCACAGTTTTTAATTGGAGGCTAAACACAGCTTTGTTAACAGACAAAATAATACAAGCAAATATACATGACTCAATCAAAAATTATTTTGACATTAACTCAAACTCTGACACTACCCCCCTAAACAATTGTCAGGCGCACAAAAGTGTTATTAGAGGAGACTTAATAAAATGGGGCGCAAAGAGAAAAAAAGAACTCGAATGAGAAATTGCAGCATTATCCACCATAATTGCCAGACTAGAAACACAACATAAGCAATGCCTAACCATTAAAATAGAAAACAAACTCACACAATGTAGGAAAGCATTAAAACAAATTCTTGACCTAAAAAACAAAAGATCTCTTTTCTTCAAGAAAAGTATCTTCTATGAACACAGGGATAAAGGTGGGAAATACCTAGCGAGAAGCCCTGAAAGATACCAAACCCCAGAGCCACATACTCGCCATTCGCAACAAGGAGGGGACACTTAAAAATAACCCAGAAAAGATGGCAGCCCTCTTCCACAAATTCTATACCAAACTATACAACTTACAACCACAGCATAAACCCCCACATTTACCAAACTTCACAGAAGAAATCATCCAAAAATTCCTAGAAAATAGCAAACTTCCATCCCTTAAAAAAGGAGATATAGAACAATTAGAGGAAGCCATCACCATACATGAAATACAGAAGGCAATCAAAGACTTAAAACCTGGGAAAAGCCCGAGCCCTGGTGGATTCATGTCCCAATATTACAAAATTTACGCCCAACCCTTATCCAAACATCTCTTGGCAGCCTTTAACTATCTAGTAAAAAACAAAAACAACTCAAATTCCTTTCTAATGGCCTACATCTCAATAATCCCGAAACCTGACAAAGATTATAAAGAATGCTCAAATTTTAGACCCATATCTTTACTTAATGTAGACCTGAAATTCTAGCAAAAATCTAGCAAAAGAATGAGACCTCTGTTCTCCCAAATTAAAGGACCAGAACAAGTTGGCTTTATGCCAGGCAGGGAAGCCAGGGATAACATAACCAAAACACTAAATTTAATTCACCATGCAAAAAATTCAAAGATCAAAGGCCTTTTGCTGTCCACAGATGTCGAAAAGCCCTTTGATCGGGTATCATGGAAATACATGTTCTCAACCTGCTCCTTTATAGGCCTAGGAAATAAGCTCTTTACCAAAACCCCCAAGCCAAAATTAAAATAAACAATATTTTCTCTGACCCACAAAATATCCCCAATGGGGCCAGACAGAGTTGCCCCCTTTCCCCCCTCATCAGAACAATAAACCTTAAGAATGCAATACACAGCTTCCACGTAAACAACAGGGAATACAAAACTGCGGTGTACGCAGGCTATCTACTATTTTTCCTTACCCAACACACATTTCCATCCTAAACCTTAATAAAATCTTTAAAACCTTCAGCTAAATTTCCAACTTTAAAATCAAGCGCAATAAATCAGAGGCACTTAAAGAGGAGTTCCACCCAGGGGGGCCGTCCAAAAAAAAAAAAATTAAAAGTCAGCAGCTACAAATACTGCAGCTGCTGACTTTTAATTGGACACTCACCTGTCCCTGGGTCCAGCGATGCGGGGGATCGAAGCCCCGCTCGTCTCCCCCCTCCGCTCGTCGGCGCCGGCATTACAACTGTGGGCGCCAGGCTGTGGCTTCACAGCCTGGCACCCACTGCGCATGCGCGAGCGGCGCCGTGCGCCATGATTGGCCGCTCAATCACCTGGGACCTGTAATGGGTCCTAGATGATTGACAGGAGGGAGGGAGCAGAGCGGAGCCCTTCCTGTGCCGAGGAGGAAGTGATGTCACCAGCCCAGGCTAAGGGACAGGCAGACTACGAGGGCCCACCTAGCAACAGGCATTTAGAGGTAAGTGAAAAAAAAAATATCCAAATGTTTTTTTGTTTTTTTTTTTAGAATTTTTACAGGTAGTTTTGTTTTTTGGGTGGAACCCCACTTTAACCTAACTTTGACATCCGAACAACTTAAGCTAACTCAAATGAACTGCCCTCACAAATGGGAAGATAAAACCCTTAAATACCTAGGGATCAAACTGACACCAAACATAGAATCTCTATATGAAGCCAATTTTAAACCCTTGCTGAAAATCATAGCAACAGACCTAAAAAAGTTGACATCTAAACAATTCTCCTGGTTTGGACAAGCATCGATCCTAAAAAGGATCCCTCCAAAGATTACTGTATTTCTTCAATGCATTACCCATACAAATACAAATACCCAATCTTTTTTTTAAAAAAATGATCTGGACTACAGAAATGTTTTATTCACCCTCCCTAATATTAAAGGAGGAATGGGACTGCCAGATTTCAAAAGATACTACTTTGAAACACATATCTCCAGAGATTTGGTATCCCTAGAAATCTCAAACAACCTACAAAACTTGATATATTATCCCTGGACACTCAACTCAAAATTATCCAAATCCCTGAAAAAACACCCATTGATTAAAACCACTCTGGGCATTTTCCACAAAATTGCCTCACCATGCAATTAGCTTCTTCCCCAGGACCTTTAACACCAATTACCAAAAATCCTGACTTTCCCCCAGGTATCAGCCAAAAAAGGTTACCAAAATCCAAACACTGCAAAATGTTATTAGCAACACACTGCTTCCACAAGGACAAATTAAAAACATACGATTCACTGAAAGAGGAGTTTGGGGACCAATTTCCTGGCTGCTGGTTCTATATACAACTCCATGATTTCTTCCAAAATAGCCAACACAGAGCTTCATATTGCCTTCCCATGACCCCTTTTGAACTGATCTGTTATAACAGGACTCTGGTCCACAAAATGACCTCCTTAGCCTATACCTGGCTAACTCAGATAAGCCATAGCGACAACAACAAACATAAGGAGGCTTGGGAACTTAAACTTAAAACCAAAATAACGGATGTTCAATGGGAAAGAGCCTGTGTTTTTTTCACACAAATGCTCATTAAGCATGAAAATTCAAGAAACTTCATACAAAATTCTGACTCAATGGTATGTAACGCCACAAAAAGCCAGGAGATGGTTCCCATCCACTTCTGACACCTGTTGGCGATGCAGTACAAATAAAGGAACATTCCTACACATATGGTGGGCCTGCCCTTCAATCCTTGACTACTGGCAACAAATTATAAAATGGATTAAAAAAATCACTGAAACTAAATTGGATCTAAACGCTGCAGCTTGCTTACTGTATATACACTCATACTCACTGAGCAAATATAAGAAATCGCTCACTAGACATCTTTTATACGTAGCCAAGACCCTCATCCCACTGCATTGGAAATCCACTCATGTCCCAACAGTCAAGGATTAGATTGAAAAGGCAAACACCATCTACACAATAGAAGAAACTGTAGAAATGCAGAAAGAAACAACAACCAAATTTCATAAGCTGTGGAAGCACTGGTGGATTTTCACACAGTCTGAAGATTTCAACGAAGCTAATGCATAACTTTAGAACATTTATTTTCCCACTTTCCCTCTTCCCCTCTTATTTTCGTTTTCTTTTTCATGGCTAAGACACATTTGTGAGTTCTAATTACTCTAAACATATTAATTGATCTTACCAGGCCATTCAAGTATAATTACTTTTATTGTTTATTTAATTTCAAAGTTACTTTAGACATTATTAATACCTTATCATTATTATTTAAGTATTTACCAGTTATTTCTCAAATCCCTACCAACTTCCCTTATTGCACCCCTAATAAAGAATAAGACACATTAAGCTACCCTTCAATTATTACCTTAAAAATGTACACCTTAATATGTCTTTGTTTGTTTGTAAACTGACATGTTTATCCAACCTGGCAAATTTGATATTTGCTAAGATGTCATTCTGCAAACTGTTATAAACTTTCAATAAATTTTGATTGTGAAAAAAAAGATATAATAAGATATTTACAAAAATGTGAGGGGTGTACTCACTTTTGTGAGCTACTGTATGTCTAATGAACACTAGATGGCAGCATTGTATAACTAAATGTAAAAACATCCAAAATACTGCTTCACCTTTTGTTCTCACAGAAAACATTACTTCTTAATCCTTTTTTAAAAACCTGCCTTGGGCAGTTTCTGTACTCATTTTCTGCACATTTTTGGCTAAGGTGAAAAACCAGCAAAAATCTGTTTTGCATATAACTTATCCAATTAGCAAAGCCTCTCTGGATTTTTTTTTTTTAATTAAAATATGTCCATTAATTTACACCATCCTAAGCTTGCAATAAAGAGAAGCTAAAGAAGAAATTTATTTCAAACTTAGTGTAGTTACCTAGATAGTCATGTTGAAAAGAGACAAGTTCATCAATTTCAACTACCAGAATTTAAAAAAAAAATCTGCATCCACAAAACTATTAAAGAGGTTGTAAACCTCCATTTTTAAGTTGTACCTATAGGTAAGCCCAAAATAAGGCTTACCTATAGGTACAGTAAATATCGCCTAAACGTGCGGCGTTTAGGAGATATTTACTTTGTACTGCACCAATGATGTCATCGGCATATGCACTGTGAAGAAAAGGCCCTCCGTGCTGTTTCTTCACTAGCGAGTGCCATGAGTGGCGGCTCCCGCACGCATGCATGAGAGTGATGTCACGTGACTCCGGCCAGTCACAGAGCCAGAGTCCGCCGCACTGGAAGGAAGAGGGGCGAAGATGGATGCATCCTGCAGCGGGGACATTGTGGGCTTTGTTTGCAGGTAAGTGTCACATAATGGGCTAGTATGTGATACATACTAGCCCATTATGCTTTTACTTTGCAGGGAACAAAAAAAGGAGTAAAACCCATCAGGCCTTACTTCCTCTTTAACTCACAGTTGTTTCAGGGGAAAGCAAGCAACCATTATAAATTGTGGTCATATTTTATCTGACATAGGACAAAACTCTTTCCTAATCCACAACGTCAATGAGATGTTCTCTGGATCAACAATTCACAGTGTTATTACTTCTGAATATTAAAAGCCAGTTATATGACATGCAACTAGAAAAATGCCTTACATTGATAAACGACTGGATGACCACTAGCTCCCTCAAACTCAACAGATCAATAACAGAGCTTCTTCTCCTACATGTAAACCGAAATACTGAAACCAAGACCCTGTGGACACCTCCCACCATCATTGGACAGACTATCCCTCAAAGCACCAAAGCCAAAAGTCTCGGAGTCATCTTTGACTCAGAAATGTCAATGGATGCACAAATAGGATCAGTAGTCAGCGGATCTCACCATCTTCCTCGCCTGCTACGTAGACTCATCCTCTTCATTCCAGAAGAAGACAAAGCAACAGTAGTTGGAACAATCATGAATTCCCGACTCGACTATGCAAACTCCCTCTACATAGGACTACCTAAATATCATATATCAACTCATCCAAAACACGGCAGCAAGACTGGTAACAGGAAAAAAACCCTGGGAATCCATCTCTCTGTCCCTGGATCTACTGATTACCAACAATACAGACCTGATCACAGATGTGGAAATACGGGGCAATTTAGGTAACAGCGATCACAGGTCAATTAGTTTCAGTATAAATCACACAAATAGGAAACATAAAGGGAATACAAAGACACTGAATTTCAAAAGAGCCAACTTCCCTAAACTACAAACCTTGCTAAAAGGCATAAATTGGGATAAAATATTAGGAACAAAGAATACGGAGGAGAGATGGGTTTGCTTTAAGAGCATATTAAATAAGGGCATTAGCCAATGTATCCCATTGGGTAATAAATTTAAAAGAGCGAACAAAAGTCCTGGATGGCTTAACTCCAATGTAAAAATGAGCAAAGGAGAAGGCCTTCAAAAAATACAAGGTTGAGGGATCATCCTCAGCATTCAGACTTTACAAAGAATGCAACAGGAAATGTAAGGGTGCAATTAGGACAGCTAAGATAGAACATGAAAGACACATAGCGGAGGAGAGCAAAAAAAATCCCAAGAAATTCTTTAAGTATGTAAACAGTAAGGGAGGACAGACCATATTGGCCCCATAAAGAATGAGGATGGACATCTGGTTACAAAGGATGGGGAGATGGCGAAGGTATTGAATTTATTCTTCTCCTCAGTCTTCACGAGTGAATCGGGGGCTTCAGTAACCAAAACTGCAGTGTTTATCCTCATGACACAACACAGGAAGCACCTTCATGGTTAACAGAGGACGGAATTAAAATTAGACTTGAGAAACTTAACATTAATAAATCACCGGGACCAGATGGCTTGCATCCGAGGGTACTTAGGGAACTCAGTCAAGTGATTGCCAGACCGTTGTTCCTAATTTTTACAGATAGTCTACTGACTGGAATGGTACCAGCTGATTGGAGAAAAGCCAATGTAGCACCAATATTTAAAAAGGGCCCAAAATACATCCCTGGGAATTACAGACCAGTTAGCCTAACATCAATAGTATGTAAACTCTTGGAGGGGATGATAAGGGACTATATACAAGATTTTAGTAATAAGAACGGTATCATTAGCAGTAATCAGCATGGATTCATGAAGAATTGTTCTTGCCAAACCAATCTATTAAACTTCTATGAGGAGGTGGGTTGCCATCTAGATAAAGGAAGGCCCGTAGACGTGGTGTATCTGGATTTTGCAAAAGCATTTGACACATTTCCCCATAAACGTTTACTGTACAAGATAAGGTCTGTTGGCATGGACCATAGGGTGAGTACATGGATTGAAAACTGGCTACAAGGGCGAGTTCAGAGGGTGGTGATAAATGGGGAGTACTCGGAATGGTCAGGGGTGGGTAGTGGGGTTCCCCAGGGTTCTGTGCTGGGACCAATCCTATTTAATTTGTTCATAAACGATCTGGAGGATGGGATAAACAGTTCAATCTCTGTATTTGCAGACGATACTAAGCTAAGCAGGGCAATAACTTCTCCGCAGGAAGTGGAAACCTTGCAAAAAGACCTGAACAAATTAATGGGGTGGGCGACTACATGGCAAATGAGGTTCAATGTAGAAAAATGTAAAATAATGCATTTGGGTGGCAAAAATATGAATGCAATCTATACACTGGGGGGAGAACCTCTGGGGGAATCTAGGATGGAAAAGGACCTGGGGGTCCTAGTTGATGATAGGCTCAGCAATGGCAGGCAATGCTAAGCTGCTGCTAACAAAGCAAACAGAATATTGGCATGCATTAAAAGGGGGATCAACTCCAGAGATAAAACGATAATTCTCCCACTCTACAAGACTCTGGTCCGGCCGCACCTAGAGTATGCAGTCCAGTTCTGGGCACCAGTCCTCAGGAAGGATGTACTGGAAATGGAGCGAGTGCAAAGAAGGGCAAAGCTAATAAAGGGTCTGGAGGATCTTAGTTATGAGGAAAGGTTGCGAGCACTGAACTTATTCTCTCTGGAGAAGAGACGCTTGAGAGGGGATATGATTTCAATTTACAAATACCGGTCTGGTGACCCCACAATAGGGATAAAACTTTTTCGCAGAAGAGAGTTTAACAAGACTCGTGGCCACTCATTAAAATTAGAAGAAAAGAGCTTTAACCTTAAACTACGTAGAGGGTTCTTTACTTTAAGAGCGGCAAGGATGTGAAATTCCCTTCCACAGGCGGTGGTCTCAGCGGGGAGCATTGATAGCTTCAAGAAACTATTAGATAAGCACCTGAATGACCGCAACATACAGGGATATACAATGTAATACTGACACATAATCACACACATAGGTTGGACTTGATGGACTTGTGTCTTTTTTCAACCTCACCTACTATGTAACTATGAGGAGCCTACATTGGCTAACCGTAAAGAATCGTATCACATTCAAGACCCACCTCACCCACAAATGCATACTGGGAAACGCTCCTCAATACCTATGCGAGAAAATAAAACACTACACACCCAATCGCAATCTTCGATCAGCGAACCAAAACCTCCTCTTCATTCCCAAGTCCCGCTACAAAGGGAGACCGAAGATTCACAGTCCAAGGACAACGCTCTACCAACTAACATCTGCTTGGAAGAAAACCATCAGGCCTTTGGAAAAAACTTAAGACCTATATCTTCTAAGGAGCTGGACGACACAGGACGGATAAGCGCCTTGAGGCGATTCAGTTCGCATTTGCAGCGCTATACAAGTCTTTCATTCATTCATTCATTCATTTAGCCTAGGTTCATTCTAGAATGCGGTGTGGGAAACCTGCGATCTGTGCGTGTTTCTCGCACCACAAAAAAATCATCACACTGCCCTTTGCAATCTGCAATGGGTGTCAGTGCAATTGTAACAACATCTCAAATGCAGGTCGCAAGCACAGTGCGATTGCCTGCACTGGTTTACATAGTATAAATCAACCATGTGATCTGGTTGCAGAGCAGCTCAAAAATCAGTGCATACACGACTTTGGTTTGATGCTGAGTGCTTTGAGCCCATTCAAAATGAGAGAGTGAACCTCTTTTCTTCTGGACAGAACAAGTGCCCACTTGTACTTTGCAAGTAAAAATGACCATAAAGTAAAAAATGTTGCACCCAGTTTATTATATGGTCCATTTGTGCTATATTTCAGTGTTGCTTTCTACATAGAAGCAAGGGTCTTCTGTGTGGTGTGCCAAAAATATGGCTGCTATACTTTATACATTATTCTTGCTCTTTTGAACTATTGCCAACGGCCCAACGCCTTAACACGGGTTGTGGATACTGTATATACTGTTTAGATCACCCCTTTTCACCTAGCCTATATATGCTTGCATATAACTATACTGTATATCGCAGTTTGTTCCTAGTGAAATAGATCCAGACACCACATCCCTGTATTAGAAGGTTTTGAAATGGTATACTAAGGTAGTATTTTAAGGCTCCATGCACACTAGCTCCTAGAAGCTGTTATTAGCATTTTTTTCTGCTCTTAGGCGCTAAATAGTGTCATTCTATGTGTCCATGCACACTAAATTAGGCTATTAGTATTTTTTGAGTGTCAGCTTCTAGGAGCAGATTTTCTTTTTTTTTTTTTTAGCATTTCTTGGAGCGTTTTTCCAGCAGAAAAATATGCTGAATGCTCCTAACTGCTCCTAACTGCTTCTAAATGCTACTAAAATGCTACTAACAGCTTGAACTTTTTCTTTTTATTTTCTTCATGTATTGCAAAAATGCCAATAAAATGCTAATGCTTCTAAATACTTCTAAAAGCTACTAAAATGCTACCAGAA
This sequence comes from Lithobates septentrionalis, assembly GCA_037952835.1. Lineage (NCBI taxonomy): Eukaryota > Metazoa > Chordata > Amphibia > Anura > Ranidae > Lithobates > Lithobates septentrionalis. The sequence goes on from JBBDGP010000501.1 coordinate 1,893,649, forward strand.
GTTGGCACAAAAATGCTTTTATCAACATTTTTCATCCAGCGCTTTTCTGGCATTTTTTTTAACTTTTAGTGCGCATGGAGCCTTAAGGTGTCACCCTGTTTTTTGTAAATATATGTAGCACCCTCCAGTGTGCTACTAGATTAGTGCAGGCAAATATATGTTAGACTCATAGTTAATTTGAGAGTCTGGAATTGGGTCAGAGTTTACTGCAGGTCAGACTGGATGCAGAGGCGGCTCTTTAATTAGGCAAATTAGGCACTTGCCTTAGGCCTCGCCCCCAGAAGGGCCTCGCGCTCGCCTAATTTGAGTGGAAGGAATTGCACAGCCCAAGCAAGCCGGCGGAGTGTGCGGGTGGCTGGCGCTGCACACAGACTGACGCCGCGGCCGCCTGTCTGAGCTGAGCCACCGGGTCCGCGGATGAGGGAGAAGAACACACCGTCATCTCGGCTGCTGCTTCATCCAATAGCAGGCTCCACTGCCGCGGCGCCGTTCTCCTAGCCTTTCCCCCCACAGTCGGCGGCCCCAATGCATGGCGGGAGTTGTAGTTCTCCACAGCACAGACTTCAACTTGGCCCTCTGGTGCCTGTGCTCTGCAGAGACTACAACTCCCAGATTGCACTGCAGGGCACTCAGAGAGAACATCATGTGCTTCTCTTGCTGCTTTTAGTAGGGGACCGACGCGAGGAGCAGGTAGGTACATCTCACTACATGCTATCTGTATTCTGTGTCTGTCTATGGTTTCATCATGGGGCACAGTGGCAGCATTTTATTAGGTACAGTGGTGGCATTTGATGGGACACAGTGGCATACTTTGATGGGCGCAGTGGTGGCATTTGATGGGGCACAGTGGCAGTCTGGCAGAATTTGATGGGGTACAGTGGCAGAATTTGATGGGGCACAGTGACAGAGTTTGATGGGGCACAGTGGCAGAGTTTGATGGGGCACAGTGGCAGAGTTTGATGGGCACAGTGGCGGCATTTGATGGGCACAGTGGCTGCGTTTAATGGAGCACAGTGGCTGCGTTTGATGGGACACAGTTGCAGAATATGATGGGGCACAGTGGCAGAATTTGATGGGGTACAGTGGCAGCATTTGATGGGAAAAGTGGCTGCGTTTAGGGCACAGTGGCTGTGTTTGATGGGGCACAGTGGCTGCGTTTGATGGATCACAGTGGCTGCGTTTGATGGGGCACAGTGGCAGAATTTGATGGGGCAGAGTGGCAGAATTTGATGGGGCACATTGGCGGCATTTGATGGGCACAGTGGCAGCATTTGATGGGCAAAGTGGCTGCGTTTGATGGGGCACAATGGCAGAGATTGATGGGGTACAGTGGCAGCATTTGATGGGGCACAGTGGCTGCGTTTGATGGGGCACAGTGGCTGCGTTTGATGGGGCACAGTGGCAGAATATGATGGGGCACAGTGGCAGAATTTGATGGGGCACAGTGGCAGAGTTTGATGGGCGCAGTGGCTGCGTTTAATGGAGCACAGTGGCTGCGTTTGATGGGGCACAGTGGCTGCGTTTGATGGGGCACAGTGGCAGAATATGATGGGGCACAGTGGCAGAATATGATGGGGCACAGTGGCAGAATTTGATGGGGCACAGTGGCGGCATTTGATGGGCACAGTGGCAGCATTTGATGGGCAAAGTGGCTGCGTTTGATGGGGCACAGTGGCAGAATTTGATGGGGCACAGTGGCAGAATTTGATGGGGTACAGTGGCAGAGTTTGATGGGCAAAGTGGCTGCGTTTGATGGGGCACAGTGGCTGCGTTTGATGGGGCACAGTGGCAGAATTTGATGGGGCACAGTGGCAGAAGTTGATGGGGCACAGTGGCAGAATTTGATGGGGCACAGTGGCGGCATTTGATGGGCACAGTGGCAGCATTTGATGGGCAAAGTGGCTGCGTTTGGGGCACAGTGGCAGAATTTGATGGGGCACAGTGGCAGCATTTGATGGGGCACAGTGGCTGCGTTTGATGGGGCACAGTGGCAAAATATGATGGGGCACAGTGGCAGAATTTGATGGGGCACAGTGGCGGCATTTGATGGGCACAGTGGCAGAGTTTGATGGGCACAGTGGCAGAGTTTGATGGGCACAGTGGCAGCATTTGATGGGCACAGTGGCTGCGTTTAATGGAGCACAGTGGCTGCGTTTGATGGGACACAGTGGCAGAATATGATGGGGCACAGTGGCAGAATTTGATGGGGTACAGTGGCAGCATTTGATGGGAAAGTGGCTGCGTTTAGGGCACAGTGGCTGTGATTGATGGGGCACAGTGGCTGCGTTTGATGGATCACAGTGGCTGCGTTTGATGGGGCACAGTGGCAGAATTTGATGGGGCACAGTGGCAGAATTTGATGGGGCACATTGGCGGCATTTGATGGGCACAGTGGCAGCATTTGATGGGCAAAGTGGCTGCGTTTGATGGGGCACAGTGGCAGAGATTGATGGGGTACAGTGGCAGCATTTGATGGGGCACAGTGGCTGCGTTTGATGGGGCACAGTGGCTGCGTTTGATGGGGCACAGTGGCAGAATATGATGGGGCACAGTGGCAGAGTTTGATGGGCGCAGTGGCTGCGTTTAATGGAGCACAGTGGCTGCGTTTGATGGGGCACAGTGGCTGCGTTTGATGGGGCACAGTGGCAGAATATGATGGGGCACAGTGGCAGAATATGATGGGGCACAGTGGCAGAATTTGATGGGGCACAGTGGCGGCATTTGATGGGCACAGTGGCAGCATTTGATGGGCAAAGTGGCTGCGTTTGATGGGGCACAGTGGCAGAATTTGATGGGGCACAGTGGCAGAATTTGATGGGGTACAGTGGCAGAGTTTGATGGGCAAAGTGGCTGCGTTTGATGGGGCACAGTGGCTGCGTTTGATGGGGCACAGTGGCAGAATTTGATGGGGCACAGTGGCAGAATTTGATGGGGCACAGTGGCAGAATTTGATGGGGCACAGTGGCGGCATTTGATGGGCACAGTGGCAGCATTTGATGGGCAAAGTGGCTGCGTTTGGGGCACAGTGGCAGAATTTGATGGGGCACAGTGGCAGCATTTGATGGGGCACAGTGGCTGCGTTTGATGGGGCACAGTGGCTGCGTTTGATGGGGCACAGTGGCAGAATATGATGGGGCACAGTGGCAGAATTTGATGGGGCACAGTGGCGGCATTTGATGGGCACAGTGGCAGCATTTGATGGGCAAAGTGACTGCGTTTGATGGGGCACTGTGGTAGAATTTGATGGGGCACAGTGGCAGAATTTGATGGGGCACAGTGGCAGAATTTGATGGGGTACAGTGGCAGCATTTGATGGGGCACAGTGGCTGCGTTTGATGGGGCACAGTGGCAGAATATGATGGGGCACAGTGGCAGAATTTGATGGGCCACAGTGGCGGCATTTGATGGGCACAGTGGCAGCATTTGATGGGCACAGTGGCAGCATTTGATGGGCAAAGTGGCTGCGTTTGATGGGGCACAGTGGCAGAATTTGATGGGGCACAGTGGCAGAATTTGATGGGGCACAGTGGCAGAATTTGATGGGGTACAGTGGCAGCATTTGATGGGCAAAGTGGCTGCGTTTGATGGGGCACAGTGGCTGCGTTTGATGGGGCACAGTGGCTGCGTTTGATGGGGCACAGTGGCAGAATTTGATGGGGCACAATGGCAGAATTTGATGGGGCACAGTGGCGGCATTTGATGGGCACAGTGGCAGCATTTGATGGGCAAAGTGGCTGCGTTTGATGGGGCACAGTGGCAGAATTTGATGGGGTACAGTGGCAGCATTTGATGGGGCACAGTGGCTGCGTTTGATGGGGCACAGTGGCTGCGTTTGATGGGGCACAGTGGCTGCGTTTGATGGGGCACAGTGGCTGCTTTTGATGGGGCACAGTGGCTGCGTTTGATGGGGAACAGTGGCTGCCTTTGATGGGGCACAGTGGCAGAATTTGATGGGGCACAGTGGCGGCATTTGATGGGGCACAGTGGTGGCATTTGATGGGGCACAGTGGCGGCATTTGATGGGGCACAGTGGCTGCGTTTGATGGGGCACAGTGGCTGCGCTTGATGGGCACAGTGGCTGCATTTGATGGGCATAGTGGTAGGATTTGATGGGGCACAATGGCAGTATTTGATGGGCACAGTGAGGCTGCATTTGATGGGCACAGTGAGGCTGCATTTGATTGGGCACAGTGGCTGAGTTTGATGGGCACAGTGGCTGAGGTTGATGGGCACACAGGCTGCAATTGATGTTTTTTCCTGAATTTTTCAGTTTGTTTGTGCCTCCCCAAAAATTTTGAGCACCAGCCGCCAATGGATGGGATCATCATTGTGCTGCTTACTTGTTGAATGACAGGCTGAGGGCATGTACATTCCAGTGTGGGCTTCGAGGAAGGCCGTTGAATGAGGCTGGCTGTTGTTCAAACTGGAGGGCTTATTTTATTTAATGGGCTTTTTTTATTCATCTTGCTGCAGTTTTGCTATGGGGCGGCTTGCTATGGGGGCACTTAACAAGGGGGAGCACCGACAAGGGACCCAAGAAGAGGAGAATTGGGGCTGCTCTGTGCAAAACTACTGCACAGAGCAAGTAAGTATGACATGTTTGTTCGTTTAAAAAAAAACTGCCTTTAATATCACTTTAAATGATTTTTTTAACCACTTGCTTACTGGGAACCTAAACCCCCTTCCTGCCGAGGCAAATTTTCAACTTTCAGCGCTGTTACTCTTTGAATGAGAATTGCCTGGTCATGCTACACTGTACCCATATGAAATTTTTATCATTTTTTTCACACAGATAGAGCTCTTTTTGGTGGTATTTAATCACTACTGAGGTTTTTATTTTTTACTAAATAAACAAAAAAGGACTGAATATTTTGAAAAAAAAATAAAATTATCATTTGTTATAAAATTTTGCAAACGGGTAATTTTTCTCCTTCATTGATGTGCGCTTATGAGGCTGCACTTAAGGGGCACTGATAGGCTGCACTGATGGGCACTGATAGTTGGCACTGATGGGCACTGATGAGGCGGCATTGGTGGGCACTGATGAGACTGCTCTGATAGGTGGCATTGATTGGCATTGATAGGTGGCACTGATAGGTGGCACTGATAGGCAGCCCTGATAGGTGGCACTGATGATGAGGAACTGATGGGCACTGATTGGCAGCACTGATGGGCATTGATAGGTGGCACTGGTGGGCACTGCTTTGCAGTGCTGATATGACCTGGTAGGTGGCACTGGTGGGCACTGGTAGTCGGCAATGGTGGACACTGCTTAGCAGCAGTGGGTCTGGAGTGTGCGGGACCAATGTCCTGTTTACTCCGGACAGTAAGCGGCTTTTTTTTTCTCCTATATGTTATAAAACCTTGGGAAAAAAAACGGCACTACCTGAAAACCTGTTTGCTGAGCATATACAGGAAACACCCAAAGAAAAAAAAAATGTTTTTTGTTTCTTTCTCGTACACCAAACTTATTTATCTCCTCAATGATGTTTAAGGGGGATTCATTTAAGATACTACTAGCTAGTGCAAGTGGGTAGGAGACATTCAAAATTCCTTATACTATAGATATTTGTGCATATAGCGATAGGTTTAATGTAACCTGTAAATAGAATGGTATATATAGTATATAGGTAAATAGCTGAATGGATATGCTATATAGCACTGGTAGACAAACTCCCAGTGTCTAAACTAAGAACCATACCCACCAGTGGTAATCAAAAACCATATATAGTAAAAACCAGCTGGAGACACATATTCTATATTACAGTAAACATATTCTGGTGATGTATGCTGATTCCTAGGTAAAAAAACTATATCAACCATATATGTGCATGCATCAAATTGAAAAAGTGCTTCACAGTTCATATATTAAGATCCGGATCCAGTATATATTGCAACAGTTGAATCACAGTAAAATGCAATAGTCCCATGCGTTTTTCACTGCAACAGGTCAGGAAGTTCCCAGGGGTGACTTTCGTGTATACAATGTTGTCAGGTGACTTTTGTGCTCCCCCTTCAAATTGCCTACTAGGGATGAGCCGAACACCCCCCGGTTCGGTTCGCACCAGAACCCGCGAACGGACCGAAAGTTCGCACGAACGTTAGAACCCCATTGATGTCTATGGGACTCGAACGTTCGAAATCAAAAGTGCTCATTTTAAAGGCTAATTTACATGGTATTGTCCTAAAAAGGGTTTGGGGACCCGGGTCCTACCCCAGGGGACATGTATCAATGCAAAAAAAACTTTTAAAAACGGCCGTTTTTTCGGGAGCAGTGATTTTAATGATGCTTAAAGTAAAAAAAAAAAAGTGAAATATTCCTTTAAATATCGTACCTGGGGGGTGTCTATAGTATGCCTGTAAAGTGACGCGTGTTTCCCATGTTTAGAACAGTCCCTGCACCAAATGTCATTTTTAAAGGAAAAAAATCTCATTTAAAACTGCTTGCGGGTTTAATGTCATGTCGGGTCATGGCAATATGTATGAAAATCAGTGAGACAAACGGCATGGGTACCCCCCAGTCCATTACCAGGCCCCTTGGGTCTTGTATGGATATTAAGGGGAACCCCGCACCCAAATTAAAATAAGGAAAGGTGTGGGGCCACCAGGCCCTATATACTCTGAACAGCAGTATACAGGCAGTGCAAACAAGACAGGGATTGTAGGTTTGTTGTTAAGTAGAATCTGTTTGTAATTTTGAACATTTTTAACGTGTTTAGCTCCAGCCAAAAAATCTTTTCTAAGCTTTTTGGAAAACATAGGGAAGGGTTATCACCCCTGTGACATTTGTTTTGCTGTCTTTCCTCCTCTTCAGAAGATTTCACCTCACTTTTTTGTCCCAATGAAAAATGTTTTTTGAAAATTTGGGTTTTTTTGTGGAACAAGGATTGGAAAGCATCAGTGGAAAGGAGAAATTGTTTTCCCATATTAACTCTTACAGGAGAGAATTTCATCTCACTTCCTGTTGTCTCCTTCTGTTTGCAAGTAGGAGTCGTTTGTAAGGTAGATGTTTGAAAGTAGGGTCCTGCCCTATATACTCAGCAGAAATTTGGGCCTTAGGTGTTGCTGTGGCCACAACACTGTAAGCCCTCACAGGGCCCTGCTGTGAAATATTAGATCAAGAATTGTAATTACATGCCCCTGTTGAACAGGAGCTGAAAAATTAGGCCTTAGGCACTGGTGCTGGTGCCACAACACTGCAACCCCTCACAGACACTCTAGTTGGAACGCAGGAACGAGCCCTGCTGCAAAGTATTGCTTCAAAAATTGTAATTACACGCCCCTGTTAGACAGGGGCAGAAAAATTGGGCCTTAGGCACTGGTGCTGGTGCCACAACACTGCAACCCCTCACAGACACTCTAGTTGGAATGCAGGAACGAGCCCTGCTGCAAAGTATTACATCAAAAATTGTAATTACACGCCCCTGTTAAACGGGGGCTGAAAAATTGTGCCTTAGGCACTGGTGGTGGCGCCCAGAACCAAAAATGTTCTTACAAGCTATCAGCGTGATGATTGAGGAGGAAGAGGATAATAACTCAGGGATAGTCACTCAGCATCAGCATAGGCAGTCTTTGAAGGGATCTGAGATTTCAAAAAAAATTATTCGGTTACATCAGCATCAGGTGCTTGGTAGCTGGTGGTGATCCAAGACTGATTCATTTTTATGAAGGTCAGCCGATTGACCGAGTCGGTGGACAGACGCACCCTGTGATCGGTTACCACGCCTCCAGCAGCACTGAATGTGCGTTCCGAAAGAACGCTGGATGCAGGACAGGCCAGTAGCTCAATTGCATACTGTGCAAGCTCAGGATCAGGGAGGCCATGCAGCGTAGGTTTACTGAGGCATTCGGTCCGGAGTCCTCTGGGTCACTAAGGACGACAACGTCCGCAGCCACCTCCTCCCAGCCACGTACAAGTCCATGTGTTCCTTGGGACTGATCCCTTAAAGACTGCTGCTGATGCTGAGTGCCAGGCTCCACCTCCATACTGACACAATCTTCCTCCTCCTCCTCCTCCTCGTCCTCTTCCTGTGTGATCGGCGGGCACGCAGGAACACTGTCTGGATAAAGGGGGCCTTGAGAGCTAAGAAAGTCCTCCTCTTCCTGCCTCTGTTCTGCCTCAAGTGCCCTGTCCATTATTCCACGCAGCGTGTGCTCCAACAGGTGGACAGGGGGGACAGTGTCACTGATGCATGCACTGTCAGTGCTCACCATCCTCGTGGCCTCCTCGAATGGTGACAGGACAGTGCATGCATCCCTGATCATGGCCCACTGGCGTGGGGAAAAAAAAACAAGCTCCCCTGACCCTGTCCTGGTGCCATAGTCGCACAGGTACTCATTGATGGCCCTCTGCTGCGTGTGCAGCCGCTGCAGCATGGCCAACGTTGAGTTCCGCCTGGTGGGCATGTCACAGATTAGGCGGTTCTTGGGCAGGTTAAACTCCTTTTGGAGGTCCGTCAGCCGAGCACTGGCATTATATGACCGGCGGAAATGCACACAGACTTTCCTGGCCTGCCTCAGGACATCCTGTAAGCCCGGGTACCTGCCCAAGAACCGCTGCACCACCAAGTTAAGGACGTGAGCCAAACAGGGCACATGGGTCATTTGTCCCTGTTGGAGGGCAGAGAGGAGGTTGGTGCCATTGTCGCAAACCACCATTCCTGCCTTAAGTTGGCGTGGCGTCAACCACCTCTGAACCTGCCCCTGCAGAGCTGACAGAACCTCTGCCCCAGTGTGGCTCCTGTCCCCCAAGCACACCAGCTCAAGCACCGCATGTGTCATGAGCAGGTGTGACCAGAACCGTGTGATCTGCGACAGAGGACACCAAACGTATATAAGTGAAAATATATATTTATTAAGGAAAGTGAGTAATAAACAACAACCAACTCCAATATGACACAGTGCAATAACCAACCACAGACAGAGACCCACAAATAACAACAGACAGAAAAGTGCAATAAATGGGAAATACCAGGTTCATAAACAATAGCCAGGCCAGGGTCATACACAGCAGATGGACAGGGGATGTTCCAGAGACAAAAACGTAAGCCAGGCCAAGGTCATACACAGGGAAGTCAGCAGATGGGGTATGGAACACAGGACAGGGAGAGGGATGGATGGGTCAGACTGCAGGCAGGGATGCAAGGTAACAGGTGGGACAGGAAAGGGTCCGAGACAGGATCAGGTTTAGGGCACAGGATCAGATTTCAAGCAGGTCAGGAGGCAATGAAGAAATCAAGGCAAACATGTGAATGTTTGCCAGGTATTTATAGGCCTGTGATTGGCCTCAAGTGACACCTGATTGTAGGAGGTACTGTCTGCTCCACACTGCCAGGATCCATCCGCTGGTGGACGCCAGTACTGCGGCCCAAAGATGATATACTATTAACAGGGAAAAGCTCTCCTGACAGTTCCAAACTGCCAGGAGACACCTGCTGGTGGACCTCAGTACTGCATGCCAAATAACAGGTCTTACCAGCGGATGGAACATTTCCTGACAGTACCCCCCTCAAAGGAGCGGCCTCCGGACGCTCCAATTGTCCATAGTCTATGGTATTAAGCAGAACAACAGATGGTGGCACAACAGGCAAAACAGGTGGTGGCACAACAGGCATGGGCACTTCAAGCTGGGCAGCGGGCTCATCAAGCTGGAGGGCAGTCACCGAGACATCAGGCTGGAGGGCAGACACCGGGACATCAGGCTGGAGGGCAGACACCGGGACATCAGGCTGGAGGGCAGACACCGGGACATCAGGCTGGAGGGCAGACAGCGGGACATCAGGCTGGAGGGCAGACAGCGGGACATCAGGCTGGAGGGCAGACAGCGGGACATCAGGCTGGAGGGCAGACACCGGGACATCAGGCTGGAGGGCAGACACCGGGACAACAGGCTGGAGGGCAGACACCGGGACAACAGGCTGGAGGGCAGACACCGGGACAACAGGCTGGAGGGCAGACACCGGGACAACAGGCTGGAGGGCAGACACCGGGACAACAGGCTGGAGGGCAGACACCGGGACAACAGGCTGGAGGGCAGACACCGGGACAACAGGCTGGAGGGCAGACACCGGGACAACAGGCTGGAGGGCAGACACCGGGACAACAGGCTGGAGGGCAGACACCGGGACAACAGGCTGGAGGGCAGACACCGGGACAACAGGCTGGAGGGCAGACACCGGGACAACAGGCTGGAGGGCAGACACCGGGACAACAGGCTGGAGGGCAGACACCGGGACAACAGGCTGGAGGGCAGACACCGGGACAACAGGCTGGAGGGCAGACACCGGGACAACAGGCTGGAGGGCAGACACCGGGACAACAGGCTGGAGGGCAGACACCGGGACATCAGGCTGGAGGGCAGACACCGGGACATCAGGCTGGAGGGCAGACACCGGGACATCAGGCTGGAGGGCAGACACCGGGACATCAGGCTGGAGGGCAGACACCGGGACATCAGGCTGGAGGGCAGCAGGCTCCGGGTCATCGAGCTGGGCAGCAGGCTCAGGGTCATCGAGCTGGGCAGCAGGCTCAGGGTCATCGAGCTGGGCAGCAGGCTCAGGGTCATCGAGCTGGGCAGCAGGCTCCGGGTCATCGAGCTGGGCAGCAGGCTCCGGGTCATCGAGCTGGGCAGCAGGCTCCGGGTCATCGAGCTGGGCAGCAGGCTCCGGGTCATCGAGCTGGGCAGCAGGCTCCGGGTCATCGAGCTGGGCAGCAGGCTCCGGGTCATCGAGCTGGGCAGCAGGCTCCGGGTCATCGAGCTGGGCAGCAGGCTCCGGGTCATCGAGCTGGGCAGCAGGCTCCGGGTCATCGAGCTGGACAGCAGGCTCAGGGTCATCGAGCTGGGCAGCAGGGTCATCGAGCTGGGCAGCAGGCTCCGGGTCATCGAGCTGGGCAGCAGGCTCCGGGTCATCGAGCTGGGCAGCAGGCTCCGGGTCATCGAGCTGGGCAGCAGGCTCCGGGTCATCGAGCTGGGCAGCAGGCTCCGGGTCATCGAGCTGGGCAGCAGGCTCTGGAACATGGAGCTGGGCAGCAGGCTCTGGAACATTGGGCCGAACAGCGAGCACCGTAAGGGCAGGCCGGATTACAGGCACCGGCTCAGCAAGCTGGGTAACGGACCCCGGCCCAGTGGGCTGGGTAACAGGCCCTGACTCAGCGAGCTGGACACCGGGCACCGGTTCGGCAAGCCGGATAACGGATACTGGCTTGACAGGCAAAGTGATGGACTTCGGTTTAGCAGACTGGGTAACGGGCACCAGTTCAGCAGACCGGGTAACGGGCACCGATTCAACAGACTGGGTAACGGGCACCGATTCAGCAGGCCAAGACACGGGCACCGAAACTCCAGGCTGAAACACGGGCACCGAAACTTCAGGCTGAGACACCAACATCACGACATCAGGCTGGAAGACAGATACCAGGATATCAGGCTGGAGGATGGACACATCAAACCGGAAAGCAGGCTCATCAGGCTGAACAGTGGGCACATCAGGCAGAACAGCAGGTACATCTGACTGGTCAATAGTCGCTGGAGCGTCAGACTGGAACATGGACACTGGGGTTTCGGGCTGGAAGGCAGGCATATCAGACTGGAGAGCGGGTGCGTCAGACTGGAGAGCTCGAACGTCAGACTGGAGAGCTCGAACGTCAGACTGGAGAGCTCGAACGTCAGACTGGAGAGCTCGAACGTCAGACTGGAGAGCTCGAACGTCAGACTGGAGAGCTCGAACGTCAGACTGGAGAGCTCGAACGTCAGACTGGAGAGCTCGAACGTCAGACTGGAGAGCTCGAACGTCAGACTGGAGAGCTGGAACGTCAGACTGGAGAGCTGGAACGTCAGACTGGAGAGCTGGAACGTCAGACTGGAGAGCTCGAACGTCAGACTGGAGAGCTGGAACGTCAGACTGGAGAGCTGGAACGTCAGACTGGAGAGCTGGAACGTCAGACTGGAGAGCTGGAACGTCAGACTGGAGAGCTGGAACGTCAGACTGGAGAGCTGGAACGTCAGACTGGAGAGCTGGAACGTCAGACTGGAGAGCTGGAACGTCAGACTGGAGAGCTGGAACGTCAGACTGGAGAGCTGGAACGTCAGACTGGAGAGCTGGAACGTCAGACTGGAGAGCTGGAACGTCAGACTGGAGAGCTGGAACGTCAGACTGGAGAGCTGGAACGTCAGACTGGAGAGCTGGAACGTCAGACTGGAGAGCTGGAACGTCAGACTGGAGAGCTGGAACGTCAGACTGCAGAGCTGGAACGTCAGACTGGAGAGCTGGAACGTCAGACTGGAGAGCTGGAACGTCAGACCGGAGAGCTGGAACGTCAGACTGCAAAGCTGGAACGTCAGACTGGAAGGCTGGAACGTCAGACTGGAAGGCTGGAACGTCAGACCGCAAAGCTGGAACGTCAGACAGGAAGGCTGGAACATCAGACTGCAAAGCTGGAACATCAGACTGCAAAGCTGGAACGTCAGACTGGAAGGCTGGAACGTCAGACTGCAAATTGGGAGCAGGTTGGGTTACTGGCAGGATTGTGTGAGTGGGGAAGAACTTCCGTTTCTTCTTGGGCTTAACTACTGAAGATCTGTAGGTGAGGGGTGCAGCAGACTGGAGAGGAGGATTGGGATATGGTAGGGAAGAGGTAACAGTGGCTGGAGGAAGTTCGTGTGGGTTTGCAGGCAGCAGGGAAGAGACAGGTGGGTTGAATGCAGGATAGGTATAGGGAGCAGAGACTGGATATGAGTATTTGTTTGGCAGCAGCGTATACTGAGCTGCAACTGCGGTTGACATGGGTGATGGAGAAACATACATTTGGGTAGGCTGGTGTTTGGTGGCAGAGGTGGTTTGTTTGACTGGAGCTGCTTGCATCATGTCAGACCATGCTGAAAGTATAGGTTGTACAAACTGTGCTTCTAAACCTCCCTGTCTAACAAAAGACTGAGCAGACACAATGCACTCAGCAATCACCTGTGAGGGACAGGCTGAATAGTGCTCACAAAAATCGTCTGGATCATCTTCAAAAAGCCAAACTAGTGATACAACCTGATTTATATCAAAAGGAGGAGTGAAATCATCACGGCCCTCAGGAATACAGGGCAGGGCCAGCTCAGTACATAGTTTGATCAAAGGCTGCACCTCCCCAAACAAAATATAACCCTGATCGACCAGGGAGTGAGCCAAACGTATAGTGGCAAACAACTGATCACTAGACCATCCTTTCAAAGCCTGGCGGCAATAATCACCACTTTCAGATGCCAGCAGAGAAAGATAAATAACCTCATCGGTATTCATGTTTGCAACCAACTGAATCAAAATGGTTCCCCTGTGCAGCCACTTCTGGTCAGGGATGGCCTTGATTTACTGTCATGAGCAGGTGTGACCAGAACCGTGTGATCTGCGACAGAGGACACCAAACGTATATAAGTGAAAATATATATTTATTAAGGAAAGTGAGTAATAAATAACAACCAACTCCAATATGACACAGTGCAATAACCAACCACAGACAGAGACCCACAAATAACAACAGACAGAAAAGTGCAATAAATGGGAAATACCAGGTTCATAAACAATAGCCAGGCCAGGGTCATACACAGCAGATCAGCAGATGGACAGGGGATGTTCCAGAGACAAAAACGTAAGCCAGGCCAAGGTCATACACAGGGAAGTCAGCAGATGGGGTATGGAACACAGGACAGGGAGAGGGATGGATGGGTCAGACTGCAGGCAGGGATGCAAGGTAACAGGTGGGACAGGAAAGGGTCCGAGACAGGATCAGGTTTAGGGCACAGGATCAGATTGCAAGCAGGTCAGGAGGCAATGAAGAAATCAAGGCAAACATGTGAATGTTTGCCAGGTATTTATAGGCCTGTGATTGGCCTCAAGTGACACCTGATTATAGGAGGTACTGTCTGCTCCACACTGCCAGGATCCATCCGCTGGTGGACGCCAGTACTGCGGCCCAAAGATGATATACTATTAACAGGGAAAAGCTCTCCTGACAGTTCCAAACTGCCAGGAGACACCTGCTGGTGGACCTCAGTACTGCATGCCAAATAACAGGTCTTACCAGCGGATGGAACATTTCCTGACAGCATGGCATCTTTTGGCCTGCGTACTTGCGTAGCCCCTTGAACGCCTACGGAGCACCGCTGGTTCCGAGGAAGAGGCCATGGAGGAAGAAGAAGAGGAGGGGGTGGAGGAGAGAGGTGTGTCACAATCAGCATTTTGGAGGCGTGGTGGCGGAACAACCTCCAACACTACTGCACCTTGTCCTGCATCCTTCCCAGCTGCCAGCAGAGTCACCCAATGCGCCGTGAAACTTAGGTAACGTCCCTGTCCATGCCTGCTGGACCATGAGTCAGCGGTAATATGCACCTTACCGCTGACCGCCCTGTCCAGCGAGGCATGGACATTGCCTTCCACATGCCGGTAGAGAGCCGGAATCGCCTTCCGTGAGAAAAAGTGGCGTTTGGGTACCTGCCACTGAGGAACCGCACATTCCACAAACTCACGGAAGGGGGCAGAGTCTACCAACTGAAAAGGCAGCAGTTGAAGTGCTAGCAATTTTGCCAAGCTAGCATTCAACCGCTGGGCATGTGGATGGCTGGGAGCAAACTTCTTTCGGCAGTGCAGCAGCTGGGGCAGGGAAATTTGCCTGGTACAATCTGACGTCGGTGTACCAAAAGCAGATTGCCCACAAGTACTTGGCTGTGACACACCTAATTCTACACCTTCATTCCTCTCACTGCAGGTCTCAGAGAGGACTGAAGGTCTAGTGGGGTTGGAAATCTCAGCTGATGAGGAGCAAGGAGAGATCCTCTTTGTTCTTTGGTGTGGGTCTTTTAGATACGCTTGCCAACGAACTGCATGGCAGGTTAACATATGTCTGGTCAAGCATGTGGTACCCAAGCGGGAGATGTTTTGGCCACGCGAGATACGCTTGAGACATATGTTGCAAATAGCAGCGGTGCGATCTGATGCACTCGTCTCAAAAAAGGCCCACACCAAAGAACTTTTTGAATAACGCGCAGAGACTGCAGCGCCCTGCACATGTGGAGCTTTGGGGTGTGATGCAGTCAATGTGCTGCCCTTAGGCTGGCCCCTGGAGGGCATCCTGCCTCGTTGGTGATGTGCCGCCTCCTCCTCCTCCTCCTCCTCCTCCTCTCTCCTATCAGGCACCCACGTTGAGTCAGTGACCTCATCATCCCCTCCCTCCTCATCACTGGAGCAAACCTGGCAGTATGCTGCAGCAGGGGGAGCATGACTGCCAGATTGCTGTCCTTCTTGGGCACCCCCTCTGTCCGTGCTCATGTTACTGCCTTCATCGAGCTCAGTATCATCATCAGAGCCTTCCAAACGCTGGGCATCCTCCTGGAGCATGTACCCAACACTGTGGTCAAACAGTTCGAGGGAATCCTCAGGAGGACATGGTGGAGCTAGGGAAGGAGTCACTGATGACATTGAGCTGAGGGAAGAGGCCGCTGCTTTGCCAGACAAAGCACCCTGGGCATGGGTGAGAGAGGATGAGGAGGATGAGGACGGCTTGGTCATCCACTCGACCAAGTCTTCCGCATGTTGCGGCTCAACACGGCCAGCTGCCGAAAAAAAGGCCAAGCGTGTCCCATGGCCACGTGCTGATGAGGATGCACCGTCTCCACGACCAGCACTAGACACAGAGCCTGCTTGCCCTCTCTTATTGGCTTGTGACTGTCTGCCTCTCCTTCTTGGCCTTCCAGACATACTAATGGCCTGTAGCTGCACTAAGCTGGGATAGAACACCTGTAATTTTCTTCAGGTAGCTTTATATACTGTAACCAGACAAGCCTGCCTGTCAGTAGGAAGATAACAGGAACAGATCTAGCTGAACACTGTGAGCAGGACGCACTGTACTAAATGTAAATAGTCTAGCTGCCTGACCGTGGTACTAATAGGATCAAATAGAACACCTGTAATTTTCTTCAGGTAGCTTTATATACTGTAACCAGACAAGCCTGCCTGTCAGTAGGAAGATAACAGGAACGGATCTAGCTGAACACTGTGAGCAGGACGCACTGTACTAAATGTAAATAGTCTAGCTGCCTGACCGTGGTACTAATAGGATCAAATAGAACACCTGTAATTTTCTTCAGGTAGCTTTATATACTGTAACCAGACAAGCCTGCCTGTCAGTAGGAAGATAACAGTAACGGATCTAGCTGAACACTGTGAGCAGGACGCACTGTACTAAATGTAAATAGTCTAGCTGCCTGACCGTGGTACTAATAGGATCAAATAGAACACCTGTAATTTTCTTCAGGTAGCTTTATATACTGTAACCAGACAAGCCTGCCTGTCAGTAGGAAGATAACAGGAACGGATCTAGCTGAACACTGTGAGCAGGACGCACTGCACTAAATGTAAATAGTCTAGAAGATAACAGGAACGGATCTAGCTGAACACTGTGAGCAGGACGCACTGCACTAAATGTAAATAGCAGGAACGGATCTAGCTGAACACTGTGAGCAGGATGCACTGCACTAAATGTAAATAGCAGGAACGGATCTAGCTGAACACTGTGAGCAGGACGCACTGCACTAAATGTAAATAGCAGGAACGGATCTAGTTGAACACTGTGAGCAGGACGCACTGCACTAAATGTAAATAACAGGAACGGATCTAGCTGAACACTGTGAGCAGGACGCACTGCACTAAATGTAAATAGTCTAGAAGATAACAGGAACGGATCTAGCTGAACACTGTGAGCAGGACGCACTGCACTAAATGTAAATAGCAGGAACGGATCTAGCTGAACACTGTGAGCAGGATGCACTGCACTAAATGTAAATAGCAGGAACGGATCTAGCTGAACACTGTGAGCAGGACGCACTGCACTAAATGTAAATAGCAGGAACGGATCTAGCTGAACACTGTGAGCAGGACGCACTGCACTAAATGTAAATAACAGGAACGGATCTAGCTGAACACTGTGAGCAGGACGCACTGCACTAAATGTAAATAGTCTAGAAGATAACAGGAACGGATCTAGCTGAACACTGTGAGCAGGACACACTGCACTAAATGTAAATAGCAGGAACGGATCTAGCTGAACACTGTGAGCAGGACGCACTGCACTAAATGTAAATAGCAGGAACGGATCTAGCTGAACACTGTGAGCAGGACGCACTGCACTAAATGTAAATAGCAGGAACGGATCTAGCTGAACACTGTGAGCAGGACGCACTGCACTAAATGTAAATAACAGGAACGGATCTAGCTGAACACTGTGAGCAGGACGCACTGTACTAAATGTAAATAGTCTAGCTGCCTGACCGTGGTACTAATAGGATCAAATAGAACACCTGTAATTTTCTTCAGGTAGCTTTATATACTGTAACCAGACAAGCCTGCCTGTCAGTAGGAAGATAACAGGAACGGATCTAGCTGAACACTGTGAGCAGGACGCACTGTACTAAATGTAAATAGTCTAGCTGCCTGACCGTGGTACTAATAGGATCAAATAGAACACCTGTAATTTTCTTCAGGTAGCTTTATATACTGTAACCAGACAAGCCTGCCTGTCAGTAGGAAGATAACAGTAACGGATCTAGCTGAACACTGTGAGCAGGACGCACTGTACTAAATGTAAATAGTCTAGCTGCCTGACCGTGGTACTAATAGGATCAAATAGAACACCTGTAATTTTCTTCAGGTAGCTTTATATACTGTAACCAGACAAGCCTGCCTGTCAGTAGGAAGATAACAGGAACGGATCTAGCTGAACACTGTGAGCAGGACGCACTGCACTAAATGTAAATAGTCTAGAAGATAACAGGAACGGATCTAGCTGAACACTGTGAGCAGGACGCACTGCACTAAATGTAAATAGCAGGAACGGATCTAGCTGAACACTGTGAGCAGGATGCACTGCACTAAATGTAAATAGCAGGAACGGATCTAGCTGAACACTGTGAGCAGGACGCACTGCACTAAATGTAAATAGCAGGAACGGATCTAGTTGAACACTGTGAGCAGGACGCACTGCACTAAATGTAAATAACAGGAACGGATCTAGCTGAACACTGTGAGCAGGACGCACTGCACTAAATGTAAATAGTCTAGAAGATAACAGTAACGGATCTAGCTGAACACTGTGAGCAGGACGCACTGTACTAAATGTAAATAGTCTAGCTGCCTGACCGTGGTACTAATAGGATCAAATAGAACACCTGTAATTTTCTTCAGGTAGCTTTATATACTGTAACCAGACAAGCCTGCCTGTCAGTAGGAAGATAACAGGAACGGATCTAGCTGAACACTGTGAGCAGGACGCACTGCACTAAATGTAAATAGTCTAGAAGATAACAGGAACGGATCTAGCTGAACACTGTGAGCAGGACGCACTGCACTAAATGTAAATAGCAGGAACGGATCTAGCTGAACACTGTGAGCAGGATGCACTGCACTAAATGTAAATAGCAGGAACGGATCTAGCTGAACACTGTGAGCAGGACGCACTGCACTAAATGTAAATAGCAGGAACGGATCTAGTTGAACACTGTGAGCAGGACGCACTTCACTAAATGTAAATAACAGGAACGGATCTAGCTGAACACTGTGAGCAGGACGCACTGCACTAAATGTAAATAGTCTAGAAGATAGCAGGAACGGATCTAGCTGAACACTGTGAGCAGGACGCACTGCACTAAATGTAAATAGCAGGAACGGATCTAGCTGAACACTGTGAGCAGGATGCACTGCACTAAATGTAAATAGCAGGAACGGATCTAGCTGAACACTGTGAGCAGGACGCACTGCACTAAATGTAAATAGCAGGAACGGATCTAGCTGAACACTGTGAGCAGGACGCACTGCACTAAATGTAAATAACAGGAACGGATCTAGCTGAACACTGTGAGCAGGACGCACTGCACTAAATGTAAATAGTCTAGAAGATAACAGGAACGGATCTAGCTGAACACTGTGAGCAGGACACACTGCACTAAATGTAAATAGCAGGAACGGATCTAGCTGAACACTGTGAGCAGGACGCACTGCACTAAATGTAAATAGCAGGAACGGATCTAGCTGAACACTGTGAGCAGGACGCACTGCACTAAATGTAAATAGCAGGAACGGATCTAGCTGAACACTGTGAGCAGGACGCACTGCACTAAATGTAAATAACAGGAACGGATCTAGCTGAACACTGTGAGCAGGACGCACTGCACTAAATGTAAATAGCAGGAATGGATCTAGCTGAACACTGTGAGCAGGACGCCCTGCACTAAATGTAAATAGCAGGAACGGATCTAGCTGAACACTGTGAGCAGGACGCACTGCACTAAATGTAAATAGCAGGAACGGATCTAGCTGAACACTGTGAGCAGGACGCACTGCACTAAATGTAAATAGCAGGAACGGATCTAGCTGAACACTTTGAGCAGGACGCACTGCACTAAATGTAAATAGCAGGAACGGATCTAGCTGAACACTGTGAGCAGGACGCACTGCACTAAATGTAAATAGTCTAGAAGATAACAGGAACGGATCTAGCTGAACACTGTGAGCAGGACGCACTGCACTAAATGTAAATAGTCTAGATAGATGATAACAGGAACGGATCTAGCTAAACTGAATACAGTGTATATATATATATGCAACATCTGGGATGCATATATATACACAATACACTGTAAGTACAGCTAACTGACTGACTGTTCTGTCTAATCTATCTAACTCAAATCAAATGACACAGTCTCTCTCTCTCTCTATCTCTCAGCACACCGGAACACACACTACACAGGGCCGCCGTGCAGGCGGCCTTATATAGTGTGGGGCGTGTACTAAATCCCCTGAGCCATAATTGGCCAAAGCCACCCTGGCTTTGGCCAATTACAGCTCTCTCTACTGACGGCGCTGTGATTGGCCAAGCATGCGGGTCATAGTGCATGCTTGGCCAATCATCAGCCAGCAATGCACTGCGATGCCGCAGTGAATTATGGGCCGTGACGCGCCACACGAATTTGGCGCGAACGGCCCATATCGTTCGCAATTCGACGGACGGTCGAACAGCCGATGTTCGAGTCGAACATGGGTTCGACTCGAACACGAAGCTCATCCCTATTGCCTACTCACCGACTCCTGGAACCCCTACAGGGGTATTGGGCCTGTAATACTTGGATGGACTTCACTGCTCCCTGTTGCTTGTCATGGGTGCCTCAGATATATCCAGGTGGATAAGGATGCAGCAATACCCTAATGCATCAAAAATATAAAAAAAGGGCTTCCATGGTGTGATAAAGTACAAACCACTTTTATTTAAACAAGAACTATAAAAACAAAAACAGAGAAATCCAAAAAAGTAGTGTGTCCTCCCAGCCAGTAGAACGCTGGGGTAGGATAACAAACAGATTCCGGCATAGGTACAAACAAAGTCACTATATCCAATGCATGTACCGAGATGGGGGATGTGACGGCTGTGCGCTGCACCTGCGTTCCACCCACTCGTCTGCAGGGAAGTGACGTAGTATGCGTAGTGAGCGCTTCGTCGCTTGACGCCACTTGACGTCCTCAGTACTACGCTACTGCGCACTGAGAGTTTTATTGGGGGGTGCGTTCGGGTCTGTCCCGCCCCTCGGGATGTAGGCACCAATACCAGCCATGTATCCTTAGGGGGCGGATGAAAATAAATATCAGATGTCAAGCGGTGGAGAATTTCTCCACCCGGGCCGAATTGGAATTACTGTGTGGATAAGCATTACAGACATCCTGGTGACACTCTCCCCTATATTCACATAAATTATACATGTGTATTATATATGATTGGCAATAAGATCTCTCAAATCTCAGCATGCAATAAGACCAGTATAACAAACATTACTACCACGATAGGCAGCAGATTCAGAGATATATAATGGGAATACAAAGTAGAATATAACTGGACATATTGAGAACAGCAGCATTTAGGTATCCAAATTCACCTGTCATTATATACAAGTTAATAAATAATTTTTACAAGTTAAAGTAAAATTAAAAAATATATAATAAAAAATAAAAATATTAATAAAAATATTCCGAATACATCATTACCCATACATACAGGAATGTGCCAAATGTGACCCCAGTGATTGACATACAAGGGGAATCCCTAGCAACACAAAGAAAGAAACAGGGGGGGTTATTTGTGTAAATGTTTTGCAATTTGTTTCCCACGTGTCATATCCACCCACAAAAACACCATCAGTTAAGGAGGGGATATTTATAAACTAGATGTTTACGTGCATATACCATACCAGCCAGGCCCTCCACTAATCAAAAATGTCACCAAAGTTTGGCGACATCATATGCACTGGTAGGTGGCACTGGTGGGCACTGGTAGTCGGCAATGGTGGACACTGCTTAGCAGCAGTGGGTCTGGAGTGTGCGGGACCAATGTCCTGTTTACTCCGGACAGTAGGCGGCTTTTTTTTTCTCCTCAAGCTGTTAGCATGAGGAACAAAAAAGCCGATTGCCGGCTCTGTTTATATCATGTGATCAGCTGTCATTGGCTGACAGCTGATCACAGCGCACGCAGCTCGTGCATTGGCAGACTTACATGGATGCCCTCCTGGCAAAATAGGCCTGCGCTGTAGCCATCTTGTAGCCGTCTGGCTATAGTGCAGGCAGCAAGAGGTTAAATAAATATTTTTCCTTTACAATCACTTATGGTTGTAAAAATGGTGGGGCCATTCCAGCAGGGGAGTCGGGTGGAAGATGAAGTGCTGAGGAGTCTGTTGATGGTCTAGGAGGGATCCCCTAGGTCGGTGATGGCGAACCTTTTTGAGCCCGAGTGCCTCAACTGCAACACAAAACCAACTTATTTATTTCAAAGTGCCAACATCCATCGCCATGCAGCACATCACCATGCAGCACATCGCCATGCAGCACATCTCCATGCAGCACATCGCCATGCAGCACATCGCCATGCAGCACATTGCCATGTAGCACATCTCCACAGCACATATTATGTATCAGCCTTCAGCTCACACCTCTCTGTTGTCCGACCACATCACATCAGTGAGCTGCTACACATTACACATTGTCATGTAACTCATAGCACACCTCCTCACCATGCCTCACACAACCCTCCATGCAGCTCATGGCACACTTTTTCCTCTCCATCACACATCTGGTCCCCCCTCTGCGGCTCACCACCACTCCCCCATCTGTTGTGGTACGGCAGTGGTGAAGACACTCATGTAGCCTGTCATGCTCCCTCTGCCCACCCACACCTCTCCTTCTGTCACCATAGCACAGCACAGAACACGGTCACGTAGCGCGGCTCATCACCAGCTGCTCTGGCCTCATCTATGGGCTTTCTCACCAATGGAATGATGCAACTGTGCTCAGGCAACTCCTGGGCAAACAAACGCTCACTTCTCCTTCCATGCCAGTTGATTGGCTGTTCATTCCCTGGCTGAGGGAGGTGATTGGCCGCCCTTCCTGCTGATCTGTGAGTCCGTCCAGCAGCGTTTTCTCCAAAGAGTTGTGCTCTGAGTCAAAGTAATGTGTGTGTGATCTAGAGGAGGCAGGTGGTGTCAGGACAGCGCGGGTACGCGCTTTGTCGCTTTGGGGGCACTTTGTCCACCTAGTGAAGTGTGTAGAGCTTTTGTGTGCCTGTGCTCAGAAGACTATAGCTCGCGTGCCCACAGAGAGGGCTCTACGTGCCAGCTGTGGCACGCGTGCCATTGGTTCACCATTGCCATCTGCCCTAGGTCTAGGGAGGGGGCTCTACCTCCAGGCTGGACTCGGGCTGGCTTAGGAAGATAATTTCTGAATCACGGTTTGACTAGGAATCTCGCCTTAGAGCAGTGGGAGCAAGGAGGACAGAGTGAGTATATCAGTAAACCTAGGGATTTTCAAGAAGAGAGACTGCCACATGTAGCAAGCTTTCTAAAAGGCCATTGCTGTGCATAACCCTTTTATCCTTGCCCTGGGAGATCTTCAGAGCAGCCAGGAGGGCTGGTAGTGCCTGCAAGCAGTGTAGATCTACATTCGGAAAGAATACACTCCCGCATGCAGTTTGCCTCATTTTTGTGCTATTTCCAAGTGGGGTTGAGACCTCCTAGTCTGTAATGGACTTTTGCTACAGGAAAGAAAGCAGTCCAAGATCTTTCGTGCAAAGGAAGGAAGTTGTGCCCTTTTGTTGTTCCTTGATTCAAGTTGAGCATCCCATTAATCCATTCACCCCATCCAAGTTGTTACCTCTAATAAAACATCAAAACAAAGCCAAGGGACTGACTTCTTGTGTTTGGATGCCAGCGGAGAATGCATGTTGCCTGGCTGTGCGTGGGGGAGGCTGTTCCCAGCAGTCCCTGTGGGGGTAATGCTACATATACACAAAGGGATTGATTTACTAATAGATTATGCACTTCACAAGTGCAATTGCTCCAGATCTTAGGTATTAGGTAAAATGTCACTTTGCAAGAATACCCAATCACATGCAAGAAAAAAAAAAAAAAGAAGCAAAATGCACATGATTGGATGATGAAATTCAGCAGAGCTTCCCCACATTTACCAAGCTCTGGGGCAACTGCACTTTGGAGAGTGCAACTGTCTCTAGTAAATCAACCCCATTATCTTTTAGAAAAAGAATTATGCCCTGTACACACGGTCGGACTTTCCGATGGAAAATGTGTGATAGGACCTTGTTGTCGGAAATTCCGACCATGTGTAGGCTCCATCACACATTTTCCATCGGAATTTCCGTCACACAAAGTTTGAGAGCTTGCTATAAAATTTTCCGACAACAAAATCCGTTGTCGGAAATTCCGATCGTGTGTACACAAATCCGACGCACAAAGTGCCACGCATGCTCAGAATAAATTAAGAGACGAAAGCTATTGGCTACTGCCCCGTTTATAGTCCCGACGTACGTGTTTTACGTCACCGCGTTCAGAACGATCTAATTTTCCGACAACTTTGTGTGACCGTGTGTATGCAAAACAAGTTTGAGCCAACATCCGTCGGAAAAAATCCATGGATTTTGTTGTCGGAATGTCCGATCAATGTGCAATCGTGTGTACGGGGCAGTATAAGTATCATTTTGAAATAATTCTGATTTTTTAAGCCAATGGTGATTTAAAGAGTCATTGTAATCATTTGATGAAGATTTTCCTTTTGTTTGTTCACTTTGCTGCATTCGAATCAAAAACAACATAACCTTTTTGTTTCAACCGATTCGAAAGTTTATCAATTTAAATGTTTCGAATTATGAAAAAAACGGTAAATTCGAAAATTGAAGAATACGAATTTCGAATACGAATTCCGAATACGAATTGAACAAATCAACCAAATTTAACTAAACGAAATAACTAGATTAACAAATCAAAACGAAATGAAACAATTTTTTTTGTCATGTACATGTCTACTGTTTATTAGCATTTGTACCTCTCTTCTCTGACTAAGAAAACAGGTGAATAGAATACACAGTGAGCCCCTGCTTAAGGGGAGTCTGCCGTGAAAAATATGCTTCAACCCCTCACACATTCGGGTGCCATCTCAGCTCGCTCAAATATTTGCATGAGGAATCTCCAAAAATTCAGGAGGTTGCACTCCAGTGGTGGCTGGTGCTCCATTTTTTGGGGGGCCCTACGGCCCTTATGACAGGCTGCCACTGTTGCACTCAAATAAAACATCCAACTTTATTAAATTTTAAAAAAATCACCTGAATATAGCACATTGACACTGTGAGGGCCAGTTTCACACTTTCTTAGAACTTATTTGTGGACTTATGAGTCATGAGTAAGCACTTAGATATTCGTTGATTTTTTTTCCTGGCCCTCACAGTGTCAATGTGCTGTATTTAGATGATTTAATGTTGGATAAAGTTGGATGTTTATTGTAGCACACCTCCTATTGAGCTACAGGTGAAATGGGATCCCCCACCCTGCACAACCAGGCACACCGAACTTTAACAATCTCCCAGAGTCAGAAAACAGTCCAGCACTTTGTTTTTATTTTTTGGGAGGATTAAAATTTGGGTTAGGAGTAGGGGTAATATGGGATGCCCACTTGATTAGACAACTTCAGGGACAACTTTTTCTATACAGGCATACACCACTTTTAAGTACACAATGGGGTTTATTTACTAAAGATGGAAAGTGCAAAATCAGACTCACTTCTGCATAGAAACCAATGAGCTTCTAACCCCAGCTTGTTCAATCAAGCTTTGGTAATAAAACCCGGAAGCTCATTGGTTTCTTTAACACAGCACCTGAGGCCCCTTTAAGCACGTAGCAAAAGTCAGTGTCCAGCTTACTGTGGCTACTGATCCCAGCACCACCTCTTCAGGCCTGCCAGCCCACCTGGCTGCAGCTGCCCTGTTCACTAGCCCTCCTGGCTACTTCTCCACAGTCCTCCCAGACTGACTCTCTCTCTCTCCCTCTCTCTCTCTCTCTCTCTCTCTCTCTCTCTCTCTCTCTCCACAGTCCTCCCATATTGACACTCTCTATCCACAGTCCTCCCAGACTGACAATCTCTCTCCACAGTCCTCCCAGACTGCTCACTCACGAGCCCACCCATGTGACTCCTTACTTGAACTCCTGGACACGCTGACCTGCTCCTGCTGTCTTCTCTTTGCTCTCGTGCCTCCATGAAGGATTTCTCCATGTGTTGTAGAGGGTCCTCCCAGCACCTGAGCCCCAGGCCTGGGGTCACCCCCACGAAGACTAAGGTGCACCCTCAAGGGCCACCTACAGCCTCCTCAGCACTCCTTCTCCATCTTCCATCTGACTGCCCCTGCTGGCATGACTTATGCGTCTTTATGAGGTGGCCTGCCAGCCCATTTTGCTGGGGATTGGCTGGGGCCCTCATGAATACTCCAAGTGGCTCCTCTTAGACTCCACCCTCTACTCCTGGAGGCTTCTCAAAGGTTCCAGAAAGCAGGGGGAGTCACCAGAGATGCCCGCTGCCCACTGAGTCACCAAGCCTCCCTGAGTCACTCAGCCCTGACCCAGATTCAACCCAGGTCTGGCCCTCAGCCAGGCCAAATTTTCCTACACTTCAACTATATACACTAGCAAACTAGCGGGTGCTATACATATCAAGACATGTCTGTGACTCTTGTGTAGCGCTGGTAGATTTATGATCTACCATCTGATAGGTAAATTTAGTGAATTGCTTGTTATAGGAAGTTAGATTTGCCTCTGTTCCAGCTTGGCTGACGTTGCGTGTGGTTCCACATTGTGCCGGTGGGTGTCGTTGTCACCATCGGCGGGTGTTGGAAAAACAACGTGTTAAAGCGGATGAGTGCTCCTCTGTCCCGGAGACAACTCGGTGGAGGTGGTCCTCCGAGTTGCATTCTGGGAGTGGGTATTTATGGGACAGACGCCATGTTTAGGGGTTCGTTTTCAGCCACCTGCTGGCCCTCCTGGCTGACAGATATGTGTTAGAGAACCACCTCGTGGTCCTCCGTTCTGGAGGCCCACGTCGCTGCGGTGCGTGGGTGGGCCCAGAAGCCTGTCTGGGGCCTACCACAGCAGACGAGGAATCGTCCTGAGCTGTCTATCCAGAGTGAAGAAGCTGGACAACCGAGAAGATCCCAGGGGAGGGCCCGTCATGGAAGGATCATGCAGAGTGCTGGTCTGGAGAGGGGCCTGGTGACTCGGTTGGAGGACGTATCCTGAAGTAGTCTTATTGCATGGTACTGCTGGGCTGGCTTAGAGGTCCAAGTACTGTGTCTGACATTCATCATGAACCAATACATCCTGTGGCAGAGGATCGTACGGGTTTATTTCAAGCAAGTCTGTGGCAGAGACCTTTGTTCGTGCTACGTACTGGCTGCTAGGCAAGTGAGAGAGGCCTATCCAGGCGAGCAAAGATTGGGTCCCACAATAGGGGATTGCATTCAATTACAGTATTCAACTTTAAAGGATGTTCTAAAGAAACCTAAAGAAAGGTATTTGAGCTTCCCTGCAGTTTTCCTCCTGCCTCTTTCCTGCTACTTTCTTCGTTACTTGGTTCAATAAAGCATTGAAAACGTACTCAAGTGTTGGTGCTTATATTGTCCAGAGGTAAACTCAACGGAGCCCTAGACCCGGTGCCGGTGAAGCAGAGGTGTCGAGAGTGAAGGTAACAGCCCGCTTAAACCAGCAGCTCCACCGAGAGTTATTGCTACACTTGCACCCGGGTATATTTGTATAGCCATAAAATACATTCCAGTACAAGTTTTACAGAGATATATTGATAGAAATAAAAACACAATTATTTATGAATGGTCCCTTTCACAGAGGTCTTTTAATAACTTTAATTTCTGTTCTATTTAAAGCATTCATATGGGACAGGAATATACTCGGGTGTCTAGTGTGGGAATATAAAAGCAAGGGAAGGGAGAAAACAGCACAGACCTCTGGTGTAGTAAGAAGATCAAAGAGCTTTATTAACCCCTTCCTGACCAGCCGCCGCAGTTGTACTGTGGCAGGTTGGCTCCCCTGGGCGAAACAAAGTAACTGTAGGTCGGTTTGCCTTTTGACCACTAGGGAGCACCCGCAGCGCCACGGCGGAGCCGATGCAAGTGCCTGGCGTGTGCGATGACCGCCGGGTACCTGGAATCGCTCGTAACAGAGCGAGAACCAGGATCTGTGTGTGTAAACACACAGATCCCGGTTCTCTCAGGGGATGAGAGAGACAGATTGTGTGTTCATACCAAGTATGAACGCCGATCTCTCTCCTTCCCTAGTCAGTCCCACTCCCCGCAGTTAGAACACACACTAGGGAACACAGTTAACCCCTTGATCACCCCCTAGTGTTAACCCCTTCCCTGCCAGTGATATTTATACAGTAATCAGTGCATTTTTATAGCACTGATCGCTGTATAATTGTCAATGGACCCAAAAATGTGTCAAAAGTGTCCAATTTGTCCACCGCAATATTGTAGTCCCGATAAAAATCGCAGATCACCGCCATTACTAGTAAAAAAAAAACAACAACAATAAAAATGCCATAAATCATTTCCCTATATTTACACTATACACTATAACTTTTGCGCAAACTAATCAACATATACGCTTATTGCAGTTTTTTTACCAAAAATATGTAGAAGAATACATATTGGCCTAAACTGAGGAAAACATTTGTTTTTGTTTTTTTAATTTGGGATATTTATTATAGCAAAAAGTAAAAGATATTGTGTTTTTTTCAAAATTGTCGCTCTTCTTTTGTTTATAGTGCAAAAAATAAAAACCGAGGAGGTGATCAAATACCACCAAAAAGAAAGCTCTATTTGTGGGAAAAAAAGGACATCAATTTTGTTTGGGTACAGTGTCGCACAACTGCGCAATTGTCAGTTAAAGCGACGTAGTGCCGTATCGCAAAAAATGGCCTGGTCATTGATCAGCCAAATCTTCTGGGGCTGAAGTGGTTAAAAACAACATATTATATGCTCACAATATGCTCATATTATAT
The DNA here is from genome assembly GCA_037952835.1 of Lithobates septentrionalis. NCBI lineage: Eukaryota > Metazoa > Chordata > Amphibia > Anura > Ranidae > Lithobates > Lithobates septentrionalis. The sequence goes on from JBBDGP010000501.1 coordinate 1,922,064, forward strand.
GTCCTTAAAGTGGTTGTAAAGTCTTAAGGTTTTCCACCTTAATGCATTCAATGGATGCAGCAGCATTCAGTGCATTCAATGGACCCGGGAGTGAGCTTGCACGGGTGCCCCCATAAAAAGTGGCTTTCCATGGGGGCTCCCAATGAAGAGTATGGGCTTGGAGCGCCGACAGGGCACCCCAGAAGAAGATCGGGGCTGCTCTGTGCAAAACGATTGCACAGAGCAGGTTAGTATAGGCATGTTTGTTATTTTTATTTTTTAAAAATGTAGGGTTTACAAACCCTTTAAGCCCAATCTACCAGCCGATTGTGCCTTGATCTGTCCCAGGCACAAGTCCATGCTCAAGAGCAATTCCCCACTGGCACAAAATAAATTGGATTCCTCTAGAAGGGGTGCTAGCTGTAGAGTAATGGCCCGTACACACGGTCGGACTTTGTTCGGACATTCCGACAACAAAATCTTAGGATTTTTTCCGACGGATGTTGGCTCAAACTTGTTTTGTCTACACACGGTCGCACAAAGTTGTCGGAATTTCCGATCGCCAACCACGCGGTCACGTACACCACGTACGACGAGACAAGAAAAGGCCAGTTCAGAACCAAGCGCAGCACCCTTTGGGCTCCTTTTGCTAATCTCGTGTTAGTAAAAGTTTGGTGAGAGAAGATTCGCGCTTTTTCAGACTCGTGGCTTTCAGATCGTTTTCTGCCATTCAGTTTGTGCTTGTGGGTTTGTATCTGCTCTTCAGTGCGTGCAGCAAGTTCCGCGTGACTTTAATTAGTCATTGTATTCTTGTTCGTTCGTTACTGTTTTTCAGGTCGCTCTTCACAGGCCTTGCTGTTCTTCAGTGCGTTCTGTTACTTCGTTCTGAGGAGCCGACCGTTTTCTAGCCATGTTGCATATGCGTACTCCTCGTAGAGTTTGTGTTGTGCGGGGGCTTGGTGTTGGGGTCCTGACCTTGACACAAGTCCAGTCCATGAACAGGGTGGGGAGGAGTTCATGGACCAAGAATTGGTTGCTTCAGCGTGACCAGTTCTCTCATATGCCTTTGCTCCGTGAGATCTGTGAGAATAATCCTGATGATTTCAGGAACTTTCTCAGGATGACGGACCCCGTGTTTCACCGTTTGTTGGCTTCGCTGACCCCTTATATTAGCAGGCAGGATACCTGCATGAGGCAAGCCATCACTCCGGAGCAGAGGCTCGTCGCTACCCTGCGGAACTTGGCGACAGGGAGAAGCTTGCAGGACTTAAAGTTCTCAACAGGCATCTCCCCCCAGGCTCTGGGGATCATTATCCCAGAGACCTGTTCTGCCATCATACAGGTCCTGCAGAAGGAGTATATGAAGGTAAGATTTTTATCCTTTAATATGACATTTTATTGTATTGAATGTTTGCTAATATATTGTATTTCTTTCCTCATTCCCTAATTACCATGATTGTAATATGCTGTGAATGTCCCCTTTGTCCTCATGCATGCTGGAATTTTATGTAATTATTATTTTAGGTCCTTCATACATATTTGCCCTTCAATAACCTCCCCAGCATGGTGTCTCCTGGCCCTATATTCACCTCATGTAGTCACTTAACAATGTATTTTATCAGCTCCATAGTAGTGCTTTACCCCAAACACCCCCTAAAATGTTTTTAAATGTTATTTTTGCTTTAAATTCTGGCAGAGTGGCAGAGGCTTTTTTTGGTGATGTCCCCAAATAATTTTTAGTAACTCTCCCTCCCCCAACTGCTAAGTCAGCTGATCCCAATTCTCTATCTATCCTCAATCATCTATCTGCTGACTTTGCCAAACCCATACACACTATACCCATCTCTTTTGTGCTCTGATTTATGGATGAATTCCCCAAAGCATGTAGTGCAATGGCCTGCCTGTATACTTTCAAATGGTACTGTTTCACGTTTTTGTATTCTATTATTATCTTGATAGGTAATAGCAGAATGTCCAAATGTGCTCAAATGTGTACAATGTGTATTTATATCTTGGTATTATGACACTTCTTACCTGTCCAGTGGTCTGCCAATAGTGTAACTAAGGAGGGGCTGTTCCAAGTAATACCCATTATTTAGGCATTCATCTCTCAATGAAGTGAAGAGGGTTACCTGTCCAAGATTTCTACACACCCCATAATGTTAGAAATGGGGGGGATATCACCTAAAATGAGAGGAACCCCAAAAAAAAAATTAGGTCTCAAAAATATGCCGCCATCCATCTCTTACCTGAGCCTGTGGTCGCAGACACTCACCTGTTGTGACTAGTTCCAACACGTCTTCTTCCTCATGCTCAGATTGTGTTGGGGGGATTTCCCCTTCTTCCAGAGGGGGGGGCTCTGGTCTCCTCGGATGAGGGGTGTCCTCCGAGTCTTTTATCCCCTATGTCAAACAAAATGGTATAATTAGCACACAGATATTTGATTGCAGAACTAGAAATAGTAAACATTGCTTGGAAGTGGGGTACAATTGTCAATTTTAGCAGAGTTCCAAAATGTAGCATTTTCAGTGTCCTTTGTCAAGCTTCAATACTTTACCTGTTTGGTACAAGCTTCACAGATGTAGCCCCCCCCTATAGTATACACTGGAGCACCTGTGTGGGTCCCCTAATAAAAATGGTGTTCTGGGGTCCCACACTAGTGCTCCAGTGTCCAGATGTGAAAACAGCTGCTCAGTGTCCTCTCCTTACACAGAATCTAGTTTGCATTTCATTCTAGTAACAAAGCCATCTACACAACCCAATTCTTTTAAGACAAGTATAGGGCGTAAAAATGGTGGCCAAATGCATATGGCCTAAACAATGGTATTTTAGAGTCCGAAAGAAAAATGTTTGATACGAACGAATAATGTGCCCATGAACATGAAAGTTGCCATTTTAAACTGTACAACAGTTCCTAAAAGCACATGGAGCAGCACGAACGTAATAAACAGAAAGAATAGGAACACAGCACAACTACTTACTTTTTTGCAGCACTCTCCGGATCTTTCTGTACTGCTCATGTTCTCGTAATTTGAGGTCCGACCACCGGTTCCTGAGCTGATCTTTCGATCGTCGTACCCCGAAATTCCGGTGCAGACTCCTGACCACTTTCGCCATGATCTTGGCCTTTCTGACATTGGGGTTGGGGTAAGGTCCATACTTCCCGTCATAGTCGGCCTTCTTCAGGATGTCCACCATCTCCAACATCTCCCCAAAGGACATATTTGAGTCCTTAAATCTCCTTCTGGATCGGGACGTGTCCGGATCCGGCCTTTCCTCCTCCTCCTCGTCGTTGCTACAATAAGCACGATCCTGCTGTGTCTCCGCCATGTGCTCTTCCCCCACTGCGCCGAACGAAAAGGGGCGGGGAATAGACTAGAAAGAACATCAGGGGTGGGCGGAGTTACACACATGCGCAGTGTATATAAAGCGTAACACGCGTGTGTCTTACGTACGATCTGTGAGCGGAGGAAGGAGTATCGGAGGCGCCGATCGTGATAACGAAGGTAGGATCTAAACTTGAAAAATAAAACCAAACAAATACAGCGCTGATAGAATGACCAATACAATCAAAAGCTAAAATAGTGCGTGCTAACAAAATTATATAATAAATAATATAAATGGTGATAATATACCATCAAAGAATTAAAGTGCTGCGTGCTGACAATAAATAAATATCAATAATAAGTGCCATACAATAGGTGCAAATGCTATGAAATCCACAAAAAATGTCACCACTTAGGCTAATATAGAAGAAATGGTGACTACTTGCAAATAGTCCCAATGTGAACTACCCCAGCCAGGCTGATCCCAGAGTTCTTAGACAGGCAGCTTCACCGGAACACAGACAGCGACTCTTTGACCTGTACTGTCAGTCAATCCCATATGTATTTGCAAAGCGGTACCTCTAGCGTGGATATACAGATAGGAGTGTTGATGTTCAAAATAAGGCTTGTGGATATCCACCCAAAAATAAAGGAAAAATGATATGGTGAAGTATTGCGGAGTAATGGAATCACTTGCGCTACAAAGCACTACTCACAAATCCTCGGCTGCAAACAGGCATGTCAGAGAGCTTCCGTAATTGCCGCTGGTGGCGTGCGTTCCACGGAGCCAGGAAGAAACATCACTTGGTTTAAGGCGTCAGCCGGATGTTGCGTTGACGCGTTTTGCCCCTCCCCCAGGGCGTCATCAAAGGATTCAACATCCAAACCACAGCCCGGAAATATATAGTATGTATGGTAAAAGTGACAGCCAATCAAGGCAAGTGGAAAGCAAACACCTTCACATGTCCTGAATCATCATATCCTGTTGCAAACCGAAAACTTTATTACAAACCAAAGGTGAACAGCATATGGACAATACAGAAAAAAGATAAATGACTGAATCTTATACAAGCAAAAAGCATCTCACATCAAGTTTGCCTAATAAAAATAAAAAATATACAATGTATATTATTATCTAATTGGATAGGATTGTTTGACTATTACGAATATATTTAATTATATAAAATAAATAATGAAAAAAGAAAAAAGAAAATAGAAAAAAAAATAAAAAAAAAATAAAAATAAAAATAAAAAATATTAGAAAATAATAAAAAATAAAAAAATAAAAATAAAGAATATCAAAAATAAAAAATATGAAATGAAATAAAATAAAGTAAAAAAATAAAATAAAAAATAATTTTAATGAAAAATATCAGTGGAAAAATAAAAAATAAGAATACTAAGAAAATATATTTACTCCTATTTTTTCTTATTCAACTTAGAATGGAGTGATTAAATTCATTATATAGTAATACAACAGCATATTATAAAAAAATGTCACTAACCTACTCCACAAAATAAACCCCAGGAACAAATACCCCACAGATAAAAATATATTTATAGTTCACCAATTGGATAAAAAACAATTTAAATCTAGCTCGACATTGAGCCCATACGGCTGTAAAGTGCGAAGCCGATGGATCCATTGAGTTTCGTTCTGTGAAATGGCTTTCTTCAAATCAGATCCCCTCCAATGTCCCTCAACTTTATCAATTCCGCGAAAGGTCAATAGGCTAGGGTCCCTATTGTGGAATAACCTAAAATGGTTAGAAAGGCCATGATGTCTATAGCCCTTCTTAATTCTGTTGACATGCTCTCTCAATCTGACCCCTAGCTGTCTAGTAGTCCTCCCCACGTACTGCAAATTACATGGGCAGGATAACAGATAAGTCACATGCGTGGCACTGCACGTAATAAATTTCTTTATTTCAAAAACCCTTCCTTCAGATGACGATTTAAAATGAGTGGTTTTTCTCTTCTGAAATTTTGAGGTCCTACAAATCATACACCTACCACAACTGTAGAAACCAGTCTTATCCAGAAAAGTACACACCTTCCTGGGAGGGTTCACCACGTTGTGTGCCAGTTGTAATCTAAGGGTAGGTGGCTTTTTGTAAATAAATCTTGGTTGTGAGGGTAAGATTTTTTTCAGATCAGTATCTTCCAGTAATAGAGGCCAATGTTCCTTAATGATTTTTTCAAAATATCGATATTGTCTATTAAAATCTGTCTTAAAAGCTAAACTATAATCATTTTCTTTGGTGACTTTAGATTTGAATAAGTCCTTTCTGTCCATTTCACCAACTAGCTTTTTGGTGCGTTCCAACTCTTCTAATTTGTATCCCTTGGCTCTAAAACTCTCTAGAATGACATTAGCTTGTAAATTGTAATCATCTTCTTTACTGCAATTTCTCCTCACTCTGAGCATTTGGCTTTTCGGAATACTCCTCAACCATCTTGGATGGTGGCAGCTCGTCAGCGGAATATAGCCATTCCTGTCCACATCTTTGAAAAAAGTGCGTGTGCATAGTTTGTCACCCTCTCTAAAGACAGTGAGATCTAAGAAATTGATCTCCGTATGACTAAAATTCTCGGAAAAGGAAATATTAAAAGAATTTTCACTAATTTTCTTTAAAAATCCAAAAAATGATTCTGGTGATCCTGCCCAAATTATAAAAATATCATCAATGTACCTCTTGTAGAGTCTGAGTTCCGGTATATTGGTTTGATATATGGCTTGATTTTCCCAAAAACTCATGAAAATGTTGGCTACTGAGGGGGCATACTTAGCCCCCATTGCCACACCTTTAATCTGTCTATAATACTCCTTTTCGTGCCAGAAAAAATTATGGCTCATTGCCATATCAAGTGCTTCCAACAGGAACTCTTTCTGTTTAGCTTGGATATTGGTGCTTTCCAATGCCCATTCAACAGCTTGAAGGGCATGTTTTTGTTGGATGTTAGTATAGAGAGAATTAACATCCATACTCACCAACAGACAATCTCCTGATACTATCATTGGGCTGATCAATTCTATAAGGTCCTTGCTATCTTTGAGGTAGGAGGGGTATTCTTTAGTAAGTGGCTGTAAAAAATGATCCAAATATTCGCCAAGTCTAGAGAATAGAGACCCAATTCCACTAACTATGGGCCGACCCGGCGGCTTCGTAGAATTTTTATGTATTTTCGGTAACTGATAAATCACCGGTATTCGTGGAGCATTCGGCACCAAATATCTTGCCTCCTTATTTTTTAAAATTCCTTCTTCCTTGGCCATTTTAATTAGATTCTTTAACTGGGCTTTATATTTCTTTGTGGGGTTACATCTTAACTTCTCGTATGTTGCTTGGTCCCCAACCAATTTATTTAGTTCTTCCAAATAACCCTGTTTTGTATTACTACTCCCCCACCCTTGTCTGCCGACCTTATTACTATGTTTTTGTTCTTCTCTAAGGCCTTTAAGCCCTTCTCCAGATCCCTCTGATGTCTCTTAGGATATATAGCAAGTCTATCCAAATCTCGTTCAACCAGGGACTTAAAAACACCTACGAAATGATTATTGGAAATTTGGGCATTAAAAATAGAATTGTTCCTGAGAGACGTGTGTGCATACTCCTCTGTCTGAAGATTTATTGGAGTACTGCTGTTGCAAAAAAACTTTTTAATGTTAATTTTCCTAATAAATTTCTGGAAATCAATAAAAGCTTCAAATTTATTAATATTCCTATCCAAAGCAAATTTAAGACCTAAATCTAAAACTTCTGCGAGAAAATCGCATCACTAAGGTTAAAAATTCCTTCCATCAAGTTTCTCTTTTCCGTTTTCCTTTTGCCTCCTCTGCAACCTCTTGTTCTTCTTTTCTTTCTCCGTCTCCTGGCCACTGTGATGTTGTCGGGTACCAGGGTCTCCACTCCTCTGGTTCCTGAGCTGATCTTTCGATCGTCGTACCCCGAAATTCCGGTGCAGAATCCTGACCACTTTCGCCATGATCTTGGCCTTTCTGACATTGGGGTTGGGGTAAGGTCCATACTTCCCGTCATAGTCGGCCTTCTTCAGGATGTCCACCATCTCCAACATCTCCCCAAAGGACATATTTGAGTCCTTAAATCTCCTTCTGGATCGGGACGTGTCCGGATCCGGCCTTTCCTCCTCCTCCTCGTCGTTGCTACAATTAGCACGATCCTGCTGTGTCTCCGCCATGTGCTCTTCCCCCACTGCACCGAACGAAAAGGAGCGGGGAATAGACTAGAAAGAACATCAGGGGCGGGCGGAGTTACACGCATGCGCAGTGTATATAAAGCGTAACACACGTGCGTCTTACATACGATCTGTGAGTGGAGGAAGGAACATCGGAGGCGCCGATCGTGATAACGAAGGTAGGATCTAAACTTGGGCCTATACTGCTTCGAAATGGAAGCCTATATTGTAACAAGATTAGGGGAGTTTGGCCTGACATTAGGGTTTGTCTTGTGTTGTGTCTTGCAGAGAAAATGGATGGGTTCAACGACCACAATTTCCTCCCCCTGTTCATAGACAAGTACAGGGAGCTGCCCTGTCTGTGGCAGGTGAGACATCCTCATTACAACCATAAACCGAAGAGGCAAGCAGCGCTGGAGAAACTGCTGGAGTTGGTGAAGCCGGTGGTCCCCACAGCAACCATCCCCTATTTAAAAGCCAAAATTGGTGGCCTGAGGAGCACTTATCTTAGGGAGCGCAAGAAGGTCACAGATTCCCAGAGGTCCGGAGCTGCAGCAGATGACGTTTACGTCCCCAGGCTGTGGTACTATGAGAGACTGCGATTTCTGTCAGATCACACTGAAGTCAGGGAATCACTCTCTACTCTTCCTTCCACGCTTCCTTCCACTCCAGCTGAGGCTTCCGATGTCCAACCTGGGCCTTCCAGCCAGGAAGAAGTGGAGGAGCCCAGCTGGAGTCAGGTATAGAATTGTTCTACAGATTTCTGGTCAATAAATAAATTATGTTTACTAGATGTTATTATTGATCACTAATTGCTGATTGAAAAAAGTGTTTTACATATCAATAGACAAAAAAAGGAAGTGAAATGGAGTGAAAAACATCCAATGGTTGTCAGTTTGTTCTTAGAGATGTGACCGCTCTGTTGACGGGGGTGGCCACCTGCACATCGGCGCCATGTTTTCCACGCCCATACACTGACGTCTCCCTGAGGTAACTCAGGTGTGGGCTGTGTGGGTCATCCCGGACGGTTGGGTGGTTGTTGCATCTGTGCACCCCCCTTTGATGGTGAATGTCTTTTGGACGCCGATGCGTCACCGCCCGTACATGACGCTGGGGGCGTAGCCTTCGGGGTTTTGTGGATATATCTGGACGTTCAGCATGGCTGGGATTCTGATTCACTACTTGGCGATTGGATAGAGCGGTCACATCTCTAAGAACAAACTGACAACCATTGGATGTTTTTCACTCCATTGAGGTACAACTTTTTTACTTTCCTGACATCTATTGGGTCTGTTACATTGTTTTTATACACATGTAATACTATATCATTCTACATTGCCCCGTAGTCTCTCTGCCCATACCAGTTTTATAACCATGCATTCATGCATTTACTATATTCCATATCTCAGTTAGTTTGTTCATACCAAGATACTCTTATAAGCTTAATTCACTTACTTACATCTTTATGTATATATAAATTAAAGCTTAGAACCCTATACAATAAGCTCATTTTGCATTTATGATGCCCTCTGATATATGTGCATCCTTGCAGACATTTTCCAGACACAATTTTAAGGGGCTAAGTGGAGACCACAGTGAGAAATACCCCTATCCAGACCGTGCTGATCCTCCGGATGTTCCCCTATTGTGGCCTTTCTTTTGTTCCGCCTCCTCAGCTCCCGAGCTGGATGCATCACACTGCTGCCATCTTGATATCCAGCGTTTGGCGATTTATCTCAGACTTCGGTAAGTATGAGGTCTCTGCATCAGGCCTCTCTTGCCAATCATTCCATCTGCCCCCATTTACCAACCACATACATTTATTGATCTTATTACTTACATTGCAGATACAACATTCATGCATCCGCCCCTGAAGAAACGAGCAGGGTCTCGCAAAACGCATAGGGCTTTATTGATGCTTTTTTTATGCCGGTACATGCTGGGTATTATTGATGTCTGCATTATGTTCACATACTTATTTTGTATGTGTATTTACTGACCCAGCAACTTTCAAGTTTTATTGTTGCTCATTGATGTATAACATTTGTAATAAATCTTTGTATATTTACGTTCATCTGTGTTGTGTACATTGGCTATTATGCCTGGTAACTCAGAATCATTGTTGTTACCGCTCCGTTACATAACATTTTGAAATGAATAAATTGATTTTGTCTCAGTGTTCGCTGTGGACATTGGCTAAACCTCTCTCACCTCATCTAAAGTCCCAGGGCTATTTTTCTTGTTTTTTTGTTACATATCAATAGACAGTAGTGGGCACCCAAATTTGGGACAAGAATGAAAACTGCTGGGCTCAGAAGGATAGTCTGTTATATTTGGTAACATTCAATTTGCAACAGTCAGGAGGTGAAAATTGTGTGTGATTGATGAATAAAATACTAAAACTATGTCCCTTTTTCATACACAGGAAGACCTCAGCCAGGAGGAGGCTGTGGAATGTGGCAGTCAGGAGGAGGCGGGGATTAGTGGCAGCCAGGAGGAGGCGGGGCTAAGTGTCAGCCAAGAGAAGCCTGGGACCAGTCGCAGACTAACTGAATCTCAGGTTCCTCCCCTCCGCCTTCCATACAAAAGAGCCAGGAAGACGACTCCGAGTCCCGTGCAGGATTCTGCGTTCAGGCTGATTCAGGAGGCTTCGGCGTCCCTACGAGCCTTACCCACTCCTGAAGAGGCCTTTGCCTGCATGGCTGCCACCAAACTGCAGGGCATGCAGGAGGGTCAACGCAGGCTCTGTGAGGACCTTATGTATAAAGTCCTACGTAAGGGGGTGAGTGGAGAACTAACACCCAAGACCGACGTGGTTGAGTTGGACCATCCTCCTCCTCCTCCTGCTGCCACAACTCCACCACCACAGCCACAGCGTGGAAGGAAGCATGGAAAGAAGACCTGAGAGTGATGACCCTGGGTTCAGTCTGGTCTGACAGAAGCTGCAGTCTCTCCTATGACCACAGCCTGGGGACACAGATGTCATCTGCTGCTTTCCGGATCTCTGGGACTTCTGGACCAGACTGCCCTCCCTTAGATAAGGACTCCTCAGGCCACCAATTTTGATTTAAAATTATTGATGTCTGCCCTGGGGGTCCAAGGCTTCACCCACTTCTGCAGTTTCTCCAGCGTTGTCTCCCTCTTTGTTTAGTTGTGAGCCCTTAATAAAAGTTTTTTTGGGAAAGTATACTCTGCTGTGTGTGTTTTCATCCAAAAAGGACAATTTGTTGGTGACGATTCAGGTACATTTCTAACATAAAATGTGAAATTAACAAGGGACAACAACACCAAACAATCTCCTACCAATTAAATAGAACAACATATCAATGGTGTTGTGGGAACTTGTCACAAAAAACACACACAAACATTTTCGGGAGTACAAATCAAAATCCCTTCAAATAACACCCTTCAAAAAAATACAAACACAAAAAAAGAATCTACATTAAAGCCAAAAAAAAAAAAAAATACAACAAAAATATGTTGTCAGATGTGAGAAATCAAAATATATTGAGGGAATCCCGATAAATAGTAACAAAATAAGTTTGTGAGAAGTGTGTGGGAATATGAGCAGCAAAACTACTATATTCTTGTCACATTATAAAGAAGAGATTGCGCTGTATTAAACTATTTTTAACATTGCAGCGTGACGAAAGTGCTGTATCTATTGCGAACGCTAAGTTTACCAGAACGAGCTGTTCCGTGGCGGAATTTCTTCTGAGCATGCGTGCACTTTGTGCGTTGGAACAGGCCACACACGGTCGGAATTGACGCGATCGGATTTTGTTGTCGGAAAATTTTATCTCCTGCTCTCCAACTTTGTGTGTCGGAAAATACGATGGAAAATGTCCGATGGAGCCCACACACGGTCGGAATTTCCGACAACACGCTCCGATCGGACATTTTCCATCGGAAAATCCGACCGTGTGTACGGGGCATAACAGTCATACAAATTGATGATTGCACAAGCTTAATGAAATATATTTCAAGCATCTGGAGGAATTGAATCGGGAGAGGCCTTTGCCAACACCAATAGTCAGACAAAGTCTTGGCATTTCTTCCCTCCTATCAATTAGTAGTCCTCACTCCCTGAAGGGAAATCTTACACTAAGGAGACCCCTAACTGCATTGGCCTTTCCATAAAAAGGCCCAGCAGGAACGAACTTAACGCATTCCAAAACACTGGAGATTTCTCAAACTCTCTGCACTAATCCTCTTGCTTCCTTTTATGTCTTATCATGAGTGACATCCAAGAGGCAGGGAGCTAAATAGATCAGGCAGGGTTTCTTTCTTTTCAAATTCTTTATTTAACCACTTGCCGATCATCCGCCATCATTATACTGCGGCAGATAGATAGGAAGTAGTTCTGGACAGTCGCACTCCAAAAAAAAATATACGCCTTTTATTCAAAAACTACAAACAAAAATACATGCCACAGCAGAACAAGAAATCTGATGCATTTCACACCATATATAGTGTTTAATCATAGCTTATACTGCGGCAGGTCGGCACGATCCCGCAAATCGCCGTAGGTGTACGTTGGCATCTTTAAGGGCGATAGCGGGCGTGTGCACCACCGGAGGCACGTTCGCGAGCACGAGAGCCAGAACAGGGATGTGTGTTTAAACACACAAATCCACGTTCTGACAGGAGAAGAGTGTGTTCCTAGTAGTTAGTAGGGATGAGCTTCGTGTTCGAGTCGAACCCATGTTCGACTCGAACATCGGCTGTTCGCCCGTTCGCCGAATTGCGAACGATATGGGCCGTTCGCGCCAAATTCGTGTGGCGCGTCACGGCCCATAATTCACTGTGGCATCGCAGTGCATTGCTTGCTGATGATTGGCCAAGCATGCACTATGAACCGCATGCTTGGCCAATCACAGCGCCGCCTGAACAGAGAGCCGTAATTGGCCAAAGCCAAGGAGGCTTTGGCCAATTATGGCTCAGGGGATTTAGTACATGCCCCACACTATATAAGGCCGCCTGCACGGCGGCCCTGTGTAGTGTGTGTTCAGGCGTTCATAGATAGAGAGAGAGAGAGACAGACAGTGTCATTTGATTTGAGTTAGATAGATTAGGCAGAACAGTCAGTCAGTTAGCTGCACTTACAGTGTATTGTGTATATATATGCATCCCAGGTGTTGCATATATATATATACACTGTATTCAGTTTAGCTAGATCCGTTCCTGTTATCTTCTAGACTATTTACATTTAGTGCAGTGCGTCCTGCTCACAGTGTTCAGCTAGATCCGTTCCTGTTATCTTCTAGACTATTTACATTTAGTGCAGTGCGTCCTGCTCACAGTGTTCAGCTAGATCCGTTCCTGTTAAATTCTAGACTATTTACATTTAGTGCAGTGCGTCCTGCTCACAGTGTTCAGCTAGATCCGTTCCTGTTATCTTCTAGACTATTTACATTTAGTGCAGTGCGTCCTGCTCACAGTGTTCAGCTAGATCCGTTCCTGTTATCTTCTAGACTATTTACATTTAGTGCAGTGCGTCCTGCTCACAGTGTTCAGCTAGATCCGTTCCTGTTATCTTCCTACTGACAGGCAGGCTTGTTTGGTTACAGTATATAAAGCTACCTGAAGAAAATTACTGGTGTTCTATTTGATCCTATTAGTACCATGGTCAGGCAGCTAGACTATTTACATTTAGTACAGTGCGTCCTGCTCACAGTGTTCAGCTAGATCCATTCCTGTTATCTTCCTACTGACAGGCAGGCTTGTCTGGTTACAGTATATAAAGCTACCTGAAGAAAATTACTAGTGTTCTTTTGATCCTATTAGTACCACGGTCCGGCAGCTAGACTATTTACATTTAGTACAGTGCGTCCTGCTCACAGTGTTCAGCTAGATCCATTCCTGTTATCTTCCTACTGACAGGCAGGCTTGTCTGGTTACAGTATATAAAGCTACCTGAAGAAAATTACTGGTGTTCTTTTGATCCTATTAGTACCACGGTCAGGCAGCTAGACTATTTACATTTAGTACAGTGCGTCCTGCTCGCAGTGTTCAGCTAGATCCGTTCCTGTTATCTTACTACTGACAGGCAGGCTTGTCTGGTTACAGTATATAAAGCTACCTGAAGAAAATTACTGGTGTTCTTTTGATCCTATTAGTACCACAGTCAGGCAGCTAGACTATTTACATTTAGTACAGTGCGTCCTGCTCACAGTGTTCAGCTAGATCCGTTCCTGTTATCTTCCTACTGACAGGCAGGCTTGTCTGGTTACAGTATATAAAGCTACCTGAAGAAAATTACTGGTGTTCTTTTGATCCTATTAGTACCACGGTCAGGCAGCTAGACTATTTACAGTTAGTGCAGTGCGTCCTGCTCATCACAGTGTTCAGCTAAACCTACAAGTTAGTGGGGTGCGTCCACCTCACAGTGTTCAGCTAAAGCTACCTGTAGAAGGTTGGTGGTGTTCTCATACTACAGGCAAGCAGTTGATTTTGCTAGCTGCAGTATCAGTACATATATATATATATATATATATATATATATATATATATATATATATATATATAGATATATATATATATATATATATAGATATATATATCCCAGCTTAGTGCAGCTACAGGCCATTAGTATGTCTGGAAGGCCAAGAAGGAGAGGCAGACAGTCACAAGCCAATAAGAGAGGGCAAGCAGGCTCTGTGTCTAGTGCTGGTCGTGGAGACGGTGCATCCTCATCAGCACGTGGCCATGGGACACGCTTGGCCTTTTTTTTGGCAGCTGGCCGTGTTGAGCCGCAACATGCGGAAGACTTGGTCGAGTGGATGACCAAGCCGTCCTCATCCTCCTCATCCTCTCTCACCCATGCCCAGGGTGCTTTGTCTGGCAAAGCAGCGGCCTCTTCCCTCAGCTCAATGTCATCAGTGACTCCTTCCCTAGCTCCATCATGTCCTCCTGAGGAGTCCCTCGAACTGTTTGAACACAGTGTTGGGTACATGCTCCAGGAGGATGCCCAGCGTTTGGAAGGCTCTGATGATGATACTGAGCTCGATGAAGGCAGTAACATGAGCACGGACAGAGGGGGTGCCCAAGAAGGACAGCAATCTGGCAGTCATGCTCCCCCTGCTGCAGCATACTGCCAGATTTACTCCAGTGATGAGGAGGGAGGGGATGATGAGGTCACTGACTCAACGTGGGTGCCTGATAGGAGAGAGGAGGAGGAGGAGGAGGAGGCGGCACATCACCAATGAGGCAGGATGCCCTCCAGGGGCCAGCCTAAGGGCAGCACATTGACTGCATCACACCCCAAAGCTCCACATGTGCAGGGCGCTGCAGTCTCTGCGCGTTATTTAAAAAGTTCTTTGATGTGGGCCTTTTTTGAGACGAGTGCATCAGATCGCACCGCTGCTATTTGCAACATATGTCTCAAGCGTATCTCACGTGGCCAAAACATCTCCCGCATGGGTACCACATACTTGACCAGACATATGTTGACCTGCCATGCAGTTCGTTGGCAAGCGTATCTAAAAGACCCACACCAAAGAACAAAGAGGATCTCTCCTTGCTCCTCATCAGCTGAGATTTCCAACCCCACTAGACCTCCAGTCCTCTCTGAGACCTGCAGTGAGAGGAATTAAGGTGTAGAATTAGGTGTGTCACAGCCAAGTACTTGTGGGCAATCTGCTTTTGGTACACCGACGTCAGATTGTACCAGGCAAATTTCCCTGCCCCAGCTGCTGCACCGCCGAAAAAAGTTTGCTCCCAGCCATCCACATGCCCAGCGGTTGAATGCTAGCTTGGCAAAATTGCTAGCACTTCAACTGCTACCTTTTCAGTTGGTAGACTCTGCCCCCTTCCATGAGTTTGTGGAATGTGCGGTTCCTCAGTGGCAGGTACCCAAACGCCACTTTTTCTCACGGAAGGCGATTCCGGCTCTCTACCGGCATGTGGAAGGCAATGTCCATGCCTCGCTGGACAGGGCGGTCAGCGGTAAGGTGCATATTACCGCTGACTCATGGTCCAGCAGGCATGGACAGGGACGTTACCTAAGTTTCACGGCGCATTGGGTGACTCTGCTGGCAGCTGGGAAGGATGCAGGACAAGGTGCAGTAGTGTTGGAGGTTGTTCCGCCACCACGCCTCCAAAATGCTAATGATTGTGACACACCTCTCTCCTCCACCCCCTCCTCTTCTTCTTCCTCCATGGCCTCTTCCTCGGAACCAGCGGTGCTCCGTAGTCGTTCAAGGGGCTACGCAAGTACGCAGGCCAAAAGATGCCATGCGGTGCTTGAGCTGGTGTGCTTGGGGGACAGGAGCCACACTGGGGCAGAGGTTCTGTCAGCTCTGCAGGGGCAGGTTCAGAGGTGGTTGACGCCACGCCAACTTAAGGCAGGAATGGTGGTTTGCGACAATGGCACCAACCTCCTCTCTGCCCTCCGACAGGGACAAATGACCCATGTGCCCTGTTTGGCTCACGTCCTTAACTTGGTGGTGCAGTGGTTCTTGGGCAGGTACCCGGGCTTACAGGATGTCCTGAGGCAGGCCAGGAAAGTCTGTGAGCATTTCCGCCGGTCATATAATGCCAGTGCTCGGCTGACGGACCTCCAAAAGGAGTTCAACCTGCCCAAGAACCGCCTAATCTGTGACATGCCCACCAGGTGGAACTCAACGTTGGCCATGCTGCAGCGGTTGCACACGCAGCAGAGGGCCATCAATGAGTACCTGTGCGACTATGGCACCAGGACAGGGTCAGGGGAGCTTGGTTTTTTTTCCCCATGCCAGTGGGCCATGATCAGGGATGCATGCACTGTCCTGTCACCATTCGAGGAGGCCACGAGGATGGTGAGCAGTGACAGTGCATGCATCAGTGACACTGTCCCCCTTGTCCACCTGTTGGAGCACACGCTGCGTGGAATAATGGACAGGGCACTTGAGGCAGAACAGAGGCAGGAAGAGGAGGACTTCCTTAGCTCTCAAGGCCCCCTTTATCCAGACAGTGTTCCTGCGTGCCCGCCGATCACACAGGAAGAGGATGAGGAGGAGGAGGAGGAGGAGAAAGATTGTGTCAGTATGGAGGTGGAGCCTGGCACTCAGCATCAGCAGCAGTCTTTAAGGGATCAGTCCCAAGAAACACATGGACTTGTACGTGGCTGGGAGGAGGTGGCTGCGGACGTTGTCGTCCTTAGTGACCCAGAGGACTCCGGACCGAATGCCTCAGCAAACCTACACTGCATGGCCTCCCTGATCCTGCAAAGCCTGCGTAAGGATCCTCGTATTCGTGGTATCAAGGAGAAGGACCAATACTGGCTGGCAACCCTCCTTGATCCACGTTACAAGGGTAAGGTTGCGGACCTTATCTTGCCATCACAGAGGGAGCAGAGGATGAAACATCTTCGGGAGGCCTTGCAGAAAGGTCTGTGCAACGCGTTCCCAGAGACTGGGAGGTTACAAACTCCTGTTTCTGGACAACGTGTTGCTGAGGCTTCGGTCAGTCAAAGAAGGAGCGGTGGAGAAGGTGGCCGTCTGACCGATGCGTTCAGACAATTTTTTGGTCCGCAGCCCCAAGGTATGATCGGTTCCAGCAACCATCGCCAGCGTCTGTTTTACATGGTGCAGGAATACCTAGGGGCAAGATCAGACTTGGACACCTTTCCCACCGAAAATCCTCTGGGTTACTGGGTCTTGAGGATGGATCACTGGCCAGAGCTTGCACAGTATGCAATTGAGCTACTGGCCTGTCCTGCATCCAGCGTTCTTTCGGAACGCACATTCAGTGCTGCTGGAGGCGTGGTAACCGGTCACAGGGTGCATCTGTCCACTGACTCGGTCGATCGGCTGACCTTCATAAAAATGAATCAGTCTTGGATCACCACCAGCTACCAAGCACCTGATGCTGATGTAACCGAATAATTTTTTTTGAAATCTCAGATCCCTTCAAAGACTGCCTATGCTGATGCTGAGTGACTATCCCTGAGTAATTATCCTCTTCCTCCTCAATCATCACGCTGATAGCTTGTAAGAACATTTTTGGTTCTGGGCGCCACCACCAGTGCCTAAGGCACAATTTTTCAGCCCCTGTTTAACAGGGGCGTGTAATTACAATTTTTGATGTAATACTTTGCAGCAGGGCTCGTTCCTGCATTCCAACTAGAGTGTCTGTGAGGGGTTGCAGTGTTGTGGCACCAGTGCCTAAGGCCCAATTTTTCTGCCCCTGTCTAACAGGGGCGTGTAATTACAATTTTTGATGCAATACTTTGCAGCAGGGCTCGTTCCTGCATTCCAACTAGAGTGTCTGTGAGGGGTTGCAGTGTTGTGGCACCAGCACCAGTGCCTAAGGCCCAATTTTTCTGCCCCTGTCTAACAGGGGCGTGTAATTACAATTTTTGATGCAATACTTTGCAGCAGGGCTCGTTCCTGCGTTCCAACTAGAGAGTCTGTGAGGGGTTGCAGTGTTGTGGCACCAGCACCAGTGCCTAAGGCCTAATTTTTCAGCTCCTGTTCAACAGGGGCATGTAATTACAATTCTTGATCTAATATTTCACAGCAGGGCCCTGTGAGGGCTTACAGTGTTGTGGCCACAGCAACACCTAAGGCCCAAATTTCTGCTGAGTATATAGGGCAGGACCCTACTTTCAAACATCTAACTTACAAATGACTCCTACTTGCAAACGGAAGGAGACAACAGGAAGTGAGATGAAATCTACCCCTAGGAAGGGAAATTCTCTCCTGTAAGTTAATATGGGAAAACAATTTCTCCTTTCCACTGATGCTTTCCAATCCTTGTTCCACAAAAAAACCAAAATTTTCAAAAAACATTTTTCATTGGGACAAAAAGTGAGGTGAAATCTTCTGAAGAGGAGGAAAGACAGCAAAACAAATGTCACAGGGGTGATAACCCTTCCCTATGTTTTCCAAAAAGCTTAAAAAAGATTTTTTGGCTGGAGCTAAACACGTTAAAAATGTACCCGTTCAAAATTACAAAGAGATTCTACTTAACAACAAACCTACAGTCCCTGTCTTGTTTGCACCGCCTGTATACTGCTGTTCAGAGTATATAGGGCCTTTCCTTATTTTAATTTGGGTGCGGGGTTCCCCTTAATATCCATACAAGACCCAAAGGGCCTGGTAATGGACTGGAGGGTACCCATGCCGTTTGTCTCACTGATTTTCATCCATATTGCCATGACCCGACATGACATTAAACCCGCAAGCAGTTTTAAATGAGATTTTTTCATTTAAAAATGACATTTGGTGCAGGGACTGTTCTAAACACGGAAAACACGCGTCACTTTACAGGCATACTATAGACACCCCCCAGGTACGATATTTAAAGGAATATTTCACTTTTTTTTTTTTTACTTTAAGCATCATTAAAATCACTGATCCCGAAAAAACGGCCGTTTTTAAAAGTTTTTTTTGCATTGATACATGTCCCCTGGGGTAGGACCCGGGTCCCCAAACCCTTTTTAGGACAATACCATGCAAATTAGCCTTTAAAATGAGCACTTTTGATTTCGAACGTTCGAGTCCCATAGACGTCAATGGGGTTCTAACGTTCGTGCGAACTTTCGGTCCGTTCGCAGGTTCTGGTGCGAACCGAACCGGGGGGTGTTCGGCTCATCCCTAGTAGTTAGGAACAGCGATATGTCTTCTCTTCCAGTGAGTCCCATCCCCCCACAGTTGGAAACACTCATGAGGGAACACTTTTAACCCCTTGATCGTCCTCTAGTGTGAACCCCTTCCCTGCCAGTGACATTTATACAGTAATCAGTGCATTTTTATAGCAAAAAAGCTGCTGATCGCCGCCATTACTAGTTTAACCACTTAAGGACCGCCTCACGCCGATGTACGTCGACAAGGCGGCACGGGCAGGCAAAATCACGTACATACACGTGATTTGCCTCCCGCGGGTGGGGGGTCCGATCGGACCCCCCCGGTGCCCGAGGCGGTCCTGTTTTGTCCCCCGGCGATCGGAGGTGAGGGGGAGGCCATCCGTTCGTGGACCCCCCTCGCTATCGCCGCCGGCCAATGGGAACATTCCTTTGCTGCTGTATGCTAAACAGCAGCAAAGGAAATTATGTCATCTCTCCTCGGCTCGGTATTTTCCGTTCCGGCGCCGAGGAGAGAAGACTGAAATGTGAGTGTAAAACACAAACACACACAGTAGAACATGCCAGGCACATAAAACACCCCGATCCCCCCCCCCGATCGCCCCCCGATCACCCCCCAATCACCCCCCCCTGTCACAAACTGACACCAAGCAGTTTTTTTTTTCTGATTACTGCATGGTGTCAGTTTGTGACAGTTACAGTGTTAGGACAGTTAGGGTTAGCCCCCTTTAGGTCTAGGGTACCCCCCTAACCCCCCCTAATAAAGTTTTAACCCCTTGATCACCCCCTGTCACCAGTGTCGCTAAGCGATCATTTTTCTGATCGCTGTATTAGTGTCGCTGGTGACGCTAGTTAGGGACGTAAATATTTAGGTTCGCCGTCAGCGTTTTATAGCGTCAGGGACCCCCATATACTACCTAATAAATGTTTTAACCCCTTGATTGCCCCCTAGTTAACCCTTTCACCACTGATCACCGTATAAGTGTTACGGGTGACGCTGGTTAGTTCGTTTATTTTTTATAGTGTCAGGGCACCCGCCGTTTATTACCGAATAAAGGTTTAGCCCCCTGATCGCCCGGCGGTGGTATGCGTCGCCCCAGGCAGCATCAGATTAGCGCCAGTACCGCTAACACCCACGCACGCAGCATACGCCTCCCTTAGTGGTATAGTATCTGAACGAATCAATATCTGATCCGATCAGATCTATACTAGCGTCCCCAGCAGTTTAGGGTTCCAAAAAAGGTAGTGTTAGCGGGATCAGCCCAGATACCTGCTAGCACCTGCGTTTTGCCCCTCCGCCCGGCCCAGCCCAGCTCACCCAAGTGCAGTATCGATAGATCACTGTCACTTACAAAACACTAAACGCATAACTGCAGCGTTCGCAGAGTCAGGCCTGATCCCTGCGATCGCTAACAGTTTTTTTGGTAGCATTTTGGTGAACTGGCAAGCACCAGCCCCAGGCAGCGTCAGGTTAGCGCCAGTACCGCTAACACCCACGCACGCACCGTACACCTCCCATAGTGGTATAGTATCTGAACGGATCAATACCTGATCCGATCAGATCTATACTAGCGTCCCCAGCAGTTTAGGGTTCCCAAAAACGCAGTGTTAGCGGGATCAGCCCAGATACCTGCTAGCACCTGCGTTTTGCCCCTCCGCCCGGCCCGGCCCAGCCCACCCAAGTGCAGTATCGATCGATCACTGACACTTACAAAACACTAAACGCATAACTGCAGCGTTCGCAGAGTCAGGCCTGATCCCTGCGACCGCTAACAGTTTTTTTGGTAGCATTTTGGTGAACTGGCAAGCACCAGCCCCAGGCAGCGTCAGGTTAGCGCCAGTACCGCTAACACCCACGCACGCAGCATACACCTCCCTTAGTGGTATAGTATCTGAACGGATGAATATCTGATCCGATCAGATCCATACTAGCGTCCCCAGCAGTTTAGGGTTCCCAAAAACGCAGTGTTAGCGGGATCAGCCCAGATACCTGCTAGCACCTGCGTTTTGCCCCTCCACCCGGCCCAGCCCAGCCCACCCAAGTGCAGTATCGATCGATCACTGTCACTTACAAAACACTAAACGCATAACTGCAGCGTTCGCAGAGTCAGGCCTGATCCCTGCGATCGCTAACAGTTTTTTTGGTAGCTTTTTATTGAACTGGCAAGCACCAGCGGCCTAGTACACCCCGGTCGTAGTCAAACCCGCACTGCAGTAACACTTGGTGACGTGGCGAGTCCCATAAGTGCAGTTCAAGCTGGTGAGGTGGCAAGCACAAGTAGTGTCCCGCTGCCACCAAAAAGACAAACACAGGCCCGTCGTGCCCATAATGCCCTTCCTGCTGCATTTACCAATCCTAATTGGGAACCCACCGCTTCTGCAGCGCCCGTACTTCCCCCATTCACATCCCCAACCAAATGCAGTCGGCTGCATGAGAGGCATTTTCTTTATGTCCTCCCAAGTACCCCTACCACACGAACCCCCCAAAAAAGATGTTGTGTCTGCAGCAAGCGCGGATATAGGCGTGAAACCCGCTATTATTGTCCCTCCTGTCCTGACAATCCTGGTCTTTGCATTGGTGAATGTTTTGAACGCTACCATTCACTAGTTGAGTATTAGCGTAGGGTACAGCATTGCACAGACTAGGCACACTTTCACAGGGTCTCCCAAGATGCCATTGCATTTTGAGAGACCCGAACCTGGAACCGGTTACAGTTATAAAAGTTAGTTACAAAAAAAGTGTAAAAAAAAATAAAAAAAAAAATATATAGAATAAAAAAAAAATAGTTGTCGTTTTATTGTTCTCTCTCTCTCTCTATTCTCTCTCTCTATTGTTCTGCTCTTTTTTACTGTATTCTATTCTGCAATGTTTTATTGTTGTTATGTTTTATCATGTTTTGTTTTTCAGGTATGCAATTTTTTATACTTTACCGTTTACTGTACTTTATTGTTAACCATTTTTTTGTCTTCAGGTACGCCATTCACGACTTTGAGTGGTTATACCAGAATGATGCCTGCAGGTTTAGGTATCATCTTGGCATCATTCTTTTCAGCCAGCGGTTGGCTTTCATGTAAAAGCAATCCTAGCGGCTAATTAGCCTCTAGACTGCTTTTACAAGCCGTGGGAGGGAATGCCCCCCCCCACCATCTTCCGTGTTTTTCTCTGGCTCTCCTGTCTCAACAGGGAACCTGAGAATGCAGATGGTGATTCAGCCAGCTGACCATAGAGCTGATCAGAGACCAGAGTGGCTCCAAACATCTCTATGGCCTAAGAAACCGGAAGCTACGATCATTTTATGACTTAGATTTCGCCGGATGTAAATAGCGCCATTGGGAAATTGTAGAAGCATTTTATCACACCAATCTTGGTGTGGTCAGATGCTTTGAGGGCAGAGGAGAGATCTAGGGTCTAATAGACCCCATTTTTTTCAAAAAAGAGTACCTGTCACGACCTATTGCTATCATAGGGGATATTTACA
Source organism: Lithobates septentrionalis (assembly GCA_037952835.1). Lineage (NCBI taxonomy): Eukaryota > Metazoa > Chordata > Amphibia > Anura > Ranidae > Lithobates > Lithobates septentrionalis. The sequence continues at coordinate 1,944,611 of JBBDGP010000501.1, forward strand.
TTCCCCGAGATAACAATAAAAATGATTAAAAAAAAAAAAAATGAAAGGAACAGTTTAAAAATAAGATAAAAAAGCAAAAAAAAATCAAGAAAAAAAAAAAAAATCACCCCTGTCGCCCACTGCTCTCGCGCTAAGGCGAACGCAAGCGGCGGTCTGTCGTCAAACGTAAACAGCAATTGCACCATGCATGTGAGGTATCACCGCGAAGGTCAGATCGAGAGCAGTAATTTTTGCAGTAGACCTCCTCTGTAAATCTAAAGTGGTAAGCTGTAAAGGCTTTTAAAGGCTTTTAAAAATGTATTTAATTTGTTGCCACTGCACGTTTGTGCGCAATTGTAAAGCATGTCATGTTTGGTATCCATGTACCCGGGCTAAGATTATCTTTTTTATTTCATCAAACATTTGGGCAATATAGTGTGTTTTAGTGCATTCAAATTTAAAAAAGTGTGTTTTTTCCCCAAAAAATGCGTTTGAAAAATCGCTGCGCAAATACTGTGTGGAAAAAAAAAAATGAAACACCCACCATTTTAATCTGTAGGGCATTTTCTTTAAAAAAATATATAATGTTTGGGGGTTCAAAGTAATTTTTTTGCAAAAAAAAAAAACTTTTTCATGTAAACAAAAAGTGTCAGAAAGGGCTTTGTCTTCAAGTGGTTAGAAGAGTGGGTGATGTGTGACATAAGCTTCTAAATGTTGTGCATAAAATGCCAGGACAGTTCAAAACCCCCCCAAATGACCCCATTTTGGAAAGTAGACACCCCAAGCTATTTGCTGAGAGGCATGTCGAGTCCATGGAATAATTTATATTGCGACACAAGTTGCGGGAAAGAGACAAATGTTTTTATTTTTTTTGCACAAAGTTGTCACTAAATGATATATTGCTCAAACATGCCATGGGAATATGTGAAATTACACCCCAAAATACATTCTGCTGCTTCTCTTGAGTACGGGGATACCACATGTGTGAGACTTTTTGGGAGCCTAGTCGCGTACGGGACCCCGAAAACCAAGCACCGCCTTCAGGCTTTCTAAGGGCGTGAATTTTTGATTTTACTCTTCACTGCCTATCACAGTTTAGGAGGCCATGGAATGCCCAGGTAGCACAAAACCCCCCCAAATGACCTCATTTTGGAAAGTAGATACCCAAAGCTATTTGCTGAGAGGTATAGTGAGTATTTTGCAGACCTCACTTTTTGTCACAAAGTTTTGAAAATTGAAAAAAGAAAAAAAAAATGTTTTTTCTTGTCTTTCTTCATTTTCAAAAACAAATGAGAGCTGTGAAATACTCACCATGCCTCTCAGCAAATAGCTTGGGGTGTCTACTTTCCAAAATGGTGTCATTTGGGGGGGTTTGTGCCACCTGGGCATTCCATGGCCTCCGAAACTGTGATAGGCAGTGAAGAGTGAAATCAAAAATTTACACCCTTAGAAATCCTGAAGGCGGTGATTGGTTTTCGGGGCCCCGTACGCGGCTAGGCTCCCAAAAAGTCCCACACATGTGGTATCCCCATACTCAGGAGAAGCAGCTAAATGTATTTTGGGGTGCAATTCCACATATGCCCATGGCCTGTGTGAGCAATATATCATTTAGTGACAACTTTGTGCAAAAAAAAAAAGTGTCACTTTCCCGCAACTTGTGTCAAAATATAAAATATTCCATGGACTCAATATGCCTCTCAGCAAATAGCTTGGGGTGTCTACTTTCCAAAATGGGGTCATTTGGGGGGGGTTTGTGCCACCTGGGCATTCCATGGCCTCCGAAACTGTGATAGGCAGTGAAGAGTGAAATCAAAAATTTGCACCCTTAGAAATCCTGAAGGCGGTGATTGGTTTTCGGGGCCCCGTACGCGGCTAGGCTCCCAAAAAGTCCCACACATGTGGTATCCCCATACTCAGGAGAAGCAGCTGAATGTATTTTGGGGTGCAATTCCACATAGGCCCATGGCCTGTGTGAGCAATATATCATTTAGTGACAACTTTTTGTAAATATTTTTTTTTTTTTTGTCATTATTCAATCACTTGGGACAAAAAAAAAAAATATTCAATGGGTTCAACATGCCTCTCAGCAATTTCCTTGGGGTGTCTACTTTCCAAAATGGGGTCATTTGGGGGGGGGGGGGGTTGCACTGCCCTGCCATTTTAGCACCTCAAGAAATGACATAGGCAGTCATAAACTAAAAGCTGTGTAAATTCCAGAAAATGTACCCTAGTTTGTAGACGCTATAACTTTTGCGCAAACCAATAAATATACGCTTATTGACATTTTTTTTTACCAAAGACATGTGGCTGAATACATTTTGGCCTAAATGTATGACTAAAATTGAGTTTATTGGATTTTTTTTATAACAAAAAGTAGAAAATATCATTTTTTTTCAAAATTTTCGGTCTTTATCCATTTATAGCGCAAAAAATAAAAACCGCAGAGGTGATCAAATACCATCAAAAGAAAGCTCTATTTGTGGGGAAAAAAAGGACGCAAATTTCGTTTGGGTACAGCATTGCATGACCGCGCAATTAGCAGTTAAAGCGGCGCAGTGCCAAATTGGAAAAAGACCTCTGGTCCTAGGCAGCATAATGGTCCGGGGCTCAAGTGGTTAAAAAAATAATAATAATAAAAATGCCATAAATCTATCCCCTATTTTGTAGACGCTATAACTTTTGCGCAAACCAATCAATATACGCTTATTGCAATCTTTTTACCAAAAATATGTAGAAGAATATATATCGGTCTAAACTGATGAAGAATTGCTTTTTTACATTTTTTGGAGGATATTTATTACAGCAAAGAGTAAAAAATCTCTATTCACGTCAAATGTTTGTATTAAACAAATCCCTTATAAACTGACCACCCTCCTGAGCTTGGGGATTGTCAATGTACCAGGGATTTGTTTATAATTGGATATAAATGAACAACAAACAGATGCTTTTAAAATTGCAGCATGCATCTGTTTTTGAATGTTTGGCATGCAAACATTAATTGAACACAAGATGGCAGTCCTGCACTATTATTTCCTTTATTTCATAAAGGCATGACATTCGTTACAGAAATGTTCCTAAAAGTGAAAACATATTTTGCCCATTATAGGCAAAGTAGCAGGTTTGTTTTAAAGGAGGCACATACAGATGCATCTCAAAAAATTAGACTATCATCAAAAAGTTAATTTATTATAGTAATTCAATTTAAAAAGTGAAACTCATATGTTATATAAATTCATTACACACGTCATTTCATTTTGATGATTATGGCTTACAGCTAGTAAAACCCCAAATTCAGTATCTCAGAAAATCAGAATATTACATAAGACCAATAAAAAAGGCTTTTTAATACAGAAATGTTGGCTTATTGAAAAATATGTCCATGTACAGTATAGTATGCACTCAATACTCGGTCGGTGCTCTTTTGAATGAATTACTGCATCAGTGCAGCATGGCATGGAGATGAATAGCCTGTGGCACTGCTGAGGTGTTATGGAAGCCCAGGTTGCTGTGATAGGGGCCTTCAGCTCGTCTGCATTGTTGGGTCTGGTGTCTCTTATCTTCCTCTTGACAATACCCCACAGATTCTCTATGGGGTTTAGGTCATTGCTGGCCATTCAAGCACAGTGATACCATGATCATCAAACCAGGTATTGGTACTTTTGGCAGTGTGGGCAGGTGCCAAGTCCTGCTTGAAAATGAAATCCGCATCTCCATAAAGCTGGTAATTAGAGAGAAGCATGAAGTGCTATAGAATTTATTCTGGTAGAGGGCTGCGCTGACTTTGGACTTGATAAAACACAGTGGACCAACACCAGCGGATGACATTGCTCCCCAAATCATCACTGACTGTGGAAACTTCACACTGGACTTAATGCAACTTGGATTCTGCGCCTCTCCACTATTCCTCAAGACTGTGGAACCTTGATTTCCAAATGAACTGCAAACTTTACTTTGTGAATCTCCCCCAAATTCTTGAATGGCCTTTGCTTCACAATCTTCTCAAGGCTGTGGTCATCCCTGCTGCTTGTGCAAGTTTTTCTACCACACTTTTCCCCTCCACTCAACTCTCCATTAATATGCTTGGATATAGCACTCTGTGAACAGCCAGCTTCTTTAGCAATGACCTTTTGTGACTTAACATCCTTGTAGAGGGTGTCAATGACTGTCTTATGGACAACTGTCAAGTCAGCAGTCTTCCCCATGATTGTGTAACCTACTGAGCCAGACTGAGAGACCATTTAAAGGCTCAGGAAACCTTTACAGGTGTTTTGAGTTAATTAGCTGATTAGACTGTGACACCATGAGTCAATAATAATATAATATATAATATTAAACTTTTTTTAAAATGAAAAGAAAGAAATGCTTTAACCACTTCTCACCCACCATATATATATATAAATAAAATTACGGCTGATAAGTGGTTCTGTTATCCTGCTGACTGTTATTGTGGCTTATTCTGCTGACGAAAAATGACGTCCAACAGGATAAGCCACAATCACACACCCGCGGGGGCACACAGCCTGGCGATTGGTGGTGTGGTGTGTCAGTCTGACACACCGCATCTCTGATGGAGGTAAAGAGCCTATGGCTTTTTACCACATGATCAGCTGTGTTTAATCACGGCTGATCACAGTGTAAACACTACACTGACAGGTGCGAGTAGAGGAGAGCCGATCGGCTGCTCTCCTGACAAGGGGGTCTGCGCTGACAATAATTGCATTGATTATCAGTGCAGACCCATCGAGGATGCCCACCCAGGACTACCAGGGATGCCCACCCAATGCCAACAGAGATGCCCACCAAGGGCAACCAGGGATACCCACCCTTGACCAACAGGTAAGCCCACTAGAACCCTCCAGGGATGCCAATCAGTACCCATTAGGGATGGCACTCTGTGCCTATTAGTGATGCCTGCCAGTGCCTCCTGATCAGTGCTGCCTATCAGTGCCATCTATCAGTGCCCACCAGTGCCCATCAGTGCCACCTATAAGTACCCTCCAGTGCCACTTATCAGTGCCACCTATGAGTGCCCATCAGTGCCACCTATGAGTGCCCATTAATGCCACCTATCAGTGCTGCCAGAGGATCTGTTGTGCCAGAAGAGGTGTGCAGGGGTCAGGCTGCAGACTATTACTATGTTAAGATCTACTGGCTGCAGTGAAGGAATAAGGACAGAACTACCATTCCAGAGTGTTCCAGCCATTCTACTTTAGTGTTTAAATCACCACTGCCTTCTACAGCTGCAGAGAGCTGGCTCAAGAGGGAAAACCCTTTTGCCAGACACCGACGAACTACTCAGGACCAGAATCAGAGTCATCCACTGTGAGGGGCCTTTGGTCATCATCTTGTTTACTTTACAGAGTGCTTCAATGCAAGGGTCCCATTGCTAGCAGACAATGAACAATGACACAATGTGAATTGTGTCGCTTAACAAGTTGCCTACATTGCTGTATAGTAAACTGTTGTTAATTAACCCATTCCTTTCTAGGGCTTTGCCTTTAAATAAAGCCTATTTAAACATAGTTAGTCTGGTTGAAAAAAGACACAAGTCCATCTAGTTCAACCAATCAAAGGGAACAAAAAATTATACAATCCCTCTATAAACAATCCTATACCCACAGTTGATGCAGAGCAAAGCAAAAAGAAAAACAGCAAAACATGATCCAATTTGTTCCAGCAGGTGAAAAATGCCTATAAATGTTTGTAGCGATACCCCCGAAGGGGCTGCTTAAGTATGTTCAGTCCGTTACTCTGCCTCTCAACCCTAATAACAGCCTCAGCCCCCTCTGGCACACCTGGCAATAGTGTAAGTGCAATGACCAATGAGAAACACACACATTATGATAAACACAGAAATTGTCTTTACTGCAAAATTTCTGTGGAAGAATAACAGACAGTAACAATATATAATCAAGTAATCAACTAGAGATTAACCACTTCAGCCCCGGGAAGGATTTACCCCCTTCCTGACCAGAGCACTTTTTGCGATTCGGCACTGCGTCGCTCGTGCGACGTGGCTCCGAAACAAAATTAACGTCCTATTTTTCCCACAAATAGAGCTTTCTTTTGGTGGTATTTGATCATCTCTGCGATTTTTATTTTTTGCGCCATAAATAAATATATAAAATATATAAATATAAAAATATATAAAAATAAATAAAATAAGAGCGACAATTTCGCATGATTTTTTACATTTTGCTATAATAATTATCCCCCAAAAATATATAAAAAAACATTTTTTTTCCTCAGTTTATGGCCGAACCGTATTCTTCTACATATTTTTGGTAAAAAAAAATCGCAATAAGCGTTTATTGATCTGTTTGCACAAAAGTTATAGCGTTTACAAAATAGGGGATAGTTTTATGGCATTTTTATTAATAATTTTTTTTTTACTAATAATGGCGGCGATCAGCGATTTTTATTGTGACTGCGACGTTATGTCGGACATGTCGGACATTTTTGACACATTTTTGGGACCATTGTCATTTATACAGCAATCAGTGCTATAAAAATGCATTGATTCCTGTATAAATGACACTGGCAGTGAAGGGGTTAACCACTAAGGGGCGGGGAGGGGTTAAGTGTGTCCTAGGGGAGTGATTTCTAACTGTCATGAGGATGGAGATGCTGTTTACAACGGCATCTCCCCGTTCGGCCTCTCCGTGAGGCGATCGCGGGTATGCCCGCGGCAATCGAGTCCGCGGGACCCGCGACCTAACTCACAGAGATCGCGGCAGGCGCGCGCTTGCCGGCGGCGGCGCGCGCGCACACACGGGCGGGAAATTCAAAGTAACGTATGGGTACGTTAGTTTGCCATTCTGCCGACGTATATCTACAGGAGCCGGTCGGGAACCGATTAATAACTAAGATTTAAGAGCAATATAGCTCTCAATCCTATATTCAAGCTGCTTTCAGGGGATTCCAAACCTGAGAATGTCCCCAAAAGCAGAGGCACACTTTAATGCACAATGTGGGACTTCAAATTAGATTGGTTACCTTTACTCAGGTTGGCTCTATGAGTCCAGGCAGGAGGAGAGCAGAATAATGACTCCCTTTGTGTCAGGCCTCTCTCTACTGTTCCCTGACACCACAGGCCCAACTTTACACACCTATTCAAGACAGCAAGTAATGGTTTAACTTTATAGATAAACTGTCCCACACACCCAATACATATACAGAGCCCTGAATATGTGTGTGCAGATCAGTCTGGCCCTAACAGCTTCAGTCCTTTTGAAGAAAAGATAAGTTTTGGTGTCTTCAATTAGCCACTTTTGTTGGTGCAGATTTAACTCATGGGTAGCATGGCCAAACATTACAACTGGCCCAAATTATCAAGTGAAACAGGCAGGGTTTTGTTCAACAAGGTGAGAGGACAATGATGTCTGTATACATTGTTCCAGAAATAGATAGCCTTATCTTTTATCCCTGTGGTACCGCAAATGTCAGCAAGATGACTACCAGCAATGATTTTTGTATATAGTGTTCAAATAACTCCTTCTATAGTGCAGTGTCTCTGTTCGCTGCAGATGGGCAAAAATGCCCTCTCACCAAATCGTGCGATCAAGGCCCAAATGAATGTCCTGGAACAGACAGTTTCTCTTGGCAACCCGACTGTTCACCTCACACTGGAAAGATTCACCATCGGTGCAGGTGTGCCTCCATATGCACCTGGGATCCCCTTCTCTCAGGCTGGATGCCCAGACTGGTGGCAGAGGCCAGGATCACGCAGAGAGATCATCTGAGAGACAGCACCTCTCCCTCAGTTCTGGTCTCTTTACTCTCTCATCGCTGACTAAACTTGTTCTCAGGGCACAAAATGGAGTCTTTTACTTTCCTCTCAGCAGAGCATCCTGGGCTTTTTGTTGCTCCTTCCTGAATACCAGGCTATAGAGCCGCTTTGTGAGGGAACTGCCTGTCCCAGAATCCATTGCAGCTGCTTCCTTCAGCTTAGTACAGTCTCTCTGATTGGCTACTATAACTGTGCCTTTAATTGGCTTATTTCTTCCTGCCAATAGGGGCGCAAGAGAGGCTACTGAATGCACAGATCTGTGCGTGTCAGCTCATTTTACAAACTCAGTCAAAGAATAGGGAGAGGGGATGGTGAAAATCCCCCTTGCAGCTACTGGCAGGCAGCTCTCCCTAGATCAAGCTGGAAAGCCTGTGTGCATTGTTCCGGCCAGCTTAGCGGGTTTGTGGGTTTTAGAATGAGACACCCGCTACACCTTAGTATCCAGTTATTTGATGTACATTTTGGAAAGTATTCAGGCTTTTTTTAAAGCGTCTAATGAGCTGGACAGAACCAGCTCTCGAGGGAGTCTATTCCGCATTTTCACAGCTCTTACTGTGAAGAAACCTTTCTGTATTTGGAGAATAAATCTCTTTTCCTCCAGAGGTAAAGAGTGTCCCCTTGTTCTGTGTGATGACCTTAAAGTGAATGACTAAATAATTTTCTTTGCTTTGAAAACCGCAGCTTGGCATTGCATGCCATTATTAAACGTATGATCTGCCAGAACACCCAGATCCTTCTCCACCATTGATTCCCCCAGTTGTACTCTCCCTAGTATGTAAGATGAATGCACATCCTTAGCCCCCAAGGGAATAACTTTACATTTATCAGCATTAAACCTCATTTGCCACATAGTTGCCCAATTAAACAGTGCATTGAGGTTGGCTTGTAAGTTGGAGACATCCTGCAATGACTGAAATAATACTTTTAATTCCAGACCCTATATCATTTATAAATATATTAAAAAGTAAGGATACAAACACCGCACCTTGGGATACACCATTATCAACCCTAGACCATTCAGAATATGAATTAACCACGACTCTCTAAATATGGTCTTTTAACCAGTTTTCTAATAATTTACAAACTGGTTTTTCCAAGCCTGTAGACTTTACCTTACACATTAGCCATATGTGAGGAACTGTGTCAAACGCTTTTGCAAAATCCAAATATACTACGTCCACAGTCACTCCTTTGTCTAAGGTTTTACTTACTTCCTCATAAAAAGAAATTAGAATTGTCTGACAACTTCTGTCTTTCATGAATCCACGCTGTATGGTGCTTAAAATATTTTTTTCCAGTAAGAACTCATCTATGTGGTCTTTTATTGAACACTCCAGGATGTTCCCAACTATAGAAGGTAAACTAACAGGTCTATAGTTACTTTGTAAATACTTTGATCCCTTTTCAAATATAGGCACCACATTGGCCTTACACCAATCCTGTGGTGCTATTACATTCATTAAAGAGTCCCTAAAAATTAGAAACAATGGCTTTGAAATGACAGAGCTCAATTCTTTTAAGACCCATGGATGTATGCCATCTGGTCCAGGTGCTTTATTCACCTTTATTCTGTCTAAATATTTCTGAGCCATATCAATTTTGAGCCATTGTGGATCATTTGGGGCTATGTCAATACCATCCCCATTATGGACTTGAGCTTCTCCATACTTCTTTGTATACACAGAGCTGAAGAAGGTATTTAAAAAAAATTACCTTCTCTTTGTCCCCAGTCATCCACTCTAGATTATTTTGTAAAGGGCCTACATACTCAGACCTGACCTTTTTACTATTAATATATTTGAAGATTTTTTTGTGGTTTGTCGTACTTTTGCAATCTGTCATTTATTTTGCATTTTTGCAGCCCTAATTTCATTTTTACATAGTAGGCGAGGTTGAAAAAAGACACAAGTCCATCAAGTCCAACCTATGTGTGTGATTTTATGTCAGTATTACATTGTATATCCCTGTATGTTGTGGTCGTTCAGGTGCTTATCTAATTGTTTTTTTTGTTTACAAACGTTTTTATTGCAGAAAAATATGACATCTGGGTGTACAAGCATAGTGGTGACAAAAAGTATAGTGGCTAAAAAGCCCATGACAGCTGTATGATATATCACACACAATGCAAATAACATTACTCATAACAGTACATAATGAGCCCATGAAAACAAGAGAAAAGAGACAAAACATACAGGAAGTGAAAACAAAACCAGAAAAAAAGAAAAGGAAACTTACAGTTGTGACAAATGTGCAACTCTAGTATATTGAAAATGCCATCAATCTACAAGGATGCTATTTTCAGTAATACAAGGAGCCTAGATGTTATGGAACATTTGAGACACTCTTCAAATAGATTCTATCTAGTAGGACTATGATCAGGCCTATTGGGAGTTAGCCGCTGGGACCGAGGGATCCTCTAATCTGTCACTAAGCAGGTGAGCAGTCCAAATATTCCACTTTCGGTCAAATATGTGCATGGAGTCCAGGAGAGTATGGTATATTCTTTCCATAGTCCTGATGGACTCCATACGTGAAATTACCTGCGACCAAGACACATGGGGACGTTTCCAGTTCATTGCTATCGGCCAGTGGATCGCACTAAAAAGTGTATGGATTAATTTCTGTATGGGGAGGGGAACAGCTGGGAGCTCTGCAAACAGCAAACACATTTGACTAGTCAATGTAAGCGAAACTCCAGAGAGAATCGTTATAAGAGACGTGGTGTCTAAGGCTTTACAACTCCAGAACGTGTGCAACAGCGTACCCCTGTTCTGGCATCCTCTAAAACATGTGCCAGAAACCAGGGGATATATTCTATGGAGACGTTCCGGAGTGTAGTACTATCTAGTGTGAAGTTTGAGTACCGTTTCCTTAATGGATATAGAGCGTGTGCATTTGTGCATGTTATCTATCATGTCCTGCCAGTCCTCAGCAGGGAGCTCTTGAGCCATCTCTACCTCCCATGCCTCCATTGCCAGAGATTTTTGAGGGGAGTTGAAATCATTAAGGTATCTATAAAGTATGGATCCCCTGAAGAAGTCACGTGACCGTGACGTCACGCGTAGGGACAGGACAGGCACTCTATGTTTGTTTTTGCATTACGAGCTCGCTGCTCGTCGGATCTCCACCCAGTACTGCTGTTTTTAATGTGAGTACATGAGAATTTTAATAAAGATTTGTACGTTTGCCATACAATATTACACCATTGTGGGATCTTCCTTTTCTGATTTATCTGGGTGACTCCGGGACACTACTTGAAGGAACATACGCCCATAGAGGAGATAAACCAGGATAGGATTGCATCACTACCATCCCCCACTGTTGGTTGATTCCATGGTTCTTACAACGAAAGGTTGCCATGCCTAAAAGTGGCTAAATGCGAGTACCCCATTACCTTCAGGTAAGGGGCCACTGCCCACCAATGCGTGCTGTGTTGCATGAAGAATAATCACCATTGTCACGTTTGGCACCAAATGGATCACTTACATATACATTTTGTGGACTTTGAATAGATGATTATTTCCAAGTGGAGCACTGTCATTTTGCATCTGCTCTGCATGTATACTAATGAACTTTTTATCACTCAGTTTTATTGAGACTGTCACCTTATGTTACGCACCATGAGCACTATTCACGTTGTATATATACACCTGGTTGTGTGTTGAGTTACACCAGGTGTACACCAGTCCGGTCAGAGACCAGTAATTTTAGAGTTGGTTGCTATTTTTTATATTTCATTTATATATAGTTGGGTGTATAAGGATTTGTCTATGAGCACCAGTCACTTTTCATATATTTGTTTGTTTACCTTGATGACAGGTATATAGCTATAATTTTTGCTAGAAGTTGTACTATCACGTTTGTTATTACAGAGCCACACTTAGGCAGTGATGTTTTAATTTAATACGCGTACATTATAGAGACACCCACCATCAATGTGTTATCACACACAGAGTCATTCTTCACCTTATGTAAAGGATTAGCGCAGCACCACGTTTCTTACCCACTTCTAAAGTATGGAGATGATCCCCTTATCTCTCGCAGCCTCTCCGCAGAGAAGCTCAAATGGAGTCTTCGACAGTTCCACTCCGCTCGCAACAAGTAGAAGAGTAGAAGTGTCGTATTTGTAGGTATTGTTGAAACTCGGATCGGCCCATATCGTGGGTTTGCTGCAGGTGAGCGTAGGAACAAAAGGAGGTGTTCTGCAACAGAGATTCAAGGTTCACCAAACCCTTTGTGATCCATTTGAGGAATGGCGATTTAGAGGAAAAGGCTAGGGGGAATGAAGGTTCTCCTAGAAAGGAAGATAAAAGGGGCGTGTCTGATAGTAGCTTAAATTTCTTAGAGTAGAGAGACCATAGATAAAGTGACTGGCCTACTATATTATTAAGTGGGGTGATGTCTTTTGGAGATATAGAGCGGGACCAAAGAAGACCCGAGAGGTAGTAAGGAGCCACCGAGATCCGCTCAAATTGTAGCCATGGTATAGAGGCGGAGGAGGTATGCCACTGCGCCAATTGAATAAGGCGGGATGCCAGGAAGTACTTCCATAGATCCGGGCATCCCAGGCCTCCCCTCACCTGAGCTCTATACATCAGTATACGTCCCATTCTAGGTTTTTTGTTTTGCCATATAAATCCGAGCAGATCTGTTTGGATCATCTGCAGAACTGAGCGAGAAAAATATAGGGGTAGGGATCTAAAGAGGAATAGGAGTTTAGGGAGGATGTTCATCTTTAACTGCTTGGATTCTCCCTAAAAATGATATATGATACGAGGCCCATTGATTTAGAAGGTGCTTGACATTCGCGAATGCTGGAGGATAAGTTAAGGAATATAACTGTTTTAAAGAAGGGGCTAGTTTAATGCCTAGATATTGCAAGGAGAGATGATTCCATGAGAATTTGAATTTTTCTTTAAGAGTAGTCAATAAAAGTTGTGGAAGGTGAATTGGTAGAGCCAAATACTTGGAGGGGTTAACACCTAGACCCGCTAGTTTGTGGAAGGAGTCAAGGGAAGACATGAGGTTGGGGTGGGAGATTATAGGGTCAGAAATAAATAAAAGTACATCGTCCGCATAGAGACTAAGTTTAAATTCTCGACCCCCTTTTGTGTATCCCCTAATATTTGGGTCAGTGGAGATGGACCTAGACAGGGGCTCCATGGCAAGCGCAAACAAAAGCGGGGAGAGGGGACACCCCTGTCTAGTGCCACACTTCAGAGAGAAATAGTCTGAGTTACACCCCGGAAGCTTTATATGGGTCTTCGGGTTGTGGTAAAGGGCTTTAAAGCCATGTATAAATGCCCCACTAATTCCAAATTTTGATAGCACTGTGTCCAGATACGTCCAAAGGACACTGTCAAATGCTTTGTTAATGTCCAAACTTAAGAGTATTACTTGGTTCGAGTGCATGTGGGTGTCCTGGAGTATGTTGGTGGCTAAGCGGATGTTATCCGTAATCTGCTTTGAAGGGATAAAGCTGGTTTGATCGGGGAATATCAGGGTCGTTATAACTTTAGCCAGTCTGTCTGCTAAGATATGCCCAAATATCTTTAGGTCGTTATTTATAACAGAAATGGGGCGGAAATTTTGGGGGAGGGTATGATCTTTGCCTGGTTTGGGAATGAGGGACATGTTTGCTAGCAGCATTCCTCCTGGGAATCGCTTCCCTTTGAGAATATGTTTATACATGTTGGTCAGTGTGGGAAGTAGGGATTCAGCAAATTTTTTATTGTAGACGGCAGAGAATCCATCAGGGCCTGGGGCTTTGGAGGGTTTAAGAGAGGAAATGATAGAGGCGACTTCCTCTGATGAGCAGGGGGCATTGAGGATACCCAGATGCTCCTCTGAAAGCCGAGGAAGCGAGAGGGCATCTAACCAGGACTGTGTGGGAGGAGGAGTAGAGGGATCAGGACCTGAAAACAGTTTGTGATAGAAGGAGGAAAAAATATTTAGAACCTGTTTGGGATGGGAGGTGAGGTTGCCATGATGATCTTTCAATTTGTAAAGGTGAGTCGGTTGGGTGGACTGTTTGAGCTTACGCTCAAACATCGTGGAAGCGGAGTTACTATAAAGGAGGAAACGAGCTTTGGACCATCTAAGAGATTTTTCAATGTGTCCTGAAAGTATGTCATCTAGGGCCCTCTTTTCAGTGATCAGGAGGAGCAACTCCTGCGAAGGAGTCTGAATGTGCCTGTGGTATAGATGCTCTAATTCGAAGGTGAGTTTATGAGTCTCCTGTTGTTTTTGGCGTTTTTGAGTTGTGGAAATTTCTATTAAGTGGCCCCTCATCACAGCTTTATGGTCTGCCCAAAGGGAGATGGGAGAAATATTCTCCACATTATTGAGCCTAAAATATTCTTTAAGGCGTTCTAGCAACTGGGCCATGATCACAGGATCAGTGAGTAGTGCATCATTAAGGCGCCAGGACCTGGCTGTATGTGGAAGGCCTAGACAGGATATATGAGTGGATACTATGTGATGGTCCGACCAGGGGCAAATATGTATATTTGCTGAGGTAGAGTTCACTGTCAGAGAAGGGGTGCAAAAAATATAATCCAGGCGGGAGTAACTATCGTGGGGGTGGGAATAAAAAGTGTATTCTTTAGAGCCTACGTTGTGGGCCCTCCAAACATCTATTAGTTGAGAGGACTTCAAGGAGTATTGAAGGGATTTGGGAAAGGCCTTAGAGGTTGGGCATGTTCGGCTTCTATCAAGTCCTGAGTGGGCCACTAAGTTAAAATCACCTCCAATTAACATATGGGGGGAGTGGAACCTATCTAGGGTCTGGAAAAATTCTTTAAAAAATGTAGCATGTGAGGCATTAGGGGCGTACACTGAGGCCAAGGTTAGTTGTTTATTCTGGATGGAACCCCTAACTATCACAAATCGACTGCCTCTTATTGTTTTTTTAAATTATCAATGCTCCCCACTGAAACCACTGCTTGTGGAAGAGAATTCCACATCCTAACCGTTCTTACAGTAAAAAACCCTCTATGCAGTTTACCCAGTTGCCAACCGGCCCATAGCCGAATGACGGCTGCAGGGCGGTTGGATAACTCTGGGATCACGTCATATGACGTGATCCCAGAAAACCGCTCCCGCGCGCCCCTTGCGCACACGGGAACATCCGTGACCGCCGGGTCCAGAGGATCGCGGCCGTTTAGCATGTGATTGCTCCGTCAAATGACGGAGTGATCACATGTAAACAAACCGGCGTCATGTCATGATGCCGGTTCCTCCCTCCCCTCTCTGTATCGATCGGTACAGAGGGGGAGGGATCGGATGGGAGCATCACTGTGGGCTGGATGTGTAGTGCCCACAGCGCTGCTCAGTGACATGCCCCATGCTCAGCAATACCCAGCAATACCCAGCACTACTCTGCAATACTCTGCAATTCCCTGTGCAATACTCTGCAATACTCTGCAATGCCCTGCAATACCCCGCAATACCCCGCAATACTCTGCAATACCCTGCAATACTCTGCAATACCTCACAATACTCTGTAATACTCTGCAATGCCCCACAATACCCCGCAATACACTGCAATACCTTACAATACTCTGAAATACTCTGCAAAGCCCCACAATACTCTGCAATACCCTGCAATACTCTGCAATACCTCACAATACTCTGCAATATTCTGCAATGCCCCGCAATATGCCTCAATACTCTGCAATATTCTGCAATACTCTGCAATACTCTGTAATACTCTGCAATGCCCTGCAATACTCTGCAATGCCCTGCAATACTCTGCAATACTCTACAATACTTTACAATACCCCGCAATACTCTGCAATACTCTGCAATACCCTGCAATACCCCGCAAAACTCTGCAATACTCCGCAATACTCTGCAATACCCTGCAATGTCCTGCAATACTCTGCAATGCCCTGCAATACCCTGCAATACTCTGCAATACCCTGCAATACCCAGCCATACCCTGCAATACTCTGCAATACCCAGCCATGCTCGGCCATACTCTGCCATACCCAGCCATACTCTGCAATACTCGGCCTCTGTATGTGGCCAGGCTGTGGAAGTCTCTCACATGTGGTATCGCCATACTCAGGAGGAGTAGGAGAATCTATTTTGGGGTGTCATTTTTGGTATGTACATGCTGTGTGTTAGAAATATTGTATAAATGGACAACTTTGTGTTAAAAAAAATGTGTTTTAACCACTTCCCGCCCGCCGGCCGTCATACAATGTCCTTGACTTTGTGCGGGGATATCTGAATGATGGGTGCAGCTACAGGCATCATTCAGATATCAGCTTTTTCAGACGGCGATTCCCTACACCATGAGAATGATCATAGCAGCTGTTCCGCTGCTTGATCGTTCTTACGGGAGGTGAGAGGGGACATCCCCTCCCTCCCACCACCCTCAGGTGCTTCTACCGACTCAATGCTACGATCGAAGCCAGGATCTTTTTTTTTTTTAATTTCAGGCTTCCCAGCCTAGAGGTGAGATGTGGGGTCTTATTGACCCCATATCTCACTGTAAAGAGGACCTGTCATGCCATATTCCTATTACAAGAGATGTTTACATTCCTTGTAATAGGAATAAAAGTGATCAAAAATTTTTTTTTTTGGAAAAAAGCGTCAAACTAAAATAAATAAAGTAAAATGAACAATAAAAAAAATTAAAAATGTTTTCCCCGTGTCTCAAGAAATGAGATAGGCCGTCAGTACTTTAGGTGTGATCAATTTTCAGAGATTGGCACCATAGCTTGTGGACTCTATAACTTTCACAAAGACCAAATAACATACACTGATTTGGGTTATTTTTACCAAAGGTATGTAGCGGTATAAATTTTGGCCAAAATATATGAAGAAAAAATTACTAATTTGCAAAATTTTATAACAGAAACAAAGAAAAATGCATTTTTTTTACAGAATTTTTGGTCTTTTTTCTTTTATAGCGCAAAAAATAAAGAATCCAGCGGTGATTAAATACCACCAAAAGAAAGCTCTATTTTTGTGAAAAAAAGGACAAAAATTTAATTTGGGTACAGTGTTGCATGACTGAGTAATGGTCATTCAAAATGTGAGAGCACCGAAAGCTGAAAATTGGTCTGGTTATTAAGGGGGTTTAAGTGCCCTGTGGTCAAGTGGTTAAGGTTAAACCTATTTTCTTCTAATTTTAGTGAATGGCCACATGTCTTATTAAATTCCCTTTCTCTATTGTGGGGTCACCAATACGGTATTTGTACATTGAAATCATAACCCCTCTCAAGCGTCTCCTCTCCAGAGAGAACAAGTTCAGTGCTCGTAACCTTTCTTCATAACTAAGGTCCTCCAGTCCCTTTATTAGTTTTGTTGCCCTTTTCTGGACTCTTTCCAGTTCCAGACCATTCTTCCTGAGGACTGGTGCCCAGAACTGGACAGCATACTCCAGGTGCAGCCCGACCAGAGTCTTGTAGAGTGGGAGAATTATTGTTTTATCTCTGGAGTTGATCCCCTTTTTAATGCATGCCAATATTCTGTTTCTTTGCTTGCAGCAGCTTGGTATTACATGCCATTGCTGAGCCTGTCATCTACTAGGACCCCCAGGTCCTTTTCCATCCTAGATTCCCCCAGAGGTTCTCCCCCTAGTAGTGAGTAGATTGCATTCATATTTTTGCCACCCAAATGCATTATTTTACATTTTTCTACATGAAACTTCATTTGCCATGTAGTTGCCCACCCCATTAATTTGTGCAGATCTTCTTGCAAGGTTTCCACATCCTGCAGAGAAGTTATTGCCCTGCTTAGCTTAGTTTTGTCTGCAAATACAGAGATTGAGCTGTTTATCCCATTCTCCAGGTTGTTTATGAATAAATTAAATAGGATTGGTCCCAGGACAGAACCCTGGGGAACCCCACTTTCCACCCCGAACCATTCTGAGTACTCCCTATTTATTACTACAATCTGAACTCACCCCTGTAGCCAGTTTTTAACCCATGTACTCACCCTATGGTCCATGACAACAGACCTTACTTTGTACAGTTTATGCTGTATCAAATGCTTTTGCAAAATCCAGATACACCACGTCTACGGGCCTTCCTTTATCTAGATGGCAACTCACCTCCTCATAGAAGGTTAATAGATTGGTTTGGTAAGAACGATTCTTCATGAATCCATGCTGATTACTGCTAATTAGGGATGAGCTTGATGTTCGGGTCGAACATTAGTTTGACTCGAACATAAGTTCGACTCGAACATCGGGTGTTTGCCCATTCGCAGAACAGGGAATATTATGGTGCGTTCGCGGGAAATTCAAGCGCCGCGGAATGCCCCATAATGCACTTCCGGATCACAGTGCATTGCTGTATGATGATTGGCCAAAACATGTACCTAACCTGCATGCTTTGGCAAATCACAGCATGCTTTGCTGAGAGAGCCATAAGTTCATGCCCCACACTATAAAGCTGCTTAGCTGCTTACACAGCGGCCGTGTTTAGTGTTGTTGGCGTGGACAGAGGGATAGCTTGAGTTAGATTAGGCAGGCAAGTTATTCAGTTAGTGGCAGTGTATTTGATATATATATATATATATATATATATATATACACATATATATATATATACACATATATATATATATATATATATATATATATATATATATATATATATATATATATATGTATATATATATATATATATATGTATATATATATATATATATATGTATATATATATATATATATATGTATATATATATATATATATATGTATATATATATATATATATATATATATATAGTCAGTCTAATATATATATATATATATATATATATATATATATATATATATATATATATATATATATATATATATTCTGCATTTAGTGTAGACCAGGGATATGCAATTAGCGGACCTCCAGCTGTTGCAGAACTACAAGGCCCATGAGGCATAGCAAGACTCTGACAGCCACAAGCATGACACCTAGAGGCAGAGGCATGATGGGACTTGTAGTTTTGCAACAGCTGGAGGTCCGCTAATTGCATATCCCTGGTGTAGACTATATATTCAGTGTTTATAAATATACAGTCTCTTATTTATATATAATATATAATATAATGCATCCAGTATACATATATATATATATATAAGTATTCGGCCCCCTTGAACTTTTCAACCTTTTGCCACATTTCAGGCTTCAAACATAAAGATATAAAATTTTTATTTTTTGTGAAGAATCACCAACAAGTGGGACACAATTGTGAAGTGGAACGAAATCTATTGGATTGTTGAAACTTTTTTAACTAATAAAAAAATGAAAAGTGGGGCGTGCAAAATTATTCGGCCCCCTTGCGTTAATACTTTGTAGAGCCACCTTTTGCTGCGATTACAGCTGCAAGTCGCTTGGGGTATGTCTCTATCAGTTTTGCACATCGAGAGACTGAAATTCTTGCCCATTCTTCCTTGCAAAACAGCTCGAGCTCAGTGAGGTTGGATGGAGAGCGTTTGTGAACAGCAGTTTTCAGCTCTTTCCACAGATTCTCGATTGGATTCAGGTCTGGACTTTGTCTTGGCCATTCTAACACCTGGATACGTTTATTTGTGAACCATTCCTTTGTAGATTTTGCTGTATGTTTGGGATCATTGTCTTGTTGGAAGATAAATCTCCGTCCCAGTTTCAGGTCTTTTGCAGACTCCAACAGGTTTTCATCCAGAATGGTCCTCTGTATTTGGCTGCATCCATCTTCCCCTCAATTTTAACCATCTTCCCTGTCCCTGCTGAAGAAAAGCAGGCCCAAACCATGATGCTGCCACCACCATGTTTGACAGTGGGGATGGTGTGTTGAGTGTGATGAGCTGTGTTGCTTTTACGCCAAACATATCGTTTTGCACTGTGGCCAAAAAGTTCGATTTTGGTTTCATCGGACCAGAGCACCTTCTTCCACATGTTTGGTGTGTCTCCCAGGTGGCTTGTGGCAAACTTTAGAAGAGACTTTTTATGGATATCTTTGAGAAATGGCTTTCTTCTTGCCACTCTTCCATAAAGGCCAGATTTGTGCAGTGTACGACTGATTGTTGTCCTATGGACAGACTCTCCCACCTCAGCTGTAGTTCTCTGCAGTTCATCCAGAGTGATCATGGGCCTCTTGGCTGCATCTCTGATCAGTCTTCTCCTTGTGTGAGCTGAAAGTTTAGAGGGACAGCCAGGTCTTGGTAGATTTGCAGTGGTCTGATACTCCTTCCATTTCAAAATGATCGCTTGCACAGTGCTCCTTGGGATGTTTAAAGCTTGGGAAATCTTTTTGTATCCAAATCCGGCTTTAAACTTCTCCACAACAGTATTACGGACCTGCCTGGTGTGTTCCTTGGTCTTCATGATGCTCTCTGCGCTTTCAACAGAACCCCGAGACTATCAGAGAGCAGGTGCATTTATACAGAGACTTGATTACACACAGGTGGATTCTATTTATCACCATCCGTCATTTAGGACAACATTGGATCATTCAGAGATCCTCGCTGAACTTCTGGAGTGAGTTTTCTGCACTGAAAGTAAAGGGGCCGAATAATTTTGCACGCACCACTTTTCAGTTTTTTAATTGCTAAAAAAGTTTAAAATATCCAATAGATTCCGTTCCACTTCACAATTGTGTCACCACTTGTTGGTGATTCTTCACAAAAAATTAAAATTTTATATCTTTATGTTTGAAGCCTGAAATGTGGCAAAAGGTTGAAAAGTTCAAGGGGGCCGAATACTTTTGCAAGGCACTGTATATATATATATATATATATATATATATATATATATATATATATATATATATATACAGTATCTCACAAAAGTGAATAAACCCCTCACATTTTTGTAAATATTTTCATGTGACAACACTGAAGAAATGACACTTTGCTACAATGTAAAGTAGTGAGTGTACAGCTAGTATAACAGTGTAAATTTGCTGTCCCCTCAAAATAACTCAACACACAGCCATTAATGTCTAAACCGCTGGCAACAAAAGTGAGTACACCCCTAAAAAAAACATCATATCCTGAAGGCCACCAAGGAGAGGCAGATGCTCACAGGCCAGTAAAAGAGGGCAAGCAGCCTCTGTGTCTACAGTCAACAGTGGTGATCGTGGACATGGTGCATCCTCTGCAGGTGGCCATGGGGCACGCTTGCCCTTTTTTCTACTGCTGTTATTGAGCCACAACATGCAGAAGAGTTGGTGGAGTGGACAACGAAGCCATCCTCATCCTCCTCATCCTCTGTCACCCAGGCTCAGAGTAGTTTGCCTTCCAATGTAGCTGCCAAAGCAGCCTATTCCACCGACTCCTTGTCTACAGTCACTCCTTCTGTAGCCCCACCTTTATGAAAGGAGGAGTCCCCAGAATTATTTGACCACAGTGTCAGGTACATGCTGCTGGAGGATGTGCATTGATTTGAAGGCTCCGATGTTGGTTCCCAGATTGAGGAATAACCTGAGCCTAGAGAGAGGGGGTGCCACAGAAGCACAAGAAACTGACAGTCATGTTCCCCCAGCTGCAGCATACTGCAAGTTTGCTCCAGTGACAAGGATGGAGGGGATGATGAGGTCACTGACTGTACTTTGGTGCCTGAGAGAAAAGAGGAGGAAGAGGCACAACACCAGGAGGAAGAGACAGGATGTTCTCTAGGGGCAGCTTAAGGGCAGCCACCCTATTGCATCACACCACAGAGCTCCGCAGGTGCAGGGCACTGCTGACTCCCCGCTGTCTTTTCAAAGCTCCTTGGTGGACACATGTGCAGCAGATCGCACCATTGCTGTTTGCAACCTATGTCTGAAGCAGATCAAGCGTGGCCAGAACAGCAGCTGCTTGGGCACCACATGCTTGACCAGACATATGACGACCACCCATGCAGTCCGCTAGCAACAGCACTTGAAAGAACCACATCAAAGAAAAAGGTGGATTTCTTCTTGCTCCTCATCTGGGATCTCCAACCCTACTATACCTCCAGTCCTCTCAAAAACCTGCACTGAGAGGAATGAAGGTATAGTAATAGGTGTCCCAAGTACTTGCAGCCAATCTGCTAGCACTAAACCACCAATTGATTTTAGCAAGCAAATTTCCCTACCCCAGTTGCTGAACCGTAAAAAGAAATTTGGTCTGAGCCATTCACGTGCTCAGCGTCTAAATGCTAGCAAATTGCTAGCACTGCAACTGCTGCCTTTTTAGCTGGTAGACTCTGCCCCCGTTCGTTAATTTGTGGAATGTGCTGTACGTCAGTGACAGATTCCAAAACTACATTTGTTTTCACGGAAGGCCATTCCGGCTCTCTACCGGCATGTGGAAGGCAATGTTTTGGCCTCATTGGACAGGGGGCAGTCAGCAGTAAGGTTCATATTACCACTGACTCATGGTCCAGCAGGCATGGGCAGGGATGTTACCTTTCCTTCACGGCGCACTGGGTAACTCTGCTGGCAGCTGAGAAGGATGCAGGACAGGGTTCAGTGTTGTTGGAGCTTGTTCCACCACAATGCCTCCAAAATGCTAGTGGTGATTCTGCCACAGTTCTCTCCTCCACCCCTCCTCTTCTTCTTCCTCAATGTAAAAACATGTTGGTAGGTAGCGCTGTTGCCAGTTATAAAATGGTTTAAATACAAATGTCCTCTGGGGGAATGGATGGCTAGTGAGCAATGGCACAATGGGAGTAAGGGGAAAAAAGGTGGACAAAAAACCTTTTGCATAGGCTTAGAACAGTCTGTATTCCAGGGCAAGCTATCCAGGGAAGCGTGAAACAGGCTCCATACATGTAAAAGAAAAGCAAAACAGAAGTGCCTCCAGGTCAGAATCAGTTAAAAAGCTTTATTATACAAAACGAATATGTCCACTTACATGGATAAAGGGCAAGTAGAGCACAGATTTCCTCGAGTGGTGATGTCGCAGCGTGAGTGCCTGTATGTCAGCTCATGTCCAGGGGAGAGAGGGGAGACAATCCCGTCCAGCAGATTGTGTGAACTCCATCCCAGAGATGAAAACAAGGCATGGCTCATGTGAGTAGTGGAACGCAGGCCTCCAACGCGGTGACGTCACAGACAGTGCAAAGACGTTTCGGCGCATGTGCACTGTGTATTACAGGCGCGCGCCTTCTTCACGCATTGAGGATAGAGGCTCATAGGAGCCTTATATGTGCTCAGTGATGGAGCCATCTAGTGGAGATTGCGTATTATAAAGCTATCTAAGTAGAGGGGCTTCACCAACAAGGGTAAAAAATGATCAAATAGAAATAAAAATAAGGGGGAGAGGGGGGGCTGTGAGGGGAGAAAAAAAAATAATATAAAAATAAAAATAAATTAAAAATTGTATAAAAAGCTGATGGGAAAAGGTATAAATGTGCATGTGTATATATATTGACCTCTGCAGAGCTACTGTATGCAAACGGCAATTAAAGATAATGTTGTCAGAATGAGTGTGATTATAAAAACAGTACATAAAAGACATAACAAAATCAATGGATAAGTAATTAAAACCATTATTTCCATATGCAATATAGAGAATCTGGTAAATAGATAATTAAACAATATGTATCAGGGGGGACAAAGAGAGAAGATGTGTAATATAACTGGACAATGGACATTAAGAATGACTGCTTATTGGGTAAAGATGATGACTGAGGAATAAAGGGGGGAGAAAAGCAAGATAGATACAGATCTATCATGAATTAGATTCCCTATATATATGTGTATACAGTCAGGTCCATAAATATTGGGACATCAACACAATTTTTATCTTTTTAGCTCTATACACCACTACAATGGATTTGAAATGAAACAAGCAAGATGTGCTTTATCTGCAGACTTTCAGCTTTAATTTGAGGGTATTTACATCCAAATCAGGTGAACAGTGTAGGAATTACAACAGTTTGTATATGTGCCTCCCACTTTTTAAGGGACCAAAAGTAATGGGACAGATTAACAATCATCCATCAAACTTTCACTTTTTAATACTTGGTTGCAAATCCTTTGCAGTCAATTACAGCCTGAAGTCTGGAATGCATAGACATCACCAGATGATGGGTTTCATCCCTGGTGATGCTCTGCAAGGCCTCTACTGTAACTGTCTTCAGCTCCTGTTTGTTCTTGGGGCATTTTCCCTTCAGTTTTGTCTTCAGCAAGTGAAATGCATGCTCAATCAGATTCAGGTCAGGTGATTGACTTGGCCATTGCATAACATTCCACTTCTTTCCCATAAAAAACTCTTTGGTTGCTTTCGCAGTATGCTTCGGGTCATTGTCCATCTGCACTGTGAAGCACCGTCCAATGAGTTCTGAAGCATTTTGCTGAATATGAGCAGATAATATTGCCCAAAACACTTCAGAATTCATCCTGCTGCTTTTGTCAGCAGTCACATCATCAATAAATACAAGAAAACCAGTTCCATTGGCAGCCATACATGCCCACGCCATGACACTAATACCACCATGCTTCACTGATGAGGTGGTATGCTTTGGATCATGAGCAGTTCCTTTCCTTCTCCATATTCTTCTCTTCCCATCACTCTGGTACAAGCTGATCTTGGTCTCATCTGTCCATAGGATGTTGTTCCAGAACTGTGAAGGCTTTTTTAGATGTTGTTTGGCAAACTCTAATCTGGCCTTCCTGTTTTTGAGGCTCACCAATGGTTTACATCTTGTGGTGAACCCTCTGTATTCACTCTGGTGAAGTCATCTCTTGATTGTTAACTTTGACACACATACACCTACCTCCTGGAGAGTGTTCTTGATCTGGCCAACTGTTGTGAAGGGTGTTTTCTTCACCAGGGAAAGAATTCTTTAGTCATCCACCACAGTTGTTTTCCATGGTCTTTTGGTGTTGCTGAGCTCACCGGTGCGTTCTTTCTTTTTAAGGCTGTTCCAAACAGTTGATTTGGCCACACCTAATGTTTTTGCTATCTCTCTGATGGGTTTGTTTTGTTTTTCAGCCTAATGATGGCTTTCTTCACTGATAGCGACAGCTCTTTGGATCTCATATTGAGAGTTGACAGCAACAGATTCCAAATGCAAATAGCACACTTGAAATTAATTCTGGACCTTTTATCTGCTCCTTGTAAATGGGATAATGAGGGAATAACACACACCTGGCCATGGAACAGCTGAGCAGCCAATTGTCCCATTACTTTTGATCCCTTAAAGAGTGGGAGGCACATATACAAACTGTTGTAATTCCTACACCGTGCACCTGATTTGGATGTAAATACCCTCAAATTAAAGCTGAAAGTCTGCAGTTAAAGCACATCTTGTTTGGTTCATTTCAAATCCATTGTGGTGGTGTATAGAGCCAAAAAGATTAGCATTGTGGTGAAGTACCAATATTTATGGACCTGACTATATGTGTACACAAAAATATATCATGGATAGGGTGGTAAATAAAATTAAAAGCAGAAAGCATATGCGTATGTATCTATCTCTAAAATTATTTAGCATCATTTTAGGGAGAGATATATACGAAACGTCATCGCACTGTCTGTGACGTCACCGCGTTGGAGGCCTGCGTTCCACTACTCACACAAGCCAAGCCTCGTTTTCATCCCTGGGACGGAGTTCACACAACCTGCTGGACGGGATTGTCTCCCCTCTCTCCCCTGGACATGAGCTGACATACAGGCACTCACGCTGCGACATCACCACTCGAGGAAATCTGTGCTCTACTTGCTCTTTATCCATGTAAGTGGACATATTTGTTTTGTATAATAAAGCTTTTTAACTGATTCTGACCCGGAGGCGCTTCTGTTTTGCTTTTCTTCTTCCTCTATGGCCTCTTCTGCAGATTTGTCCTCTGAACCAGAGATGCTCCATAAGCGTTCAAGGGGCTACGCAAGCATTCAGGCTCAAAGATGCCATGCGGTGCTTAAGTTGGTCTGCTTAGCGGATAGGAGCCACACTGGGGCAGAGATTCTGTCAGCTCTGCAGGGGCAGGCTCAGAGGTGGTTGATGCCACGCCAGCTTCAGCCAGGAATGGTTGTATGTGACAATGTCACCAACCTTCTCTCCGCCCTCTGACAGGGACACTTGATCCATGTTCCATGTTTGGCACACATCCTGAATTTGGTGGTGCAGCGGTTCTTGAGCAGGTACCCAGGCTTACAAGATCTCCTGAGGCAGGCCAGAAAGTCTGTGGTAATTTCTGCCGGTCATACAATGCCAGTGGTTGGGTGGCTGACATTCAAAGGGAATGAAACATGCCCACCAACCGCCTCATTTGTGACATGCCCACCAGGTGGAACTCAGCATTGGCAATGCTGCAGCGGCTGCACACACACTGCAGAGGGCCTGTGCGAGTATGGCATCAGGACAGGGTCAGGGGAGCTTGGCTTCTTTTTTCGCCACACCAGTGGCTACTGATCAAAGATGCATCCACTGTCCTGTCACCATTTGAGGAGGCCACAAGCATGGTGAGAGGCGACAATGCATGCATCAGTGACACTGTCCCTCTAGTCTTCCTGCTGGAGCATACACTTCATGGAATCATGGACAGGGCACTTGAGGCAGAACAGCGGGAGGAAGAGGAGGACTTCCTTTCCTCTCAAGGCCCCCTTTATCCAGAAAGCATTCCTGTGGGCCCGCCAAACACACAGGAAGAAAGGAGGAGGAGGATTGTGTCAGCATGGATGTAGAGGATAGCACTCAGCAGCAGTCTTCAAGGGATGGTTTTCAGTCCCCAGAAACCCAAGGAGTTGTACGTGGCTGGGAGGAGGTAGTTATGGATAATGTGATCCTTAGTGACCCAGAGGTCTCAGAATCGAATGCCTCTGCAAACTTACGCTGCATGGCCTCCCTGATTCTGCAAAGCCTGCGAAAGGACCCTAGGATTCGTGGTATCAAGAAGAGGGATCATTACTGGCTGGCAACCCTTCTTGATCCCTGTTACAAGGGTAAAGTTGCAAAACTCATTCTGCCTTTGCAGAGGGAGCAGAGGATAAAACATCTTCAGCAGGCCTTGAAGAAAGGTTTGTGCAAAGCATTTCCAGACCCTGGGAGGTTACCATTTCCTGGTGCTGGACAACGTATTGCTGAGGCTTCGTTCAGTCAGAGGAAAAGCGGTGGAGAAGGTGGTCGGATGCCTTTAAACAATTTTTCAGTCCTCAGCGCCAAGGTCTGATTGGTTCAAGCAACCATCGTCAGTGTCTGCATTGTATGGTGCAGGAATATCTAGGTGCAAGAGCAGACTTGGAGACCTTTCCAACAGAGCATCCACTGGGTTATTGGGTCTTGAGGATGGACCACTGGCCAGAACTTACTCAATATGAAATTGAGCTACTAGCCTGTCCTGCATCCAGCGTGCTTTCTGAATGCACATTCATTGCTGCTGGAGGGTTTGTAATAGATCAAAGTGTGCGCCTGTCTACAGACTCCGTTAATAGGCTCACATTCATAATAATGAGTCAGTCTTGGATCAGCAGCTATCAAGCACCTGATGCTGATGTAACCGATTGAATTTGCTATGGATTTGGGATCCCTTGAAAACTGCTTATGCTGACTATCCTATTCCTCCTCAATCTTGATGATGCTAGCTTCCAACAATATTTTTGGTTTAGGGCACCCTCACCACCCAAGGCCCAATTTTTCTGCCCCTGTTTAATAGGGGCATGTAATTACAATTTTTGATATAATATTTCACAGCAGGGCCCGTTCCTGCACCCAACAAGAGTATCTGTGAGGGGTTAAAGTGTTGTGGCACCACCACCACCCAAGGCCCAATTTTTGTGCCCCTTTTTAACCACTTACCCACTGGGCATGTAAACCCCCTTCCTAACCAGACCAATTTTCAGTTTTTGGTGCTCTCACATTTTGAATGACAATTACTCAGTCATGCAACACTGTACCTACATGAAATCGTTGTCCTTTTTTTCACACAAATAGAGATTTCTTTTGGTGGTATTTAATCACTGCTGGATTTTTTATTTTTTGCGCTATAAAAGAAAAAAGACCAAAAATTCTGTAAAAAAAATACATTTTTCTTTGTTTCTGTTATAAAATGTTGCAAATTAGTAATTTTTCTTCATAAATTTTGGCCAAAATTTATACTGCTACATATCTTTGTTAAAAACAACCCAAATCAGTGTATATTATTTGGTCTTTGTGAACATTATAGAGTCCACAAGCTATGGTGCCAATCTCTGAAAATTGATCACACCTGATATACTGACGGCCTCTCATTTCTTGAGACCCTAACAAGCCAGTAAAGTACAAATACCCCCCAAATGACCTCTTTTTGGAAAGTAGACATTCCAAGGTATTTAGTAAGAGGCATGGTGAGTTGTAATTTTTTCCCACAATTCTTTGCAAAATCAAGATTTGTTTTTCTTCTTTTTTTCACAAAATTGTTATATTAGCAGGTTATGTCTCACACACAGCATATGCATAGCACAAATTACACCCCAAAACACATTCTGCTACTCCTCCTGAGTACGGCGATACCACATGTGTGAGACTTTTACACAGCCTGGCCACATACAGAGGCGCAACATGCAGGGAGCGCCATCAGGCATTCTTGGAGCATAAATTACACATATGATTTCTTGACTACCTCTCACACTTTTGAAGGCCCTGGAGCACCAGGGCAATGGAAATGCCCCCAAAATTACCCTATTTTGGAAAGAAAACAACTCAATGTATAATCTATGAGGCATATTGAGTCTTTGGACATTTCATTTTTTTCTACCAGTTTTTGGAAAATGTGTAAAGAAAATGAAAACGCATATTTTTTTACACAAAGTTGTCCATTTATACAATATTTCTAACACAAAGCATGTACATACCAAAAATTACACCCAAAAATAGATTCTCCTACTCCTCCTGAGTACGGCGATACCACATGTGGGAGACTTTTACACAGCCTAGCCACATACAGAGGGAGCACCGTCAGGTGTTCTAGGGGCATACATTTCAAATCTAATTTGACTACCTATTACACTTTTGTGAGGCACTCTAGTGACATGGATGTGGCATGGATGTTTAACACGTGCATTAATCACAATTTTTGATATATTTCACAGCAGGGCCCATTCCTGCGCCCAACAAGAGTATCGGTGAAGGGTTACAGTGTTGTGGCACCACCACCACCATCCAAGGCCCAATTTTTCTGCCTCTGTTTAACAGGGGCATGTAATTGCAATTTTTGATCTAATATTTCACAGCAGGACCTGTTCCTGTGCCCAACAAGAGTAAAGCATCTGTGAGGGGTTACAGTGTTGTGGCACCACCACCCAAGGCCCAATTTTTCTGCCCCTGTTTAGCAGGGGCATGTAAATACAATTTTGATATATTTCACAGCAGGGCCCATTCCTGCGCCCAACAAAAGTATCTGTGAGGGGTTATGGTGTTGTGGCATCACCACCACCACCCAAGGCCCAATTGTTCTGCCCCTGTTTAACAGGGGCATGTAATTACAATTTTTGATATATTTTCACAGCAGAGCCCTTTCCTGCACTTAAACAAGAGTATCTGTGAGGAGTTACAGTGTTGTGACACCACCGCCCAAGGCCCAATTTTTCTGCCCCTGTTTAACAGGGGCATGTATTTACAATTTTGATATAATATTTCACAGCAGGGCCCGTTCCTGCGCCCAACAAGAGTATCTGTGAGGGGTTACAGTGTTGTGGCACCACCACCCAAGACCCAATTTTTCTGCCCCTGTTTAACAGGCACATTAATCACAATTTTTGATATAATATTCCACAGCAGGGCCTGTTCCTGCACCCAACAAGAGTATCTGTGAAGGGTTATAGTGTTGTGGCACCACCATCCAAGGCCCAATTTTTCTGGCCCTGTTTAACAGGGGCATGTAATTACAATTTTTGATATAATATTTCACAGCAGGACCCGTTCCTGCGCCCAACAAGAGTAAAGTATCTGTGAGGGGTTACAGTGTTGTGGCACTACCACCCAAGGCCCAATTTTTCTGCCCCTGTTTAACAGGGGCATGTGATTACAATTTTTGTTATAATATTTCACAGCAGGGCCCCTTCCTGCACCCAACAAGAGTATCTGTGAGGGGTTACAGTGTTGTGGCACCACCACCCAAGACCCAATTTTTCTGCCCCTCTTTAACAGGGCATGTAATTACAATTTTGATATAATATTTCACAGCAAGGCCCGTTCCTGCACCCAACAAGAGTATCTGTGAGGGGTTATGGTGTTGTGGCACCACCACCACCCAAGGCCCAATTTTTCTGCCCCTGTTCAACAGGGGCATGTAATTACAATTTTTGATATATTTCACAGCAGAGCCCTTTCCTGTGCTTAAACAAGAGTATCTGCGAGGGGTTACAGTGTTGTGGCACCACCACCCAAGGCCCAATTTTTCTGCCCCTGTTTAACAGGGGCATGTGATTACAATTTTTGATATATTTTCACAGCAGAGCCCTTTCCTGCACTTAAACAAGAGTATCTGTTTAACAGGGGCATGTGATTACAATTTTTGTTATAATATTTCACAGCAGGGCCCGTTCCTGCACCCAACAAGAGTATCTGTGAGGGGTTACAGTGTTGTGGCACCACCACCCAAGACCCAATTTTTCTGCCCCTGTTTAACAGGGGCATGTAATTACAATTTTGATATAATATTTCACAGCAGGGCCCGTTCCTGCACCCAACAAGAGTATCTGTGAGGGGTTATAGTGTTGTGGCACCACCACCCCCCAAGGCCCAATTTTTCTGCCCCTGTTCAACAGGGGCATGTACTTACAATTTTTGATATATTTCACAGCAGAGCCCTTTCCTGTGCTTAAACAAGAGTATCTGCAAGGGGTTACAGTGTTGTGGCACCACCACCCAAGGCTCAATTTTTCTGCCCCTGTTTAACAGGGGCATGTAATTACAATTTGGATATAATATTTCACAGCAGAGCTCGTTCCTGCGCCCAACAATAATATCTATCAGGGGTTACAGTGTTGTGGCACCACCACCACCATCCAAGACCCAATTTTTCTTCCCCTGTTTAACAGGGGCATGTAATTACAATTTTGATATAATATTTCACAGCAGGGCCCGTTCTTGCGCCCAACAAGAGTATCTGTGAGGGGTTATAGTGTTGTGGCACCACCACCCCCCAAGGCCCAATTTTTCTGCCCCTGTTCAACAGGGGCATGTACTTACAATTTTTGATATATTTCACAGCAGAGCCCTTTCCTGTGCTTAAACAAGAGTATCTGCGAGGGGTTACAGTGTTGTGGCACCACCACCCAAGGCTCAATTTTTCTGCCCCTGTTTAACAGGGGCATGTAATTACAATTTGGATATAATATTTCACAGCAGAGCTCGTTCCTGCGCCCAACAATAATATCTATCAGGGGTTACAGTGTTGTGGCACCACCACCACCATCCAAGACCCAATTTTTCTTCCCCTGTTTAACAGGGGCATGTAATTACAATTTTGATATAATATTTCACAGCAGGGCCGGTTCCTGCGCCCAACAAGAGTATCTGTGAGGGGTTATAGTGTTGTGGCACCACCACCACCCAAGGCCCAATTTTTCTGCCCCTGTTCAACAGGGAGATGTAATTACAATTTTTGATATATTTCACAGCAGAGCCCTTTCCTGCGCTTAAACAAGAGTATCTGCGAGGGGTTACAGTGTTGTGGCATCACCACCCAAGGCCCAATTTTTCTGCCCCTGTTTAACAGGGGCATATAATTACAATTTGGATATAATATTTCACAGCAAAGCTCGTTCCTGTGCCCAACAATAGTATCTGTGAGGGGTTACAGTGTTGTGGCACCACCGCCACCACCCAAGACCTAATTTTTCTGCCCCAGTTTAACAGGGGCATGTCTTTACAATTTTTTATATAATATTTCACAGCAGGGCCCGTTCCTGCGCCCCAACAAGAGTAACTGTGAGGGCTTACAGTGTTCTTGCGCCACCAAAACCAAAGGCCCAATTTTTCTGCCCCTGTTAAACAGGGGCATGTAATTACTATTTTTTAAATAATACTTAACCACCTCCCGCCCGGCCTATAGCAAAATGACGGCCAGGAAGTGGCTCAGTTATCCTGACTGGGCGACATATGATGTCCAGCAGTATAAGCCGCAATCGCACTCCCCCATGCCCCCCCTCAGTCTGACACACCGCCTCACTGATCTTGGTAAAAAGCCTCTGAAGGAGGCTCTTTACCACGTGATCAACCGTGTCCAATCATGGCTGATGATGTAAATGGGAAGAGCCGTTTATCAGCTTTTCCTCACTCCTGTCTGACAGGCGCGAGTAGAGGAGAGTCGATCGGCGGCTCTCCTGACAGGGGGGGTCTGTGCTGATTGTTTATCAGCACAGCCCCCCCCCCCCCGTGGATGCCAGCCCAGGACCACCAGGGATGCTGCCAGGACCACAGGGATGTCAACAAAGAAACCCCGCCAGGTATGCCACCCTAGACCACCAGGGACATGCCAATCAGTGCCCAGGCAGCTGCCAATCAGTGCTCATTAAAAATGCCTGCCAGTGCCATCAGTGATGCCTATCAGTGTAATCTATCAGTGCCAGCCATCAGTGCCACCTATCAGTGCCCATCAGTGCCCAGGAGTGCCGCCTATCAGTGCCCATCAGTGCCCAGCAGTGCCGCCTATCAGTGTCACCCAGAAGTACCCATCAGTGCAGCCTTTCAGTGCCCATCA
The DNA here is from genome assembly GCA_037952835.1 of Lithobates septentrionalis. Lineage (NCBI taxonomy): Eukaryota > Metazoa > Chordata > Amphibia > Anura > Ranidae > Lithobates > Lithobates septentrionalis. Next base: position 1,976,965 of record JBBDGP010000501.1, read on the forward strand.
GTGTTGCCTATAAGCGCCTCAGTACCCATCGGAGCCCAATAGTGCCACCTATGAGTACCCATCAGTGCCGCTTATCAATGCCCATCGGTGCCACCCATCAGTGCTGCCTATCAGTGCCCATTAGTGCCACCTATCAGTGCCCATAGTCAGTGCCCATCAGTGTCACCTCATCGGTGCCATCTTATTGGTGCCACCTCATTGGCGATGCCTTATCAGTGCCCGTCAGTGCAGCTTATCAGTGCCCATCAGTGAAGGAGAAAACTTACTCTTTTACAAAATTTTATAACAGAAACAAAGAAAAACTTTTTTTTTCCAATATTTTCAGTCATTTTTCATTTGTTTAGCAAAAAATACAAACCGCAGAGGTGATCAAATACCACCAAAAGAAAGCTCTATTTGTGGAAACAAAATGATAAAAAATTAGTTTGGGTACAGTGTAGCATGACCGCCCAATTGTCATTTAAAAAATGACAAGGCTGAACGCCGAAAAGTGGCTGGGCCAGGAAGGGGGGTAAATGCCTGGTATTGAAGTGGTTAAGCAGGGCCCGTTCCTGCCCCCATCAAGACTAACTGTGAGGGGTTACAGTGTTCTGGTACCACCAACACCTAAGGCCCAGTTTTTCTGCAGAGTATATAGGGCAGGCCGTATAGTATATATACTGCTGTTCAGAGCATATAGACCCCCACGCCATTTAAAAAAAAAATTGATGAGGGGTTCCCCTTAATATCCATACCAGACCTGGTGGGCCTGGTATGGATTTTGTGGTGGACATCCACGCCATTTTTTTTTTGGTATTTTTATCTATATTGCCTGGATCCGACAATACATTACAGCCGCAAGCAGTTTTAAGTTAATTTTTTTCCTTTAGTGCTATGGTACTGTTATAAACATGGGAAAGATGTGCTACTTTACAGGCATACTAAGGACACCCCCAGGCCCGATATATAAAGGAATATTTCATTTTTATTGTTTCACTTTAAGTATTATTAAAATCACTGCTGCCGAAAAATCGTCCATTTTTAAAACTTTTTTTTGCATTGATACATGTCCCCTGGGGCAGGACCCAGGTTCCCAAACACTTTTGATTTTTCACATTCGTGTCCCATAGACTTTACCGGTGTTCACACAAATTTTTTGCCTGTTCGCATGTTCTGCTGCAAACCGAACCCTGGGGGGGGGGGGTTCGGCTCATCCCTACTGCTAATGATACCGTTGTCAGTACTAAAATCTTGTATATATATATAAATATTGGTGCTACATTGGCTTTTCTCCAATCAGCTGGTACCATTCCAGTCAGTAGACTGTTCGTAAAAATTATTAACAATGGTCTGGCAATTACTTGACTGAGTTCCTTAAGGACCCTCGGGTGCAAGCCATCTGGTCCTGGTGGCTTATTGATGTTAAGTTTTTCAAGTCTAATTCTAATTTTGTCCTCTGTTAGCCATGAGGGTGCTTCCTGTGACATGTCATGAGGATAAACATTGCAGTTTTGGTTACTGAAGCCCCCTGATTCCCTTGTGAAGACTGAGGAGAAGAAGAACTTCAATACCTACGCCATCTCTTCATCCTTAGTAACCAGATTCCCTTCATCATTCTTTATGAGACCAATATGATCTGACCTCCCTTTCTTAATAATTAAGCTGGAGTCTTCCTCTACGCAGATCTGTCACAGGCTACTGTGATGGCACGGAACAATCTTGTCCCTATTACTAAAATCTTGCGTAAGCACAAAATAATCTACACATGGGAATTACCAGTCAAGTTAATAGTAGGGACGGACAATTAATCATTCACTGTGACATCCCTAGAAAAGGGTTTGGAGCTTCTTCACAAATGAGGCCTTTTACCAAGCAATGAAGGTGGCATTCTTAATGCCCCCTAGCCAGCTAGCCAGGAACCGCACGTAGTGACATAACACCCGTGGCTGAGACTACTGCTATAAACAGACACGCTATAAAAAGGCGCTCAGATCACCGGTGTAATGTCACACATCAAACAATACATAGCTGTAGAAAATATATTAAATGGATAATAAAATGTTCAGGCAAAAAAGAGGGAAGTCCATAAAGTAAGCGTCCAATAAGCGGTGGTGGTTAATGGTTTGCTAGTTGGAAAATCAAAGCGATATAGCACTGTCAACAAAGGGCAGCTCTTCTCAGGAGTGAAGCCGGCTCGGAATCATCAAAGAAAGACAAAGAAAGAGGAGCGCCTCTGAGTTAAAGTGTTTAATTCCATATGATAAAAGAAATAATAAGCACTTACATGTCAATAAAGAATGATGCTCTGCACTGGTTGATAAGTATCAAGATGACATGACTGTAAGGCAAGAGCAGAGTCCCCAGGAGTGTCTCTATTCCAAACTGTACATGACGGCGGGGAGCCGAGACGGAAACCGCCGATCCTGTAGAGGAGGAGAGTGAACAAGCTCATAGAACCTGCATATGGCGTCAGCTGGTGAGGGGAACACAACGCGTTTCAGAGCATGCGCGAAGTCCGTAACCAAACCAACACACAGCTGGCCGTACAATTAAAATCTATGCTGCATGACACTATGGAGACTAGGGTATACGTGATTAAAAAATTGTAGCCTATAACTACTTACAGGAAAAATAAAAATAACAATAAAATAATCTAACTCTATAATACTGTATAACTAATAAAATAAAAATAAAATAGGGCATGGAATGTAAATGTATGCCTATATAGGCAATAGCGCAACTGAATAGCGAAACATGCCTTAATATAAGGCTATATGTGCGTGCCGACCAAAAAGGGAAACATTGAACAATTAATTAAAAGTTACAGACTGTAACACACACCAGGGGACAGTTGTACCAAAATAATAAATCGTAAATGGGGGAATGATCATGAGAATGGGAATAAATATGAAATAGCATATACATATATATATATATATATATATATATATATATATATATATCCATGTAAACACACATACATATACACACAACTGCAAATAATGGAAGTAGTATAAAAGAGGAGATAAATTATAATGAATAATAATAAATTATTTAAAAAGAATCCATGTAAAGAATGTAAAAATAATAATAATAATAATAATAAATAAAAAATAAAAATATATAAAAAAATAAATAAAAACTGAAAAAAAATAATAATAAAAAAAATATATAATAAAACTGAACTTAAAATAATAACTAGAGAGTGAAAAGTGATCGCTTAAATGCATGAAAACCATGAAACTATTGTAAATGGAAAAAGGACATAATACACCCGAGAAAACTAAAAATTGGGATAATCAGAGCTAGTGAGCAATTGACCAATTAACTCATGAGAGGACAAAATACAAGGGGTTATAGAATAGTATTGACCTCAAGTTCCTCGTTAAGTCCATTGGGTGCAAGAGTGTCCAGAGTAAAAATCCAGAATGTTTCACGTTCACATAGTCGCGAAAACCGTTCTGCTTCAGATAAACCCCTGGGTATAGACCCAATAACCCATACCCAGAGACCCATTGCAGAACGGGCATGGTGCTCTAAGAAATGGCGTGGCACACTATGTTTGTCACATCCCAACTCCACCAGATGGCGGTGCTTTCCAAACCACTGTCTTAACGGACGGATGGTGCAGCCGACATATAGCATCTTGCAGGGGCATATGAGACAATAAACTACATACAGTAATCACTAGAACAGTTATGGAAATTGTCAAGTAAATAGAGCTTATCTTGGTGGGTGAGACTACTGCTATGGCTTCATATTCTTACAATGAAGGCTTTTGAGGTCTGTACTTCAGAAATCTTCGTTAAAATGGGCCCAATGCCACTATCTCATTATTGCCTTTTATAATTTGTAATTCCTGTTGTTCGGCTGAGCAAAATGAATATACTCCCCAAGATTATTTATGGGGCAATCCTATATCCAATTTACTAATGGCAGCCCGCCAACACAGGCTGCAGTTTAGAATGTTTTTGTTTTAACTGTACTTTGGTTCCTGTGGATGTTCCTTCAACATGGCCTTTAGGCTTCAAGCTTCTAATTTTTGTCTTGGATCCAGTTCAAGCAGTTGATGTTTCCACCACTAGATGGCAGAGCAATATCACATTGGATTTTTATGTCACTTAAAGGAAAAGTTCACAATTTAGAAAAGAACATTAATCACTTCAGCGCTGGAAGAATTGGCCCCTCAATGACCAGAGCACTTTTTACAATTTGGCACTGCACTGCTTTAACTGGTATTTGCGCGGTCATGCAATGCTGTACCCAAACAAAATTTGTGTCCTTTTTTCCCACAAATAGAGCTTTCTTTTTATGGCATTTAATTCCCTCTGTGATTTGTATTTTTTTGGGATATAAACGGAAAAAGACCAAATATTTTGAAAAAAAAAAGATATTTTCTACTTTTTGTTATAAAAAAAAATCCAATAAACTCAATTTTAGTCATACATTTAGGCCAAAATGTATTCAGTCACATGTCTTTGTTAAAAAAAATGTCAATAAGCGTATATTTATTGGTTTGCGCAAAAGTTATAGCATCTACAAACTAGGGTACATTTTCTGGAATTTACGCAGCTTTTAGTTTATGACTGCCTATCTCATTTCTTGAGGTGCTAAAATGGCAGGGCAACACAAACCCCCCCCCAAATGACCCCATTTTGGAAATTAGACACCCCAAGGAAATTGCTGAGAGGCATGTTGAGCCCATTGAATATTTTATTTTTTTGTCACAAGTGATTGAAAAATGACAGAAAAAAAATAAAATTAAACAAAGTTTTCACTAAATGATGTATTGCTCACACATGCCAGAAAATTATTATGAGGAATTACACCCCAAAATACATTCTTCTGCTTCTCCTGAGTATGGGGATACCACATGTTTAGGAGCCTAGCCGCATACAGGGCCCCGAAAACCAAGCACTGCCTTCAGGATTTCTAAGGGCGTAAATTTTTGATTTCACTTCTCACTATCTGTCACAGTTTCGAAGGCCATAAAATGCCAAGATAGCACAAACCCCCCCCCCAAATGACCCCCTTTTGGAAAGCAGATGCCCCAAGCTATTTTCTGAGAGGCATGTTGAGTCCATGGAATATTCTATATTTTGCCACAAGTTGCGGGAAACCAACAAACTTTTTTTTTTGCACATTGGACATTTCATGGCCTCTAAAACTGTGATAGGTAGTGAGGAAGTGAAATCACCATTTTAAGCCCTTAGAAAGCCCGAAGGTGGTGATTGGTTTTCGGGGTCCTGTACATGGCTAGGCTCCCAAAAAAGTCTCACACATGTGGTATCCCCGTACTTAGGAGAAGCAGCAGAATGTATTTTGGGATGTAATTTCACATATGCTCATGGCATGTTTGAGCAAATTATCATTTAGTGACAATTTTGTGCAAAAAAAAAAGTTTGTCATTTACCTGAAACTTGTGGCAAAATATAAAATATTCCATGGACTCAACATGCCTATCAGCAAATAGCATGGGGTGTCTACTTTCCAAAATGGGGTAATTTGGGGGGGGGGGAGTTGAACTGTCCTGGCATTTTATGCACAACATTAGAAGCTTTTGTCACACATCACCCACTCTTCTAACCACAAAGCCCTTTCTGACACTTTTTGTTTACCTGAAAATTCTTTTAATTTTTTTTTTGCTAGAAAATTACTTTGCATCCCCAAACATTATATATATATTTTTTTAAAGCAAAGGCCCTACAGATTAAAATGGTGGGTGTTGCAATTTTTTTCACACAGTATTTGCGCAGCGATTTTTCAAATGCAATTTTTTTGGAAAAAATACTTTTTTTAATTTTAATGCACTAATACACACTATAATGCCCACATGTTTGATGAAATAAAAAAGATGATCTTATGCCGAGTACATGGATACCAAACAAGATATGCTTTAAAATTGTGCACAAACGTGCACAATAATTATGTTATAAAATGCTTTCCCAATTTCCCAATGGGACTGTTTATATCTGGCGAAACCTAAGTCATGAAATGCTTGTAGCTTGCAGTTTCTTAGGCCATAGAGATGATTAGAGCCATTCTAGTCTCTGATCAGCTCTATGGTTAGCTGGTGGAAGCACCAGCTGCATTCTTGGGTTCCCTGTTGGGACAGGAGTGCCTGAGAAAACCATGGAAGACAGTGGGATGGAAGGGGGCGTTCCCTCCCACTGCTTGTAAAAGCAGTCTAGAAGCTAATTATCTGCTAGGATTACTTTTACATGAAAGCCAACCGCTGGCTGAAAAGAATTATACCAAGATACCTAAACCTGCAGGCATCATTCTGGTATAACCAGTCAAAGTCCAGCAACATACCAGTACGTTGCTTGTCCTTGTTGGGCATATATTGTAATGTTCTTTTTTTCATGCAGCCTGTGGGCTGAGCGAAAAAAAGAGATTGATCGGTGGGTATGCCCACCATTAGAATACCGCCCTTCATCCACCCACCTCTAATGATGGGCATACATGCACCATTTTTTTTTAACTGTGGTGGTGAAATCACCTCCTACAGCGCTGAAATAGCTGATTTACGTATTGTGAGAGCAAATGCTGTTGCTGTCAAGATAAATAAATCAGTGCTGCAGCTGAATGGCATACTTGAAAAGCAAACAATAGTAAAGATAAAACATTAACTCAATAAAACAACTTTATTTTTTAACGCAATCTGTGTCTAAAAAATATATGCTGAAGCATGTAGGCAATCCGCCCCTAATGTTTGGAGCAAATTGCTCCTCCACCCCTCCCCCCATGCTTCGGCATATATGCTCTTTTTTTAAACTGTGGTGGTGAAATCACCCCCTACACTGGAGTCATGGCCTTTCGTATGGTGGGAGCAAACGCTGTTGCTGTCAGAATAAATAAACCCGTGCTGCAGCTGAATGGCATACCTGCTAAGCAAATGATGGTTAACAATAAAACAAAGTAACATTACAGTATAACAGTAAGACATACCATACCTGCAAAGCAAATACAATAAAACATAGTAAAAATAAAACATTACAGTTCTAAAATACAGTAACAATAGTGAGAGAACAATAGATATAGAACATTAGAGAGCGAACAATAGAGCGGACAATAGAGAGTGAACAATAGAGCGGGTAACAGAGAGAGAAGAAAAATTAAACAACATTTTCAATTTTTTTTTGTGTTTTTGTTTTTTTTTGCACTTTTATATAAACTGTAAACTGTAAATGTTCCAGATTAGGTTCTCTCAAAATGTGATGGCCATCTCATCTATTGAGACCCTGTGTAAGTGTGCCCTAGGACTGTGCAATGCTGTACCCTACACTAATACTCCACTAGTGTGTGGTACCATTTGAAACAGTCACTGATGCAGAGACCAGGTTGGTCAGGACAGGAGAGACAATAAAAGCGGGCGTCACGCCTAAATCCATGTTTTCTGCAGACACGACATCATCTTGGGGTGTTCTGTGGGCAAGGGGACCAGGGAGGACATACAGAATATGCCTCTCATGCAACCGGCTCACTGCATTTGCATTGGGAAGGTGGGGCAAAGCGCCGTCTGGACACAGAAGGGCTGTGATGATCTCTTCCTGGAATTTAAGGAAGGATCCAGTTCATCCTGAAGCTTTGTATAGCACATAAGCATTCAGCAGAGCCAATTGGAATAAATATACAGACACTTTTTTGTACCAGCGTCTGGCCTTACGGGCAATTAAGTATGGCGCCAACAACTGGTCCTTGAGGGCCACCCCTCCCATGTTAAGGTTGTAATCGTGGACACAGAGGGGTTTCACCAAAACACCAGTCGCCGTAGGAATTTGGTCGTATCTGCGTGAAGGGAGGAGAGAACCAAAACATATCCCTCCACTTCACTGCTAACAAATTTTTACATTTCAAGCAGGTTCTCTCCCCCTGTCTAAGTTGGGACTCTACAAGCCGCTGGGGGAAACCCCAGCGATAAGATCACACGGTGCCACACGCGTCAATTCCACAATCAAAAATGTCACTAAAAAGTGGCACGCTTGTGTAATAATTGTCCACGTACAAGTGGTACCCCTTTCTGAATAAGGGTGACACCAAGTCCCACACAATATTACCAGTGCTTCCTATGTAGTCTGGGCAGTTCTCCGGTTCCACGTGACTATCTCTTCCCTCGTAAACCATAAAACTATATGTATAGCCTGTTGTCCTATCACAGAGCTTATACATCTTGACCCCATATCTAGCACGCTTGCTGGGAAGATACTGTTTGATAGACAAGTGGCCAGAAAACTTAATCAGGGACTCATCATTGCAGACAACTTGATTGGGAATAAACAAGGCTGCAAACTGTTGGTTGAAGTGGTTTACGAGGGCCAAATTTTGTGGAGCTGATCAAATCCAGGGTCACCCCGAGGACGACAGAGTTCATTGTCTTCCAATCTTTTCTTCCGGTCTTTGTCTCAGGGGGTTGTGAATTGAACTTATAGCCCTCCACCACCCCTCCCCCCCCCCTTTTCTTTCTCAAATATTTAATGTACCATTTTTAGCCATATATCTATCTTTCCATTTTTTGTAGATCCAGCTCTTTGGGGCATGATATCATCAGGTCCTAGTAAGGCATTTGATTCGAAATCCTTTTTCATAGAGCTCTTTTCCTTGCTAGGGGGATGTGTATATTTAATACAACTTTATTGATTGTTTATAAATACAGTTTTACCAGCATAATATTATCTTTATAACTGTAAGTTCGCAATTTGGATGATCTAGCCTTTTGTTAAATACATCCATCTGATATTCAACTGCCATATATGTGTATTTAATTTATCCTCCATTTTTATTTGATGTTTTTGTCATGGTTATAGTCTATTTAATTTTTGTCATATGTTTTCCTTTCTTGGTTTTGGTTTTGCTTCGTTTTTATTGTATACATGTTGGCTGCTATTGCTCTATTTTGCCACTAGATAGTGCACTGTGCGCTCCTGGGGCTGTGCTATGCATTGCACATGGCCGGCGGGTGGGCTCCTCCTGTGCATGGCTAGTGGGTGATGAAAGTATTTCCGGCTCCCCATTGAGGCCTTTGTGCAGAGGGGAACTCCTACATGTCCCCGCTGCATGTATTTTCATTACACGAGCGGGGACCTCTCTTCAGCCGATGACGCGTTGGTGTGTGCGTCATCACGCCCCCCGAGGGCGTGGCTATGTCGTGCACCCCTGTGTCAGAGAGACACTCTGAGTTCCGGCCCCAGCTGTTTCTTTTTACAGCTAATAGGGCGGAACAACCAGCACCATGCAATCAACTTGTGTTGATTGATTTCCTCACATAATGATTCACTATTTAAAGTGCTTACCCACAGCTGGCGTTGCCTCAGTTTGAGGGCTGCCGCTCTGATGTCTGCACTGCACATTTACCATCACAGTGAAAGGTAATCTATATTATTTCTCTGGCAATCCAGGGCAATGTATGCACCTGCCTTGCTGTGAGAGCACAGTATTTGTGTCTCTATATAAAAAACTCTATTTAGTAGTCCGGGATGCTTCGATCCAATTTTTAGGTCCCTACGCAACATGGGCTTCTCGCAAGCATCCCACTTCATTACAAATGGTAAGTGGGTCTCGACTACGGACCTTATGCGACCGGAGGGCCCGTTCCGATTAGACTTTTGGAGGGCTCACCAACTTAGCCACTTCCTTAGATCTCTCCCTTTGCCGACACAATTTGAACGAATGCTCTCCACCTACGAACTGTACTGCACGGAGGAAGGTGACCTACCCCATTCGTTGTCACTGACATACCAGCTGATAAACAACCCCCCCAACAACTTCCAACTACCCGCGCTTGAAACATGGGAAAGAGACTTACAGTGTACCCTTACATCAAAGCAAAAACAGAACATTTTACACTTTACATTTAAGTCCTCAACATGCACTAAGACACAGGAAACAAACTACAAGGTACTCACCAGATGGTACAACACACCTGCGAAGCTAAAGAAATTCTTCCCATCCTCATCAGGTCTCTGCTGGAGATGTGGCGAAGAGTTGGGTACGATCCTTCATGTGTTCTGGTCCTGCCCTAGGCTGGAACAGTTTTGGAGATCTATTCAACAGACCATACAAAAGTTCACAGAATGCCACGTCCCAGCTGACCCAGCTGTCTTTCTGCTTCACGCAACCACAATGTCCAGAAAGGCATACAAAAAATCCCTGACCCGTCATCTCCTAGATGCGGCAAAGGCGTGTATTCCACTTCTCTGGAAAACGACCAGAACTCCAAGTATGGGCATGTGGCTCAGGAAAGTGGAGGAGGTTAGAAACATGGAGGATCTTATCCTCACGGCACGTAATCAAAAAGAGCTGTATGACAAAACCTGGACAAGATGGATGTTATTTATATTTTCGGATGAGGGACGTGATCTTCTATCAGAACCAGGAAATACGGCAGACGGTTAACCAAAGTAACAGTCACAGGACATAATGGGTCGCCGAATCCGTGTGTCCCTTCCCCCCCCCCCACCTGACCCACCTCCTTACCTCCCTCTCTCTCTACTCTTGCTCCACTTCTTTTTTTTTTCTTTTTTTTTTTTTTTTTTGCCTTTCATTTAATTCTTTCTCTTCAATTTTATTGTTAAGATACTTTATCTTGGAAAATGGAAAATGGTGGGGAAAAAAAAGGGCCTTTCAACTAGATATGAGTAATAAAACAGAATTGTATTCTTTCACATGCTCACAGTCTTTTGGACTCTGTATTGGACGTTATTATTGATATTTGGTTATGTGCATTGATGACTGAGGCTGCGCCCTCGTTGAATATTTATGTCCAAAATGTATTATTTGGCCCCTGGCCTTCCTGCACCTGAATAAACTTATATTTGAAAAAAAAAAAAAAAAAACTCTATTTAGAAGTTAACAAAAGCTTCCTGTATATTTACTTAAGGTTTTTTAGATAGTGCCTATTGCTGGTTCAATATCAGGGTGTCAAAGATATTGATCCGTTCAAACACTATACTACTAAGGGAGGTGTATGGTGCGTGCATGGGTGTTAGCGCTACTGGCACTAATCTAACGATGCCGGGGGCAACCCTAACTGACGCTAAAACCTAACTGATGTCATCTTTATTGGTTAATATACAGCGGGTGCCCTGATGCTATAAAAAAATAACCAACTAACCAGCGTCACTCGTAACACTAATATGGTGATGACTGGTGACAGGGGGTGAAAGGGTTAACTGGGGGGTGATCAAGGGGTTAAACCTTTATTAGGGGGTTTAGGGGGGTCCCTAGACCTATCTGGGGCTACTACTAAGTAACCTAACTCTGATTATTGTCACAAATGACACCAGTACAGTGATCAAATAAAAATATGAACACTGCACTGGGTGACACTGTGACAGGGAGTGAAGGGGTTAACTGGGGGGGGGGTGTAATGGGGGGGTGACAAGTGTACCTATGTGTACTGGTGTAGTGTTGGTACAACTTACTGTGAGATGTCTCCTCTCCTCTCTCTGGAACGGAAAAGAGTTCCACGAGGGGAGATGACATAATTTCTCCTGCCTGTGTTTACACTTACAGGCAGGGGAAGGATTTCATTCACCAGAACTGATCACCAGGTCCAAGCCAGAAATCATTGGCCTGGGCCTAGAGAATGATCGGTACTGAAGCAAATCCACTCATGGCGACCACCGTATAGCTACGATGCTTCGCCCAGCCGAGCCAACCTGCTGCAGTACAACTGTGGCGGCTGGTCCGGAACAAGTTAAATGCACCTTTTTTTGCAGGTAAATAAATATGCATTTATTATTTTCTTTTTTGGAGCCTGTAAAGCATTGCAGATCATCAGCAGATCGCTGGTGCTATGCAGGTCTCCAGCAGATCTGCCAGTGTATCTGTGTGCCCGTACCTCCCGGGGGCAAGCATATATGATCTGACAGGAAGAATAAAAACTATAAGTCGACAGCCGCAAATCCTGCCAGACCTTGTAGTTTTCTATTAACTGGACACTGTGAATGAGTGACATGGCTGGGGAGAGAGGGGAAGATCCCCACTAGCTGTCAGATCGGGGAGGTGTGGGGCTGGTCCTTTAATGTTACATGTTATACCCTGAATATCGGTGTAACCTGTTACAAAATGTAAACTTATCCTTTAAACTCTTCTCTTTCAACTTCCGAGGTCAGAATAGCCCTTTTAAACAACAAGCACTATGGAAAGAAGCTTTAAAAGAGAAGTATGGGTTTCCTTTTTTGCTTACATCTATTCTATGTGAGCTGCTGATATCTAAAAATCTTTCCAGCCCTCTCAGAAGTGCCCCCATTCTGTTAAAATTTAGCTAAATACCTGTGGGAGGGTCTACAGACTTTCATACAAACTGATACCGACAATGGTCTGGCTCTGGAGTCGGCTCTTTCCTCGTTCCTGAGACTTCATAGAGTGTAGCTGCTCCCCCCTCCCTTCTCCCTTCTCCCTCCTCCCTCCTCCCTCCTCCTCTGCAGTCTGTTCCAATGGTCAGAAGAATTGGCAGAGATATCAGCACTTCAGTAACTAAGGTAGGAGAAGTAACAGATAGTGCTGTGTATGTAAATGTCCTCTACATATTACTATCTACCAGTGAAAACAATACATTTTTAAAGCAGAACATGGATGTGACAGCACACAGGCATTCCATGCATTATTGATATAGTAAAATTAAATAAAATCAGAGCTAACATTGTGAATGAATCCTTTTATTGACTATCTGGATTTTTATATGAGACAATGAAACTTTCCATTCACATCTACTTGTATTTTCATACTGAAGCACAGAGCTCCTCAGACATGGCCAGAGCTTTGCTCCCCCATAATTGGTGTATTACCTAGTACTCCTCTAGTAATAATGTTTCCTTCATTGTAAATAAATTATTACAGGATCACATGCCATACAGTGCCATTGCATTCTGTACAGAGCCATCACATGCCGTACAGTGCCATAACATGCCGTACAGACCCATCACATGCCGTACAGTGCCATCACATGTCGTACAGTGCCATCACATGCTGTACAGAGTCATCACATGCTGTACACTGCCATCACATGCCATACAGAGCCGTTATATGCCTTACAGAGTCATCACATGCCGTACAGAGTCATCACATGCCGTACAGAGTCATTACATGCCGTACAGAGCCATCACATGCCGCAACAGTGCCATCACATGCCGTACAGTGCCATCTCATGCCGTGCAAAGTAATCACATGCCGTATAGTGCCATCACATGCCGTACAGAGCCATCAAATGTCATACAGAGTCATCACATGGCGTACAGAGCCATCACATGCCGTACAGTGCCATAACATGCCGTACAGACCCATCACATGCCGTACAGTGCCATCACATGTCGTACAGTGCCATCACATGCTGTACAGAGTCATCACATGCTGTACACTGCCATCACATGCCATACAGAGCCGTTATATGCCTTACAGTGCCATCACATGTCGTACACTGCCGTCACATGCCGTACAGTGCCATCACATGCCGTACAGAGCCATCACATGCCGCAACAGTGCCATCACATGCCGTACAGTGCCATGTCATGCCGTGCAAAGTAATCACATGCCGTACAGTGCCATCACATGCCGTACAGAGCCATCAAATGTCATACAGAGTCATCACATGGCGTACAGTGCCATCACATGCCGTACAGAGTCATCACATGCCAGGGATATGGATGATGGGATTGTATAGGAGTACAGGGGATGGGGATGAAGGGACTGTATAGGAGTACATGGGACGGGAATGACGGGACTGTATAGGAGTACAGGGGATGGGGATGATGGGATTGTATAGGAGTACAGGGGATGGGAATGATGGGATTGTATAGAAGTACAGGGGGTGGTGATGATGGGATTGTATAGGAGTACAGGGGATGGGGATGACAGAACTGTATAAGAGTACAGGGGATGGGGATGATGGGATTGAATAGGAGTACAGGGGATGGGAATGATGGGATTGTATAGGAGTACAGGGGATGGGGATGATGGGACTGTATATAAGTACAGGGGGTGGGGATGATGGGATTGTATAGGGGTACAGGGGATGAGGATGATGGGATTGTATAAGAGTACAGGGGATGGGGATGATGGGACTGTAAAGGATTACAGGGGATGAGGGGATAGGGATGACATCAGTGGCAGAAGGATGGTGGAAAGGAGGGGATTGGATCAGTGGCAGAAGGATGGTGGTGGGGGTGTGGGATCAGTGACAGAGGGATGATTTTTTTATGTACAATAAAGGAGACTCTGGGGACATATCAGGGGTCACTTTAGATGTGGGGGAGTTGTCAGTCTCCCTCTCCTATGTACTGTGCACAGGTATGCTCTCTACACATAGCACTGTGTACATTTCAGAGAACAGACGCAGGGCACAGGTCACTATGCTCCTCACCATGTCTCCTCTTCTGATATAACACAGTGCTGTGTGTAGAGAGCTCACCAGTGTTCATTTCTGTACATGAGAAGTTTTCAGTAACTCTCCCCCCTCCCCCCTCCCCCCCATTGGCTGGAGGAGATGCTGACATGAACTTTGAATGAGTGGGGGGGGGGAATTCGGAGGACACAGGAACATCAAAGCCCAGGGGGAAGGTGTTGATGTCTCGCAGAGGAGAGCTTGTAGATAACAGCCAGAGAAAGGTGAGGAGATTAGAGTGCTTGTGTCACACTGTCTTTGCTTTCAGGTTTTAGCTGGGGACACGGTGCCATGGAAACAGAGGCATGTGAAGAACATGCTGAGTCTAGATAGCAGCCTGGGTGTGTACCTCTTCACCAAACACACCCACATGTCCTCCAGAGGGAGGGAGTGAAGGAGTGGCTGGATTGTGGAGCTGTATCCACCCCCTGGAAACGTTTGAACTTAGAGAGAACCATTAGAGGCTGATTCTGGACACTTCAAAAGACTAATCTGCAAAAACTAAAGGGCTGAGGAAAGAAAGAAATGCAATGCAGGTATTAGGGTGGCAAGTACTACCTATTTTTGCATTCCAATACTTCTAGGTTAATTCAACACTGTGATATCCTATGTGTCCAGGAGACTCACTCTCAAGGCATCTAAATGTTCTCATGTGAAATTCCCCCATATATTTTCAGCCAACGCTCCTACCAAGCGTAATGGCATACTCATAGCCATAAAAGACTTGATGAGCAAGGTAGATTCATTATTTTAGTAGCTGAGTTTAACAATGTCTTATATACTTTGGTGAATCTATACGCCCCAACAAGTGCCCTAAGAAGTTTTTTCGCAAGGTCTTGAAACAAGCTAAACAACTACAGAAGGGAAATCTTGTTCTATGTGGAGATTTTAACATGGTGATTAATGCATCTATGGACTCCTCTTTCAGTGCAATGAGAAGGCGGCGGGATTTAGGTCCACTCTGTTTTAGGATCTTCACGTCCCCTGGCATTGCCTACATACCACAGAGAAGGGCTTCACCTACTATTCTAATGTCCATAACATCTACTTGAGCATTTACTTCTTTCTTGTGGATAGATATCTATTACAACAGGTGGCTAAGGTGTGCATCCACAACATCATATGGTCCGATCACAGTCCCATAACCCTGGATATTGTGGATTCACACCAAGGCTCCAATAATGCATTGTGGCAAAATAACAAATTTATTCTATTCAAACCCCAACATAAGTCAGGCTTAGAGGGTAAAATTAAGGGATTCTTTACTTATCAACAAAGATGGATCTAGTTCATCATCTTTGGTATGGTGCATCCATAAGGCATTTATATAAGAGGTATACTTATTCAGCTGGCATCTTGGCAAAGGAAATGAAAGTTGCGGATCATCTTGCAATTACATAAGGAGATAGCAGAGTTGGAGGCTCAACTTAAAAAAAAATCAGTCTACTCCTACAGCTATTCCACCAAGACCTACTGTTTGCAGGGAAGAACTGAAACAGGCTTTAACCTCAGATTATGATAAATATCTCAAATATTTAAAACTGTCATACTATTCTCAGGGCAACAAAGCAGGTAAGCTATTGGCACAGCAACTAAAATAGAGGTAGACCCGAACCAGGCTATCCTCCCTGTGTAATCTCCAAGGGGATCTAGATACTAACCAACCCTCACCAGTAGACATATGGGAATTTCTTAACCATCTGCATTTTCCTAAAGTAACTGCAGAAACTCTTTAACATCTTAACATCCTAACAGACCAAATACTGGCATGGAAGTATTGACAGTAATCAAAACACGACCATTACATAAATCCCTTGGGGTAGATGGCTTCTCAGTCGAGTACTACAAAGCCTTTGCCGAAACCCTTGCTTCATATCTAACAGAACTTTTCAAAGATGCAGAGGCTTTGGGTTCCTTCCTAAATGAGATGCTTCAAGCCATCCTAACCCCTCCAAAACCAGGAAAAGACCCCTCCATCCCTCCAAATTTCCAACCCATCTTTCTATTAAATACGACCTGCGATCTATGCCAAAATACTAGCAAACAAGTTAATGGATAGTACACCACTCATCTTAGGATTGGACCAGGAAGGATTTGTTAAAGGCCTTCAAGCACCTGATGGGACTAGAAAAGTGATCTATCCAATACGATTCGCAGAGGTAATGAAAAAACCTTGTGTGTTTATAGCTCTAAATGCTGAAAAGGCCTTTGACAGGGTACACTGAGGTTATTTATCCCAGACTCTGTCTAAATTTGGGATTTTCAGCAACTATGTCTCTCTATACCAGTGATGGCGAACCTTGGCACCCCAGATGTTTTGGAACTACATTTCCCATGATGCTCAGCTACACTACAGAGTGCATGAGCATTGTGGGAAATATAGTTCCAAAAGATCTGGGGTGCCAAGGTTTGCCATCACTGCTCTATGCCAACCCTATTGCCAAAGTATTTACCTCAGGCATGATATCTGTTTGTTTTCAGTTTTCTAATGGAACCTGGCACGGATGCCCTCTTTCCCCAATAATTTTTTCCTTGACCATTGAGCCTCTAGCAGAGTGTACTAGAACCAGTTCCTTCATCAATGGAATTAGCACTGAAAAAAAGAACACAAACTGGGACTCTTTGCAGACGATATTATATTGACGATAATCGAACCTGATACCTCTCTCTCTAAGGTACAAAACAGTTTGTCATGGTTCAGGAGAATTTCCTATTACAAGATGAGAATGTCTAAATGCTATTCTCTTCCTGTAGGTATTTCCCCAGCTAAATGCAACCTACTAAGGAAGCTATTCTCACTCATGTAATTGGGATTCTCCTTCTATTATATACCTTGGCTAGGGATGAGCTTCGAGTTCGAGTCGAACTTATGTTCGACTCGAACATCGGCTGTTCGCCAGTTCGCCGAACAGCGAACAATTTGGTGTGTTCGCAGCAAAATTGAATGCCGCAGAACACCCTTTAAAAGTCTATGGGAGAAATCAAAAGTGTTTGGGGACCTGGGTCCTGCCCCAGGGGACATGGATCAATGCAAAAAAAAGTTTTAAAAATGGAGCAGTGATTTTAATAATGCTTGAAGTCAAACAATAAAAGTGTAATATCCCTTTAAATTTCGTAGCTGGGGGGTGTCTATAGTATGCCTGTAAAGGGACGCATGTTTCCCGTGTTTAGAACAGTCTGACAGCAAAATGACACTTCAAAGGAAAAAAAGTCATTTAAAACTACTCGCGGCTATTGCATTGCTGGTCTGACAATACACATAAAAGTTCATTGATAAAAACAGCCTGGGAATTCCCCACAGGGGAACCCCGAACCAAAATTTTAAAAAAAATGACATGGGGGTCCCCCTAAATTCCATACCAGACCCTTCAGGTCTGGTATGGATTTTAAGGGGAACCCCGCGCCAAAATTTAAAAAAAAAACGGCGTGAGGTCCCCCCAAAGATCCATACCAGACTCTTATCTGAGCACGCAACCTGGCAGGCTGCAGGAAAAGAGGGGGACGAGAGAGCGCCCCCCCTCCTGAACCGTACCAGGCCACATGCCCTCAACATTGGGAGGGTGCTTTGGGGTAGCCCCCCGAAACACCTTGTCCCCATGTTGATGAGGACAAGGGCCTCATCCTCACAACCCTGGCCGGTGGCTGTGGGGGTCTGTGGGCTGGGGGCTTATCGGAATCTGGAAGCCCCCTTTAACAAGGGGACTCCCAGATCCCGGCCCCCCCCTGTGTGAAATGGTAAGGGGGCACAAAAGTACCCCTACCATTTCACTAAAAAACTGTCAAAAATTTTAAAAATGACAAGAGACAGTTTTTGACAATTCCTTTATTTAAATGCTTCTTCTTTCTTCTATCTTCCTTCATCTTCTTCTTCTTCTTCTTCTGGTTCTTCTGGCTCTTCTAGTTCTTCCTCCGGTGTTCTCGTCCAGCATCTCCTCTGCGGTGTCTTCTATCTTCTTCTCCTCGGGCCGCTCCGCACCCATGGCATGGGGGGAGGCTGCCGCTCTTCTCTTCATCTTCTTCTCTTCTTCATCTTCTTCTCCGGGCCGCTCCGCACCCATGCTGGCATGGTGGGAGGCTCCCGCTGTGTGACGCGTCTCCTCTTCTGACGGTTCTTAAATAACGGGGGCGGGGCCACCTGGTGACCCCGCCCCCTCTGACGCACGGGACATGACAGGACTTTCCTGTGGCATTCCCCGTGATGTCATAGGAAAGTCCCGTCAAGTCACCGTGCATCAGAGGGGGGCGGGGTCACCGGGTGGCCCCGCCCCCCGTTATTTAAGAACCGTCAGAAGAGGAGACGCGTCACACAGCGGGAGCCTCCCACCATGCCACCATGGGTGTGGAGCGGTGCGGAGAAGAAGAGAAGAAGATGAAGAAGAGAAGAAGATGAAGAAGAGAAGGAGATGAAGAAGAGAAGAAGATGAAGAAGAGAAGAAGATGCAGAGAAGAGCGGAAGCCTCCCCTCATGCCATGGGTGCGGAGCGGCCCGAGGAGAAGAAGATAGAAGACCCCGCGGAGGAGATGCTGGATGAGAACACCGGAGGAAGAACCAGAAGAAGAAGAAGATGAAGGAAGATAGAAGAAAGAAGAAGCATTTAACCACTTCAGCCCCGGAAGGATTTACCCCCTTCCTGACCGGAGCACTTTTTACAATTTGGCACTGCGTCGCTTTAACTGCTAATTGCGCGGTCATGCAATGCTGTACCCAAACGAAATTTGCGTCCTTTTCTCCCCACATATAGAGCTTTCTTTTGATGGTATTTGATCACCTCTGCCGTTTTTATTTTTTGCGCTATAAACAGAAAAAGACCGAAAATTTTGAAAAAAATGATATTTTCTACTTTTTGTTATAAAAAAAATCCAATAAACTCAATTTTAGCCATACATTTAGGCCAAAATGTATTCGGCCACATGTCTTTGGTAAAAAAAATGTCAATAAGCGTATATTTATTGGTTTGCGCAAAAGTTATAGCGTCTACAAACTAGGGTACATTTTCTGGAATTTACACAGCTTTTAGTTTATGACTGCCTATGTCATTTCTTGAAGTGCTAAAATGGCAGGGCAATACAAAACCCCCCAAATGACCCCATTTTGGAAAGTAGACACCCCAAGGAAATTGCTGAGAGGCATGCTGAGCCCATTGAATATTTATTTTTTTTTGTCCCAAGTAATTGAATAATGACAAAAAAAAAAAAAATTTACAAAAAGTTGTCACTAAATGATATATTGCTCACACAGGCCATGGGCATATGTGGAATTGCACCCCAAAATACATTCAGCTGCTTCTCCTGAGTACGGGAATACCACATGTGTGGGACTTTTTGGGAGCCTAGCCGCGTACGGGGCCCCAAAAACCAAGCACCGCCTTCAGGATTTCTAAGGGCATAAATTTTTGATTTCACTCCTCACTACCTATCACAGTTTTGAAGGCCATAAAATGCCAAGATGGCACAAAACCCCCCCAAATGACCCCATTTTGGAAAGTAGACACCCCAAGCTATTTGCTGAGAGGCATGGTGAGTATTTTGCAGCTCTTATTTGTTTTTGAAAATGAAGAAAGACCAGAAAATCTTTTTTTTTTCTTTTTTCAATTTTCAAAACTTTGTGACAAAGTGAGGTCTGCAAAATACTCACTATACCTCTCAGCAAATAGCTTGGGGTGTCGACTTTCCAAAATGGGGTCATTTGGGGGGTTTTTGTGCCACCTGGGCATTCCATGGCCTCCGAAACTGTGATAGGCAGTGAAGAGTGAAATCAAAAATTTACGCCCTTAGAAAGCCTGAAGGCGGTGCTTGGTTTTCGGGGTCCCGTGCGCGGCTAGGCTCCCAAAAAGTCCCACACATGTGGTATCCCCATACTCAGGAGAAGCAACAGAATTTATTTTGGGGTGTAATTTCACATATCCCCATGGCATGTTTGAGCAATATATCATTTAGTGACAACTTTGTGCAAAAAAAAAAAAATTTGTCTCTTTCCCGCAACTTGGATCACAATATAAAATATTCCATGGACTCGACATGCCTCTCAGCAAATAGCTTGGGGTGTCTACTTTCCAAAATGGGGTCATTTGGGGGGGGTTTGAACTGTCTTGGCATTTTATGCACAACATTTAGAAGCTTATGTCACACATCACCCACTCTTCTAATCACTTGAAGACAAAGCCCTTTCTGACACTTTTTGATTACATGAAAAAATTATTTTTTTTTGCAAGAAAATTACTTTGAACCCCCAAACATTATATATTTTTTTAAAGCAAATGCCCTACAGATTAAAATGGTGGGTATTATATTTTTTTTCACACAGTATTTGCGCAGCGATTTTTCAAACGCATTTTTTGTGGAAAAAACACACTTTTTTTAATTTTAATGCACTAAAACACACTATATTGCCCAAATGCTTGATGAAATAAAAAAGATGATCTTAGGCCGAGTACATAGATACCAAACATGACATGCTTTAAAATTGCGCACAAAGTGCAGTGGCAACAAAATGAATACATTTTTAAAAGCCTTTAAAAGCCTTTACAGGTTACCACTTTAGATTTACAGAGGAGGTCTACTGCTAAAATTACTGCCCTCGATCTGACCTTTGCGGTGATACCTCACATGCATGGTGCAATTGCTGTTTACATTTGACGCCAGACCGACTCTTGCGTTCGCCTTAGCGCGAGAGCAGGGGGACGGGGGTGCTTTTTTTTTTTTTCTTTATTATTTTTTTGCTTTTTTATCTTATTTTTAAACTGTTCCTTTCATTTTTTTTTAAATCATTTTTATTGTTATCTCAGGGAATGTAAATATCCCCTATGATAGCAATAGGTAGTGACAGGTACTCTTTTTAAAAAAAATTGGGGTCTATTAGACCCTAGATCTCTCCTCTGCCCTCAAAGCATCTGACCACACCAAGATCGGTGTGATAAAATGCTTCCCTAATTTCCCAATGGCGCTGTTTACATCCGGCGAAATCTAAGTCATAAAATGCTCGTAGCTTCCGGTTTCTTAGGCCATAGAGATGTTTGGAGCCACTCTGGTCTCTGATCAGCTCTATGGTCAGCTGGCTGAATCACCGGCTGCATTCTCAGGTTCCCTGTTGAGACAGGAGAGCCAGAGAAAAACACGGAAGACGGTGGGGGGGGGCATTCCCTCCCACTGCTTGTAAAAGCAGTCTAGAGGCTAATTAGCTGCTAGGATTGCTTTTCTTTCAATAAATTTTTATTATTAATAATAAAAATATATCAGACACAACATTTGCATCAAACATTACATGGAATAAAGGTAGAAGGGAATTAGAAATACAAATAAATCTGAGGCTTAGCCTCCTAGTGCAGGGCTTACAAGTGAGAGAAATAAAATAAAGCAACGTTAGTGCAAAACCTTAAAACAAGTCTAGCGAATCAGCTTGGGTTGTCAGGTCACAATTGCTAGAACGAAATAAGAAGAACATACCGCAGGGTCAGAAGACAAGAGGAGGCAGGGTTATAGCAGAGCTGGGGGGAGAGGGATACTGGTATGGAAAAGAAGGCAATATCTTGTATACACAAGGGTTCAGGGAGCAGGCAAGGTCGTCCGCCGCCCACCCCAAATGGGAACACACTGTGGGCGAGGGACCGCCCCACCCTCCCGAACCCTCAATCTTAATCTCAGCCTCCCCCACCAGAGGCGTCAAATAATTTTGTTCCATTGTAGGAACAATGTATTCCCTGCTACATTGGTCTCTATTGTCAAGTGGTCAAACCACCTAAGCTACGTATCCTCAAACTGAAGGAGAGCTATATATAACAGAGAGGCCCTAGCCTCATGAAGCCCGGGGTTCATTAAGGCATTGTTTAAACTCTCCAGGTAAGTATTAATAGGTAAGAGACAAGGTCAAACTTCTTACGGCTACTTTAAAACCGTGAATCTGGGGGAGTGTAGGGAAAGGGGAAGGAGGACCAGGAGAGGGGAAGGGAGGGGGATGAGAGGAAAATCACAAGGGAGGAGGAGTATCCGTGGAGTCACTCAGAGAGCCTGTTGCCCTGATAAGCTAACGCCAGGGCATAAGGAGATATGGCAAAAGTTAGCCCAAGGTTCCCAGGTTAGTTCGAAAATACGGGTTTTGTCCTGTATAATGCTGACAATCTTCTCTTGTGCCATAATCCAAGATATTTTATGCTTCACCGCTGCAAAAGAAACCCTACGTTTTTTCCAAGAAGAGGCAATTGTGATTTTGGCGCCCAGAAGGGTGAAGAATATCAATTTCTGTGTACATTTATCTACTTTTTCCACTTTCATATTCAGTAGAGCTATCTCTGGAGATTGGGGAATATGAACAGAGGTTATTTTACATATTACCGAGAAAATTTTGTTCCATAGACTCCGTATGCGGGGGCAACCCCACCATACGTGAGACATTGTCCCCACATGGCCACAGCCCCTAAAACACAGCGGGGAAGCATCAGAGTATATCTTTGCAAGAAGAGAAGGAACCCTATACCACCTCATGAGTACCTTAATGCTACCCTCCATGAGGGAAACATTTAATATACCTTTAAAAGAGCGCTGGAAGCAGGAGAACCATTGATCACTATCCCACGAAAAGTCCAGGTCCTTTTTTCCAGGATAAGGCGTATGGAGGCTTGGACGCAACTGACGCCAGTAAAGCATATATGACGGAAATCCCCCCTCTCTGATCCATTGCACCCGCACACCAAGACTCATAGTTAGATATTGAGGGGGGTATTGATTTATTTGGCCAGAGGGAATGAAGGAAATGTTGTATTTGCATAAAGCGAAAACGTTCAGCCTGAGGCATTTCGAGCTTGCTAGTGCAGAAAGCCAGAGTGAGAGGACCTGTGGAAGAGAAATAGTTCCCTATTCTGAGTAATCCCTTATTCAGCCACCAACTAAACGCTAAGATGTTCATTCCTGGCGGAAAGTCGGGGTTATGGAAAATATGTGTAAGGGGTTTGAGGGAGGAAATCAAGGAGGGGTTTTTATAAAGTCGGTCGCATAGGGCCAGAGAATGTGACAACGTGGGGCCAAGTATGGGTGGTCTCGATTTAGTAGGAGACCACAACAAAAAGTCAATTGTGTGGAGAGGGACTGCTTGACGTTCCATTGTAACCCAGTCAGGCTTCGGGCCTTTTGAGTATACGACGGAGATTTGAGCTAACTGGGCTGCTTGATAGTACCACCAAATATTGGGAAGTGCTAGACCCCCTTGTGATTTAGACCTGAAAAGGATATTTTGAGCACAGCGACTTCCCTTCGGGCCCCAAATAAATTTTATGATTTTGGACTGGAGTTGGTGAACTTGCGATTTTTGGATTGGGATGGGCAAGGATCTGAATAAGTAAAGTATGCGTGGGAGGAGAGTCATTTTGACCGCATTAATACGGCCCAGCCAAGATAGATTGTGATTATCCCAGAGGGAAAGGTCCGATATCAATTTGCGGAAGATGGCCGGATAGTTGGAGGAATAGAGGGAGGCTATACTTGCCATGAGATGTACTCCCAGATAAGGGAGAGATACCTCATTCCATGAAAATGGGAAGTGGATTTGTAGGCTACTTAGGGTATTGGGGGGGACCGTAATGTTCAGGGCGGAGGATTTGGATACATTGACTCGCAGACCCGATATTTCACCAAATTGATCAAGTAAAGAGAAGATATTAGGAGTGGAGACTATAGGGGATGTCACAAAGAGTAATAAATCATCCGCAAAAAGGGCACATTTGTGCTCTTGTTTGCCACACATCACCCCTTTAATGTCGGGCTGGTTCCTAATCGCAACAGCCAGGGATTCCATGGCTATGGCGAATAGAAGGGGGGATAGAGGGCAACCCTGTCTAGTTCCTCTTTCTATAGTAAGGGGCTCGGAGTAAAAGCCCTGCAATCTGACCTGTGCACTTGGGCTAGAGTACAAGGCCCTGAGAATGCTCAAGAATCGTGGACCAAAACCCCACCTATCCAGAACCTGGAATAGGTATGGCCAGGTAACTGTGTCGAAAGCCTTCTGCAGGTCAATGGACAACAGATACCCATGTTGTGGGGGACCCCCATCCCATTGAGAATTGAGTAATGAAATGATATTGACTGCTCTCCTGATCTGGTCAGGACCTTGTCTCCCCGGAATAAAGCCCACCTGGTCCTTATTAACATAGAGAGCTATACAGGACGCTAGCCGATTGGAGAGAACTTTAGTTAAGATTTTTAAATCGTTGTTGATTAAGGAGATAGGATGATAATTAGCAACCATAGTCGTATCTTTGCCGGGTTTTGGAATGACCGAAATGAAGGCAAGATTTAGGGCTTTATCCAGGGGAGAGTCAGACCTGAGGGAATTAAAGAATCTAACTAAGTACGGGGCTAATATGGGACCAAATTTTTTATAATAGCCAACGGAGAAGCCATCCGGGCCCGGGGCTGAGTTTTGTTTCAGGTGTTTAATTACCGCGAGCACTTCGGGTTCAGTGATTGGACCCTCTAGAAGTTCCGAATGGTCCAGAGGTAATTTGGGAAGGGGTAGGTTGTCTAGGAATTCTGATATGGAATGATTATATGATACTTTTTCCTTTTTATATAGTGAAGTGTAGAAATCGTGGAATGTTTCCATTATCCGTTTTGGGTTTTGGGTGAGATTGCCTGATGGGGTACGAATCTTGGGGAAGGCGAACGATCTCGGTTTTGGTGACAATTTGGCTGTTAATTTAGCTCCTATTTTGCCAGTTTGGTGATAAAAGCGGGCGCCAGACCACCGGAGCTGTTTCTCAGCCTCGGAGGTAAGGGCCAGGTTTAGAGAAGTCCTCGCATTCTCCAGCGCCTCTAGAGAATCTTTGGTGGGGTTCCGTTTGTGGGCTCCACACAGAGATTGGAATTTTAACCGAAGATTATTGATGTCAGCCGTACATTCTTTCTTAAGGTTGGTGGAGATTTGAATAATTTTTCCTCTGAGTACTGCCTTATAAGCAGCCCACAGCGTCTCCGGAGAGACCTCTTCAGTATCGTTTAAACGGAAGTATTCCTGTATCTCTTTTGCTAAGATCGAACATTGGATTGGGTCACTGAGGAGCCCTTCATTGAGGCGCCAAATAAATTTGTTGCCCGGGTTGGGAGATTGCTGCATATATAAGACAACCATCGAGTGGTCAGATATAGGGGAGTCCCTAATAATTGCTTTGAGAGCCCTAGGAATGTTTTGTGATTGAATAAAAATATGGTCGATTCTTGTGTAGAGGTGATGCGGGGCGGAATAATGAGTGAAGTCCCTGGACCTAGGATTCATTTCCCTCCAGATGTCCACAAGGCCCAGCGAACACAGTGTGGAGGCTATTTTAGTACTTTGTTTTGGAGGTTTTCTAGGATGAGGAGGACCAGAGCCCGATTTGTCCATTGAAATGTCAAAATGGAGATTTGTGTCTCCTCCCATTATGATTTTCCCTTCAAGTTGTGGGCCTAGTGTGGACATCATTGTGGAGAAGAAGGAAGCCTGGCCTTTATTCGGGGCATAGTAAGAAATGAAAGAGTGCATTGATCCCTCAATCGTGCCCTTCACTAGAAGAAACCTGCCCGCTTGGTCTTTAATAACATCTGTGGGAGAAAATTTAAGATGTTTTGCGAAGCAAATAGCAACCCCTTTTGTCTTATTGTCAGCATTGGAGAGAAAAAACTGAGTGTAGTGGCCATGTAGGAAGGAGGGATTGTATGAGGATGGGAAGTGAGTTTCTTGTAATAAAAGAATTGCTATTTTTTGTAATTTGTATAGGTTAAATAGTTTGCGTCTTTTGACTGGAGAATTCATTCCCTGCACATTGTGCGTGGCTATACAGAGGGGGTGGGGGGGCATCATTGTGTCAGAGTGCATGGATCAGAAGGGGGGATGAGCGCCTCACACCACTAGTGCTTACCTGGGATTTCAAGATATTTATCTGCGTCCAAGCCTCCACGGCCTGAGTTCCTGGGATTCCTAGTAGCAACTGCCTCGTGTGACTCCTGAGTGACTCCGGGGATAGGTGGGAGGAAGAGGTGAGGAAGTGAAGAAAGGTTGACCCTGGGTGGGAGAGACCAGACATGTCAAAAGCAATATGGAACAAAAACCATATCCAAGAAAACATTTCAGTTAAAACTGAGTAACTTTCAAAAACCCCTACAGGAGGGAAAGGTGAGTGTTTGCCTCCTGCAAGGTTTTCCCTTAGAGCAAGAAGCCCCCCAAATGGGGTCATGGAAGTGTCTCTGAGTGGGGGGAAAATACCACTCAGAGACACGTGTAGGCGAAGTTCCGCCACTCCGGCCAAACCGCCAAAAATAATACCAAAATTGAAACCATGAAAAAACATACTAAAAGGAGTCCTGAGAATGATGAGGCAAAAAGTAAACTTCTCAGCATCCAAAAAACAAAAAAAAATAAAAAAAGGGAAAAAAAAAAGGGAAAAAATCTTAAAACGAATCTGGCTAGGAATGTGCCCGGAGAAAACGGGGGTTTAGGGAGTCAACGTCCCATTTTCAGAAGACTACCGCAGGAGTTCCTGGGGAGTAAAAAAGGGGTTGATTCTGTTGATAGTAGACTGTTCTTCATGGAGGGCGACCATCTTTGGATCTCTTGGCATGTTGCTTGTGCCATAAGGGTTGGATGGGACTTGAGGGTGGTGGTCTTTTTGTTGATTGAGGTGTTCTGGGATCCATCACGGCAGGTGGTGCAGGGGAGTGTGAAATAAGGCCTAGTTGTAACAGCAGCCTTTCTCCGTCTCCAAAGTTTGTGAAGCTGTATGATTTATTTAGGTAGGCAAAGTTGAGGCGAAAAGGGAACAACCATCTGTAAGCGATCGATTTCTGAGATAAGCTGCTCAAGAGGGGCTTCAAGGATCTCCGTTTCTGTATCGTAAGGGGGGAAAGATCCGCAAATATTTGGATCGGATGCCCTTGAAAGGAGAGATTTTCTGTTTCCCTTGCTCTGTGCATAACATCCTCTTTAACTCTGAAGAAGTGGGGTTTAACCACTATGTCTCTGGGCAAGCCGTCTTGGCGCGGAGGTTGTAAGGCCCTGTGTGCTCGGTCTAACTCCAATCTGTAGTCTGGAATGTCCGGAAGTAAGTGTTTGATGAATGAGCGAACGATTTTATCTGTGTCCTTGAACGATTCTGGAAGGCCTCTTAGCCTAAAATTGTATCTACAAGACCTATTTTCAAGGTCATCGAGTCTTGAGTATGCTATATCCAGTTGGTCATGTAATTCTTGGATCCTGTCAGTGTTCTGGTTGGCGACTGCTGCGATTTGATCAGTCTTAGATTCAATTGCCTCAATTCTAATGCCCAATTGCTGCAAGTCTGCCTGTATAGTGGTGGTGATTTGTGAGGCATTCAGTGCTAACCCTCTTGAGAGCATGTTAGAGAAGGTATCCATTAAAGCTGCGAAATCTGTGGGGATAGGGCCAGGAGAGGCAGGCCGAGGGGTGGATGTGGAGCATCTCTCCTCCATCTGGGTCAGGGGGGGAACTTCCATAGGGATACATCCTAGTGAATCAGTGGGGGATGCTGGAAATATCCCATCATGGGGATTACTCACTGTTAGTGGGTTTATCTTGTCTTCATGGGAAGGCAGAGGAGGGAAGTCTTCCAGGGATGCCGCTGGATTCTGTATGGAGCCTCGTGCGGCGCTAGCGGCCGCCATTTTCGAGTAGGCCGCGATCCGCGGACCGGGATCCAGGGATCGGGAAAGGTCCCGTCTTGCTGAGCCCCCGATCATGCGAGGGGGTCCCTCAGGACTCCGGGAGGTAAGGAGGGGGTCCGATGTGCTGGTTCCGCTGCTTATCGTGGCTGTGGCGGTGGGTGCAGGCCGGAGTGGAGCGGAGCTCTCAGAACGAGCGACCGTCCATGGAGCTGCCGCGCATGCGCCTGCTAGGATTGCTTTTACATGAAAGCCGACTACTGGCTGAAAAGAATGATACCAAGATGATACCTAAACCTGCAGGCATCATTCTGGTATAACCACTCAAAGTCGTGAATGGCGTACCTGAAGACAAAAAAATGGTTAACAATAAAGCACAGTAAACAGTAAAGTATAAAAAATTGCATACCTGAAAAGCAAACATGATAAAATATAATAACAATAAAACATTGCAGAATAGAATACAGTAAAAAAGAGCAGAACAATAGAGAGAGAATAGAGAGAGAGAGAACAACAAAACGACAACTATATTTTTTTATTTTATATTTTTGTTTGTGTTTTTTTTTTTTTTTTACACTTTTTTTTGTAACTGTAACTTTTATAACTGTAACCGGTTCCAGGTTTGGGTCTCTCAAAATGCGATGGCATCTTGGGAGACCCTGTGAAAGTGCGCCTAGTCTGTGCAATGCTGTACCCTACGCTAATACTCAACTAGTGAATGGTAGCGTTCAAAACATTCACCAATGCAAAGACCAGGATTGTCAGGACAGGAGGGACAATAATAGCGGGTGTCACGCCTATATCCGCGCTTGCTGCAGACACGACATCTTTTTTGGGGATTTCGTTGGGTAGGAGTACTCGGGAGGACAAAAAAATGCCTCTCATGCAGCCGATTGCATTTGGTTGGGGATGTGAATGGGGGAAGTATGGGCGCTGCAGAAGTGGTGGGTTCCCAATTAGGATTGGCGAATGCAGCAGGAAGGGCATTATGGGCACGACGGGCCTGTGTTTGTCTTTTTGGTAGCAGCGGGACACTACTTGTGCTTGTCACCTCACCAGCTTGAACTGCACTTATGGGAATTGCCACGTCACCAAGTGTTACTGCAGTGCTGGTTTGACTACGACCGGGGTGTACTAGGCCACTGGTGCTTGCCAGTTCACCAAAACGCTACAAAAAAAACTGTTAGCGATCGCAGGGATCAGGCCTGACTCTGCGAACGCTGCAGTTATGCATTTAGTGTTTTGTAAGTGACAGTGATCGATCGATACTGCACTTGGGTGGGCTGGGCCGGGCGGAGGGGCAAAACGCAGGTGCTAGCAGGTATCTGGGCTGATCCCGCTAACACTGCGTTTTTGGGAACCCTAAACTGCTGGGGACGCCAGTATAGATCTGATCGGATCAGATATTGATCCGTTCAGATACTATACCACTAAGGGAGGTGTATGCTGCGTGCGTGGGTGTTAGCGGTACTGGCGCTAATCTGACGCTGCCTGGGGCGACGCATATCACCGCCGGGCGATCAGGGGGCTAAACCTTTATTCGGTAATAAACGGCGGGTGCCCTGACACTATAAAAAATAAACAAACTAACCAGCGTCAACCGTAACACTTATACGGTGATCAGTGGTGAAAGGGTTAACTAGGGGGCAATCAAGGGGTTAAAACATTTATTAGGTAGTATATGGGGGTCCCTGTCGGCGAACCTAAATATTTACGTCCCTAACTAGCGTCACCAGTGACACTAATACAGCGATCAGAAAAATGATCGCTTAGTGACACTGGTGACGGGGGGTGATCAAGGGGTTAAAACTTTATTAGGGGGGTTAGGGGGGTACACTAGACCTACAGGGGAGTAATACTCACTGTCCTAACACTTCTAACTGTCACAAACTGACACTATGCAGTAATCAGGAAAAAAAAAAAAAAAAACCTGCTTGATGTCAGTTTGTGACGGGGGGGGGTGATTGGGGGGGATCGGGGGGCGATCGGGGGGGGGATCGGGGTGTTTAGTGTGCCTGGCATGTTCTACTGTGTTGTGTAGTGTTGGTGCACTCACTCACATGTCTTCTCCCCTCGGCGCTGGAACGGAAACTCCCGAGCCGAGGAGAGATGACATCACATCCTCTGCCTCTGTGTACTATACAGAGGCAGGGGATGTTTCTCATTGGCTGGGAGCGATCGCGAGGGGGAGCCACGATCGGATGGCCTCCCCCTCATCTTTGATCGCTGCCAGACAAAAGCCGACCGCCGCTGGCACCGGGGGGGGTCCGATCGGACCCCCCGCCCGCGGGAAGGCAATCACCAGGTACGTGATTTTGCCTGCCCGTGCCATTCTGCTCACGTATATAGGCGTGAGGCGGTCGGCAAGTGGTTAACGGTGTTCGGGTGTTCGAACAAACTTTTTTCCTGTTCGCAAGTTCTGGTGCGAACCGAACAGTGGGGTGTTCGGCTCATCCCTAACCTTGGCATACAGTTAACTTCCCCTGTCTCTAATTTGCACAGATAACAAAGATTTGATCTGGCTGCTCCCGGCTCATTCGACCAAGTTCACCCAACATGTGAACGATCGATTGGAAAAAGATTGTTGAATGGTTTCCAGGATCCGAGGAGGTACTTCATATCTTATGGTCACTTGCTGGCCAGGGCCATCTGGTGAGCGCAATTTGTTGTCACTTTGGGTGAAAATCACAAATATTATTTGGAAAACGGATTTTATTTCTCACATGGTGTTGGAGTAGAATCATCTAAAAAGAATTTTGGAGCTGTTTTGAACTTTTCATGATATATTTGTTTAAACAATCATAAATATATTAATTTGTTTTCTAAAACATTTGTGCACATGTATAAAGTGAAGCCATTCACTAATACACGTTTATACATGGTTTTGAATGTATACATGCTATTTGTATAAATCACTTTTTGCATTCTAATGATTGCATTGCTACCGCCCTTTACCACAGCATTCATTCTTCATTAGTCTTCACTAATTTCAGGTGCAGCAACCCTTTTTTCCTTTTTGTTTTATTATTGGCGCCGATTCCATTTATTTATTATTCTAATTTGCACAAGGTTAACTCCCCCAAACTTCTAGAACAAATCTCACTGGAGATGTTACACATGGGTAAAGACCAAATCTCACGAATAAGGTGAATAGCAGCCTAAAAAATGCAAATATTACCTAAACTAATATATTATTTAAGGTCGCTCCCTATCCTTGTCCCTACACATTTTTTTCCCTTCCCTTGTTGCTCTTTTGCAAAATTATATCTGGGCAGGGAGAAAACCCCAAGTTGTGTTAAATACCTTATACACATCTAAACATCTCGGGGGTCTAGGGTCCCCAAATGCCCAAGCCTATCACCAGGCCTCACTTTTGGATCAATTACTCTATTTACTAAAGGCAAATCCACTTTGCACTACAAGTGCAAACTACAAGTGCAAAGTGCACTTGAAATTGCACTGAAAGTGCACTTGGAATGTCTTGCAGTCGCTGTAAATCTGAGGGGTACATCTGAAATGAGGGGAAGCTCTGCTGGTTTTATAATCCAATCATGTGCAAGCTAAAATGCTGTTCTTTACTTTTCTTGCATGTCCCCCTCGGACCTACAGTGACTGCACTTCCAAGTGTTCTTTCAGTGCAATTTAACGTGCACTTTGCACTTGTAGTTTGCACTTGTAGTGCAAAGTGGATTTGCCTTTCGTTAATAACCCCCACTGTCTCTTCTGTCAAGAAGATAAACTCTGGGTAGATGTAAAAAGGGAGGTAACCCCTGGGCATGGCCTATTGCATTGATGATGAGATTCAGAAATGGGTAGAGAGAGTAGTGAACTTTAACTTAGAGGACTGTAGTAATATGACTAAACAGAAGTGACTCCATTTTGTGGGGCCAAAAAGTCATGTGGATTCATATATCTTAACCAGTTGCCGACCGCCGCACGCCGATGTACGTCGACAGAGCGGCACGGGCAGGCAAAACGGCTTACCTGTACGTCCCTGCCTGCCCACGGGTGGGGGGTCCGATCGGACCCCCCCCGGTGCCTGCGGCGGTCGGCAAATCTCCCCCGGCGATCCATTCGTGGCCCCCCCCTCGCGATCGCTCCCAGCCAATGGGATCATTTCCCTGCCTCTGTATTGTACACAGAGGCAGAGGAAATGATGTCATCTCTCCTCGGCTCGGTATTTTCCGTTCCGGGCCGAGGAGAGAAGACTGTAATGTGAGTGCACAACACTACACACACACACAGTAGAACATGCCAGGCACACAAAACACGCCGATCCCCCCCCCGATTGCCCCCCAATCACCCCCCCCCTGTCACAAACTGACACCAAGCAGGTTTTATTTATTTATTTTTTTTTCTGATTACTGCATTAGTGTCAGTTTGTGACAGTTAGTGTGTTAGGTCAGTTAGGGTTAGCCCCCTGTAAGTTTTAACCCCTTGATCACCCCCTGTCACCAGTGTCACTAAGCGATCATTTTTCTGATCGCTGTATTAGTGTCACAGGTGACGCTAGTTAGGGAGGTAAATATTTAGGTTTGCCGTCAGCGTTTTATAGCGACAGGGACCCCCATATACTACCTAATAAATGTTTTAACCCCTTGATTGCCCCCTAGTTAACCCTTTCACCACTGATCACCGTATAACCGTTACGGGTGACGCTGGTTAGTTCGTTTATTTTTTATAGTGTCAGGGCACCCGGTGTTTATTATAAAGGTTTAGCCCCCTGATCGCCCGGCGGTGATATGCGTTGCCCCAGGCAGCGTCAGATTAGCGCCAGTATCGCTAACACCCACGCACGCAGCATACACCTCCCTTAGTGGTATAGTATCTGTACGGATCAATATCTGATCCGATCAGATCTATACTAGCGTCCCCACCAGTTTAGGGTTCCCAAAAACGCAGTGTTAGCGGGATCAGCCCAGATACCTGCTAGCACCTGCGTTTTGCCCCTCCACCCGGCCCAGCTCAGCCCACCCAAGTGCAGTATCGATCGATCACTGTCACTCACAAAACACTAAACACATAACTGCAGCGTTCGCAGAGTCAGGCCTGATCCCTGCGATCGCTAACAGTTTTCTTGGTAGCGTTTTGGTGAACTGGCAAGCACCAGCCCCAGGCAGCATCAGGTTAGCGCCAGTACCGCTAACACCCACGCACGCAGCATACGCCTCCCTTAGTGGTATAGTATCTGATCGGATCAATATCTGATCCGATCAGATCTATACTAGCGTCCCCAGCAGTTTAGGGTTCCCAAAAACGCAGTGTTAGCGGGATCAGCCCAGATACCTGCTAGCACCTGCGTTTTGCCCCTCCGCCCGGCCCAGCCCTGCCCACCTAATTGCAGTATCGATCGATCACTGTCACTTACAAAACACTAAGCGCATAACTGCAGCGTTCGCAGAGTCAGGCCTGATCCCTGCGATCGCTAACAGTTTTTTTGGTAGCGTTTTGGTGAACTGGCAAGCGCCAGTGGCCTAGTACACCCCGGTCGTAGTCAAACCAGCACTGAAGTAACACTTGGTGACGTGGCGAGTCCCATAAGTGCAGTTCAAGCTGGTGAGGTGGCAAGCACAAGTAGTGTCCCGCTGCCACCAAAAAGACAAACACAGGCCCGTCGTGCCCATAGTGCCCTTCCTGCTGCATTCGCCAATCCTAATTGGGAACCCACCGCTTCTGCAGCGCCCGTACTTCCCCCATTCACATCCCCAACCAAATGCAGTCGGCTGCATGAGAGGCATTTTCTTTATGTCCTCCCGAGTACCCCTACCCGACGAACCCCCCCAAAAAGATGTTGTGTCTGCAGCAAGCGCGGATATAGGCGTGACACCCGCTATTATTGTCCCTCCTGTCCTGACAATCCTGGTCTTTGCATTGGTGAATGTTTTGAACGCTACCATTCACTAGTTGAGTATTAGTGTAGGGTACAGCATTGCACAGACTAGGCACACTTTCACAGGGTCTCCCAAGATGCCATCGCATTTTGAGAGACCTGAACCTGGAACCGGTTACAGTTATAAAAGTTACAGTTACAAAAAAAAGTGTAAAAAAAATCACATACAAAAATATAAAATAAAAAAAAATAGTTGTCGTTTTATTGTTCTCTCTCTCTCTATTCTCTCTATTGTTCTGCTCTTTTTTACTGTATTCTATTCTGCAATGTTTTATTGTTATTATGTTTTATCATGTTTGTTTTTCAGGTATGCAATTTTTTATACTTTACCGTTTACTGTGCTTTATTGTTAACCATTTTTTTGTCTTCAGGTACGCCATTCACGACTTTGAGTGGTTATACCAGAATGATGCCTACAGGCTTGGGCATTACGGTTCTGAAGTGCTCCTTACTCAATTAAATAGGTGGAATCTATACGTGTCCCTACCCTATCCCCTGATTTCCCGAAGATTTCAAGATTTTTATATGATATATATATGATTCATCACTATTTTTAGTACAGTCTTACATATTTATTGGCAAACTAAGATATTCCTTTCTTCTCTTGGTTGGCAAACTAACATATTTATTGGCAAACTAACACATTCTCTTCTGCCTCTGGTTTATATCAGCACCGATTATATAACGTACTCCTCTTTGTACATCTTTTTACAAGAGTTTTTTAATGCATCGCCTTTTTTATGTGTACAGTATTAATATTTCATATATATACATATTAATTTTTAAATTTTTATATACATATTTTTAGATATATACTTTTAATGCATTTAATTAAAAAAAATTTTTAAAAAACTTTTTTTCTGCTTAAATACCTCCTGAGGTAACTATAATTTATATCTTTTCATTTTTGTTTTTTGGGTTTAGGTTATTCGACTGTCATTTAACATGTATATTTTTACCAGATAGTATCTGGTTTGCAAATTACATTTCTCCACGGCCGCTATTCCATATAAATTATAAGAATTATAAACATCCCACTAGATGGCGCTCAAGGAGACCCTATCCAGTATCTCCCTCGGTCTAATGATACTGAGTGTGTAGAGTCTTTGGCCTTTGTCTCCATAATTGAGCGAATTTTTCGATTGGACCTACAAGATGCCCGTCATTTAGCATCTAGTGCGGGATTGGCCGCGGCATGTATTGCACCCAGATATAAGACGTTGAGAGGACCAAGATGGCAGCGCCTCCGATGACGTCCGTGTGACGAAACGCGTAAGGCGGGACTATCTTGGCACGCACAACGTCACTTCCTGCTACTGTGGTTTTCGATAGCTGACCGGTGGAACGCAAGCGGCAGCTGTGCATTACGCTGCGTCCCGGAACGGCTAGGGGAGATAGAGAGCTTGCATGCTCCCTCCTCTCTTTTTAAATTTGTTCGTTTCCTTGGATTCAATATGCTCCTTTTGGATTGTTTAAACATCTACAAATAAAAGTTACTTTATGGAGTTACGCTATGTGGAGCAATTCTTTTATTACATATAATACTCTGGAGCGGATGTCCGGCCGGAAATAGGATTACAACAGGGGATTGTCATCTTCCCCCATCTCCTTCATGAGTGGCTGATCCGGGTTGAGGGGATACCAACATATAAAGATCTGATTGGCACCTGGATTTGATCGGCATCTGGCGTACAAACATCCTATGCTTATACCCCTGCAGGGGTACAGCGTTCCGGTGAGTGGGATCACATCGGGGGGAGTTTGTTTTAAATATTTGGAGGAAATTCGGTGGAAGACATCACATGAACTTTTTTGCCACTTTCACATGAGACTCTATATTGTTATCAATTGGTTTACCATCAGGCTATTAGAGACATACCTTTATATATACATATTAATTATTTACCAGTTTGGGTCTTAATATCTGCACATTTTTAATATATATATATCTTATTTGTTCCACGTATCTACTTTTTGCATTCCTAGCACTTTATTATAGAGGACTGTGGATACCCTCTACCTTACACACTTTTTATATATATATTTGTGTATAGACCTCACATTTGTGTATGTGTGTATATGTATATATATATTTTTTACACATATTGCTTTGCATTTTCTGTTTTTCACTATAGAGGACTGTGGATACCCTCTATTCTAATTTAATATTTGCAGTTCATTTCTACCATCCAGCAGGGGCTGGAATATTGTATTGCACCTGACACTTTTGCACTTATTACCTTTTTACACTATATTATTAGTGGTCACCTATATCAATATTAATAATTTTGTATATGAGATCACAGCTGTAATTTTTCATATTTATTGTTACCCACTAATTTATTTATTAATTAGCACTTTTCTATTACTATTTATTATTTTACTTTTTTTCCCATTTATATGTGGGATTAATAGTGCTGCATTTTGAGGGTACTACCTATTGGTGTCCCCTATAGCATGTCACATTGGTACACCTACCACCACCATTAGATAAACATCATATACCAATACACCCTCTATGCACAGCGCCATTCCCTATTTTGTTATACTTAGGTATCATCCTGGTATCATTCTTTTCAGCCAGCGGTCGGCTTTCATGTAAAAGCAATCCTAGTGGTTAATTAGCCTCTAGACTGCTTTTACAAGCCGTGGGAGGGAATACCCCCCCCCCAACGTCTTCCGTGTTTTTCTCTGGCTCTCCTGTCTCAACAGGGAACCTGAAAATGCAGCCGGTGATTTAGCCAGCTAACCATAGAGCTGATCAGAGACCAGAGTGGCTCCAAACATCTCTATGGCCTAAGAAACCGGAAGCTACGAGCATTTTATGACTTAGATTTTGCCAGATGTAAACAGAGCCATTGGGAAATTGGGAAAGCATTTTATCACACCGATCTTGGTGTGGTCAGATGCTTTGAGGGCAGAGGAGAAATCTAGGGTCTAATAGACCCCAATTTTTTCAAAAAAGAGTACCTGTCACTACCTATTGCTATGATAGGGGATATTTACATCCCCTGAGATAACAATAAAAATGATTTAAAAAAAAAAAAATGAAAGGAACAGTTTAAAAATAAGATAAAAAAAAAAAATAATAATAAAGAAAAAAAAAAAAAAAAAAAAAAAAAAAAAGCACCCCTGTCCCCCCTGCTCTCACGCTAAGGCGAACGCAAGCGTCGGTCTGGCGTCAAATGTAAACAGCAATTGCACCATGCATGTGAGGTATCACCGCGAACGTCAGATCAAGGGCAGTAATTTTAGCAGTAGACCTCCTCTGTAAATCTAAAGTGGTAACCTGTAAAGGCTTTTAAAGGCTTTTAAAAATGTATTTAGTTTGTCGCCACTGCATGTTTGTGCGCAATTTTAAAGCATGTCATGTTTGGTATCCATGTACTTGGCCTAAGATCATCTTTTTTATTTCATCAAACATTTGGGCAATATAGTGTGTTTTAGTGCATTAAAATTTCAAAAAGTGTGTTTTTTCCCCAAAAAATGCGTTTGAAAAATCGCTGCGCAAATACTGTGTGAAAAAAAAAAAAATGAAACACCCACCATTTTAATCTGTAGGGCATTTGCTTTAAAAAAATATATAATGTTTGGGGGTTCAAAGTAATTTTCTTGCAAAAAAAAAAATGTTTTTTATGTTATCAAAAAGTGTCAGAAAGGGCTTTGTCTTCAAGTGGTTAGAAGAGTGGGTGATGTGTGACATAAGCTTCTAAATGTTGTGCATAAAATGCCAGGACAGTTCAAAACCCCCCCAAATGACCCCATTTTGGAAAGTAGACACCCCAAGCTATTTGCTGAGAGGCATGTCGAGTCCATGGAATATTTTATATTGTGACACAAGTTGCGGGAAAGAGACAATTTTTTATTTTTTTTATTTTTTTTTGTGCAAAGTTGTCACTAAATGATATATTGCTCACACATGCCATGGGAATATGTGAAATTACACCCCAAAATACATTCTGTTGCTTCTTCTGAGTACGGGGATACCACATGTGTGGGACTTTTTGGGAGCCTAGCCGCGTACGGGACCCCGAAAACCAAGCACCGCCTTCAGGCTTTCTAAGGCCGTAAATGTTTGATTTCACTCTTCACTGCCTATCACAGTTTCGGAGGCCATGGAATGCCCAGGTGGCAAAAAAAACCCCCAAATGACCCCATTTTGGAAAGTAGACACCCCAAGCTATTTGCTGAGAGGTATAGTGAGTATTTTGCAGACCTCACTTTTTGTCACAAAGTTTTGAAAATTGAAAAAAGAAAAAAAAAAAAAATTTTGTCGCCTTTCTTTATTTTCAAAAACAAATGAGAGCTGCAAAATACTCACCATGCCTCTCAGCAAAAAGCTTGGGCTGTCTACTTTCCAAAATGGGGTCATTTGGGGGGGGGGGGTTTATGCCATCTGGGCATTTTATGGCCTTCAAAACTGTGATAGGTAGTGAGGAGTAAAATCAAAAATGTTCGCCCTTTGAAATCCCGAAGGCAGTGATTGGTTTTCGGAGCCCCGTACGCGGCTAGGCTCCCAAAAAGTCCCACACATGTGGTATCCCCATACTCAGGAGAAGCAGCTAAATGTAATTGGGGTGCAATTCCACATATGCCCATGGCCTGTGTGAGCAATATATCATTTAGTGACAACTTTTGTAATTTTTTTTTTTTTTGTCATTATTCAATCACTTGGGACAAAAAAAATGAATATTCAATGGGCTCAACATGCCTCTCAGCAATTTCCTTGGGGTGTCTACTTTCCAAAATGGGGTCATTTGTGGGGGTTTTGTACTGCCCTGCCATTTTAGCACCTCAAGAAACGACATAGGCAGTCATAAATTAAAGGCTGTGTAAATTCCAGAAAATGTACCCTAGTTTGTAGGCGCTATAACTTTTGCGCAAACCAATAAATATACACTTATTGACATTTTTTTTACCAAAGACATGTGGCCGAATACATTTTGGCCTAAATGTATGACTAAAATTGAGTTTATTGGATTTTTTTAGAACAAAAGTAGAAAATATCATTTTTTTTCAAAATTTTCGGTCTTTTTCCGTGTATAGCGCAAAAAATAAAAACGGCAGAGGTGATCAAATACCATCAAAAGAAAGCTCTATTTGTGGGAAGAAAAGGACGCAAATTTCGTTTGGGTAAAGCATTGCATGACCGCGCAATTAGCAGTTAAAGCGACGCAGTGCCAAATTGTAAAAAGTGCTCTGGTCAGGAAGGGGGTAAATCCTTCCGGGGCTGAAGTGGTTAACTTGTATCA
The DNA here is from genome assembly GCA_037952835.1 of Lithobates septentrionalis. Lineage (NCBI taxonomy): Eukaryota > Metazoa > Chordata > Amphibia > Anura > Ranidae > Lithobates > Lithobates septentrionalis. Next base: position 2,016,107 of record JBBDGP010000501.1, read on the forward strand.
GACTCAAGTTAAGTCAACTAGTTGAAGTCAACTAGTTCTGTTTTTCAGCTTTTATGAAAGGTTTTCTATAAAGCATTAGACATGTACACACTGAAATATTTCATTTCGGAATTTAGTTTTCGTCCGAAAAATAAATTTATTTAGTTACTCCCAAAATTCGTTTTTATTTATTTTTCGTTTTTCGTTAAAAATTGCATTCGTCCGAAAATCCAAATTAAGGTCGAATCTGTCATTGAAGGCTTATGGTGTCTGTCGAATGTTCAAAGAAGATTCGACAGAGCAGCTAAACTGTACGACGCCATATAGTTTACCTGCTCCGTCGAATCTTCTTAGAACTTTCAACAGACACCATATGCCAAAGTACCTGTGTACTTAGTTCTAGCTATTTTACTGCTCCTCCTCTTTGGTTACAATCAGCCAATAACATTTATCATCATCATTATTTGTATTTATCTTTTCTCCCCTATGTCGAATCTTTTCTCCCCTATGTCGAATCTTTTCTCCTGTACGTCGAATCTTTTCTCCCGTACGTCAAATCTTTTCTCTCTATGTCGAATCTTTTCTCTCTATGTAGAATAATCTTGGACTAATAGAGTTAAGGTTAGGCACATTCGACCACAGGTTTGATGGACACAGATTGTTATTGTCATCATCATGTCGAATCTCCTATCTATATCGAACTGTTGTAGCAACGAAAACGAAAATAAAGCATCTGTTTATGTCGGATCTTTCGTTTTTCGAATTCTGCACTTTCGTTATCGTTTGTAACGATAACGAAAATACCTGAAATTCGGACGAAAATGCATTCGGACGAAAACGAATGCACATGTCTATAAAGCATACATATAAGAAAATATAGCTACATTACAGTTTTATTTTGTACCATATAAATAAAGAATTGTGGTTTAATATGTCTGGGCCCCTTTCCTGTGTAATGAGACATGGAACAGGGAAGCAGGACCCATGACTATGAGTCATGAAAGCAGATGGCATAATTAATGATATGTAATGATATAAAATGTACACCCCTGTATCAAATCACTCTCATGTTCTATGCAATGATTGGTTGATAATAACGTATATAAATTGTATACCCGCCCAGAATTAAATCAGATAGCTTTGAACATTTAGACTTTGAGTCATCTCTTTTGTGTTCATCAAGAAGCTGTCTCCTCAGTACTGGGAGGGTCCTGTGAGTGTGGTAATTGCCGTGATTATACCTAGCTGGTCTTGTCAGGTATATATAGAAATCCCGTCTGACTCCACTTCAGTTTGGAGGCACGGCTTGAGATTTTTGAATTTAGGACTAAATTTAAATAAGGCTCACCTGGGGTAAGGTTTTTCTTGCCTCAGCTCTGTTAAAACCTTAGTCTTTAACCACTTGCTGCCCGCCCTATTACAAAATGACGGCGGCAAAAGTGGTTTGATATCCCTGACCGGACGTCATATGACGTGATCAGGATATCGAGCCACTGAGCGCCCCCGGGGGCGCGCATCGCGGCGATTGTTGTTGTGGCATGTCAGTCACCCTGCAACACCAATCTAGGTAAAGAGTCTCTGACGGAGACACTTTACCACATGATCAGCCGTGTCCAATCACGGCTGATCACAATGTAAATAGGAAGAGCCGGTGATCGGCTTTTCCTCACTCGCGTCTGACAGACGCGAGTAGAGGAGAGCCGATTGGCAGCTCTCCTGACAGGGGGGGGCTGTGCTGATTGTCTACCCAAGACCACTGGGGAAGCCGCCCAGGACCACCAGGGAAGCCGCCCAGGACCACCAGGGAAACCAGCCACACTGGACCACCAGGTATGCCCCCTAGACCCCCAGGGAAATACTAAATAGTGCAAAGGCAGCTGCCAATCAATTCCCAGGCAGCTGCCAATCAGTTCCCACTCCAATGTCTACCACTGCCAGTGCCACCAGGGAAGCCTATGAGTGCCTCATATCAGTGCCGCGTATCAGTACCCATCAGTGCCACGTATCAGTGCCCATCTATGCCCATCAGTGCCGCCTATCAGTGCCCATCAGTGCCCAGCAGTGCCGCCTATCAGTGCCGCCTATCAGTGCCACCCTATCAGTGCCCAGCAGTGCTGCCTTTCAGTGCCCATCAGTGTCGCCTATCAGTGCCCATCAGTGCTAACTAGTGCCACCCAGTGCCACCCATGAGTGCCCATTAGTGCTGCCTATCAATGCCCATCAGTGCTGCATATCAGTGCCACCCATCAGTGCCGCCTACCAGTGCCCATCAGTGCCCATCCTCAGTGCCCGTCAGTGCCCGCTCATTGGTGCCACCTCATCAGTGCCACCGTATCAGTGCCGCCTTATCAGTGCCCATCAGTGAAAGAGAAAACTTACTTATTTACAATTTTTTTTAACAGAAACAAAAGCAAAACTTTTATTTTTTTCAAAATTTTCGGTCTTTTTTTATTTGTTTAGCAAAAAATAAAAACTGCAGAGGTGATCAAATACCACCAAAAGAAAGCTCTATTTGTCGGAACAAAATGATAAAAATTTTGTTTGGGTACAGTGTAGCATGACCGCGCAATTGTCATTCAAACTGCGACAGCGCTGAAAGCTGAAAATTGATCTGGGCAGGAAGGTGTCTAAGTGCCCTGTATTGAAGTGGTTAAAAAAAAAAAGAGAAGTGTGAGACGGACCATGCCTGTTAAGAAGTGGCTTTTGGGAAGCCCCTGGCTTTAGGTAAGCCTTTTAAGAAGTTTAAAATGTAGTGTGGCTTTTGGGAAGCCCCTGGCTTTAGGTAGCCTGTGAGAAGTTTTAAAACGTAGTATTACGCTCCTTTTTTGGAGGAGAATAAGATAAGGGTGTAATAAGGCAATTACTACCGGGACCCACAAACTTTTGCTCTATCTGGCTTTTCTTGTCTATCGCATTTGCAACATAAAAGTAATAAGATACCTGTTGTGTGGGATACGGGGCTGTAAGGGGTAAGGCAGCCCTGTACCCCTGTTTTCACTGTGTTATATGATGTCCCAAGAAGGGCAAATTAATTTAGAGTGAAGTAAGTTTCCCTTGTTCAGGTATTGTGGAAGTGGTGAGTACTGTTATACTAATATGACTTCTCCCCTTTGCTAGTATTTTGGTTATAGAGCTTTAGAATTATAAGTGCTTGATTCTGCTTGAAAAATGCATAATTTGTTTGTTCATGTTTTGGTGAACATTTGGAATGGTATCAGAGTAGTATTTTTGAAGCTTGTGAAGAAATGTGTTAGTTGGAAGGGGGTTTGTGTAAGGTAAGGGAGTGTTCGGAGAACGCCCTACGGTATTATGAGATTAGTAAGTGAGTAGTTTAAAAGGTGTTTTTTAATAAAAACATCCTACATTGTAGAGGGTAAAGCAAGTTAAGTTGAGAAGGTAAAGAGGGATTTGAGTTATTTATTAGGTTTGCATTATACAAGGCTTTTTCAATGCATTTTTTTTAGATAAACTGACATGAGCTGTTTTTTGAACTGACACATAGAGAAAGGAAAAAAAAGGAAAATAGTGCTTTTAAAAAAACGGGAAGTAACAGTCTGAGCTGTTTGAGATTTAAAGGGATGTGAATGTTGGAACAGTTTTATCGGCATGGCATAAAAGGCATGGACGAATTGAGTTTTGATAGATATTTGATTGATTTGTGATTCTTTCATGATTTTCTGTAGCAAGTGTGAGATTTTCGTGGTCATGTATTTATTGACTACAAAGTATATCTGGGGAAACGACCTTAAAGGAATAGCCGAGACAGGAGGTTGTAAGCAGTTAATTAACACAGAAAGAGTTTCGTTTGAAATAGGGAAGTTAGAGTGTTAAGGCCAGGGTTAAAATTTGGATTATTGGATAAAAGGTGTTATTAAAATAAGGATTTTTGTGCAAACGTGCCCTGTTTGTTTAATGCTGTTTGCTGAAGTTATAATGAGTCGGTACAGGTGAGTCGGTAAGATGTGCAGATCAGTGCAGATCATTGTTCGGCAACAGTCACAGGTACAGAGGGTGGTGGGGGCTGATTCCCAGGTGGCATCGGGACATGGTGCCTCTACTGCACCATACATATCTTATGTAGGGGAGGAGGACTATGAGGCCGAGGCTTTGGGGAGGGCGCCCACACCTACTTGTACAGGAAATGGTTCAACCAGGGGTAAAAAGAGAGAGAGCTGGTGGGGAGGCTAGAACCTTTGTTGAAAGCACCCCACCTCATGCAATGACCCCGCCTCGTGCAGTGAGCAGCCCCTGATGCTGGGATCTCATGAGACTTTGCGGGTTTACGGTACCAGAGATTCACAGAAACACCAAGATGTCAGTTTATTGGGCAGTGATAAAATTGTCGCTGCTTGGTATGCTTAAAGGGGGACATGGTTACTGTTTTGGGGGGTCTGAATGAGGTAGAGGGAATTTATAAATCTTCCTCCTTCCTCCTCGGATTCCCCTGGATTCCCTCTTCGCTTCCCGATTCTCCACCTCTGAGCTGATGGGTTTGGGGGTGTGAGTTCCGACGCAGATCGCTAGTGAAGCGCTGGGGTCACAGCTTCATGGACTGGCCGTTTCTGTGTGGATCAGTGAGGAGATCATCGGAGGGAGAACATGCTTAAACACGTCTTCTGCGATTGTCTCTATTTCATGGACTGTTTGTGGACTGTGATCAGTGGTGATCCTTGGGGTTGCTGCTGTTCGCAGTTTCATAAGACTGACACCTAGGTAGGGGAAAGTTGTTGTTAATAGAGAGAAACACTTAATTTTATGTGTATGTGAATTTTTGTCTTGTCTTGGAATTCCAATTTAGAGTAAAAGTTGTTTCTTCCTCTGAATGCAGATGAATTGTTGGGTAGTTGATATATGTCCTATGATCCTGCCAAGACAGAGAGCATTGCTAAAGTGGGCAGGTGAGAGGGACAGAGTAGGGTACCCTATCTGTGTGTGGTGATGGAAGAGGGGATCAAACCACCGACCATGCCTTCACCACCGCTTTTATGGAGAGCATACTGCTATATTTGCATTCCATAGTCAGCGAGTAAGAGAGACTTGCTGAGGCGGAGAATTAATGTTAAAGAAGGATTTGATTCAGAAAAGTTATCTATAAAAGTACATGTTTATTGTTAAAATGTTGCAACTATCGTCAGTCTATTCATGAAATGTGTTGGTCACATATTAAGCCCATGCCCACTGTATAGTAGATTGGGAACATTAAAAGGGGAATGTGACATGTCACTGATAAAATTACATGTATGCACTGGTACCAAATGTTTTTTTTGAGGAATCTGATCAGATACAAATTTTTAAAAGTAGCATTTCAATTTATGTATAGGGTATCTTGATTATTTCGGTTAGAGTCTGACTTTAAGGACTGTTTTCGTTGTAGTTGCCTATCCTTACATTATTGAAGTTAAAAGGTGTTTCTTTTCTAATAATGACAAATGTGCTATATTTGTGCAAATGGTTTTAATTTTGTTTAAGCTGTATTAACAATAATTGGGGATTTTAAAATGTTGATTTTAACCCAATACAAGTTTAAGAATATTATAATTGGGAAGTATATCTATGCTATGAAAGAGGAAGTTATATATTCCGGGCGTTATGCCAAATGAATTGTGGTTGGTAAAGAAAAATGAAGGGATTTAAGGTTGTGAAATTCGGGGGCGTGTCCAACTTCCGGTATGTGAGGAAGCTTCTCTCCAGAGCTCCGACCGCGTTAACATCCTGACGAATCCTGTCGACCTGTGGGTTGCACTATTTCACCCCAATTTTACCGGAACGGATAGCGGAACACCTCGGGCACCTAGAGATGGTAAAATATGGTCCGAGTGTAGAACCTACGCCCGCAGAGAAGCTGGCGAAATATGCACATGAGGACTCCCAAGATGGCGCCCGGCTGGGGAGAGCGCGGCCTGATACAGCAGCCCAGCCAGATCGTGAGTGGACCGAGGGGGATAGAGACTGGCTGGATCCGACTGACCCGCTGGCTCGTCCCCTGCCCTCTCCAGGATCTGAATCTGAGGAGAGCAGCTCCGGTACTCCAGGCGGGGAGCCGACACTGCTACAAATTATGGACACTATTAAGAGCTGCCATGCGGCCTTATCCACACAAATAGAAACTATTAGAGTGGACTTTGCTTTGCTCAAAGATGATGTGCAGAAGGTAAGGCAAAGAGTTACTCAAACGGAACACAGGATAAGTGCAGTGGAAGACGATCTTAACCCCCTGCTACTACAAGTCAGAGATCTGTCGGCGGACAACAAATCCCAGGAAGCCAAATTGGGAGATATAGAAGACAGGCTACGAAGGAACAACCTTCGGTTCTTGGGATTCCCAGAAGGCACAGAGGGGAAAAACCTGGAGGAATTCCTGCTGTCCTGGCTTAAACAGGTATTTGGTGGCAGAAAGTTTCTCCCATTTATTTGCTGTGGAACGTGCGCACAGGATCCCACTGAGAGCCCCTGTCCCTGGGAGGTATCCTAGACTCATGCTGGCACGCTTTCTATACTTCAGAGACAAGGAGACCATTTTAAGAAAGGCCCGCAACCTACCTGAGCTAATGCATAACAACAACAGAATCTCAATTTTCCCAGATTTTTCTGCAGCCATCCAGAAACAAAGGGCAGCATTTCAAAGTGTGAAACAGCGCCTGCGGGAACGCAGTCTACCATACAGCATGCTTTACCCGGCTAAGCTCCGAGTGGTCCACAAGGGACAAACACAATTCTTTTTGTCACCCAAGGAGGCGAATAGATGGTTGGAGTCCCTGGGACAGGGATGAAGATGTGATGATCTTGTCAGCTAGAACTATTAGCAATAGACACCCGGAAGGCTTCCTGGGGAGAAACGATAGACACAATCCTAATGTTCTATATTCTTTAGTATATAGTTTAGTATCAATGATAACCTTTAAATCTGATGGATGCCGGTTTACAAGACCCTGCTAACATTCAACCAGACAGGAACACTAATACATGATCTACAAGCAACGTGGTTCGGAAAAACTCTCTAAACTTACACATACCTATTCCTAAAGCTTCCTGGATTTAATGTTTGGGGTGAAAGTCTGTGGGAAGTTCGGGGCTGCAGGCAGGGTGGGGGGACAGGGAGTTCAGATCAATCACATTGATCGCAAAGTTGGTTTTTGCTGTTCTTTTTTTTTCTTTTTGGTTTTGGTGTTTTTTCAGGTAATTGCAGGCTACCTTACCTGTTCACTACTGTTTAAGCAATGGAAAGAAAGGTACCAGGAAAAAAGTTCATATCTATATCCACGAATATGGTATCAGTTAGATGCACTCACAGATAAAAAGTGTATGCTCACATGTTATTCTAGGGGGAAAGAATTAGAGGATAAGTGTGTTAAGCACCCCCGTTGGGGTGGATCTATTGGGTGGCTATCACCCCATACACCAAATACTGTTACTATTATGCTTTGTTCTTACCGTGATGCAGTCCCTTAATATTCTCTCGTGGAATGTGAGAGGACTCAATTCTAAAATTAAGAGAGCTCTAGTATTTAAATACATCCTAAAGCGAAGGCCACATATTATATTCCTCCAGGAATCACATCTAGTGGGGTCCAAAACGTTAGCCCTTCATAGAGCTTTTGTAGGTAGAGCATTTCACTCTACTTATTCCAGCTACGCCAGGGGTGTATCTGTGCTGTTGGCTAAGTCGCTGCTGTATACTGTTAAAACGGTTAAAGTGGATCCTATGGGTAGATATGTGGCCCTCGCAATAATTATTAATAACCAAACTTATACCTTGGTGGCAGTATATATACTACCCCAATTTACAATTAAGGTATGGGACGAGATGATGGCTGAGGTGATATAAATGGCGGAGGGTCCAATAATTTTGGCTGGGGATCTCAATGCTGTGTTATCCCCAGATAAGGATAGGTTTAAGATGGCTGCGGTAGGAGGATCACCACTAGAGGCATGTGTGAAACCTTATGACTTGGTAGAGGCATGGAGGTGGAAACACCCTGATGATAAAGAATACTCCTGTTTCTCTCCCACCTTTAATACACTTTCCAGGATAGATTTATGCTTTGTGTCTAGGGACCTGCTACCAAGGGTGTTGGATGTTCAATATCTGCCGAGGGCCATCTCGGACCACTCACCCATGCTTCTCTCCATAGATATGGAGAGACCAAGGGGATATGTGGTGTGGAGGTTAACTCCCTTGTGGCTTAAGGAAGAGTGCTTTGAGAGGTCCACTGCAACATCCATTAATAATTTTGGGCTAGAAAACAAGAAAGAGGTTCCGATTGGGGACACATGGGATGCATTCAAAGCCACACTCCGGGGATCCATCTCAGGATTAATTTAACAACTGCAGTCAGATAAGGGATGGAAGGTTAGAGAGGCGGAACAAGTGGCCACTGAGTCTGAGGTAGACTATATTAAAAACCCTAACTTAGACACTCATAGGATATGGAGGGAGAACATAAGAAAATTAGACTTGGTGCTGATAGAAAAAACTCAGAAAAAATTACTTTATCAATCACAAAGGATTTTTGAATTTGGAGATAAAAACAGCAGATTAATGGCCTATCTGGCGCATTCTCAGCAAGCTCCAACCTCTATCCCCAGAATATGCAACACGAATGGGAAAATCTGCACATCACATGATGATGTCGCAGATGCATTTTTGACTTTTTATAAAGATCTCTATGCGTCGAGGGTAGACTATGGGCTGGAGGAGGTACGGACGTATCTTGCCCCAATTCCCCTAATAGAGCTTACAGAGGAGGGGGTAGAGGAACTGGATGGTCAGTTTACAATCGAAGAAGTACTGTCAGCTATAAAGTCCCTGAAACCTAACAAGACCCCTGGACTGGATGGTTTTCCAGTCGAGTGGTACGGAGCGTATGCGGAAACCTTGGCCCCCAGGTTGATTGAGATGTACGAAGATGCCTTTGACAAAGGTATTTTGCCGGAATCCATGAGAGAAGCATTGATAGTGCTGGTTCCCAAGCCACACAAGGACCATGAGTTATGCGAATCATATAGGCCTATATTCCTTATTAATGTTGACGCAAAAATTCTAGCTAAAATCCTGGCGAAACGATTGAATAAGGTGATAGCATCTATTATTCATCCTGATCAGACAGGATTTATTCCTGAGAGATCGACTGCCATAAATCTGAGATGCCTCTATACTAGAATACAATTGCAGGGCCCTACTCCTGATACTCGGGTGGTGGTGTCACTCGACACCCATAAGGCGTTTGATTCGATAGAATGGCCATATCTCATAGCGGTCCTTGAGCGGCTGGGCTTCGGCCCAAGATTTGTAAAGTGGGTCAGACTCCTATATGCGGAACCTCTGGCTAGATTATGTGTTAATAACTCTATCACGGGGCTCTTCGACATAGCTAGGGGCACACGGCAGGGGTGCCCTTTGTCGCCCCTGCTGTTTGCTCTGGCAGTAGAGCCATTGGCGGCACTGCTGAGGGCGGACGAACAAATCAAGGGATGTAAGATTAACAATAGGAAAGAAAAAACATCTTTATACGCTGATGATATGCTTTTATATTTAGAGGAGGCCGAGGGGTCGCTACTCATAGCCTTAGACAGAATATCTGACTTTGGGAGATACTCCGGGTTCAAAGTGAGCTGGAGTAAATCCGTAATACTCCCCTTTGATTCTGCCTATCTTCCGACGCTCTCTCATCCTTGTCGTTGGTCTCCAGGTTTCGGTACCTGGGGGTTGAGATACAGTTACCACTAAGCTTGTTTGTGTCGATTAACCTCAGTATATTTAAAATTATTTACCTGCCCAGGTTTCTGTACTTACTTTGGCATGCACCGGAATACATTCCCAAGAAATGGTTTGTACAAATAAATAAAACACTCTTCACTTTTCTGTGGGGGCATAAACCTGCCAGAATATCTATGGAGACACTTCACTTACCCATAAGGTCAGGTGGGCTGGCTCTACTAAACCTAAGATATTATTACCTAGCTGCCCAACTAACACATGTACATTGGTGGGGTTTCCCGCAGATGAACATAGCATCAGTGGCCACTCAAGCTGCCCAGGTTCATTCGTATGAAGCGCTGATCAATGTCCTTTTTAGAAATGGGCCATACCCGAACAAAGGATCTAATATTTTGAAACTCTCATATAAAATATTTCATATATGTAATAGGTTAATAGGGGGATCTAGTCTGGCAGAGTCTCCTAATGCGCCGTTGTGGCATAACCCTCAGCTCTCAGAAATAGCCAAGGTTCCGGATGGAGCCTGTTGGGCTGTTTATGGGATAAAATACGCACATCAACTGTTTAGGAATAGAATCTTCAGATCCTTCATAGATCTGAAAACTGAATACAACACACCTAACACTTTTTTTTCAGATACCTCCAGTTGCGACATGCCGTTAGGGCTCAATATGGCGGGGTTGGGGTAACTCTCTCCCCATCAGCAATGGAAAAACTTATTGCTGAAGACGATCATTCAAAATTGATTTCCAGATATTACTCAGTTCTGCTATCACCTTCCTCTCCTGGGTTGGACAGGGTAGCTATACAGTGGAAAACAGATATACCATCACTTACAGAAGAAACATGGCAGGAGGTGTTGGACACCACGGTGTCATCAATGATTTCAGCTAAAGATAAAATGACTCAATTTAATTATTTACATAGAATGTATTACACCCCGCAAAGACTGCACAAAATGGGAGGGAGGGATTCCCCGGAGTGTCCCCGCTGTAAAGCGGAGGTGGGAGATTTCTTCCATATGGTGTGGAAATGCCCCCAGGTGATGGCATACTGGGGGGAGATCCTAGCATATGTGGAGGAAAAACTTGAGCTCCCTAATATATCTTCTCCGGCCAGGTGTCTTCTCGGAGACCTGGAGGAGGAGGATCTATCCACATCGCAGAAGACCCTTATGCGTAAATTATTTTGCTATGCCAAGAAGGCTTTAGCCCTCAAGTGGAGGGAGTAGAATCCTCCCTCTCTTGTGAACTGGTTGAAATTGGTTAATAATGCCCTACCAATGTATAAACTCACCTACCAGGCCAGAGGAAGTAATAAAAAGTTTGACAAAATTTGGGGGAAATGGATCGCAAATATCTCAGGAGAGATTAAAGTATAAGAGTTGTCTGTTTATCAAAAATGTGTGTGTAAAGGTGTGATAGCTGTGTGCTGAGAAGCAAATTTATTATTGGAAATAATGATAGAGCATACAAAGCTGAAGGAAATGTACGGGACACAACAAGGAAACAGTTAAACAATACACAAGAACAATGATTAATTTATTTAATAGAAGTGCATTATTTTCATGCTAGCAAATATTAGATCTAGGTGAATGTTACCAGTTTACAATATATTGTAGCAGAAATTGTGGTGCTGTAAAAGAGAATTGGGATATAACATTGTAAAATTTTATGAACTTCAATAAAATTTACCCTTTAAAAAAAAAAAAAAAGGTTGTGAAATTCTACGCACTAGAGAAAAAATATTAAGGTTTAAAGGTGTTTAAAGGTGTTCAAAGGAAAAAATATGAAAAATTGGAGAGTGAATGGATTGGCCAAATGAATGTGGAATGAGAAAGTGGTTGTATTGTGTTTAATGAACGCATAAGGTATCATTTAGGTCGGTAAAGTATTTTAAGTGTTTTTTTTTAAAATGAACACAAGTTGTCTCATACTGTGTTTAACCCCATGCTGGTAACAGAGGGGTGAAATTTGGAAAAAATATTGCTGCATATATTGAGTCCATGGGGTACTAAAATGTGATGGGAAGGATTTGTTTGAAATAGGCAATCAGAATGACTATTCTGGATATTTACCTTTTGAATTCCCAGTGTGTCAATCATGAATAGGGATGAGCCGAACACCCCCCGGTTCGGTTCGCACCAGAACCTGCGAACGGACCGAAAGTTCGCACGAACGTTAGAACCCCATTGACGTCTATGGGACTCGAACGTTCGAAATCAAAAGTGCTCATTTTAAAGGCTAATTTGCATGGTATTGTCCTAAAAAGGGTTTGGGGACCCGGGTCCTACCCCAGGGGACATGTATCAATGCAAAAAAAACTTTTAAAAACGGCCGTTTTTTCGGGAGCAGTGATTTTAATGATGCTTAAAGTAAAAAAAAAAAAAGTGAAATATTCCTTTAAATATCGTACCTGGGGGGTGTCTATAGTATGCCTGTAAAGTGAGTCCATGGGGTACTAAAATGTGATGGGAAGGATTTGTTTGAAATAGGCAATCAGAATGACTATTCTGGATATTTACCTTTTGAATTCCCAGTGTGTCAATCATGAATAGGGATGAGCCGAACACCCCCCGGTTCGGTTCACACCAGAACCTGCGAACGGACCGAAAGTTCGCACGAACGTTAGAACCCCATTGACGTCTATGGGACTCGAACGTTCGAAATCAAAAGTGCTCATTTTAAAGGCTAATTTGCATGGTATTGTCCTAAAAAGGGTTTGGGGACCCGGGTCCTACCCCAGGGGACATGTATCAATGCAAAAAAAACTTTTAAAAACGGCCGTTTTTTCGGGAGCAGTGATTTTAATGATGCTTAAAGTAAAAAAAAAAAAGTGAAATATTCCTTTAAATATCGTACCTGGGGGGTGTCTATAGTATGCCTGTAAAGTGACGCGTGTTTCCCGTGTTTAGAACAGTCCCTGCACCAAATGTCATTTTCAAAGGAAAAAATCTCATTTAAAACTGCTTGCGGGTTTAATGTAATGTCGGGTCATGGCAATATGGATGAAAATCAGTGAGACAAACGGCATGGGTACCCCCCAGTCCATTACCAGGCCCTTTGGGTCTTGTATGGATATTAAGGGGAACCCCGCACCCAAATTAAAATAAGGAAAGGTGTGGGGCCACCAGGCCCTATATATTCTGAACAGCAGTATACAGGCGGTGCAAACAAGACAGGGACTGTAGGTTTGTTGTTAAGTAGAATCTCTTTGTAATTTTGAATGGGTACATTTTTAACGTGTTTAGCTCCAGCCAAAAAATCTTTTTTAAGCTTTTTGGAAAACATAGGGAAGGGTTATCACCCCTGTGACATTTGTTTTGCTGTCTTTCCTCCTCTTCAGAAGATTTCACCTCACTTTTTGTCCCAATGAAAAATGTTTTTTGAAAATTTGGATTTTTTTGTGGAACAAGGATTGGAAAGCATCAGTGGAAAGGAGAAATTTTTTTCCCATATTAACTCTTACAGGAGAGAATTTCCCTTCCTAGGGGTAGATTTCATCTCACTTCCTGTTGTCTCCTTCCGTTTGCAAGTAGGAGTCGTTTGTAAGTTAGATGTTTGAAAGTAGGGTCCTGCCCTATATACTCAGCAGAAATTTGGGCCTTAGGTGTTGTTGTGGCCACAACACTGTAAGCCCTCACAGGGCCCTGCTGTGAAATATTAGATCAAGAATTGTAATTACATGCCCCTGTTGAACAGGAGCTGAAAAATTAGGCCTTAGGCACTGGTGCTGGTGCCACAACACTGCAACCCCTCACAGACACTCTAGTTGGAACGCAGGAACGAGCCCTGCTGCAAAGTATTGCATCAAAAATTGTAATTACACACCCCTGTTAAACAAGGGCTAAAAAATTGGGCCTTAGGCACTGGTGCTGGTGCCACAACACTGCAACCCCTCACAGACACTCTAGTTGGAACGCAGGAACGAGCCCTGCTGCAAAGTATTGCATCAAAAATTGTAATTACATGCCCCTGTTAAACAGGGGCAGAAAAATTGGGCCTTAGGCACTGGTGCTGGTGCCACAACACTGCAACCCCTCACAGACACTCTAGTTGGAACGCAGGAACGAGCCCTGCTGCAAAGTATTGCATCAAAAATTGTAATTACACGCCCCTGTTAAACAGGGGCAGAAAAAATGGGCCTTAGGCACTGGTGCTGGTGCCACAACACTGCAACCCCTCACAGACACTCTAGTTGGAATGCAGGAACGAGCCCTGCTGCAAAGTATTGCATCAAAAACTGTAATTACACGCCCCTGTTAAACAGGGGCTGAAAAATTGTGCCTTAGGCACTGGTGGTGGCGCCCAGAACCAAAAATGTTCTTACAAGCTATCAGCGTGATGATTGAGGAGGAAGAGGATAATTACTCAGGGATAGTCACTCAGCATCAGCATAGGCAGTCTTTGAAGGGATCTGAGATTTCAAAAAAAAATATTCGGTTACATCAGCATCAGGTGCTTGGTAGCTGGTGGTGATCCAAGACTGATTCATTTTTATGAAGGTCAGTCGATCGACCGAGTCGGTGGACAGACGCACCCTGTGATCGGTTACCACGCCTCCAGCAGCACTGAATGTGCGTTCCGAAGGGATGCAGGACAGGCCAGTAGCTCAATTGCATACTGTGCAAGCTCTGGCCAGTGATCCATCCTCAAGACCCAGTAACCCAGAGGATTTTCGGTGGGAAAGGTGTCCAAGTCTGATCTTGCCCCTAGGTATTCCTGCACCATGTAAAACAGACGCTGGCGATGGTTGCTGGAACCGATCATACCTTGGGGCTGCGGACCAAAAAATTGTCTGAACGCATCGGTCAGACGGCCACCTTCTCCACCGCTCCTTCTTTGACTGACCGAAGCCTCAGCAACACGTTGTCCAGAAACAGGAGTTTGTAACCTCCCAGTCTCTGGGAACGCGTTGCACAGACCTTTCTGCAAGGCCTCCCGAAGATGTTTCATCCTCTGCTCCCTCTGCGATGGCAAGATAAGGTCCGCAACCTTACCCATGTAACGTGGATCAAGGAGGGTTGCCAGCCAGTATTGGTCCTTCTCCTTGATACCACGAATACGAGGATCCTTACGCAGGCTTTGCAGGATCAGGGAGGCCATGCAGCGTAGGTTTGCTGAGGCATTCAGTCCGGAGTCCTCTGGGTCACTAAGGACGACATGGTCCACAGCCACCTCCTCCCAGCCACGTACAAGTCCATGTGTTTCTTGGGACTGATCCCTTAAAGACTGCTGCTGATGCTGAGTGCCAGGCTCCACCTCCGTACTGACACAATCTTCCTCCTCCTCCTCGTCCTCTTCCTGTGTGATCGGTGGGCACGCAGGAACACTGTCTGGATAAAGGGGGCCTTGAGAGCTAAGGAAGTCCTCCTCTTCCTGCCTCTGTTCTGCCTCAAGTGCCCTGTCCATTATTCCACGCAGCGTGTGCTCCAACAGGTGGACAAGGGGGACAGTGTCACTGATGCATGCACTGTCACTGCTCACCATCCTCGTGGCCTCCTCAAATGGTGACAGGACAGTGCATGCATCCCTGATCATGGCCCACTGGCGTGGGGAAAAAAAACCAAGCTCCCCTGACCCTGTCCTGGTGCCATAGTCGCACAGGTACTCATTGATGGCCCTCTGCTGCGTGTGCAGCCGCTGCAGCATGGCCAACGTTGAGTTCCACCTGATGGGCATGTCACAGATTAGGCGGTTCTTGGGCAGGTTAAACTCCTTTTGGAGGTCCGTCAGCCGAGCACTGGCATTATATGACCGGCGGAAATGCACACAGACTTTCCGGGCCTGCCTCAGGACATCCTGTAAGCCCGGGTACCTGCCCAAGAACCGCTGCACCACCAAGTTAAGGACGTGAGCCAAACAGGGCACATGGGTCATTTGTCCCTGTCGGAGGGCAGAGAGGAGGTTGGTGCCATTGTCGCAAACCACCATTCCTGCCTTAAGTTGGCGTGGCGTCAACCACCTCTGAACCTGCCCCTGCAGAGCTGACAGAACCTCTGCCCCAGTGTGGCTCCTGTCCCCCAAGCACACCAGCTCAAGCACCGCATGGCATCTTTTGGCCTGCGTACTTGCGTAGCCCCTTGAACGGCTACGGAGCACCGCTGGTTCCGAGGACAAAGCACAGGAAGAGGCCATGGAGGAAGAAGAAGAGGAGGGGGTGGAGGAGAGAGGTGTGTCACAATCATTAGCATTTTGGAGGCGTGGTGGCGGAACAACCTCCAACACTACTGCACCTTGTCCTGCATCCTTCCCAGCTGCCAGCAGAGTCACCCAATGCGCCGTGAAACTTAGGCAACATCCCTGTCCATGCCTGCTGGACCATGAGTCAGCGGTAATATGCACCTTACCGCTGACCGCCCTGTCCAGCGAGGCATGGACATTGCCTTCCACATGCTGGTAGAGGGCCGGAATGGCCTTCCGTGAGAAAAAAGTGGCGTTTGGGTACCTGCCACTGAGGAACCGCACATTCCACAAACTCACGGAAGGGGGCAGAGTCTACCAACTGAAAAGGCAGCAGTTGAAGTGCTAGCAATTTTGCCAAGCTAGCATTCAACCGCTGGGCATGTGGATGGCTGGGAGCAAACTTCTTTCGGAGGTGCAGCAGCTGGGGCAGGGAAATTTGCCTGGTACAATCTGACGTCGGTGTACCAAAAGCAGATTGCCCACAAGTACTTGGCTGTGACACACCTAATTCTACACCTTAATTCCTCTCAGTGCAGGTCTCAGAGAGGACTGAAGGTCTAGTGGGGTTGGAAATCTCAGCTGATGAGGAGCAAGGAGAGGTCCTCTTTGTTCTTTGGTGTGGGTCTTTTAGATACGCTTGCCAACGAACTGCATGGCAGGTCAACATATGTCTGGTCAAGCATGTGGTACCCAAGCGGAGATGTTTTGGCCACGCGAGATACGCTTGAGACATATGTTGCAAATAGCAGCGGTGCGATCTGATGCACTCATCTCAAAAAAGGCCCACACCAATGAACTTTTTGAATAATGCGCAGAGACTGCAGCGCCCTGCACATGTGGAGCTTTGGGGTGTGATGCAGTCAATGTGCTGCCCTTAGGCTGGCCCCTGGAGGGCATCCTGCCTCGTTGGTGATGTGCCGCCTCCTCCTCCTCCTCCTCCTCTCTCCTATCAAGCACCCACGTTGAGTCAGTGACCTCATCATCCCCTCCCTCCTCATCACTGGAGCAAACCTGGCAGTATGCTGCAGCAGGGGGAGCATGACTGCCAGATTGCTGTCCTTCTTGGGCACCCCCTCTGTCCGTGCTCATGTTACTGCCTTCATCGAGCTCAGTATCATCATCAGAGCCTTCCAAACGCTGGGCATCCTCCTGGAGCATGTACCCAACACTGTGGTCAAACAGTTCGAGGGACTCCTCAGGAGGACATGGTGGGGCTAGGGAAGGAGTCACTGATGACATTGAGCCGAGGGAAGAGGCCGCTGCTTTGCCAGACAAAGTACCCTGGGCATGGGTGAGAGAGGATGAGGAGGATGAGGACGGCTTGGTCATCCACTCGACCAAGTCTTCCGCATGTTGCGGCTCAACACGGCCAGCTGCCGAAAAAAAGGCCAAGCGTGTCCCATGGCCACGTGCTGATGAGGATGCACCGTCTCCACGACCAGCACTAGACACAGAGCCTGCTTGCCCTCTCTTATTGGCTTATGACTGTCTGCCTCTCCTTCTTGGCCTTCCAGACATACTAATGGCCTGTAGCTGCACTAAGCTGGGATATATATATATATATATATATATATATATATATATATATATATATGTATGTACTGATACTGCAGCTAGCAAAATCAACTGCCTGACTGCTTTAGCTGAACACTGTGAGGTGGACGCACCCCACTAACTTGTAGGTTTAGCTGAACACTGTGAGCAGGACGCACTGCACTAACTGTAAATAGTCTAGCTGCCTGACTGTGGTACTAATAGGATCAAAAGAACACCAGCAATTTTCTTCAGGTAGCTGTATTTACTGTAACAAGACAAGCCTGCCTGTCAGTAAGAAGATAACAGGAACAGATCTAGCTGAACACTGTGAGCAGGACGCACCCCACTAGCTTGTAGGTTTAGCTGAACACTGTGAGGTGGACGCACCCCACTAACTTGTAGGTTTAGCTGAACACTGTGAGAAGGACGCACCCCACTAACTTGTAGGTGTAGCAGAACACTGTGAGCAGGACGCACTGCACTAACTGTAAATAGTCTAGCTGCCTGACTGTGGTACTAATAGGATCAAAAGAACACCAGTAATTTTCTTCAGGTAGCTGTAAATACTGTAACAAGACAAGCCTGCCTGTCAGTAAGAAGATAACAGGAACGGATCTAGCTGAACACTGTGAGCAGGACGCACTGCACTAACTGTAAATAGTCTAGCTGCCTGACTGTGGTACTAATAGGATCAAAAGAACGCCAGCAATTTTCTTCAGGTAGCTTTATATACTGTAACAAGACAAGCCTGCCTGTCAGTAAGAAGATAACAGGAACGGATCTAGCTGAACACTGTGAGCAGGACGCACTGCACTAACTGTAAATAGTCTAGCTGCCTGACTGTGGTACTAATAGGATCAAAAGAACACCAGCAATTTTCTTCAGGTAGCTGTAAATACTGTAACAAGACAAGCCTGCCTGTCAGTAGGAAGATAACAGGAACGGATCTAGCTAAACTGAATACAGTGTATATATATATATGCAACACCTGGGATGCATATATATACACAATACACTGTAAGTGCAGCTAACTGACTGACTGTCCTGCCTAATCTAGCTAACTCAAATGAAATGACACTGTCTCTCTCTCTCTCTATCTCTCAGCACACCGGAACACACTGCACAGGGCTTCCGTGCAGGCGGCCTTATATAGTGTGGGGCGTGTACTAAATCCCCTGAGCCATAATTGGCCAAAGCCTCCTTGGCTTTGGCCAATTACGGCTCTCTGTTCAGGCGGCGCTGTGATTGGCCAAGCATGCGGGTCATAGTGCATGCTTGGCCAATCATCAGCCAGCAATGCACTGCGATGCCGCAGTGAATTATGGGCCGTGACGCGCCACACGCATTTGGCGCGAACGGCCATTATCGTTCGCAATTCGGCGAACGACCGAACAGCCGATGTTCGAGTCGAACATGGGTTCGACTCGAACACGAAGCTCATCCCTAGTGTCAAGTGTGTGTAGCGGCAACCAGGTAAGGAGTACAAAGACAAGTGTGTCTTGCCTACAGTCAAGCATGGTGGTGGGAGTGTCATGGTCTGGTGCTGCATGAGTGCTGCCAACACTGGGGAGCTACAGTTTATTGATGGAACCATGAATGCCAACATGTACTGTGACATACTGAAGCAGAGCATGGTCCGCAGGGCAGTATTCCAACATGATAAAGACCCCAAACACACTTCCAAGACCACCACTGCCTTGCTAAAGAAGCTGAGGGTAAAGGTGATGGACTGACCAAGCAGGGTCAACAATGCCCATCTGCAGCTGCATGCCTCTCTGTGTCCATTGCTTACCTCCCTGTGTCCATTGCATACCTCTCTGTGTCCATTGCATGCTTTCCCTGTGTCCATTGCAGCCTTCCTGTGTCCATTGCATACCTCCCTGTGTCCATTGCATGCCTTCCCTGTGTCCATTGCAGCCTCCCTGTGTCCATTGCATATCTCCCTGTGTCCATTGCATACCTTCCCTGTGTCCATTGCATGCCTTCCCTGTGTCCATTGCAGCATCCCTGTGTCCATTGCATGCATCCCTGTGTCCATTGCATACCTCCCTGTGTCCATTGAAGCCTCCCTGTGCTGATCTGCCTACCTGATCAGCCGTGTCATGCAGTCAGACGGTGGCCATCCAGTGTACAAAAGCCACGCCTCCTCCTCCTCGTCTGTGATAGGCGGAACACTCAGTTTCCCAGCAGTCAGTGTTCAGTGTTCCTCCTATCATGGACATCCTCTTGTCCTCGTCCATGGGATGAGGACGAGAGGACGTCTGTGATAGGCGGAACGCTGAACACTGACTCACTGCTGGGAACCAATCCCCTATCACGGACCAGGACGAGGAGGAGGCGCAGATTTTTTACACTGGTCGACTGCCGTCTGAGCATGACACGGGCTGATCAGGTATGGAGAGATGACAGTGACTCGAGTATAAGCCAAGGGGGGTACTTTCAGCACAAAAAAATGTGCTGAAAAACTCGGCTTATACTCGAGTATATACAGTAACATATTTTACAACTTGCTTTTTCGTTGCCATCTTTTTGTTACCTTGTCTGTTAATAGTTATTTCATTCAGAAGCTGTCCAGTTTATAAGTACACAATGAACAGAATAATACATCTTTGGTCTGTTTTTTAGTTTCAGTCATCTTAAATAGGATGTAATTTAAAAACCAAAAAGCATCTGCTGATGCTTCCACTGACTGCCTTATAAGCTGCATAATAGTTCCAGGGCAGTTAGCTCACTCACACGCTGAATGGGTTCTGGCATTAGAAATAATCAATAGCAAACTTCATCAGAAAAGTATCTAGCTTAATGACTTATCCCCTTAAAACTCCCTATCTATTTATTGGGTTACTTGTCCTAATTGCAGTGCCTAAACAAAACACTTTCAAGTAAGACACTTTTTGCTGACAACCAGGATAATTTTATATTGATTTTCTTTCTTAGTTTAAGCTTTAAATTTTATCTTAGATGTTTCCTCAGGAAGGACAACTGGGTTGCTTATTTGATAAAGCTGTTAAATAAATTTTAAAGGACAGTTCCAATCAAAGGTGAAAATAAAGTTTTATGTAACATAAGGTTACTGCATTTACTTGCAAGACCACACTCTGTGTTGTTTTATTTAAAGCCACATATGGGTTTTTGCCCTATTCCCCCCACAGTCCTACACAGAGGCCTATCAAGCTGTATTTTATTTTATATTCTCTTCAAGCCATTCACATGATAGTGCGGAGTCCTCTTGTTCTTCACCCCTTGGGTGGTCCTCAGTTTTTCAGGCAATCTGCATCATTACACTGTGAGTGCAGGGTGCGGTGATGCCCCTCCAGAGGGAAGGTACATGACACCCTGCACTCACAGGATGTCCCCAGTCTGGTTATCATTCCAACCCAGAAGTGAGGATGCCTAGTGGTGAAAAGGAGTTATGGCGTGGGAAAACAACGGAGAGGTTGTTTTTTCTTTTTTTTACACTGCCTAGAACAGTGGTTCTCAAACTCAGTCCTCAGTTACCCCCAGCAGGCCATGTTTTCAGAATTTCTTTTAGATAAAATAGCTGTCCAAAATACCAAGCCATTGACTCTGATTTAAAGCACCTGTGTAAGATAAAGGAAAACTTGCAAACATGGCCTATTGGGGGTACTTGAGGACTGAGGTTGAGAACCACTGGCCTAGGGTACCATTACAAAAAAAGTTGAGCTTTGAGGTTTCTAAAGACCTGTTGCAGTCTGTTTGTGCAACAATATTAGGTCCACAGTCCATTTCCTGCCTTTATGGATATACAGTACCCAGGTCAAGGTTGCTTGGGATAAGATCTGACCAGACAAGTTGGATTTTTAATAGTCTTTAAAAAAAAAAAAAAAAACAGCTCCAGAACACTCACGTACAGTATCTATCTTTTGTTATAAAGATTGTACAGCAGCCACATTCTGCACTGGCAGCCTCTGAACATCAAGCTGAAATTGAATGCCTGTAGGTATCCTAAATCTTTAATTAGGCTATTATAGATTCTTTGAACAGAGAATGTACATTAAAGCATTTTTTGTTTTAAAAGCAATACAATATTACAGAATATTGCATCATTATGGATAAACATAATGTACACTCAGAATTTATGACTGAAATAAAAACAGATGTGTGCTCTTGGAAGGCTGGTCTTAAAGCAGAACTTAAAACTTATTTAATCACTTCAATACAGGGCATTTATACACTCTTCCTTCCCAGACCAATTTTTAGCTTTCATTGCTCTCACACTTTGAATGCCAATTACTCAGTCATGCAACACTGTACCCGAACAAAATTTTTATCATTTCTTCATACAAATAGACCTTTCTTTTGGTGGTATTTAATTTAATAACTTTTTGCGACATAAGTGAAAAAAGAACAAAATATTACAGTGCACACATGTAAAAAAGACATTTACCTCCTGCAAGGCTATTTAAAACACCTAGACATTTTCAAAAAACATTACCAAAAATATGGGGATTTGGTCACACCATATTGCTATATGGTGCTTAAGCCCACTTACTGCGACAAAGTACCCCATGGTTAGTGGGTCCTACGCTATCCATAGACTGGGAGATCCTGCTTCTCTAAACCATGGGAGCCATACTCTCCTCTATATAGGAGAATTAAAGGTCTTCACCTATGACACAGGTGAACACTAATGAGAGGCACTGATGACGGAGTGGGGTGCTCCTGCCCAAAAGGATTTGGTCAGAATCCATACAATAGACAAACAAGATATTTGGGGGGCACAAAAAAGAGCGAACATTTTGAAAAAAAAAAACACTTTTTTTTAGCTTCTATGATAAAATTTTGCAAATAAGTCATATGTGTTCATAAATTTGGGCCAAAATTTATACTGCTACATCTCTTTGGTAAAAATAACCCAAATTAGTAGATATTATTTGGTCTCTGTGAAAGTTATAGAGTCTACAAGCTATGATGCCAATCACTGAAAATTGATCACACCTGATCACACCTGATGCACTGATGGCCTATCTCATTTCTTGAGGCTCTGAAATGTCAGAAAAGTACAAATACCCCCCAAATGACCCCTTTTTGAAAAGTAAACAGTCAAAGGTATTTAGTTAGAGGCATGGTGAGTTTTTTAAAGTTATCATTTTTTCCCACTATTCTTGGGAAATCGAAGATTTTTTTTCACAAAATTGTCATAATAACAAGTTATTTCTCACACACAGTATATGCATACTTCCAATTACATCCCAAAATACATTCTGCTATTCCTCCCGAGTATGGAGATACCACATGTGTGGGACTTTTACACAGCCTGGCCACACAGAGAGGTCCAACATGCAGGGAGCGCCATCAGGGGTTCTAGGAGCATAAATTACACCTCTAATTTCCTAACGACCTATTACATTTATGAAGGCCCTGGAGCACCAGGACAATGGAATTACCCACAAAATGACCCCATTTTGGAAAGCAAACACCCCAACGTCTATTCTATGAGGCATAATGAATCTTTTGAATGGTTCATTTTATTCCACAAGCCTTCTGAAAACGTGGAAAAAAATTAAACCGTATTTTTTTTTTTTACACAAAGTGGTCAGTTTATAAGATATTTCTAACTCAAAGCATGTATATTGCAAAAATGGCATCCCAAAATACATTCTGCTACTCGTCCTGAGTATGGCGATACCACATGTGTGTGACTTTTTTACGCAGCCTGACCACATACAAAGGCCCAACATACAGGGAGCACCGTCTGGTGTTCTTGGAGAATAAATTACACCTCTAATTTCCTAAAGACCTATTACACTTTTGAAGGCCCTGGAGCACCAGGACAATAGAATTACCCACAAAATGACCCCATTTTGGAAAACAAACACCCCAACGTATATTCTATGAAGCATTATGAGTTTTTGAATGGTTAATTTTTTTACACAAGTCTTCAGAAAACGTGGAAAGAAAATGAAAATCTTTTTTTTTTACACAAAGTTGTCAATTTATAAGATACTTCTAACACATAGCATGTATATAGCAAAAATTACACCCCAATGCTACTCCTCCTGAGTATGGCGATACCACATGTGTGAGACATTTACACTGCCTGGCCACATACAGAGGCCCAACATTGATGTAGTACCTTCAGGCATTCTAGGAGCATAAATTACACATCTCATTTCATTCCTACCTATCACACTTTTGAAGGCCCTGGAGCACCAGGACAGTGGAATTAGCCACAAAATTACCCGATTTTGGAAAGCAAACACCCAAACATATATTCTTTGAGGCATGGGCTGCAGATAGGTACTTGGGTACTCTGATGGGCTGCAGATAGGTACTCGGGTACTCCGATGGGCTGGTGACAGGTACTCGGGTACTCTGATGGCCTGGTGACAGGTACTCGGATACTCTGATGGCCTGGATACAGGTACTTGGGTACTCTGATGGGCTGGTGACTGGTACTCAGATGGGCTGTGACAGGTATTCAGGTACTCGGGTACTCAGATGAACTGTGACAGGTACTCAGGTACTCGGGTACTCAGATGAACTGTGACAGGTACTAAGATGGACTATGACAGGTACTCGGGTACTTGGGTACTCAGATGAACTGTGACAGGTACTCAGGTACTCGGGTACTCAGATGAACTGTGACAGGTACTCGGGTACTCAGATGGACTGTGACAGGTACTCGGGTATTCAGATGAACTATGAAAGGTACTCAGGTACTTGGGTACTCGGGTACTCAGATGAACTGTGACAGGTACTCAGATGGACTGTGACAGGTACTCGGGTACTCAGATGAACTGTGACAGGTACTCAGGTACTTGGGTACTCAGATGGGCTGTGACAGGTACTCAGATGGACTGTGACAGGTACCCAGGTACTCAGATGGACTGTGACAGGTACTCAGGTACTCGGATGAGCTGTGACAGGTACTCGGGTACTCAGATGGACTGTGACAAGTACTCAGGTACTCGGGTACTCAGATGGGCAGTGACAGGTACTCAGGTACTCGGGTACCTGTGACAGGTACTCGGGTACCTGTGACGGGTACTCAGGTACTCGGGTACTCAGATGGACTGTGACAGGTACTCAGGTGGGCTGTGATAGGTACTCAGGTACTCGGGTACTAAGATGGACTGTGACAGGTATTCGGTACTCAGATGGACTGTGACAGGTACTCGAGTACTTTGATGGCTGGTGACAGGTACTTTGATGGCTGGTGACAGTTACTTTGATGGTGACAGGTACTTTGATGAGTGATGACCCATCAAAGTGGCTCTTTACATGGATCTGGGATGGGCTGTGTCCAAGGGACACACCTCACCCCCGATCACCGGGCCCCTCCGCTATCTTCTTCTAGCTCTTGTGCCAGCGAGGGGCCCGGTCTGCTGCTGCTGTCTCGCCGCCACTGTCTCGTCGCTTCTTCTCTTCTTCCGATGTTGACACGACGCTCTCTCCGGCTGGAATGCTTTGTGCGAGCTGCGGAGCCATTTACATAGGTGGTGACCCCGCCTCCTTGTGACTTCACGGTCCCAGCATGCGCAGGGACTCTGGCGTCATAAGGGGGCGTGACCCCAGAGTCCCTGCGCATGCTGGGACCGTGACGTCCCCACCCCCTTTCCTGGCTGGCCGGGCTGCGTGCTCGGATAAGAGTCTGGTATGGGTTTTGGGGGACCCCATGCCAATTTTTCGGCGTAGGGGGTTCCCCTTACAATCCATACCAGCCCTAAGGGCCTGATATGCCCCTGGGGGGGAACACACACCGTTTTTTTCATTTAAAATTTGGCGCGGCGTTCCCCCTCAGGATTCATACCAGACAGCTGTCAGCACTGCCTGTCACTCATCAGGAAAGGAAAACAAAGCCAGCGCCATCTCGGCGCTGGCTCCCGCGACGGGGCTCGCAGGTGTCAAATCTCGCCGAGAAATGTGGCGAGATTGACACAATATCGCGGTCACCTACTGTATAAGAAGAAGCTGAAAGAAGAAGGAATTGATAAAGGACTTGTCAAAAACCGTCTCTTGTGTTTTTTAACCTTTTTGACACTTTTTTGTGAAATGGTAGAGGTACATTTGTACACCATTACCAATTCACACGGGGGGGTGGGTTCTGATAAGCCCTCTGCCCGCAGACCCCCACAACCACCGGGCAAAGGTTGTGGGGATGAGGCCCTTCTTCCCATCAACATGAGGACAAGGTGCTTTGGGGGGCTACCTCAAAGCACCCTCCCAATGTTGAGGGCATGTGGCCTGGTACGGTTCAGGAGGGGGGACGCTCTCTTGTGTGCTCGGATAAGGCTCTGGTATGGATTTTTGGGGGGACCCCACACCATTTTTTTTTTTTTTTTGGCGTGGGGTTCCCCTTAAAATCCATACCAGACCTAAAGGGTCTGGTATGGATTTTGAGAGGGACCCCCCACACCATTTTTAAAAAAAAATTTGGCGTGGGGTTCCCCTTAATATCAATACCAGACCTGAAGGGCTTGGTATGGAATTTAGGGGGACCCCCACACCATTTTTTTTTAAATTTTGGTTCAGGGTTCCCCTGTGGGGAATCCCCCATGCCGTTTTTTATCAATAAACTTTTATGTGTATTGTTGGACCGACAATTCATTATAGCCGCAAGTAGTTTTAAATTACTTTTTTTCCTTTGAAATGTCATTTTGCTGTCAGACTGTTCTAAACACGGGAAACATGCGCCCCTTTACAGGCATACTATAGACACCCCCCAGGTACGAAATGTAAAGGAATATTACACTTTTATTGTTTCACTTTAAGCATTACTAAAATCACTGCTCCCAAAAAAATGGTCGTTTTTAAAACTTCTTTTTGCATTAATACATGTCACCTGGGGCAGAACCCAGGTCCCCAAACACTTTTTATGACAATATTCAATTTATGACAATTATTCATGTTCGTGTCCCATAGACTTTAACGGTGTTCGCGCGTTCGAACAAATTTTTTGCCTGTTCGCATGTTCTGATGCGGACCGAACCGGGGGGTTTTTGGCTCATCCCTAGTAAACATCTTGGTGGGCAAAATGGTTTTCCATTAGGCAGAGATGGTGGGGCTGATGAGCCAGGAGCATGCATAGCTCAGCATGTAGTTTCTAGTTACCTAGGCAGTGAATTCAGTAGTGTAGCGTGCTAGGTGGGTGGGACTGAGAGGAATGGGTTGGAAAGCTGGTAGAAGAAATGTGATTTCACACTCTCGGAAGAGCGTGGAGAAGTTTCCAGGTGCAGCCTTCTCCTTAGAAAGTGAGTGTGACCAACCTGGGTGACAGGGCTAGAGGCGAAGTGATAGGGGTCAGAGGGAAAAATACCTGGGCTCTATGCTGGGTGTCATAGGACAGAGGGGGACCTGTCTAATGGATGCATTCTAAAGCTGGTTGTGCAGCATTATGCTGTGTGTTGTGACAATCCCGTATGGATGCACTAGGGGACTGTGTGGGTGAATCATTAAAGTAATTGTAAGCTTTGTTTGTTTAAAAAAACAAAAAACAAACATGTCATACTTACCTCCACTGTGCAGCTGGTTTTGCACAGAGTGGCCCCGAACACTGTCTTCTCGGGTCTCTCGGCGGCTCTCGTGGCTCCTCCCCACATCAGATAACCCCCTAGGGGAAGCGTCTCCCGAGGGGTTACCTTGCAGGCGTGCTCCCGAGTCCATCATTCGGCATCCATAGCCGCCGAATGTATGACCCCGCCCCCGCGTCATTGGATTTATTTGACAGCAAATAAAATTACATGCCCCTGTTAAACAGGGGCAGAAAAATTGGGCCTTGGGTGGTGCCCTAAACCAAAAATATTGTTGGAAGCTAGCATCATTAGGATTGAATAGGAATAGGATAATCAGCATAGGCAGTCATCAAGGGATCCCAGATCCATAGCAAATTCAATCGGTTACATCAGCATTAGGTGCTTGATAGCTGCTCATCCAAGACTGATTTATTTTTATAAATGTGAGCCTATCAACAGAGTCTGTGGATAGGCGCACTCTTTGATCAGTTACAAACCCTCCAGCAGCACTGAATGTGCATTCAGACAGCACGCTGGATGCAGGACAGGCCAGTAGCTCAATTGCATATTGAACAAGTTCTGGCCAGTGGTCCACCCTCAAGACCCAGTAACCCAGTGGATGGTCTGTTGGAAAGGTCTCCAAGTCTGCTCTTGCCCCCAGATATTCCTGCACCATATAATGCAGACTCTGGCGATGGTTGCTTGAACAGATCAGACCTTGGCGTGAGGACTGAAACATTGTTTAAAGAGATCGGTCAGCCGGCCACCTTTTCCACCGCTCTTACACTGACTGAACGAAGTCTCAGAAACACGTTGTCCAGCACCAAGAAATGGTAACCTCCCAGGGTCTGGAAATGCATTGCACAAACCTTTCTTCAAGGCCTCCTGAAGATGTTTCATCCTCTGCTCCCTCTGCGAAGGCAGGATGAGTTCTGCAACCTTACCCTTGTAACGTGGATCAAGAAGGTTTGCCAGCCAGTAATGATCCCTCTCTTTGATACCATGAATCCTAGGGTCCTTTTGCAGGCTTTGCAGAATCAGGGGGGCCATGCAGCGTAAGTTTTCAGAGGCATTCGATTCTGAGTCCTCTGAGTCATTAAGGATCACATTATCCGTAACTACCTCCTCCCAGCCACGTACAACTCCTTGGGTTTCTGGGGACTGAAAACCATCTCTTGAAGACTGCTTCTGAGTGTTATCCTCAACATCCATGCTGACACAATCCTCCTCCTCCTCCTCTTCTTCCTGTGTGTTTGGCAGGCCCGCAGGAATGCTATCTTGATAAATGGGGCCTTGAGAGGAAAGGAAGTCCTCCTCTTCCTCCCGTTGTTCTGCCTCAAGTGCCCTGTCCATGATTCCACAAAGCGTGTGCTCCAGCAGGAAGACTAGAGACAGTGTCACTGATGCATGCATTGTTGCTGCTCACCATCCTTGTGGCCTCCTCAAATGGTGACAGGACAGTGCAAGCATCCTTGATCAGTAACCACTGGCTGTCGGGAAAATAAAGCCAAGCTCCCCTAACCTGTCCTGGTGCCATGCTCGCACAGGTACTCATTGATGGCCCTCTGCTGTGTGTGCAGGTGCTGTAGCATTGCCAACATTGAGTTCCACCTGGTGGGCGTGTCACAAATGAGGCGGTTAGTGGGCAGGTTGCATTCCCTTTGAATGTCAGCTAGCCGAGCACTGGCATTGTATGACCGGTGGAAATGAGCATAGACATTTCTCGCCTGCCTCAAGAGATCTTGAAAGCCTGGGTACCTGCTCAAGAACTGCTGCACCATCATATTCAGGACATGTGCCAAACATGAGTCAAATGTCCCTGTCGGAGGGCAGAGAGAAGGTTGATGCCATTGTCGAATACAACCATTCCTGGCTCAAGCTGCCGTGGTGTCAACCACCTCTGAGCCTGCCCCTGCAGAGCTGACAGATTCTCTGCCCCAGTGTGGCTCCTGTCCCCTAGGCAGACCAACTCAAGCACCGCATGGCATCTTTTAGCCTGACTGCTTGCATAGCCCCTTGAACGCTTACAGAGCAACGCTGGTTCAGAGGACAAATCTGTAGAAGAGGCCATAGAGAAAGAAGAAGAGGAGGGGGTGGATGAGAGAGCTGTGGCAGAATCACCACTAGAATTTTGTTGGCGTGGTGGCGGAACAAACTCCAACAACACTGAACCCTGTCCTGCATCCTTCCCAGCTGCCAGCAGAGTTACCCAGTGCGCTGTGAAGGAAAGGTAACGTCCCTGTCCATGCCTGCTGGGCCATGAGTCAGCAGTAATATGAAACTTACTGCTGACCGCTCTGTCCAACAAGGCCAAAACATTGCCTTCCACATGCTGGTAGAGAGCCAGAATTGCCTTCCCTGAAAAGCAATGGCATTTTGGAACCTGCCACTGAGGTACAGCACATTCCACAAATTCAGGAAAGGGGGCAGAGTCTACCAGCTGAAAAGGTGGCGGTTGCAGTGCTAGCAATTTGGCCAAGCTAGCATTTAGACGCTGAGCATGTGGATGGCTGGGACTGAATTTCTTTTTACTGTTCTGGGGTAGGGAAATTTGCCTGCTAAAATCAATTGGTGGTGTGCTGCTAGCAGATTGGCTGCAAGTACTTGGGACACCTATTGCTACCTTCATTCTTCTCGGTGCAGGTTTTGAGAGCACTGGAGGTATAGTAGGGTTGGAGGTCCCAGATGAGGAGCAAGGAGAAGTCATTTTCATTGATGTGGGTCTTTCAAGTACTGTTGCCAACAGACTGCATGGCAGGTCGTCATATGTCTGGCCAAGCATGTGGTGCCCAAGCGGCTGCTGTTCTGGCCACGCTTGATCAACTTCAGACATAGGTTGCAAACAGCAATGGTGCGATCTGCTGCACACGTGTTGAAAAAGTCCCACACCAACGAACTTTTAAAAGTCAGCGGGGAGTCAGCAGCGCCCTGCACCTGTGGAGCTCTGTGGTGTGATGCAATAGGGTGACTGCCCTTAAGCTGCCCCCTAGAGGACATCCTGCCTCGTTGGAGTTGTGCCTCCTTCTCCTCCTCACTTTTCTTCCTTTCTTCTCTCAGGCACCCAAGCACAGTCAGTGACCTCATCATCCCCTCCTTCCCCATCACTGGAGCAAACTTGGCAGTATGCTGCAGCTGGGGGAACATGACTGCCAGTTTCTTGTCCTTCTGTGGCACCCCCTCTCTCTAGGCTCATGTTACTCCATTCCTTAACAAGTGAACCAACATCGGAGCCTTCAAATCGCTGCGCATCCTCCAGCAGCATATAACCGACACTGTGGTCAAAAAATTCTGGGGACTCCTCGGTGCATGTTGGCGGGGCTATGGAAGGAGTGACTGTTGTCAAGGAGCCGGTTAGGGTTGGCACTTTTTCTTCATGCCAAACCCGAACACTTTAGCAGCGCACAGTATTTTTTTTTTATCAGCATACACTATAGAATTGTAACAGACCTGGGACACCTTTGGGCATCCCAAAGAGAATAGTAATGTGGTGCACATAGTGCCCCCTCACCCTCCTATCAGTCCCTGTTCTAAGCCACATTCCTGTCTGAATAATGTGTCCAGGTTTCATGAGGACTGAAACCCGGACACATTATTCAAAACCCGGACTGTCCGAGTGAATCCTGGACACGTGGCAACCCTAGAGTTGGTGGAATAGGCCGCTTTGGCAGCTGCATTGGAAGGCAAACTACTGCGAGCCTGGATGACAGAGAATCACCACTGTTGACTGTAGACACAAAGGCTGCTTGCCCTCTTTTAGTGGCCTGTATTAGAAACTGTACAATGGCTGCACTGTATTGTTTACTGCGTACACCACCAGAAATGTATTAGAAACTGTACACACTGTACTAGATACTGTGTATACTGTGTACACTACCAGAAGTGTAGTAGAAACCGTACACACTGTATTAGATATTGTGTACACCGCCTGAAGTGTATTAGAAACAGTACACCACCGAATGTACTGTAGATATAGGCTACACTGGATGTAAAGTATATATATATATATATACTAGACTGTATATATATATATTAATACACCGCCTGAAGTGTATTAGAAACAGTACACCACAGAATGCACTGTGGATATAGGCTACACTGAATGCAGAGTATATAGTTATATATACTAGACTGTATATATATATATATATATATATATATATATATATATATATATATATATATATATATATATATATATATATATATATATATACCGCCTGAAGTGTATAGTGTATTAGAAATGGTACACCATGGAATGCACTGTAGATGTAGGCTACACTTGATGCAGAGTATATATATCTATACAGTGCCTTGCAAAAGTATTCGGCCCCCTTGAACTTTTCAACCTTTTGCCACATTTCAGGCTTCAAACATAAAGATATAAAATTTTAATTTTTTGTAAAGAATCACCAACAAGTGGGACACAATTGTGAAGTGGAACGAAATCTATTGGATATTTTAAACTTTTTTAGCAAATAAAAGACTGAAAAGTGGTGCATGCAAAATTATTCGGCCCCTTTACTTTCAGTGCAGAAAACTCACTCCAGAAGTTCAGCGAGGATCTCTGAATGATCCAATGTTGTCCTAAATGACTGATGGTGATAAATAGAATCCACCTGTGTGTAATCAAGTCTCTGTATAAATGCACCTGCTCTGTGATAGTCTCAGGGTTCTGTTGAAAGCGCAGAGAGCATCATGAAGACCAAGGAACACACCAGGCAGGTCCATAATACTGTTGTGGAGAAGTTTAAAGCCGGATTTGGATACAAAAAGATTTCCCAAGCTTTAAACATCCCAAGGAGCACTGTGCAAGCGATCATTTTGAAATGGAAGGAGTATCAGACCACTGCAAATCTACCAAGACCTGGCTGTCCCTCTAAACTTTCAGCTCAGACAAGGAGAAGACTGATCAGAGATGCAGCCAAGAGGCCCATGATCACTCTGGATGAACTGCAGAGAACTACAGCTGAGGTGGGAGAGTCTGTCCATAGGACAACAATCAGTCGTACACTGCACAAATCTGGCCTTTATGGAAGAGTGGCAAGAAGAAAGCCATTTCTCAAAGATATCCATAAAAAGTCTCGTCTAAAGTTTGCCACGAGCTACCTGGGAGACACACCAAACATGTGGAAGAAGGTGCTCTGGTCCGATGAAACCCAAATCCAACTTTTTGGCCACAATGCAAAACGATATGTTTGGCGTAAAAGCAACAGAGCTCATCACACTCAACACACCATCCCCACTGTCAAACATGGTAGTGGCAGCATCATGGTTTGGGCCTGCTTTTCTTCAGCAGGGACAGGGAAGATGGTTAAAATTGAGGGGAAGATGGATGCAGCCAAATACAGGACTATTCTGGATGAAAACCTGTTGAAGTCTGCAAAAGACCTGAAACTGGGACGGAGATTTATCTTCCAACAAGACAATGATCCCAAACATACAGCAAAATCTACAAAGGAATGGTTCACAAATAAACGTATCCAGGTGTTAGAATTGCCAAGTCAAAGTCCAGGCCTGAATCCAATCGAGAATCTGTGGAAAGAGCTGAAAACTGCTGTTCACAAACGCTCTCCATCCAACCTCACTGAGCTCGAGCTGTTTTGCAAGGAAGAATGGGCAAGAATTTCAGTCTCTCGATGTGCAAAACTGATAGAGACATACCCCAAGCGACTTGCAGCTGTAATCGCAGCAAAAGGTGGCTCTACAAAGTATTAACACAAGGGGGCCGAATAATTTTGCACGCCCCACTTTTCATTTTTTTATTAGTTAAAAAAGTTTAAACAATCCAATAGATTTCGTTCCACTTCACAATTGTGTCGCACTTGTTGGTGATTCTTCACAAAAAATAAAAATTTTATATCTTTATGTTTGAAGCCTGAAATGTGGCAAAAGGTTGAAAAGTTCAAGGGGGCCGAATACTTTCGCAAGGCACTGTATATGTATATATAGATCTATATATATATATATATATATATATATAGATATATATAGATATATATATGTGTATATCTATCAAATACACTGCCACTAACTGAATAACATGCCTGCTTAATCTAACTCAAGCTATCTCTCTGTCCACGCCAACAACACTACACACAGCCGCTCTGTAAGCAGGCTTATATAGTGTGGGGCGTGGACTTAGTGCCTCTGAGCCATGATTGGCCAAAGGCACCCTGCCTTTGGTCAATTATGGCTCTGTCAGCAGAGCGCTCTGTTATTGGCCAAAGAATGCAGGCCAGGTGCATGCTTTGGTCAATCATCATACAGCAATGCACTGCAATCTTGCAGTGCATTATGGAGCATTCCGTGGCAATCAAATTTTCCACGAATGCCCCTTAATGTTCGCTGTTCGGCGAACGGGCGAACACCCGATGTTCGAGTCGAACTTATGTTCATCCCGAACATCGTGCTTATCCCTAATAATAAAGTTGATAGTACCTTCACCCGGGAAAGGGCCTCTGTGAACAGAGGAGATTATTTTCCTGGGAAATCAACCACTAATCTACTCAAAGTAATTGGGAGCAGTAGAACTACTGCAACTAGCATATAACACTAACCATATGTATATGTATAGTGTAGCACTAACCCCCGAAGGACCTGCATATATTTTCATTTGGGCCTGTACTCCGCCTCACCACCCCCAATGATTTTACTCAGCCCCTTGACACAACTATGGTGCAGTGTTAATGTGGAGCAGGAACTTAAAGACAATTCCACAATATGTAATATAATATACCTTTTGTCTTTACCTTTAACCTCCAGCTCCACACAATAGTACTTAAACAAGAATAGGATTTTACTATATCTGCTTTTGTGATAATGATTTAATGATTACAGCCGTTGTACTGTCAGACCAATGTAGTGTGACAGCCAACAGATTTAGTTCACAACAGTACTACACAAATAAAAATTGTTTGTATTAACCTCTTAGAAATGCGTCTATAAAATGGGACCAATGGCAGGATGAAACTGACTTCACTATGAGCACCGTCCTCCTCTCAGCACGCTCTGTTTATGTAAAAGAGACAATCGATATTTTAATAAAGCCTAGCACAATTGCTAGGGAGCTCCCACTGTTATATAATTACAATAATGCTGAAGAGAAACAAAATGCAAGGCCTTGCATTAAAAGAGGCAGTCCTTCTTTTCTTCTGTCTTCTGTCTTCTGCTAGCTATGTGTAGGTTAAATTGTAATCCAGTGGTTAACAAAACTCGGGTCAGAGCTATAAATGCAAGTGTGTAAAACTGCGTCAATGAAACTTTGGGAAGGAGCCCTCTCACCCAACCAGATCTGCAGAGTAGAACAGTTCTGCTCCGATGCACGCGGTCCTGTTTCTTCCCAGTTACCACTGCTATGGCGTTCTGCTCCGCTCAGCAAGATGTTCTGGGGCCTTCAGGTGGTTCCGATGGGCTTCTCTGGATCCTTCCCAGTTCTGCCTCCCCGTCTGTCCAGCTCACTGAGGTGCAACAGGCTCATTGATCGGGTCGCTCCGCAATGGGTTTAGGCCGCGCTCCTCTGGATACCTCCACACAGATCCTCACAGGCAGGCCATGTGTCCAAAGAGACCCAAGATGGCTGCGCTGAGCCTTTTTATAGCCTTCCCAGCATGCCATTCTGTACTGAGTCCTGCTGGGTAAATCACACAGCATGCTGGGTTGGTAGGTAGTTGTGGAAAGTAAATAAAAGTCACTCACTCTGATATTCTACAAAGAGAAAAAAAATAAAATAAAGTCCATTCACCAATTCGGCCACTAGATGGTGCCACATATTAATATATAACACTGTTCATAAGTTAACATTGCATCATATCAATAGGCAGATATGCTGGCGCTACAATAGTTTTTGCCCTGTTTATTTTTGTGGACACTGTACAGCACCTGTAAATAGATTTGTAAATCGTGCCAATAAACACTGCAATGTTTGTCACTACATCGCTGGACTGGTATCTGTGTCTGAAAGTGTGCTTACTCCAGGGAGCTTTGTACCTGCTACCTATCCCCAGTCCACTATATATATATATATATATATATATATATATATATATATATATATATATATATATATATATATATTCAAGTCCCGGTCCTCTCCAGGCCTAATGGTGACCTCCAGAGTCAGGGACAGCTGACATTCTTCTGTGTAGATTGGGTACGGGGCATGGTGGGTGTGATGCAAGTTAGATTAATGGGTGTCAGACACTTCTTGAATGCAAAGAGATTTATTGTCTTTTAAACAGAACTGTGGGAGAGAGGTTTAGGGTCAAGACACCCTTTAGTAGGTGCAATATTAATTTAACAGACTCCGAGACTTCTATAGGTAGACAGCCACGCAGGGAAAGGCATCCAGCAAGACACCACATCTGCATGAGTAAGACCGCTGTCTCCTATGGCAACTATCTTGAAACAGTTTCTAACAAAGGTTGTAATGAACTTATTCACTTCTTCTACAATCTCCTATTGTAGATCTTCACTCAACTGAGCTCCCAGTCTTTCCACTGCCACTTAATCCCCTAAACTCTTCCAATCTTCTCATTCAGTATCTTCCTCAAGCGTCACCCCCGCATCCCTGCTGGGTCCCTAGCTTGGCACTCACAGATACGCCTCAAGCGTCACCCCACTAGACTGCTCGGTCCCTGGCTTGGCACACAATATTGCTCTGCAAGCATCACCTCCACTGGCTGGGTCCCTGGCTTGACATCTAATGAAGTTTCCCAATTCTTCACTGTCCCTGGCTGGTGAGAATACTGCTCTGGTACTTGCTTCAGCTACTCACAGTGGCCCCTGGTAGTAAGGTGGATGCAAACAATAAAAAACCGCGCTAAAAAATGATAAAGGAGTCCATATTACAGTCCTATAATCATGAATGCATAGTCCCAATGTTGATCCGGGTCAAAATTTTCTCCACGCAAAATAGTGATGGATAAACACAATCAGCAAAAACACTCCAACTTCAGTTGTGCTTACCAGAAGTAAGTTTGTAAGGGCGAGTGGCTTAAACCCAGCCTGGGCCTTTAGATGTATACTCCAGATGGAACAGGAGAGGCGCCCTCATCCCGTGTATTCACAGATATAGTGCAAAAAAATATAAAAATATATATAGTGTAATATTGTTTTAACATATACCACACCAAACAAAAAAAAGGGGTGACCACCCACAAAAACCTTAAATCACGTGTGATCATAAATCCTACGCTGAGTAGCTAGGACAGTGGGGTGAGTGTCATGCAATCATGCACACACAAGTGAAAGAAGAAAAATAATAGATAAAAACAAAATATCAAAAAATGAATAAAATGTGAATACAACGACTTCCAAATCTGCTTACCAGATATAGGATAAGTAGTCGGCATATAAAGATACTCCAGGTGAAAAAAAGTATAAATATATGGAAAATAGGAAAGCTTATGTCCAGTGATAAACACAATAGTGATGCAAGCTGCTTACCAGAGGGCTAACCCTCATATGCAGATATGTGGAAACACGAGAACCGCCACCAGAGGATAAATAAGGCAAACCTTCAGGGTTGTCCCCTTACCAGACAGAAAGGACACATAAGGCAGATGTAATATGTTCACAACATCACTTCCAACCGAAATGGTATGTCACGTCTTGTCCTCTCCGTCCAAGCTCAGCGGCCTTCCTCTCGGCCCTCTTTCGAATCCATCTCTACCGAATGAGGAACAGAACTCAAGGTTCAAACCAGCTGTCTGTTTTCTTTTTTTGCCTCTATTTCTGTGATGCACAAAAATTCCCAGAATCCTTCTGTGAAGCAGGTTCTTGATAAGTTCTCTCCACACTGCGCACACGTATCCCTCGCCCGGAACCTTTCTGTCTTGTAAGGTGGATGGTCCCTTAGAGGCGACAGCTTCCCCTCTACCTCAGACCATGACAGGTCCTCCAGCCGGCTGAACCGTCACTTCTGGTTGGACTGCAATCCGCAATCCCAACCCTGCAATGCTCTCTTGCTACTGAATAGGCCCTCAGACAGCCTAGCAGCCAGATGTCCCTTAGGCTCTGGCCTAGCAGCCTGGGGCAGCACAACACAGGTCCACCCAAACAGCCGTTCAGGTGGCACAGAACCCTGAACACCTGACCTCACCCAAATAAAAAGACTCTTTAAGCAGGCCAAGGGACCCAAGAAAATTTCTGCTCATTGGCTAAGACACCCCATTCATTCCTAATCTGTCCTTGCAGTGCCCTTGTCTTATCTAATGTCACTAGATACCCGGCCATCTAGTAACAGAAGAGAGAAGTGGAGCAACTCCAGAATTAGGGTGAAATCAATTGATCTCCTATCAATTGGCTATAGCAACCATCTCTTGGCAAATAAATTTACTAGTAACCCTGCCTAAACATCAGGGTGCTACATATAGATATGTATATCTATATCTCACACACATCACATTTAAAACTTTTCCAAATAGCAAGGCATGTGTGGTTACAAAGCAACAGTTTTGAGCTTGCTTCAGCTCTTCCTCTATAATGTCACATGCTTGGTGTTGCATTATCAAGATACAGAGAGTATTACAACTGGCAATGCAAAAAGAAAAACAATTAAAGGAAAAAACAGAAGAGAAAATAAAATATATCCAACAGTAAATACACTGTACATTCTATTATTAAACACATAGTCTGTGGATCTATTATACTTCTTTATAATCAAGTATAAATTATCTGTTGCAAAACCGTCTGGGTGGTGCTACATGTTTTATAACCATGTACTTGAGTTGGGATGCTATGCTAAATGTGAATATTCAACAAAGTATGCCTGGTAATTCTGTTTTATTTTATTCCTAATGGAATATTTATAACTAGCAATACATTCCTTTGCTTTCTGTCTGGTTTTTCCCACATAATATAGGCCACACCATTGATTTTGTAAATTACATATGAAGCCTGACATATTTAATATCCATTGATATTTATTTAATTTTCCTTATGTGGATGATTTAAGGTGGGAATTTATTATTATCTCTGACTTGTACCTTGTAGGCCTATAATAAGGCTTACCTTTAGGTACTGTAAATATCTCCTAAACGTGCACCGTTTAGGAGATATTTACTGTATATGCAGCCGATGATGTCATCAGCGCATGCGCTCTGAAGGAACGGCCACCCTGTCTCTGATACTAAAAAGGTTTGTCCCTCAACTATTTTACTTTGATGATCTGCCTGAAAATTTCAGTTCCTCTCCTGCAAGATTTCAGTGGTACATTCTGAAATTCTAAAACATTTGATTGGAAAATGGGGAGATGTGTTACAAATGGGATGTGCTTATCAGTTGTCCCTGGATGTTTATGGTAGATCTTTGATTCATCTCTTTACTATCTCAGGACAGCCTCTAGCATTTAATTTATTCTCCATGTCTTTAAAAAAATTCTCCCCTTGTACCTCATTACTGATTATTCTTTCAAACCATTTAAGTTGGCTACTAGAGATCGATTTCATCATAATTGGAAAGTGAAAACTCCTAACGTGTAGCGGTTGGTTTACAATATGTAGGCTTGGGAGTGCCTCCATAGCAAGAGGCTTGCTATGGAGGGCACTCGGCTGGCAGGGGGGAAGAGCCAGGAATGCTGGCAGGGGGTCCCAAAAAAAAAGAGGATCAGGGCTGCTCTGTGCATAACCATTGCACAGAGCATGTAATAGGGCGTACACACGGTCGGACTTTGTTCGGACATTCCGACAACAAAATCCTAGGATTTTTCTTCGACGGATGTTGGCTCAAACTTGTTTTGTCTACACATGGTCGCACAAAGTTGTCGGAATTTCCGATCGCCAACCACGCGGTCACGTACACCACGTACGACGAGACTACAAAAGGCCGGTTCAGAACCAAGCGCGGCACCCTTTGGGCTCCTTTTGCTAATCTCGTGTTAGTAAAAGTTTGGTGAGAGACAATTCGCGCTTTTTCAGACTCGTGGTTTTCAGATCGTTTTCTGCTGTTCAGTTTGTGCTTGTGGGTTTGTATCTGCTCTTCAGTGCGTGCAAGCAAGTTCCGGGTGACTTAGTCATTGTATTCTTGTTCGTTCGTTACTGTTTTTCAGGTCGCTCTTCACAGGCCTTGCTGTTCTTCAGTGCGTTCTGTTACTTCGTTCTGAGCAGCCAACCGTTTTCTAGCCATGTTGCGTATGCGTACTCCTCATAGAGTTCGTGCTGTGCGGGGGCTTGGTGTTGGGGTCCTGACCTTGACACAAGTCCAGTCCATGAACAGGGTGGGGAGGAGTTCTTGGACCAAGAATTGGTTGCTTCAGCGTGACCAGTTCTCTCATATGCCTTTGCTCCGTGAGATCCGTGAGAATAATCCTGATGATTTCAGGAACTTTCTCAGGATGACGGACCCCGTGTTTCACCGTCTGTTGGCTTCGCTGACCCCTTATATTAGCAGGCAGGATACCTGCATGAGGCAAGCCATCACTCCGGAGCAGAGGTTGGTCGCTACCCTGCGGTATTTGGCGACAGGGAGAAGCCTGCAGGACCTCAAGTTCTCGACAGGCATCTCCCCCCAGGCTCTGGGGATCATTATCCCAGAGACCTGTTCTGCCATCATCCAGGTCCTGCAGAAGGAGTATATGAAGGTAAGATTTTTTTCTTTTAATAACACATTTTATTGTATTGAATGTTTGCTAATATCTTGTATTTCTTTCCTCATTCCCTAATTACCATGATTGTAATATGCTGTGAATGTCCCCTTTGTTCTCATGCATGCTGGATTTTTATGTAATTATTATTTTAGGTCCTTCATACATATTTTCCCTTCAATAACCTCCCCAGCATGGTGTCTCCTGGCCCTATATTCACCTCATGTAGTCACTTAACAATGTATTTTTTCTGCTCCATAGTAGTGCTTTACCCCAAACTCCCCCTAAAATGTTTAGAAATGTTATTTTTGCTTTAAATTCAGGCAGAGTACCAGAGGCTTTTTTTTGTGGTGTCCCCAAATAATTTTTAGTAACCCTCCCTCCCCCCAACTGCTAAGTCAGCTGATCCCAATTCTCTATCTATCCTCAATCATCTATCTGCTGACTTTGCCAAACCCATACATACTATACCCACCTCTTTAGTGCTCAGATTTATGGATGAATTCCCCAAAGCATGTAGTGCAAGGGCCTGCCTGTATACTTTCAAATGGTACTGTTTCAAGTTTTTCTATCCTATTATTATCTTGATAGGTAATAGCAGAATGTCCAAATGTCCTCAAATGTGTACAGTGTGTATTTATATCTTTGTATTATGACACTTCTTACCTGTCCAGTGGTCTGCCAATAGTGTAATTAAGGAGGGGCTGTTCCAAGTAATACCCTGTATTTAGGCATTCATCTCTCAATGAAGTGAAGAGGGTTACCTGTCCAAGATTTCCACACACCCCCTATAATGTTAGAAATGGCCCATGAGAGGGGGGGAGGGGGAATATGATAGGTGTACCTTATACTTTGGCGTTGTTAAATTCCCCTTAATAAATGCTATCTGGAGGTTGCCCCATAATGTTTGTGTCTAATCTGCTTGCCATGTTTCTGAGAAAAAATAGTAATGTTTATTGTTTTTTCCTCAACAGTTTCCTTCCACGCCACAGGAATGGCAGACTGTGGCCTCCCACTTTGCCGAGCGGTGGGACTTTCCTAACTGTGGAGGGGCAATTGATGGGAAATACGTCCACATCATCCCACCACCCAACTCGGGGTCGTACTATTAAAATTACAAGGGGTTCAATAGTATAGTGATGTTGGCGGTGGTGTCGGCTAATTACGACTTCCTGTATGTGGACGTGGGGAAGAATGGCTGGATGTCCGATGGTGGAGTCATCGCCCAGACTGAGTTTTACAGGCGTCTCCAGAATGGCAGCTTGGACTTGCCAGCTCCAGAGCACAATGTTGAAGGACTCCCATTTGTGTTCGTTGCTGATGAAGCGTTTGCGCTGGGGGACCACCTGATACGGCCATTCCCATTGAGGACCCTCACCCCAGAACAGAGGGTTTTTAATTACCGGCTGGCCAGAGCCCGAAGAGTGGTGGAGAACACATTTGGAATCCTGGCCAGCCGGTTCCGCCTATTTATGACACCCATCCATATGGCAGAGTATAAACTGAACCATATTATACTTGCGTGCTGTGTTCTCCATAACTTTTTAAGGAAACATTCGGCCAACTATGCTGGTTCAGTTGGGCCTGAGGCCGGAATGATACATCAAACCACACTGACGGCGCTTGAAAGTGGCCGTCCTGGCTTGCCCTCCCTGAGTGCCCGTGATGTCCGGTTACGCTACCTGGAGTTCTTTGCGGGTAGGGGGGCTATCAATATGCCAGCAAATCTGTGAAGCCTTTTTATAATAAAACAAAAAAAGAAATTCTTTGTGGACATTTACTGCTTGTGTTTGTTTTAGCTGACCCTGACAGAAATGTGTTGAGTCCAGAAAATGTCGTGATTGTGTAATCTTATTATACAAAGCACTGTTGGCTGTTATTTACTAAATGCAAAAACACATTTCACTACAAGTGCACTTGCAACTGCACTGAACCTGCACTTGTAGTGCAAAGTGGATTTGCCCTTAGGAAATAACCGCTAGACATGTGCACACTGAAATATTTCGTTTCAGAATTTCGTTTTCGTCCGAAAAATAAATTTATTTAGTTACTCCCGAAATTCGTTTTTATTTATTTTGTTTTTCGTTCAAAATTGCATTCGTCCGAAAATCCAAATTAAGGTCGAATCTGTCATTGAAAGCTTATGGTGTCTGTCGAATGTTCAAAGAAGATTTGACGGAGCAGCTAAACTGTACGACGCCGTATAGTTTACCTGCTCGGTCGAATCTTCTTAGAACTTTCAACAGACACCATAAGCCAAAGTACGTGTGTGCTTAGTTCTAGCTATTTTACTGCTCCTCCTCTTTGGTTACAATCAGCCAATAACATTCATCATCATCATTATTTTTATTTATCTTTTCTCCCCTATGTCGAATCTTTTCTCCCCTACGTCGAATCTTTCTCCCCTACGTCGAATCTTTTCTCTCTATGTCGAATCTTTTCTCTCTATGTAGAATAATCTTGGACTAAAAGAGTTAAACTTAGGCACATTCGACCACAGGTTTGATGGACACAGATTGTTATTGTCATCATCATGTCGAATCTCCTATCTATATCGAACTGTTGTAGCAACGAAAACGAAAAAAAAAAGCATTTGTTTATGTCGGATCTTTCGTTTTTCGGATTCTGCACTTTCGTTATCGTTTGTTAAAACGATAACGAAAATACCTGAAATTCGGACGAAAATGCATTCGGACAAAAACGAATGCACATGTCTAATAACCGCCATTTTCGCAGAAAACAGCAATTACATCACCCCAAAAGTGTTGTAGTGTTGAGACAATAATCCACACATTCTTGATTAACCAACTTTTTTATACCTGCACAATCACATGTGCATTTACCAAAGGTTTTTAAAACAAACCAACATATTTGTTGTATAACAATTTTTGGAGTAGCATTATCAAAAATCGAAATGTCCATTTAAGATAAAACAGGCCTGTGTAAAACCAACAAGAAAGCCAAAAAACTTGAACTTACAAAGTTCACATTATGTAAAACCTGAAGGCTATATCAGACATCAGTATTTAGGAACTGGGTTTGATATAGCGTTCAGATGGGGGGAAATCACCCCTGGAAAAGCCAAATTTGGAAGATGCACACCAATTTACGAATGTCAACATGTGCTAGCTGCCATCACGGGGGATAAAGGGATGTGTTTTGGGGAGCAAGCCCTTCCTCACCGCTACTTTATAATTGAGGAAGGGTTTGCACCCCCAAAACGCGTCCATTGATCTCCCGTGATGGCAGATAGCACATGTTGGCACACTGTGTGCATCCTCCAAATTTGGCTTTTCAAAACATTGCAAAAAGATTTAAAAGATTGGACCACAATCCAAAAAGTGATTTTGTGGGGTTTTAAATTCGCCCCAAAACATCAATGATGTTATTATTTTTTTGAATCAGATCATTTATTTTTTTCTGGATGTTTTGCAATTCGACATTACACAACATGATCTCCCTGATCAGGATCTGGGCACTTTCTGATGTGAAAGGATCTGGATCACGATCACCTAAAAAGAGAGAAACAAAACAAAAACAGGTATCAAAAATCTGCCACCATCCATCTCTTACCTGAGCCTGTGGTCGCAGACACTCACCTGTTGTGGTGCCAATTTCCACCACATCTTCTTCTTCCTCCTGCTCTTCTTGGGTTGGGGGTATTTCCCCTTCTTCCATAGGTGGGGGGTCTGTGGTCTCCTCGGATGAGGGGTGTCCTCCGAGTCTTTTCTCCCCTATGTAAAACAAAAATGGTATAATTAGCACACAGATATTTGATGGCAGAACTAGAAATAGGAAACATTGCTTGGAAGTGGGGTAGAATTGTCTATTTTAGCCGAGTTCCAATATGTATTTTTTTTATTGCCCTTTGTCAAGCTGCAATACTTCACCTGTTTGGTACAAGCTTCACAGATGTAGACCCCCCTATAGTATACACTGGAGCACCTGTGTGCCCCCCCTAATAAAAATGGTGTTCTGGGGTCCCACAATAGTGCTCCAGTGTCCAGATGTGAAAACAGCTGCTCAGTGTCCTCTCCTTACACACAATCTAGTTTGCATTTCATTGGAGTAACAAAGCCATCTACACAAACAATTATTTGGCATCCAAGTAGGCCCAAAAAAA
This sequence comes from Lithobates septentrionalis, assembly GCA_037952835.1. NCBI lineage: Eukaryota > Metazoa > Chordata > Amphibia > Anura > Ranidae > Lithobates > Lithobates septentrionalis. Next base: position 2,059,704 of record JBBDGP010000501.1, read on the forward strand.
TGTGGGAAAATGCATATGGCCTAAACAATGGTGTTTTAGAGGCCGAAAGAAAAATGTTTGATACGAACGAATAATGGGCCCATGAACATTAAAGTTGCCCTTTGAAACGTTACAATTAAGAAAAGAATATGGAGCAGCACGAACGGAATAAAGACAGAAAGAATAGGAACACAGCACAACTACTTACTTTTTTGCAGCACTCTCCGGATCTTTCGGTACTGCTCTGGCTCTCTTAATTTCAGGTCCGACCACCGCTTCCTGAGCTGATCTTTCGATCTTCATACCCCGAAATTCTTGTGAAGACTTTTGACCACTTTCGCCATGATCTTGGCCTTTCTGATATTGGGGTTGGGGTAAGGCCCATACTTTCCGTCATAGTCGGACTTCTTCATGATGTCGACCATCTCCAACATCTCACCAAAGGACATATTTGTGGCCTTAAAATGTCTCCTAGTGGATCGGGATGTGTCCAGGTCCGGGCTTTCCTCCTCCTCCTCCTCGTTCCTGTAATTATCACGCACCTGCTGTGACTCCGCCATGTGCTCTTCCCCCACTGCGCCAAACGAAAAGGGGCGGGGAATAGAATAGAAAGAACGTCAGGGGCGGGCGGAGTTACATGCATGCACAGTGTATATAAAGCGTAACACACGTGCGTATTACGTACGATCTGTGAGCGGAGGAAGGAGCATTGGACGCGCCGATTGTAAGAACGAAGGTAAGAGACAAACTTGTGCCTAAACTGCTTCTACATTGAGGCCTATATTGTAACAAGATTAGGAGAGTTTTGTCTGACATTAGGCTTTGTCTTGTGTTGTGTCTTGCAGTGAACATGGATATGCTACTGAAAGACAATGACTTCATGTCAGTATTCCTAGATATGTTAAGGGAGCTGCCCTGTCTGTGGGAGATTAAACACCCCCATTTCAAGAACCAAGCAAAGAGGAAGGCAGCACTGGCGCAATTGTGTGAAATTGTGAAGCAGGTGATCCCCACGGCAGACATCACCTATTTAAAGAAATTAATAGGTGGCCTGAGGAGTACATATCTAAGGGAGCTCAAGAAGGTCCTGGATTCACAGATATCCGGAGAAGCGGATGACATCTATGTCCCCAGGATGTTGTACTACGGCAGACTGCATTTTCTGGCAGGCCAGACTGAACCCAGGCCATCCCTCTCCAGTCTTCCTTCCACGCTTCCTTCCCCCCCAGCTGAGGCTTCTGACGCCCAACCTGGGCCTTCCAGGCCGCATGTGGAGGAGCCCAGATTGAGCCAGGTATAGCATTCCTCTAAATATTTCTGCTTGTCCAATCAATGATGTTAACTAGATGTTAGTTGGGAGTACTAATTTAGGATTGTGATTGATGAAGCAAAAACTAAAACCATGTCCCTTTTTCATACACAGGGAAGTCTCAGCCAGGAGGTGGCCGGGCCGAGCCGGCTGGCTGATATGCCGGTCCCTCCACCCCCCCTGAAAAGAGAAAGTGGCAGTAGGAGGAGTGCCCTAGAGGAGGCTGGCAGAGGACTCTTTTGGAGAGCTACAGAGGTCCTGGGAGCACGACAGACCGTGGAGGAGGACATTGCTGCCATCATTGCCTATAAAATGCAGAGGATGGAGGAGGGACAACAAGTCATGTGTGAGTCCCTCATATTGGAGGCTCTTAACAAAGCTATGAGGGGCCAAATTACAGCTCAGACACACCTTTGCGATGGTCCTCCTCCTCCTCCTGCAGGTCCTCCTCCTTCTCCTCCAGGTCCTCCCAGTCCTCCTCCTCCTCCAGGTCCTACTCCTCCTCCTGCCACATCTCCAACAGCACAGCCACAGCCCGGAAGGAAGCGTGGAAGGAAGACCAGAAAGTGAGGACCCTGGATCCAGTCTGGTCGGCCAAAAAATGCAGCCTCTTGTGGTACCACAGCCTGGGGACACAGATGTCATCTGCTGCTATCCGGATCTCTGCGAATTCTGGACCAGACTGCCCTCCCTTACATATGGACTCCTCAGGCCACCAATTTTGATGTTTAAGAATTGATGTCTGCCGTGGGGGTCCCAGGCTTCGCTAATTTCTCCTGTTTATCCAGTGTTGCCTTCCTCTTTGTTTGGTTCTGAGCCCTTAATAAAGGAATTTTTGTTTGGAATTATACTCTCCTATGTGTTTTACTTCAAAAAGGACAGTTTGTTTGTGAGGATTCAGGTACATTTCAAAAATACAATGTGAAATGAACAAGGGACACCAACAACAAACAATCTCCTTGAGATTAAATAATAAAAGATATCAATGGTGTTGGGGTAACTTGACACATAAAACACACACAAAAATATTCTGGAGTAAAAATAAAAATAACATTGAACAAAGAACAGCCTTTGAAAAAATACAAACATTAAATAAATAAAAAAAAAGGCTTAAAATCCCCCCCAAAAAAAAAAAAAAATTATGTCAGATGTGACAACTAATAACAATATATTCAGGGAATACCAATAAAAAAAACAAAAATAAAACTTTGTGAGAAGTGTGTGTGAATATGAGCAGCAAAACTACTTAATTCTTCTCACATTATAAAGAAGAAGAGAGTGCGCTGTATTAAACCATTTTTAACATTGCAGCGTGACGAAAGTGCTGTATCCATTGCGAACGCTAAGTTTACCAGAACGAGCTGTTCCGTGCCGGAATTTCTTCTGAGCATGCGTGGCACTTTGTGCGTCGGAACAGGCCACACACGGTCGGAATTGACGCGATCGGATTTTGTTGTCGGAAAATTTTATCTCCTGCTCTCCAACTTTGTGTGTCAGAAAATCCGATGGAAAATGTCCGATGGAGCCCACACACGGTCGGAATTTCCGACAACACGCTCCGATCGGACATTTTCCATCGGAAAATCCGACCGTGTGTACGGGGCATTAGTATAACATGTTTGTTTTTTGTTCTTTTTTAGAATCACTTTAAGATGGTCATCAAACTCTCCCAGAGATTGTGTGTTACCCCTATAAGGGGTAGATTTCACCTGTGAAGCGATACCAGCAAATTAAGTAGTTGATCATGAACAACAACTCTCAATCATTTTCATAAATGCATTGGATTATGGGAGAGTGACCTGCCATCCCATTGCACCCTTTAATTGCAGATAGTACTAATCCTTAGGCCCCCTTCACACTGGAGCGGGGGTGGTGTCGGCAGTAAAGCGCCGCTATTATTAGCGGCGCTTTACCGGCGTTTTAGCGGCTGTATTCGGCCGCTAGTGGGGGCGGTTTTACCCCCCGCTATGGGCCGAGAAAGGGTTAGAAAACACCGCAAAGCGCCTCTGCAGAGGCGCTTTGTCGGTGGTATAGCTGCGCTGCCCCATTGATTTCAATTGGCAGGAGCGGTGAAGGAGCGGTGTATACCACTCCTTCACCGCTCTGAAGATGCTGCTAGCAGGACTTTTTTTTCCCGTCCTGCTAGCGCACCGCTCCAGTGTGAAAGCCCTCGGACTTTCACACTGGAGACACAGCAGCGGCTGTTTCGGGTCAGTTTGCAGGCGTTATTGTTAGCGCAATAGCACTTGCAAACAGCCCCAGTGTGAAAGGGGTCTTAAAAAAAAAAAAACAAGCACCATTTTCAGCAGAGTCACCAAAAAGCTGTAATCTGTGCACACGCTTCCAATAAACCCAGATATGGTTGTAGACCCAGCCCATTTTCCATGGAAGTAGATAGACTAGCTATATCCCAAATGACAATAATGGACTTTTCTGGAGATGAACGCACTGAATCCACACTTGCCAATAAAAGTCTCCCTAGGGGTGTTGAGGGGTCCTTGTAAACTTATGTATATAACATTGTCAGAGGTAAATAGAAAACACCGCGCTAACCAGTAAAATGAATGAAAGCTGCTGCATACAGTTTGACAAAAACAACAAAATAGGCATATGGAAAAATGCAGCGCATGTACAAATGAATATAGGTCTTTAAAATGGTGAAACAGTCAAGAAATAACTAATTGACCACAGGTGCCTTGAAACACAAACGTCCATAGATGGATGTAAATGTCCAACCGCACAGGAGGTATAAGTACTCCAAGGGGTGGTGATGGTCTGATGGTTGTCAGAAAACACCTGGCATCATACAGCGACTTCCCAACCGAGAAACCGGGTCCCAATGGGTCATTCAGAGAAAGTGCAAAAAAAGCCTCTTACCAGATCCTGTGGATTCCCATGTCAGCGACAGGGAATCGCATGCGCAGTTTGTCACAAATGACGTGGAATGGGAGCTCAGGAATCGCCAATCTCTTGGATTGTGGTCTGTATGGATCTCGGCCGGCAACCGGATGGGTCCTCACAACGAACCGTCCTCACACCGAACCGTCCCAGCATGCATCAGAAGTTTCACAAACGGTCCCCCGAAAGGAGCAGTTGGAGGGACTGGATCTCATGCGGTAAATGTGGAAACAAAAAGAATGTGCCTCCACATGGTGCAGATAAAAAATGGTGTTTTTATTGACAAAAACGACCATACACAAATAAAAGCGTGATCACGGTGGATAAAAACAAATGGGCAACAAAGAGAGTGGTGTATGTACCCGACGCGTTTCGACCTAGGGGTCTTCAACAGGGGCATAGACCACTCACTCCAAGTTGCCAAATATATATAATAAAATTATTTAGAGAAGGACCAATCACAAGGGCTGAAAAAACAGGAGATTGGATTGGGTGAATACAATCACATGACTTGCTTGAATGTCTAGACATAAAGATCATACACAATTTCTATATAAATAAATGAATGACATTAAGGTGAAGCTCAGGAGACTGTATAAAGGTCTACAAGCAGAAAAATATATCACTCTATGATCTCTCTAACAAAAATAAAGCATTTAAAGATTAAATGAAAACAGCACTCCTCTGCTGACAGTCCAGCAGAATGTACCGCCCTGTCAGCCAGAGGAGCCAATCCTCAATAAGAAGACAAAAGGTGTTAAATAAAGCTGACCAATAGGCCGCTATGTATGAGCCGGCCTCTATCCCTGAACGCCCACATGACCAGTCTGTGTGGGAAATGATGTCACGTCCGTGGGCGTGTCTGACGTCTCCCTCTCACATGACTCCCTGGGCCAATCAGAGAGCAAACATCCCACTCAACTCTGCTGTACGTACAATCCGTACACCGCAGAGGGATGGGACTTAAATAAATACACGTAGCGTCCCGGCAATGCAATCCAGCAAGCAACGGACGCTGAATGAGACAAAACGCCATCTCTATGGTGTCTGTGTAAAAAAGTGTGTTATGCAGCAGACCGAGACCCGATGACCCGGAAGTGTGCATAGAACTCCAGTGAACCCGAAGTGTATTGGAAGTGGGGACACATATAGTGAAATATAATGTGTTGGGAAATGACTAGCTGAGGTGGAATCGCATAAATGTGTAAAAAAATACTGGAGTGACATGTGTGAATGTCTCTTAAGGTCCATGTGTGTTAGGTGGGACTGAAATAAAAAATTAAAAAATTGAAAAATTATGTGAACACAAAATCTCCAAAACGCACATTGTAAAATGTGTTAAAATGAATCTATATGTGGAGGAAATGTGTAGATTTGTAAAGTGACCCAAATATCTGATAGTTATCCCTATGATCACTTGACTGTAAAGAATCATCAGCATAGACCGAATGGGTCAATTTGGATTGGACCAATTTCAATTGGGTGAATAGATAACCCTCTAAGGTGCACCATATATAAACTGTGTACCAGCTTGTGAATATAGGTGAAAAAAAAAGGGAGAGGGGGAGGGGGAAAAAATGTTGGAATAATGAAAATAAAAAAATATATAAAAATGTTAATAAAGAGAGGGAGGGACATGCATAGAGATGTGGAAGGAATTTAGGATTGGTTGTTAAAGGAGTTGAGGTCCCACTCCACGTTTAAACCTAACGGGAAATAGGACCTCAACTCCCATATCCAATAAGTCTCGAGGCGTGACACTCCTCGGAGGCGGGACTCACCTCTCCAATGTGGGACAAATTTGTCGATCACCTGGAATAAAGTCCCGGTAGGGTCTTTATTATGGTGTTCCAGATAATGCCGGGGTACTGTATGTTTGTCCTTGCCTTTCTTGATACCTGCCACATGTTCATTGACTCGTATAGAGAAAGTTCTGATGGTACGCCCAACATACTGTTTGTGGCAGGGGCAAGTAATGAGGTAGACAATGTATTGTGATGTACAAGTTGTGAAGTGTTTCATCTGGTAAGTGAGGGAGGTGACTGTGGATTGGAAAGTGGTACTTTTTTGTCTGCCTCGAATGTTGTGGAGGCAGACATTGCATCTACGGCAGGGGTAATAACCCTGACATTCCTGAAAAAATGAAACTCTTTTGGGGGGGTCTATTATATTCGGAGCAATCTGTCCTTGAATGGACCGTGCTCCCCTGAATACAACAGCCGCCCGCTCAGGAAGAACTGACCCCAGTAGATTATCATTTAAAAGTACCTTCCAGTGCTTTTTGAATATAGCTTTTACTTGTTTGGACTGAATGGAGTGAGTGGTAAAGAAAGCCCATTTGTGCCTAGGTTCAGCTGTGGATTTGGGGCGTTCTGTCAAGGTGGATTCTCTATCAGTGGATAGTGCCCTATTGAGTTCCTCGTCTAGATGTCTGGGATCATAACCTTTTTCAATAAATCGATCTCTCAGAACTAGCGATTGTGACTGGAAATCAATAGCATTGGTACAGTTGCGTCGTAGTCTCAAAAATTGGCTACGGGGAACAGACTTGAGCCACTGCTCCTGATGGCAACTGTCAATGGGAATGAATCCGTTCCGGTCGGTGGCCTTGAAATACGTGCGGAACTCCAAATGTTTGTCCACCACAAATATTTCAAGGTCCAAAAAATGTACACTGGTAGAGCTGGCCTCATAGCTCAAAGATATTCCTCTATCATTAGAATTGAGACTAGTCATGAAACTGTCAAGTGATGTACGGTCACCATCCCATAGGAAGAGGATGTCGTCTATGTACCTGGCCCAGAGGATCAACTCGGATCTCTGGGCCGCATAGACGACATCCTCCTCCCACTGGGCCATGAAGAGGTTGGCGAGGCTGGGGGCAAACTTGGCCCCCATAGCCACGCCCCTCTTCTGTAGAAAAAATTGATTCTGGAACCAAAAATAATTGTGTTCCGTTGCAAATATGAGTAATTGCATAATAAAATTACGCTGAAGGGAAGGGAGCTTGTTGTCTCTAGATAGGTGTTTCTCCACCGCCTCAAAGCCCAAGTGATGTGGGATGCACGTATAAAGTGCCGCCACATCTGCTGTGACTAAAAGCATCCCTTCTGAAACTGAAACAGGTTCCAGTAATCTAATGGTGTCTCTAGTGTCCTTAAGATAGGACTGCGTGGAACGAACCAACGGTTGTAAATAAAAATCTACGTATTTACCAATACGGGCTGTGACTGAGTCAATCCCGCTGACAATAGGTCTGCCAGGGGGATTGACTGAGTCCTTATGGACTTTAGGAAGATAATAGATAGCTGGAATGCGTGGGACTTGTGGGACTAGAAAACTTTTTTCCTTTTTGTTTAAAATCCCTAGCGCATAACCTTCCTCAATAAGTTTGACCAGAGCCTTTTTGAAAGGTGTAGTGGGGTCCGTGGGAATAGGGCTGTAAGTGTTTGAATCGTTAAGGATTCTATACATCTCTTTAAGGTAATCGACCTTATCAAGAACTACAATCCCGCCCCCCTTATCCGCTGGGCGGATTATCAGGTTCTTTTTCTCACAAAGAGATCTGAGGCCGTTTTTTATGTCTGATTGAATATAGACACGTTTTTTCTGTTTGTTTAATTTGTCCAGATCTCCCAGAACAAGGTTTTTAAAAACCTGTATGGAGGGAGCCAGAGAGCCTGGGGGGTTAAATATAGATGGATTAGATAATCCTGAATGTGTAACTTGTACATCAGACAAGCTAGAATCTACGGGTTCAGAACCTGTATGTGTATTGGCTGGAGCCGGGGGGATTGTAGTGGATGAAATCCCCTTATTGTTAAATCCCATAGGGGGTTTGGTCAGAAAGTCGCTGTATGATGCCAGGTGTTTTCTGACAACCATCAGACCATCACCACCCCTTGGAGTACTTATACCTCCTGTGCGGTTGGACATTTACATCCATCTATGGACGTTTGTGTTTCAAGGCACCTGTGGTCAATTAGTTATTTCTTGACTGTTTCACCATTTTAAAGACCTATATTCATTTGTACATGCGCTGCATTTTTCCATATGCCTATGTATATAACATGAATGATCATGTACTCAATCAAAAGGACCCCCCCTACCCTTTCTTATCTATAATCCCATTCTGCTCTTAAAGCCTCATACACGATCTGACTTTATACAAACTTTCCCGTGGATTTCTGTACAAAGGGCGTTGGCCGTGAACTTGTTAAGCATACACAAGGCAGGACTTTTTAGGCAACAAACACGAACCTAGTGATGTTTCAACGTACTGACGACACTTCAAAAGAGGACATTCACTTCTCCGGCGCCACCCTTTGGTCAACTTCTGTACTGTTGTCTGATATTTTGCATTGGTTCTGAGCATGCGTGTTTGTACTTTGTACTAAAGTCCGATGGTTTTGTGTACACACGATCGGACTTGCCGACATCGGACTTTTGTTGCTGCCAAGTTTGTCTGTTCGCACAGCCAATATCTGTCCAATGAAAACAGAAAAAGTTTGTCCAATGGAGCGTACACACGGTCGGATGTTGCCTTAAAACAGCTAATTTGCATGTTTGTTGTCAAAAAGTCCAATTGTGTGTATGGGCCTTAATAGTTCCTCCTGCTGATTTCACATCACTACAGGACCAAGTAGTGATGCAAGGGTCAGCATTGTGAATTACTGAATGCAGCTGGGAGGTGGGAGATTGACACTTTCAAAAGTGTTGTTTTCCAAATAGACATGGGGGGATGATTCGCTTCAATGGAATGCCCTTTTGTAACAGTGGGAGAGGTACATATCCATTATCTTCTTTACAGGGAGTCCATTTTTTTAAACACTTAGTGTCAGAGATGCTTTAAAATAGGTCAGTTACAAAACAATTTCTTTACTAATTAAATGCTCCTCTGTGAAATATTATTGTACATTACTGTTCTGTGGCTTCTTTTAATTATTTTTTTTAATGTAAAAACCTTTCTAAATGATGCCATTTATTTTTCCTCACTGCTGGCAATAATTACCTAATGCATTGGCATTGTATGTTTTTTAGTTTTTAAATTTTCACTTTTATCTTTCAATTACATATATTAAAAAAGGGAAATTTGCAATGGCAGTTTTATTTTATGGACCACAAGATGCTATGGAATGCAATTAATCCTGTTGAAATTTGCAGCCAAACTTTGGCTCCACACTCAGTATGTAAGCAGACAAGATAGAAGACACATTGGGGGAGATTTACTAATACTGGAGAACTCTGAATCTGGTGCAGCTGTTCATGGTAGCCAATCCGCATCTAACTTCAGCTTGTTCAATTAAGCTTTGACAAAAAAAAAAATGGAAGCTGATTGGTTTCTATGCACAGATGCACCAGATTTTGAAATCACCAGTTATAGTAAATCAACCCCATTATGTAGTGCTACCAGAAAGGTAAAATGGTAAACTTATCAATATGTAAAAGTGTAAAATATCCACTTCAAGGTAGCACTGCAATCTATATAATAAAGATTCATAATAAAGTGCATAATCATCACAACAGAAAAGTCCTCAACATTGTGCAAAGAAAAAAGTACTTCAATCCTTCCCGGAAAACTTCTCCACCACACACCACTTGTGCTTGTAAATTCCCTCTCCGTCCAGACAGAAACTCACCAGAACTCTATGCCACCCACTCTCATGGTTGGCATAGCTCGCTTTATGTCTAATTACACCTCTACTCCGGGATATCTAGTCACCAAATCACTCCTCCATCCTTCTCATTGATTGCCAAAATATATGCAAGAGAAAGAGACAGCCTCCCATGGTACAGTAAACCAGTCAACTTTAGTTTATTAAAAATGAAAAGCCACTAACAAATTAAAAACATAAATCACGCTCATCCACATCAGGCATCAAGCAATCATAAGCAGCGTTCCCTTAGCTGCCTCACCACCCCCAAAACCCGCACAAGTGGTGTGGGGTGGAGAGATTTTCCGTGAAGGATTGAAGTACTTTTTTCTTTGCACAATTTTGCAAACTTTTTTGAGGACATTTCTAATGTGAAGATTATGCACTTTATTTTGAATCTTTAATATATAGATCACAGTGATACTGGGAAGTAGATATTTTGTACATTTACATATTGATATCCTTGGATTTAATAAGGTGGCAGCAGCGATTTGTTAAATATAAGTATTTTTATGTTCACACAAATTTATGTTCATATATTTGTGAAGGTGGTGAATAATTTTCTGCACGGTTAATTGACTCTATAGCACAGGGTTTTTTTTTTTATATAAAATGGTAAATGTACTCAGCTTAGCACTATAAGGAAAGCAGTTTATTTTGCATGATGTGTTGATGGGCGAGAGAGAGATATACACTGACACAACAGGAGGAGCACAAAGAGGTACAAACTCTCCTTACAGATGTATATAATTGTTAATTATATACTGTATCTAACATGCCAGTCTGTATAATGTTTATCTGTGTTTTTGTTCTAGCTGAAAAGCATGGTCATCAATACTATTTAATGCAATCTCTGAGGTGATGTTGAGTTTTCTTAAAGGGACAATATCATTCTGTGTCAGCTTTATTTTATTTCTTAGAGCTTTATATGTTATCTAAAGAGTCAGTACAACAGATGCTGTCTGCCTGGAGGCTGGCTATGTCTGACTGAAGCTTTGGATGAAGCAGTATGATAAAGGTTGTGTCACTTCTCATATGCATTTCTGTGTGTAAATTTAAACTTGACCTACTGAACTCTGTGAACAACAGGAGACGTACAACAGAGGTGCAAAGCAGTCCTTGAAAAACACATAAATAGGAACCAACAGCCACACACGATAGCTCAAAATAATACAAAATATCAATATTACATTACACAAACTGAAGATAAAAAAAATATGTAGTAAACCTCTAGGCATTTCATTTAAGCTTACGTTCAAGTCCCTGCCTTATATGTGCAATATGCAACAGTCGTATTAATATTTTGTTATAACTATAGCGTCTTACTCATGCAAGACTTTTTACTTTGTGTTAGGGGTGGCAAAAAAAAGTTCAAGGCTTTTTGAATAAAAAAAACAGAAACCTATCACTGAGAAAAGACGTAAAATGGTGATCATGGTGACTGTGTCAAGCAATGGCACCAGCAAGCACCACAGTCACATAGAGGTTTGTTTGCAACTATTAGAAAGCGTTAGAGGAATTGGTGATGGCTACCAATGCCATTTAAAGAATATATGGTAAATGAGTAAGATACTGTAAATTTTGTTTTAAAATACTGCAATACACTGATGATAGTGGTGAGCAAGAACCATAAGTCAGTGACTTCTTTATGACAGTGTTCCTCTGCAATGTGGGTGTTGTTTCTGACCCAGGCCCTCAAGATTAGTTTTGCACAAAGTGGAATTGGACATAGTGCAGAGGCACAAGAAAAGATGCAAAAATCTGGTTGACAGAATTAGAGACATTAGCCAGACATTACCAGAGCGTATGGACTGCACAACGGAAAATTTATATCAAATACTTACCGTAATTTTCCTTTCCTGATGGACTCCATGGCAGCCTACGTATGGGTTAATCCCGCCTCTCATACCTCATAGGACCCCACTCCCATAAATCTTTGCTTCTAGACAGAGACTGTGTTCCGTAACTTAGCCTACTCCAGCAACTGGGAGGGAACTCCTGCTGCCATGGAGTCCATCAGGAAAGGAAAATTACGGTAAGTATTTGATATAAATTTTCCTGACAGACTCCATGGCAGCCTACGTATGGGAAATAACTAGCCATACACACCCGGGTGGGTAATTGCTGGATAAAGAACAAAAAAAGGTTTAATTGGCACCATCAACAGATAATACGTGCAAACCAAAGTTAACCGTAGACAAAGAAGCCGGTTCTACACAATAGTGTGTCATAAAAGTGTTAATTGACGACCATGAGGCCGCTTTACAGATTACGTCTGGAGACACATGTCGGGATGCTGCCCACGATGTAGAGACGCTCCTGGTAGAATGAGCGGTTACCGCCTCTGGAGGAGCCAAACCCTTAGACCTGTAAGCCCATTGGATAGCTTGAACGATCCATGCTGCGATGGTTCTAGAGGAAGCCCGTGAACCCTTGTTCTTGCCGTGAAAAAGCACAAACAGAAGATCAGACAGGCGGAAAGAAGCTGTGGCTTCTAGGTATTGCTTCAGAATCTGTCCAACATCTAGAGGGTGAACATTAGAGTCCTCAGTGGATCTGAAAGTAGGGAGGACAATCTCCTGATTTTCATGGAAGATGGTTGTTACTTTTGGATTCGATCGTAACATGGGGATCAAGACTACACGATCTGGGAAGAAGGTAAGGAAAGGTTCTTTGTATCCTAGGGAACCAATTTCAGAAACTCTCTTGGCCGATGTTATGGCCACTAGAAAGACCACTTTGAGAGAAAGCTCTCTAATCGATGATTGATCCATATGCCGTATCTCCTTTTCTGAGAAGAAATCCAAGACGAGAGGAAGATCCCATTTAGAGAATCTTGGTCTTTTCTGAGGCTTAAGCCTTATTGCTCCCTTGAAGAACTGCCTAGTAAGGGGGTGTCTGGCCCATGATACGCCTGTAAAGGCTGAGATTGCAGAAATCTGGACCCGCAAGGAACTCACCGATAGGGACAAATCCAGGCCAGTTTGTAGAAAACCTAGAATGTCCTGAATCCTTGGATTACTACAGGATCCATTGGTGGAAATCACATAGTCCGCAAACTTCGCCCAAATCCTCTGATACACTCTGTTGGTGCCTGCTCTTCTGGCATTCAACAATGTAGCAATAGCTGTACTTGGACAACCTAGTGCTTCCAACCTTCTCCTCTCAACCACCAAGCCATCAGATGGAGCTGGGATGGGCAAGGGTGAAGAGACGCTCCCTGCAGCAGGAGATCTGGTCTGGACGGGAGAGGGACCGGCTCTCGGTAACTGAGCTGCATCAGGAGAGGAAACCATGGCCTGTTGGGCCAGAACGGAACAACTGCCAGCACCTCGACATCTTCCCACCTGAGCCTCGAAAGGAAACGAAGAATGACTGGAACTGGGGGAAAGGCATAGGCCCTGTGGAATTTCCACTGGTCCGTCAGGGCATCCACTCCGAAGGCCTGGGGACAACGACACCTCGTGTAATATTTCCCCAGCTTGAAATTGCATGGGGATGCGAACAGATCCACTTCCGGCATCGTCCCTAGGGACAGGAGCCAATCAAAAACTTCGGTGTGAAGGGACCACTCGTTGTTGTCCAGGGTGACTCTTGAAAGGAAGTCCGCTTGGACATTTTGAATTCCTGGGAGATAAACAGCGGATAGATTTGTTACGTTCGTCTGGGCCCAGGACATGATCGGGCTTACTTCCCTCAGTAAGGAGAGACTGCGGGTGCCCCCCTGTCTCTTGATGTATGACACTGCGGTCGTGTTGTCCAGTCTCAGGAGGACTGAGGCTCCTGATATCAGATGGAGAAAAGCTTGAAGGGCACGGAAGGCAGCTCGGAGCTCCAGGACATTTGAGACTATCCCTTGGGATGGGAAGTCCCACCTGCCTTGGGCTATCTCCGTCAGACAGAGAGCGCCCCAACCTCTGTTGCTCGCATCCGTTGTCACTGTAATCCAGGAGACAGGTGCTATGGAGTGACAATTGAGGAGGTTTTTCCGTAGCAGCCACCAGGGGAGGCCCTCCCGCATGGAGGTGGTGACCCGCACCAGATGGTCTCGAGACCCTGGATCCCATTGCTGGAGAAAACCCTTCTGAAAGGGCCGCATTTTCCATTGCACCCACCTCACCATGGGGGCTGTGGCTACCATAGTGCCGATTATTTTGAGACACTGAGGGGCTCTGAGGAGAGTTTCTGACAATGCTAGGCGAATTCTCTCTCAAATTACCGGAATCTTCTCCAAAGGAAGAGAGATGGTGCTCTCCACTGTGTTGAATAGGGCTCCGAGGAATACTAGAGCTTGTGTCGGAACTAGATGACTTTTCTCTCTGTTCAATAGCCAACCAAACTCTGTCAGAGTAGATATGACTTGATCCCGATGTGACAATATCTGTTCCCTGTCCTGAGACAGTAGGAGTAGGTCATCTAAGTAATGGTGTAACCGAATGCCTTTGACCCGAATTAGAGCTACCACAGCCAATAAGAGCTTCGAAAACACTCGAGGCGATGTTGTGAGCCCGAATGGGAGACAAGTGAATTGGAGATGCCTCTGGCCTACTGCAAATCGGAGATACCTCTGGAAATCTTTTGCGATCGGCACATGAAAGTAGGCGTCTTTCAGGTCTATGGAGACCAGCCAATCTCCTGGTTGTACTGTTTGTCGGATTGTCAGCAGGGTTTCCATCTTGAATTTTTCCTTCTTGATGAAGGAATTTAGATGTGTCAGGTCGATTACTGGTCTCCAAGAGCCATTCTTTTTGAGGACCATGAAAAGGGGGGAATAAATTCCAAGAAATCTTTCTTCTGATGGAACTTGAATGGCGGCCCCCTGGGCAATCAGTGAGTCTGTATAAGATAGAAGAATTTGTCTTTTTTCTTCTGAGTGCGGAAGGACCGTAGGCACAAACCGGTGACTGGGTGGATTGGTGAAAACCCAAGTGTGACCTGAGGAGACCGTTTTGACGGTCCAGTAATCTTGAATCGAGGCTGCCCAGACGTGCTGATACCGGAGTAAACGAGCCCCTACTTGCACTACCTGGACAGGCGTCGTATCAAAAGGACTTGGAAGTCTCCCGACCACTTGACGGGGCTGACTTTGAGGATTTTTGGCCTGAAGGCTAGCCTCTCCTCCAGTTTTTCCTAAACTCCCGACCAGGTCTGTAGCGACGAGCATCTCTAGAGCGTTCTGGCTCTTGTCTGGGTTGAGTCCTTCTTTGGTTAAGGATACAACGGTCCTGGGGTAAGAATCCTGACTTGCCCCCAGTAGCATGGGAGATAGCAGAATCCAGTTTATTTCCGAAGAGTGAGGAGCCTTCGAAAGGAATCCTGCACCAGGCCTGTTTAGAGGCAGGGTCTGCAACCCATGGGCGTAACCAGAGGGCACGTTTTGCTGTAACTGGTGAAAGCATGACACGTGCCACAAGACGAATAATGTCGATGGATGCTTCTCCCAGGAAGACCGAAGCCAGCTTCAGCTCATGTACTGGAGAGCTCTTGAATAAGTCCTCAGACACACTTCCTAATGCTGCACCCACATCATCCGTCCAAGACTCCATAGCTTTTGACAAAGCTGCGAGGGCCAGAGCCGGTTTACAAGCCATCCCTGCCGTGATATAGATACGTTTTAGGTCCGTATCAATCTTCCTTTCCAGACCATCCTTGAAAGAGACGGTATCCTCTAGAGGGAGCGTAACATGTCTCACCAGCCTCATGAGAGCTGCATCGACAAGGGGGGCTGATTCAAGATGTTTTACTTCATCATTCTTGAAAGGATACATCTTTGCAATCTTGGAAATTAAAGAGTTTTTCCTATCAACTTTACCCCATTCATCCGAGATAATTTTACCCAGTTCACCCAGTAAGGGGAAGTTCGGGCGATCCTTCTTAAGGTGCTTAAAGTATTTCCTCTGTTTAGAGGGTGCTTCTACTGGATCCTCCCATCTCAATGCGTCTTTAACCGCTCTGACCAACTGGGGAACCAGGGAGAAGTCAAAACCAGCACCAGGTTCAATTATCTCTGCTTCGCTGTGCGAGGAACCGCTAAAAGAGAGACTATGAATAGATGGGCCCGGAACTTCGGACTCAATTTCTTCAGCAACTGGAGCTATAACAGAAGGAGGAATTACTGCCCGGTCAAAATCTGCTTTGTTAAGAGATTCTTGGACCACTTTCCTGACCAGAGCCTCCACTTGCTGGTCCTCAGCTCCTCTTTCCTTCGTGGCTCTCGAAAAGCACAACTCACAGAGAGATTTACCCTCTGGGACCTGAGTTTTACATCCCCAGCAAGCTTTCCTCTCAGGGCGGCTGGAATGGCGGGGGGAATGATGGCTAGATTTAGACCTTGACCCCTCTTTGCGGTGTCTGGAAGATGACCTAGTACGTCTAGAACCCGACGTAGACTGGTGATGATGAGACCTAGACTGGTCTTTTTCTTTATGTGCCGATAGCTGTGGTTCAGACCTAGAAGGGCTGAAGGGGGAGAAAAGAATACTTTGTTCCTAAATAGTACCCCAAACAATACAGGCAGAATGAAAATAAAAATACTTCATCCTACCTGCGGTGTAAGGGTTGGCCACTAGGGGGCGGTGACACATCCATGGCGACAGAAACAAAGGACTGTAAACACAATCAATAAGAAACCAATAACTAACTATGTATACTTTCACTTTCTCTTTCCCCTATTTGGAGAAAGAGACCTAGACACAGGAAGGTACAGCAAAGCTCCTTACCTCAGAAGCCAGAGAGATGGACACAGGGAAGCCGCTGCCTGAGCGAAAGAGCAACCCAAACCATAGCTGTATGTGACAGCTATTTGAATCTGCCGCCTGTGATGACGTCATCGCGGCCACAGCGTCCCTACGCTGTGACCGACGCCGCTCCACGGCGCTCGCACGCATGCGCAGTCGCCGTCATCACGCGCGGACTGCGCAGGCGCGAACCAAGCCTCAATCTCAATCGAGACTTCGCAGCTGCACAGTCGGAGCGGGGAAGCGGCGGACTGGAATGCAGATGCGTCCCAGCCGCCATGGCCACTAGGAAAAGCCTTTTAACCACTTCAGCCCCGGAAGATTTTACCCCCTTCCTGACCAGAGCACTTTTTACAATTCGGCACTGCGCCGCTTTAACTGCTAATTGCGCGGTCATGCAATGCTGTACCCAAATGAAATTTGCGTCCTTTTCTTCCCACAAATAGAGCTTTCTTTTGATGGTATTTGATCACCTCTGCCGTTTTTATTTTTTGCGCTATAAACGGAAAAAGACCGAAAATTTTGAAAAAAAATGATATTTTCTACTTTTTGTTATAAAAAAAATCCAATAAACTAAATTTTAGTCATACATTTAGGCCAAAATGTATTCGGCCACATGTCTTTGGTAAAAAAAATGTCAATAAGCGTATATTTATTGGTTTGCGCAAAAGTTATAGCGTCTACAAACTAGGGTACATTTTCTGTAATTTACACAGCTTTTAGTTTATGACTGCCTATGTCATTTCTTGAGGTGCTAAAATGGCAGGGCGGTACAAAACCCCCCCAAATGACCCCATTTTGGAAAGTAGACACCCCAAGGAAATTGCTGAGAGGCATGTTGAACCCATTGAATATTTATTTTTTTTGTCCCAAGTGATTGAATAATGACAAAAAAAAAAAAAAAATGTACAAAAAGTTGTCACTAAATGATATATTGCTCACACAGGCCATGGGCATATGTGGAATTGCACCCCAAAATACATTCAGCTGCTTCTTCTGAGTATGGGGATACCACATGTGTGGGACTTTTTGGGAGCCTAGCCGCGTACGGGGCCCCGAAAACCAAGCACCGCCTTCAGGATTTCTAAGGGCATACATTTTTGATTTCACGCCTCACTACCTATCACAGTTTTGAAGGCCATAAAATGCCCAGGTGGCACAAACCCCCCCCCCAAATGACCCCATTTTGGAAAGTAGACACCCCAAGCTATTTGCTGAGAGGCATGGTGAGTATTTTGCAGCTCTCATTTGTTTTTGAAAATGAAGAAAGACCAGAAAAAAAAAAATTTTTTTCTTTTTTCAATTTTCAAAACTTTGTGACAAAAAGTGAGGTCTGCAAAATACTCACTATACCTCTCAGCAAATAGCTTGGGGTGTCTACTTTCCAAAATGGGGTCATTTTGGGGGGTTTTGTGCCACCTGGGCATTCCATGGCCTCCGAAACTGTGATAGGCAGTGAAGAGTGAAATCAAAAATTTACGCCCTTAGAAAGCCTGAAGGCGGCGCTTGGTTTTCGGGGTCCCGTGCGCAGCTAGGCTCCCAAAAAGTCCCACACATGTGGTATCCCCGTACTCAGGAGAAGCAGCAGAATGTATTTTGGGGTGTAATTTCACATATCCCCATGGCATGTTTGAGCAATATATCATTTAGTGACAACTTTGTGCAAAAAAAAAAAAAAAAATTTGTCTCTTTCCCGCAACTTGTGTCGCAATAT
Organism: Lithobates septentrionalis; assembly: GCA_037952835.1. Classification (NCBI taxonomy): domain Eukaryota; kingdom Metazoa; phylum Chordata; class Amphibia; order Anura; family Ranidae; genus Lithobates; species Lithobates septentrionalis. Next base: position 2,077,995 of record JBBDGP010000501.1, read on the forward strand.
AAAATATTCCATGGACTCGACATGCCTCTCAGAAAATAGCTTGGGGTGTCTACTTTCCAAAATGGGGTCATTTGGGGGGGGTTTGAACTGTCCTGGCATTTTATGCACAACATTTAGAAGCTTATATCACACATCACCCACTCTTCTAACCACTTGAAGGCAAAACCCTTTCTGACACTTTTTGATTACGTGAAAAAATTATTTTTTTTTGCAAGAAAATTACTTTGAACCCCCAAACATTATATATTTTTTTAAAGCAAATGCCCTACAGATTAAAATGGTGAGTGTTTCATTTTTTTTTTTCACACGGTATTTGCGCAGCGATTTTTCAAACGCATTTTTTGTGGAAAAAACACACTTTTTTAAATTTTAATGCACTAAAACACACTATATTGCCCAAATGTTTGATGGAATAAAAAAGATGATCTTAAGCCGAGTACATGGATACCAAACATGACATGCTTTAAAATTGCGCACAAACGTGCAGTGGCAACAAAATTAATACATTTTTAAAAGCTTTTAAAAGCCTTTACAGGTTACCACTTTAGATTTACAGAGGAGGTCTACTGCTAAAAATACTGCCCTCGATCTGACCTTCGCGGTGATACCTCACATGCATGGTGCAATTGCTGTTTACATTTGACGCCAGACCGACGCTTGCGTTCGCCTTAGCGCGAGAGCAGGGGGGACAGGGGTGCTTTTTTTTTTTTTTTTTTTTTTCTTTATTATTTTTTTGCTTTTTTATCTTATTTTTAAACTGTTCCTTTCATTTTTTTTTTTTTAAATCATTTTTATTGTTATCTCAGGGAATGTAAATATCCCCTATGATAGCAATAGGTAGTGACAGGTACTCTTTTTTGAAAAAAATGGGGTCTATTAGACCCTAGATCTCTCCTCTGCCCTCAAAGCATCTGACCACACCAAGATCGGTGTGATAAAATGCTTCCCCAATTTCCCAATGGCGCTGTTTACATCCGGCGAAATCTAAGTCATAAAATGCTCGTAGCTTCCGGTTTCTTAGGCCATAGAGATGTTTGGAGCCACTCTGGTCTCTGATCAGCTCTATGGTCAGCTGGCTGAATCACCGGCTGCATTCTCAGGTTCCCTGTTGAGACAGGAGAGCCAGAGAAAAACACGGAAGACGGTGGGGGGGCATTCCCTCCCACTGCTTGTAAAAGCAGTCTAGAGGCTAATTAGCCGCTAGGATTGCTTTTACATGAAAGCCAACCGCTGGCTGAAAAGAATGATACCAAGATGATACCTAAACCTGCAGGCATCATTCTGGTATAACCACTCAAAGTCGTGAACGGTGTACCTGAAGACCAAAAAATGGTTAACAATAAAGCACAGTAAACGGTAAAGTATAAAAAATTGCATACCTGAAAAGCAAACATGATAAAACATAATAACAATAAAACATTGCAGAATAGAATACAGTAAAAAAGAGCAGAACAATAGAGAGAGAATAGAGAGAGAGAATAAAACAACTATTTTTTTTTATTTTTGTTTGTGTTTTTTTTGCAAACTTGTAACTTTTATAACTGTAACCGGTTCCAGGTTCGGGTCTCTCAAAATGTGATGGCATCTTGGGAGACCCTGTGAAAGTGCGCCTAGTCTGTGGAATGCTGTATCCTACGCTAATACTCAACTAGTGAAGGGTAGCGTTCAAAACATTCACCAATGCAAAGACCAGGATTGTCAGGACAAGAGGGACAATAATAGCGTGTGTCACGCCTATATCCGCGCTTGCTGCAGACACGACATCTATTTTGGGGGGGTTCGCTGGGTAGGGGTACTCGGGAGGACATAAAAATGCCTCTCATGCAGCCGACTGCATTTGGTTGGGGATGTGAATGGGGGAAGTACGGGCGCTGCAGAAGCGGTGGGTTCCCAATTAGGATTGGCGAATGCAGTAGGAAGGGCACTATGGGCACGACGGGCCTGTGTTTGTCTTTTTGGTGGCAGCGGGACACTACTTGTGCTTGCCACCTCACCAGCTTGAACTGCACTTATGGGACTCGCCACGTCACCAAGTGTTACTGCAGTGCTGGTTTGACTACGACCGGGGTGTACTAGGCCGCTGGCGCTTGCCAGTTCACCAAAACGCTACCAAAAAAACTGTTAGCGATCGCAGGGATCAGGCCTGACTCTGCGAACGCTGCAGTTATGCGTTTAGTGTTCTGTAAGTGACAGTGATCGATCGATACTGCACTTGGGTGGGCTGGGCTGGGCCGGGCGGAGGGGCAAAACGCAGGTGCTAGTAGGTATCTGGGCTGATCCCGCTAACACTGCGTTTTTGGGAACCCTAAACTGCTGGGGACGCCAGTATAGATCTGATCGGATCAGGTATTGATCCGTTCAGATACTATACCACTAAGGGAGGTGTACGGTGCGTGCGTGGGTGTTAGCGGTACTGGCGCTAACCTGACGCTGCCTGGGGCTGGTGCTTACCAGTTCACCAAAACGCTACCAAAAAAACTGTTAGCGATCGCAGGGATCAGGCCTGACTCTGCGAACGCTGCAGTTATGCGTTTAGTGTCCTGTAAGTGACAGTGATCGATTGATCGATACTGCACTTGGGTGGGCTGGGCTAGGCTGGGCGGAGGGGCAAAACGCAGGTGCTAGCAGGTATCTGGGCTGATCCCGCTAACACTGCGTTTTTGGGAACCCTAAACTGCTGGGGACGCTAGTATAGATCTGATCGGATCAGATATTGATGCGTTCAGATACTATACCACTAAGGGAGGCGTATGCAGCGTGCGTGGGTGTTAGCGGTACTGGCGCTAATCTGACGCTGCCTGGGGCGACGCATATCACCGCCGGGCGATCAGGGGGCTAAACCTTTATTCGGTAATAAACGGCGGGTGCCCTGACACTATAAAAAATAAACGAACTAACCAGCGTCACCCGTAACAGTTATACGGTGATCAGTGGTGAAAGGGTTAACTAGGGGGCAATCAAGGGGTTAAAACATTTATTAGATAGTATATGGGGGTCCCTGTCGCTATAAAACGCTTACAGCGAACCTAAATATTTACCTCCCTAACTAGCGTCACCAGCGACACTAATACAGCGATCAGAAAAATGATCGCTTAGTGACACTGGTGACAGGGGGTGATCAAGGGGTTAAAACTTTATTAGGGGGGGTTAGGGGGGTACCCTAGACCTACAGGGGGCTAACCCTAATTGTCCTAACACTGTAACTGTCACAAACTGACACTATGCAGCAATCAGAAAAAAAAAAAAAAAAAAAAAACCTGCTTGGTGTCAGTTTGTGACAGGGGGGGGGTGATTGGGGGGGATCGGGGGCGATCGGGGGGGGGGGGATCGGGGTGTTTAGTGTGCCTGGCATGTTCTACTGTGTTGTGTGTGTGTTGTGCACTTACTTACATGTCGTCTCTCCTCGGGCCGGAACGGAAACTCCCGAGCCGAGGAGAGATGACATCACATCCTCTGCCTCTGTGTACTATACAGAGGCAGAGGATGTTTCTCATTGGCTGGGAGCGATCGCGAGGGGGGGGGCACGATCGGATGGCCTCCCCCTCGTCTCTCACTTCTCCCAGCCAAATGCCGACCGCAGCTGGCACCGGGGGGGGTCCGATCGGACCCCCCGCCCGCGGGAAGGCAATCACGTACCAGGTACGTGATTTTGCCTGCCCGTGCCATTCTGCTCACGTATATAGGCGTGAGGCGGTCGGCAAGTGGTTAAGACAAACAACACACACAACAGGCTGCCAAAAATTCATAAAGAGAAGAGCATACATTACCACGGCACCTGAGGGGATCCATCCTGGAAATGGGAGCAAGAGGAGCGCTCACCGCACGACCGGGGTAATAATAAAGGAGGCCTCCCGCTAATAGCTGGGACGATTGGCCGAGATGCCGCTTCCCAGCCAATGGCCGGTATAATCAGCTCTTCCAGGCATCAGAGTGAACCCCGTATGTCCGCCCTGCTAATAGCTGGGGAAGCTGGACTCCAATAAGACACCGCCATCATCAAACACGTGCGAACCACCAGGACTGGATCAACAAAACTTCATAAGGTAAGAGATACACCTTGGTCCTAGGAGGAGGACAAAAAAGGAACACAGTCTCTGTCTAGAAGCAAAGATTTATGGGAGTGGGGTCCTATGAGGTATGAGAGGCGGGATTAACCCATACCTAGGCTGCCATGGAGTCTGTCAGGAAAAATGGTTTAGCACAATCTGCTAAACTAGGAATATCTATCTTGAGAGAGTATACCCTGCCTAGGCAAAGAAAGTAGAAAATCAGTGTGTACCTATTTAGTGGCCTCGCATAAACAGGCCATTTGAATAATGCCATTATACAGAATATGTTATGTTATATTGTTACATAGGAGGTCAAAACTATTACAGGTGCATTGCTTTGCAACCAGTAAAACATGTCCAAATTCACTGTGGGTAAAGGAGTTGCTTTTTTCGTTCTTGGCTTATGTCAGGTTCATAAGGCCCTCTTATCAATCGCTCCTTGTATATAGAGATGAAATTGAAATATTGTGATGTAGTAGCATGGGATAATTTGTTAAAGGCCTTCCATCCTTGGGATCATTAATTTGGTAATCATCAAGGGTCCAGACCAGGTAGGCTGAGATGGACTCATTCATAAGAATAGTTCACAAAAAAATTAAATTTACAGACCACAATGTTTATCTATATCATAGGACCATCCTAGCAATTAGTCAGCTAAATTGGACCATAATATTACAGCCCTGATTTTATGATTACCAAAGTGCTGCAAAGCTTGATAAACTCTACACACAAGTGGAAAAATAAAATATATATTCATTTTTGAGTGAAAAAAGAGAAAACTGAAAAAAAGCAATAAAATATGTAAAAGATAAAGAACTATGTCCAATGGCAATTACAGTGCCTTGAAAAAGTATTCATACCTCTTGAGATTTTCCACATTTTTCATATTATAATCAAAAATGTAAATGTATTTTATTGGGATTTTATGTGATAGGCCAACACAAAGTGGCACATAATTGTGAAGTGGAAGGAAAATGATTTTCATTTTTTTTTGCATTCAGCCCCTTTATTCTGATACCTCTAACTAAAATCTAGTGGAACCAATTGCCTTCAGAAGCCACCTAATTAGTAAATATCGTCCACCTATGCGTAATTTAATCTCAGTATAAATACAGCTGTTCTGTGAAGCTCTCAGAGGTTTGTTAGAGAACCTTAGTAAACAAACAGCACCAGACAGGTCAGTGATAGAGTTGTGGAGAAGTTTAAAGCAGGTTTAAAGGGGTTGTAAAGGTATTTTTTTTTTTTTTAAATAACAAACATGTTATACTTACCATCACTGTGCAGCTCGTTTTGCACAGAGTGGCCCTGAACCTGGTCTTCTGGGGTCCCTCAGCGGCTGTTTCAGCTCCTCCCCACAAGGACTCAACACCTTAATGCGAGCTCCCTCGCATGGTGGTTAGTTCTTGCTGGCGCGCTCCCGTGATACAGCCAGCGGCTATAGCCGCTCACTGTATCACTCGGCCCTGCCCCCGGCGCGATGCGTCATTTGATGTGATTGACAGCAACGCGAGCCAATGGCTGCGCTGCTTTCAATCCATCCACTGTAGCCAATCAGTGGCCAGGCTGAGGGGCGAAGAGGATGTCGGGACTTTCGAGGGGTCAGGTAAGTAAAACGGGGGAGGGGGGGGCTGGGGGCGGTAGTATTGTTGTAAGTTTTTTCACCTTAATGCATAGAATGCATTAAGGTGAAAAAACGTTTACCTTTACAACCCCTTTAAGTTTTTAAAAAATATCCCAAGATTTAAACATCTCACGGAGCACTGTTTAATCCATTATTTAAAAATGGAAAGCTTATGGCATAACTGCAAACCTACCAAGACATGGCCATCCACCTAAAGTGACAGGCTGGGCAAGGAGAGCATTAATCAGAGAAGCAGCCAAGAGGCCCATGGTAACTCTGGAGGAGCTGCAGAGATTCACAGCTCAAGTGGGAGAATCTGTCCACAGGACAACCATTAGTCATGCACTTCACAAATCTGGCCTTTATGGAAGATTGGCAAGAGTAAAACCCTTGTTTAAAGAAAGCCATAAGAAGTCCCGTTTGCAGTTTGCCAGTAGCCATGTGGGGGACACAGAAAACATGTGCAAGAAGGTGCTCTGGTCAGATGAGACCAAAATGTAACTTTTTGGCCTAAAAGCAAAACGCAATGTGTGGTGGAAAACTAACACTGCACATTACCCCGAACACACCGTGCCCACCGTGAAACATGATGGTGGCAGCATTATGTTGTGGGGATGCTTTTCCTCTGGAGGGACAGGGAAGCTGGTCAGAGTTGATGGGAAGATGGATGGAGCCAAATTCAGTGCAATCTTAGAAGAAAACCTGTTATACCCCGTACACACGGTCGGATTTTCCGACGGAAAATGTGTGATAGGACCTTGTTGTCGGAAATTCCGACCGTGTGTAGGCTCCATCACACATTTTCCATCGGATTTTCCGACACACAAAGTTTGAGAGCAGGCTATAAAATTTTCCGACAACAATATCCGTTGTCGGAATTTCCGATCGTGTGTACACAAATCCGACGCACAAAGCGCCACGCATGCTCAGAATAAATAAAGAGATGAAAGCTATTGGCTACTGCCCCGTTTATAGTCACGACGTATGTGTTTTACGTCACCGCGTTCAGAATGATCGGATTTTCCGACAACTTTGTGTGACCGTGTGTATGCAAGACAAGTTTGAGCCAACATCCGTCGGAAAAAATCCTAGGATTTTGTTGTCGGAATGTCCGATCAATGTCCGACCGTGTGTACGGGGCATTAGAGTCTGCAAAAGACTTGAGACTGGGGCGGAGGTTCACCTTCCAGCAGGACAACGACCCTAAACATACAGCCAAAGCTACAATGGAATGGTTTAAATCAAAGCATATTCAGGTGTTAGAATGGCCCAGTCAAACTTCAGACCTAAATCTAATTGAGAATCTGTGACTTCAAAAATTGCTGTACACAGATGCTCTCCATTCAATTCGACAGAGCTTGAACTATTTTGCAAATAATGGGCAAAACTGTCACTCTCTAGATGTGCAAAGCTGGTAGAGATATACCCAAAAAGACTTGCAGCTGTAATTGCAGCAAAAGATGGTTCTACAAAATATTGACTTGGGGGGGCGTTTATCATATTCCTTCCACTTCACAATTACGTGCCACTTTGAGTTGGTCTATCATATACAATCCCAATAAAATATATTTACGTTTTTGGATGTAACATGACAAAATGTGGAAAATGTCAAGGGGTAAAAATACTTTTTTAAGGCACTGTAAGCCATTGGTGACACCTCACCACCTCACCCAGGGGCAAAATCACTAAAATGCAACAGATTCCTTCCCTAATGGGTGATGCTGTCTTGATAGCAAAGCGATCAGTGGTATCTAAATAGTTTGTGCAGTAAAAAAGGTGACACAATGCATATAAGGAGTGGCTCAAAACTGTCCTTATATTTTAAAACTAGTTATAACTGTTTTCATGTACTGTATATGTTTAAAATTATATATTTGCAGTAAATAATTGTAAAAATGTAAGATTAAACCTAATTTGATAACAAAAACTTTATTAGAAACATGAATTTTTTTTAGTTGTATGTGTGTCAACATCAGATTGGGAGTTTAGACATGTTCCTCTTTATTCTAAAATGAATGCTAATCTACATTGGACAAATCATATTGTAAACACTTCTCAGCAGTGTATAATCTTAAATGGTAATTATGTTGTGATTTTAAATTCAAAATGCACTGTTAATTTTATTCTAGAATGCATAATCATAATTATAGTTAAACCAGATTTTTTTTTATTTTAATTTCATAAACCTCTGTGGTACACATCTCTCTAAGGTCTTAGTGAAACTGAGTGAAAAAAAAGCTGCAAGTGGTATACATACTCATGTATGGATTGTGAACTGCTGGCTTAAATGTACCCTAAGAAACCAATGTTCCATTTTGTAAGATCTGGAGATCACCTAAAGTGATATTAAAGGCAATATTTTTTTAATAACAAACATGTCATACTTACCTGCTCTGTGCAGTCATTTCGCACAGAGCAACCCTGATTCTCCACTTCTCAGGTCCCCAGCTGGCACTCCTGGCCCCTCCCTCCTGCCGAGTGCCCCCATAGCATGCAGCTTGCTTTGGGGGAATCTGAGCAGGCTCAATCCCTAGTCCCTGATATGTGTGTCCATTCACACACAGAGCATGGCTCAGCCCTGTCCCTGCTCTCCCCTTATTGGCTCACTGAATGTGGTTGACAGTAGTCAGAGCCATTGGCTCCCGCTGCTGTCTCAGCCAATAAGGAGTAAAAGACCCGGGAGAGCCGCTGCTCTTGTGCATGTCGCTGGATCGAGATGGGGCTCAGATAAGTATAAGAGGGGGCTGCTGCACACGGAATAATTTTTACCTTCATGCATAGCATGCATGAAGGTAAAAAAACCTTGAACCTTAACAACCACTTTAACTAATGCCGCGTACACACGGTCGGACTTTTCGTGTACAAAAGTCCGACAGACGCCGACGGACCAAATACGGCGGACAATCCGATCGTGTGTGGCCTTCCCCGGACTTTCAGCGGACTTTTCCAGCCGCAAATCTGACGGACTTTAGATTTGAAGCATGCTTCAAATCTTTACGTCGTAACTACACCGGACCCAGAAATCCGCTCGTCTGTATGCTAGTCCGACGGACAAAAACCCACACCCACGCTAGGGCAGCTATTGGCTACTGGCTATCAACTTCCTTATTTTAGTCCGGTGTACGTCATCATGTACGAATCCGTCTGACTTTTGTGTGATCGTATGTAGGCAAGTCCGTTCGTTAGAAAGTCCGCCGCAAGTCCGCCAAAAGTCAGTCGAAAGTCCATCGAAAGTCTGTCGGACGGGCTGTCGGACTTTTGTAGCCGAAAAGTCCGACCGTGTGTACGCGGCATTAGGGTAATTTCAGATGAACATTTGGATCTGATTTGCCTGTCAGTTTTTCAGGCAGATCTGAGAGGAAGCTCGGATCTATGGACAGGCAGATGTAAACGAATGTGCTTCCCTTTACAACCGAATACCTCCAAGTCTGTCTAGGTCTGAAAAAAAAATTGGAAAAAGTTTGTGCCTTTTCCATTTTTCCAATCCTTAACATGGCAGATTAGAGGTAAAATGATGTGAACAAATGCATGTCCTGCCTACCCAGAGACCTAACATGGATTCAGTTTGAGACTGAAGGTAAAACCTAAATGGACATGGATGTCACAAATGTCCTGATGTCCTGCTCCAAGTCAGTAGGGGGTTTGTTCATGTTGACTGAAGTGGACACCATTCATTTGAAAAGCCCATTAGGCTATCTCCTAAAGCCCAACTCAGGGAAAAAAATCCAAAGGCGTGCTGCCCGATCCCTATTTTTTTACTTACCGAAGTTTGCTGTTGGGTGATAAGTCCACATTGTTTTTTGGCACTTAAAGCTGTGCTCCAGGCCAGCAAACCAGTCTTCTACTATGTGTTATGATGTCATAATGTTGCTACTGGAGGTGTTCAGTACCTTGTGAGAACTCCTTATGCCGCATACACACGAGAGGAATGTCCATCAGAAAAAGTCCGATGGGAGCTTTTCATCATATATTCCAACCATGTGTATGCCCCATCGGACTTTTTCCGTCGAAAATTCAGATGGACTTAGATAGAGAACATGTTCTAAATTTTTCAGACGGAACTAATTACTATCGGGAAACCCTCTCCTCTGTATGCTGTTGCAACATGCCAAAAACGACGCATGCGCAGAAGCAAGTATGAGACGGAAGCGCTCGGTCTAGTAAAACTAGCATTCGGAATGGAGATAGCACATTCCTCATGCTGCAAATTCTGTGATCTTTTAATCACTTGACCACTGGGCACTTAAACCCCCTTAATAACCAGACAAATTTTAGCTTTCAGTGCTCTCACATTTTGAATGACAATTACTCAGTCATGCAACACTGTACATATATGAAATTTTTGTCCTTTTTTTCACACAAATAGAGCTTTCTTTTGGTGGTATTTAATCACCACTGGATTCTTTATTTTTTGCGCTATAAAAGAAAAAAGACCGAAAATATTGTAAAAAAATTAATTTTTCTTCATTTCTGTTATAAAATTTTGCAAATTAGTACATTTTCTTCATATATTTTGGCCAAAATTTATACCGCTACATATCTTTGGTAAAAATAACCCAAATCGGTGTATATTATTTGGTCTTTCTGAAAGTTATAGAGTCCAAAAGCTATGGTGCCAATATCTGAAAATTGATCACATCTGAAGTACTGACGGCCTATCTAATTTCTTGAGACCCTAACATGCCAGAAAAGTACAAATACCCCCAAATGACCCCTTTTTGGAAAGGAGACATTCCAAGGTATTTAGAAAGATGCATGATGAGTTTTTTGAAGTTGTCATTTTTTCTCACAATTCTTTGCAAAATCAAGATTTTTTTTTTATTTTATTTTTTTACAAAATTGTCATATTAGCAGACAAAAGCAACAATAAGGGCAGAAATAGTCAGCAATCAGCACCACATCCCATACTATGTGAAAGAAAAATAGAAGAGGGGAGGGTTTTTTTGGAAAACACCCCTGGGACTTTTAAGGTGCTTAAATTGTGTGCTAAATGGACTGAAAAGACATGTATGATGTATTTATAAAAAATATATTAGTTTTATTGAAAATTTACTATTAAAACACATGTCATTGTAGACAAGACATAACCAATTTTACATGTATCTCAATATTTAAACCCTTTATGAGCATGCAATAAAAAAAACACTTGGTTCAACAACAATCTACCACTCAACATGTTTTGCTCAATACGAGCTTCTTCAGGAGTTTTGGTATGGATTGTAATAAGTTCTAGACAATAAATAGAAAAAACATGTATGAGACATAATATTGAATCATTTTACAATAAAGCTAACACTCTAAAATTAAGTGCTGTATGAATATATAAGCTAACACTCTAGGGTTAACAAAGTGCTGTATAAACATAAATGTGAACATTGGATCATACATGCACCAGATAAAGGCAATCCAAACAATGCAGGATATGTACATGGGAAAAATAATAAAGCATTGATATCAATAATCTTACCAGGCTATCATGCATTAAAGATGTATTAAGAATAAATAAACAAAACTTGCTGCAGTATTTTCATCACTGTAAAGGCTCTCATGGTATGTATTTTCCGTCTCAATAAGGCCACAGAGGGATCTAAAAGTTTTGTGTATCCTTAATGGGGAAATAGAAATCATCAAAAATTAAAATGATAAGTGTTTGGGCAAGGGCATCCAAACTGACCCAAACTTTCACTCATAAATAGATTTTACCTTTATTAGAATCAATGATCGATTGCTGGAGGTAGAAACACCTCCTAAAAAAAAGGAGGGGCAATGGCAGGTCAGTGAGCTATAGGGAAGCCCTGGCCGAGACTTGAAGAGTCCAACATGAAACAAGTCCTCATGGATCAAGTTCTAAATAGTAAAATATAGATAGAGGGAACAATGCTAAATACAAGTTCTAAGGTGCAGTTCCTGTCATGATTAGACATAACTGCACAGATCCAAAATGAATTTGTTATATTGGTGGGATACCTCTGGGTTCTGAAAAATAAAGCCCTCCACAACTTCAACCCCCAAGTGATGGGGGATAGAATTGTAAAGGGCCTCCACATCGAGGGCGACCAACCACAAACCCTCGGGGATGGATAGTCCATCGAGGGCATGCAGAAGCTCATTGGTGTCCTGAAGATAGGACACCAATCCTTCGACGTGGGGTCTTAGAAAGTCATCAATTAACTGACTAGCAGTTTCTGTGAGACTACCGTTGCCCGAGACGATGGGACAGCCTGGCCTTGGATCTGTTATTATTTATTCTTTCCAACATCTTTCTTTTTGGCGGCTCCCACTACCTCCAGATACAGGGAGTGGCTATGGGGACCAAGTGTGCCCCTCCTATGCCAACCTGTATCTGGAGGGGTGGGAGCGTGAACTCTTTTTTAGGGATGATATGCAAAAGTATTTTGAACAAATTCCTGTGTGGAGAAGATTTATTGATGACATTTTTTTCATTTGGACGGACACAAAGGATTCACTTCTTTTATTTTTGGAGAGCCTTAAGACTAATAACTACAACCTCAAATTTACATTTGAGTTTAGTCAACAAAACCTTACCTTTTTGGATGTCCAAATCCTAGTCAATACGGATGGTAGCATAGGAACGACCCTATATCGCAAGCCATCTGCAGGGAATTCTCTACTTCACGCCATCAGTTCTCATCAAACCCCCCTTGTCACAAGTGTGCCCTATGGGCAGTACTTAAGAATCAAACGCAATTGCAGTGCCTATTCTCATTTTGAAAGAGAGGCTGGCTTGCTGCAATCGCGTTTTCTCAAGCGCGGTTACAGCAAGAAATGCCCCAAGAAAGCCTACCTTAGGGCAAAAAATCACAATAGAGCTTCTCTTATACATGACCCTAAACCAAGAAGGACCAATCCTGGTGTTCGACTTATCACCCGATTCTCCAGCCAGCACCGGCAGATACGAGAAATCATGAAAAAATACTGGTATCTGCTGATGGGGGATGAAAAGATTGCTAAACATTTAAAATCCTATCCGGAGATTTCCTTCATAGTTACATAGTTAGTAAGGTTAAATAAAGACACCAGTCCATCCAGTTCAACCTGAGTGAGTACACACTCACATCAGTCCCTACCCTCAAGGAGCCCACAATCCAAGGTCCCCAACTCACATTCATATACTAGGGCCAATTTTTGGACAGACCCTTTAGAGGATACGAATCAGCGACCCTTCAGGCATTCTCGATCCCTGAGGGATACCCTGGTACACAGCCATTATGATAATCACATAAGAGCTGACATTCTGACGTGGTCGGCATCTAATAATGACGCCGCCACGTTCGTTTTTTCAGTTGCCCTTTTCTAAGATGGCGTTTTCGGCCTCTGCAGGCTCTATATGCAATACATTATTCTGCACATGCGCAGAATGGATTTTCGATGCAGCGAGCGTCGGTAATGACGCCGCTGCGTCTTTCTTCCAGCTGCTCGGGCAATCTCAATGGACATCCGCATCCCGGCGGTGATGTCAGACACCGCCGGGATGGAGGGTCTATAAAGGCGGCTGTCAGAGTCCTGGATGTGAGGCCGGATTGCAGAGGGGGCGCCCCTTGCGGCTAAGTGCAGCGTGACCCTGGGAGTGAGACAGGGAGTACGGTGCCCAAAGGTGCACGGGTTGCCAGAGCGCTGTTGCTGAGTAGCAGATAGCAGGGAGCTGCTGGGGTGCGCTGGTAAGGTTGAAGGGCAACCGTGCAAGGATGGATTCCAGGTATGGAGCCGTGGAGCAACCGGGAGCGGAGTCAGAGCCAGGCCAATGGTCATTCAGCACAGGAATCAGTCCAAGGTGAGGTACAGCAGGATAATCAGGAACAGAGAAGGTAGCTGAGCCAGGGGTCAAACACAGGAGGACGATCAAGGTACAGATGCGGAGCTGAAGAATAGTCAGGTCCAAGCCATGGTCAATGCAGGCGGAGAACTGGAGCAGTCAGGCAAGCCGAGTAGTAACAGGAAGCAGGTATCACAACAGGAACAAGGAACACAGGAAGCTTATGATAATCCAGCAACCAGCATGCACCAGCAGCAGGCTTAAATAGGTAGAAGGGCACCACCATGAGGAATACTGGCAGAACTACCCATCCTACGGTTATCACCCTCTGTCACAGGCTGCTCAGTTCAAGAAGGATGTGTTATCGCTCCCAAATCCCTTGCCTTTTCATCTTCACAAGTAAGTGTTTGCTGTGCAGTTATGTCTAATCATGACAGGAACTGCACCTTTGAACTTGTAATCAGCATTGTTCCCTCTATCTATATTTTACTATTTAGAACTTGGTCCATGAAGACTTGTTTCATGTTGGATTCTTCAAGTCTCGGCCAGGGCTTCCTTATAGCTCGCTGACCTGCCATTGCCCCTTCTTTTTTGCTGGGAGGTATTTCTACCTCCAGCAATCGATCACTGATTCTATTAAAGGTAAAATCTATTTATGAGTGAAATTTTGGGTCAGTTTGGATGCCCTTGCCCAAACACTTATCATTTTAATTTTTCATGATTTCTATTTCCCCATTAGGGATACACAAAACTTTTAGATCCCTCTGTGGCCTTATTGAGATGGAAAATACATACCATGAGAGCCTTTACAGTGACAACAATACTGCAGCAAGTGTTGTTTATTTATTCTTAATACATCTTTAATGCATGACAGCCTGGTAAGATTATTAATATCAATGCTTTATTATTTTTCCCATGTACATATCCTGCATTGTTTGGATTGCCTTTATCTGGTGCATGTATGATCCAATGTTCACATTTATGTTTATACAGGACTTTGTTAACCCTAGAGTGTTAGCTTATATGTTCATACAGCACTTTGTTAATTTTAGAGTGTTAGCTTTATTGTAAAATGATTCAATAGTATGTCTCATACATGTTTTTTCTATTTATTGTCTAGAACTTATTACAATCCATACCAAAACTCCTGAAGAAGCTCGTATTGAGCGAAACATATTGAGTGGTAGATTGTTGTTGAACCAAGTGTTTTTTTTATTGCATGCCCATAAAGGGTTTAAATATTGAGATACATGTAAAATTGGTTATGTCTTGTCTACAATCACATGTGTTTTAATAGTAAATGTTTAATAAAACTAATATATTTTTTATAAATACATCATACATGTCTTTTCAGTCCATTTAGCACACAATTTAAGCACCTTAAAAGTCCTTGGGGTGTTTTCCAAAAACCCCCTCCCCTCTTCTATTTTTCCGTCATATTAGCAGGTTATTTCTCACACACAGCATATGCATACCACAAATTACACCCCAAAACATATTCTGCTATTACTCCCGAGTATACCACATGTGTGAGACTTTTACACAGCCTGGCCACATACAGAGGCTGAAACATCCACGGAGCATCTTCAGGCGTTCTGGAGCACCCAGGCCAATTCTGACATTTCTCTCCTACATGTAAAAATCATCATTTATTCTCTAGAAAATTACATAGAACCCTAAAACGTTATATATGTTCTTTTAGCAAAGACCCTAGAGAATACAATGGCGGTCGTTTCAACTTTTTATCTTGCACGGTATTTGCGCAGCAATTTTTCGAACGCGTTTTTTTTTTAAAAAGACAGTTTTGTGCTTTAAAAAAAACAAAACAGTAAAGTTAGCCCAATGTTTTTGCATAATGTGAAAGATGAAGTTATGCCGAGTAAATAGATACCTAACATGTCACCCTTCCAAATTGCACACGCTTGTGAAATGGCGCCAAACTTCGCTACTTAAAAATCCCCATAGGCGACGATTTAAAATGTTTTACTGGTTACATGTTTTGAGTTACAGAGGAGGTCTAGGGCCATAATTATTGTTCTCACTCTACCGATCGCAGCGATACCTCACATGTGTGGTTTGAACACCGCTTTCATATGTGTGCGGGACTTACGTATGCATTCGCTTCTGCATGCGAGCACACGGGGACAGGGGTGCTTTAAAAAAAAAATTTATTGTTAATTTTACTTTATTTATTTTAATTTGACACTTTTTTCCAAAAAAAAAATTTTTGATCACTTTTATTCCTATTACAAGGAATGTAAACATCCCTTGTAATAGGAATATGGCATGACAGGTCCTCTTTACAGTGAGATATGGGGTCAATAAGACTCTACATCTCACCTCTAGGCTGGGAAGCCTGAAATAAAAAAATAAAAAAAAACAATCCTGGCTTCGATCGTAGCGGTGAGTCGGTAGAAGACATCCCCTCTCGCCTCCCGTAAGAACGATCAAGCAGTGGAACAGCCGCTATGATCATTCTTATGGTGTAGGGAATCGCTGGCTGAAAAAGCTGATATCTGAATGATGCCTGTAGCTGAAGGCATCATTCAGATATCCCCGCACAAAGTCAAGGATGTCGTATGACGGCCGGCGGGCGGGAAGTGGTAAAACGCATTTTTTTTATAACAAAGTCCATTTATACAATATTTCTATATTAACACATAGCATGTACATACCAAAAATGACACCCCAAAATAGATTCTCCTTCTGAGTACAGCGATATGACATGTGTAAGACTTCCACAGCCCTGGGCACATACAGAGGTCGAGTACAGCCGAGTATGGCTACACATGGCTGCGCATGGCTGGGTATGGCTGAGTATGGCAGGGTATTGCAGGGTATGGCTGGGTATGGCAGAGTATGGCTGGGTATCACCGAGTATTGCAGAGTATGGCTGGGTATGGCAGAGTATGGCTGGGTATTGCAGAGTATGGCTGGGTATCACTGAATATTGCAGCTTATGGCTGGGTATTGCAGAGTATGACTGGGTATTGCAGAGTAATGCAGAGTATGGCAGAGTATGGCTGGGTATTGCAGAGCATGGCAGGGTATTGCAGGGTGTGGCAGAGTATGGCTGGGTATTGCAGAGTATGGCACGGTATTGCAGAGTATGGCAGGGTATTGCAGGGTATGGCTGGGTATTGCAGAGTATGGCAGGGTATTGCATGATATGGCAGGGTATTGCAGAGTATTGCAGAGTATGGCACGGTATTGAAGAGTATGGCAGTGTATTGCAGAGTATTGCAGAGTATGGCACGGTATTGCAGGGTATGGCAAGGTATGGCAGGGTATGGCAGGGTATTACAGGGTATTGCAGAGTATTGTGGGGTATTGCAGGGTATTGTGGGTTATTTCAGGGTATTGCAGGGTATTGCAGAGTATTGCATAGTATTGCAGGGTATTGCAGAGTATTGCAGAGTATTGCAGACTATTGCGGGGTATTGCAGAGTATTGCAGGGTATTGCAGAGTATTACGGGGTTTTGCAGAGTAGTGCAGAGTATTGCTGAGCATGGAGGGATGGCTGAGCATGGATCGATGGATGGCTGGATGGCTGGATGTGACTGCATTTGTCACAGAGCAGCGCTGTGGGCACTGCACATCCAGCCCACAGTGCTGCTGCCCTTCGATCTCTCCCCCTCTGTACCGATCAGTACACAGAAGTGAGGGAGGAACCGGCGTCATGACATGACATGTTATCGCTCCGTTATTTGGCTGTTTACCGTGATCCGTGATGGAGAGGACCCGGCGGTCACGGATGTTCTCGGGTGCGTGCCTCAGGGGGCACGCGAGAGCGGGATTCTGGGAGGACGTCATAGTACGCCCTCCCAGAGTTAAGCAACCGCCCAGTAGCCGTCATTCGGCTATGGGCTGGTTGCTAAGTGGTTAATGCAGCGCATTCTTTTGTGCTTTATAATGCTAGAATAATGAAGTTGTTTTGCTGCTGATATTCACACAGAGTTCTCACAAACAAATTTCTTTATAATTTCTCGTGATATCATGAATAATCTTTTATTTTTTTAAAGCCAGATCTCCAGAATAATGTTTCAAATTATTTTTTTAGAGTCATCTTTTTTTTATTATTTATTTTTTTATTTCATCAAGATCTCCTTTTTTTTGTGATTATTGCAAAATTAGTTTATAGTTATCTCCCTAATTTTTTTTGTTTTGTTTGTGTGTCAAGTTACCACAATAACATTATTATCTTGTATTTTTTAACCTGAAGGAGGCTGGTTGGTGTCCCTTTTCAATTTGACATTGTCTTTTTGAAATGTACCTGCCTACTCACAAACAAACTGTCCTTTTTGAATAAAAACACATAGGCAAGTATTTTCCAAAAATAAAATATCCATTTATTCTGGGTAACAAAATAAAGAGGAAGGCAACGCTGGAGAAAATTTTGGAATTTGCTAAGCCTTTTGGCCCCCAGGGCACACACCAAGTCTGTGTAAAAAAATTGTTATCTTGAGGAGTCCGTATAATAGGGATCACAATCTGGTCCAGGACTCCCAGAGATCAGGACCAGCAGCAGATGACATATATGTCCCCAGGCTGTGGTACTACACCAGCCTGCGTCTTTTGCCTGATCAGACTGAACACAGGCCATCACTTTCTTCTCTTCGCTGCAGCCTTCCCTCCACGCTGCCCTGCACCCTCCCTGCAGCCTTCCCTGCTGCCTTCCTTGGAGGCTGTGGCTCTGGTGGTGGACTTGTGGCAGGAGGAGGAGGAGGAGGAGGATGGGTGAGATCATATATGTGGCTGTTCTCTGCCAGCTTGCCCCTCAACCCCTTCTGAAGGGCCTCAACAATAATTCCCTCACAGAGGAAGCGTTGGCCCTCCTCCAATTTCAACAATCTTGTGGCTAGATAGCAGCCATAGGCCTCTTCAGCGTCAGGTTGGCTTTAGAGGACATTGCTTGCTTCTCTAATGAGGCCCAGTGCTGCCTCCTCCGTCATCGTCCTCTTCCTGGGCCTTTTCATTTGAAGGCAGAGGGGAGGCACCTGGGACTGGTTGAGGCCCCTACTGGGGCCAGCCACCTCCTGGCTGTCACTGGGCACGGCCACCACCTGGCTGTCACTGAGCATGGCCTCCTCCTGCCTGACACTTCCCAGACCTTCGTCCTGGCTGAGCTCATCCTGTGTATAAAAAAGGGACATAGTTTTAGTTTTTGCTTCATCAATCACACACAATTTTTAGCTCATGACTTGCAAATTAAATGTTAATAAATAAAAAAAAGACTATCATTCTGACCCCAGCATTTTTCATTCTTGTCCCAAACATTTTTGGCCACTATTGTCTAATGATTTAAAACAAAGTGATTTACAAATCAATAATTATTTATCAATTATAACATCTAGTTAATATCATTAATATTAGGACGATAAATATGTATAAAAATAATTTACCTGGCTCCAGCTGGGCGCATCCACTTCTTCCAGGATGGAAGGCCCAGGTTTTTCCTCGTCAGCCTCTGCTGGGGTTGAGGAAAGGGTGGAGGGAAAGCTGCAGGAAAGGGTAGAAAGTGATTCTCTGGCTTCAGTCTGGTCGTCCAGAAACCGCAGTTTGTTGAAGTACCACAGCCTGGGTACATACACTTGCACTGCTGCTGCTCCTGATCTGAGTGATTTCTGGATCTTATTATGCTCCTTCTTATACATGTTCCTCAAGATCCCAATTTTACTTTCCAAAAACTGGATAATTGTATCGGGGACCCGAGTCTTCACAAATCCCAGAAGTTTCTCCAGCGTTGACCTCCTAGCTTGTTTATTAAAATATAAGCTGTGTTTCACCTCCCACAAATTCCTCATCTCCCTGTATCTGTCTATGAAACTGGACATGAATTCTGGGTCCTTAAAGTGATTCATCTTTGCTGTAAGACAATACACAAGACAAAAACACTAATGTCAGCCTAAACTCTCATAATCTTATCCCAATATAGGCCTCAGTCTTGAAGCAGTATAGGCCACTGATGGCCCAAGTTCAAATTTTACCTTTGTTATAACGTTCGTCGCTTATGGTCCTCCTTCCTCCGCACACAGAACGTACATACGACACACGCGTGTTAACTTTATATACACTGCGCATGCCTAAAACTACGCCCGCGTCGCCCGCCCCTGTCGTTCTTTCTAGAATATTCCCCGCCCCTTCTCTTTAAGGCGTGCAGTAGGAGCGACATGGCGGAGAAAGAGCAGGTGTGTGTTAATTCCACTAACGAGGAGGAGGAAAGCCCGGAGCCCGAAACAACCCCATCTTGGAGGAGAAGATTTAAGGCCTCAAATATGGCCTTTATAGAGATGGTGGAGATGGTGGACATCTTGAGGAGGAACGACTATGATGGGAAGCATGGACTGTACCTAAAAGTGAGAAAGGCCAAGATCATGACTAAAATTGTGAAGAGT
The DNA here is from genome assembly GCA_037952835.1 of Lithobates septentrionalis. NCBI lineage: Eukaryota > Metazoa > Chordata > Amphibia > Anura > Ranidae > Lithobates > Lithobates septentrionalis. The sequence continues at coordinate 2,097,835 of JBBDGP010000501.1, forward strand.
CTGCACAGAAATTTTGGGGTAAGACGATCCAAGGAGCAATTGAGGAAACGCTGGTCAGACCTGAAACTGAGGGAGCTGGATCAGTATAGAAGAATCAAGAGAGTGCTTCTAAAATGTAAGTACTTGTCCTGTGTTCCTATCATTATTATTATACTTGCATGCTGCACCGTAATTTTCTTTACTGTTGTACAGTTTAAAATGGTGACTTTCATGTTCGTGGGCACAGTAATCGGTCATCGGAAACATCATTCGCTCATTAACTACGATGTTTTGGGCAGATACAGGTTGAATACATTTGGTCATGCCTATTTGTCTAAAAATAAGTTTAGTACATTGCTGTCTAGATGTGTTTGTAACTAGAATGAAATGCAAGCTGGATTCAGTGTAATGTAAGGAGAGGACACTCAACAGCTGTTTACACATCTGGACTCAGGAGCAATAGTGTGGGACACAAGAGCAAACTTTTTAAGGTGTCCCACACAGGTGCTCCAGTGAATACTTGGGGTGTCTCCATGTGTGAAAATTGTCACAAAAAGGTAAGTATTCCAGCTTTGGTAAGATAAAAAAAATCATGTTTTCAGCTTGGAACTGTGCCCAAAAGAGACAATTGTCCCCTACTTCCCAGCAATGTTTCATATTCCTATTCAGAAAAACAACATGCCCCGGGGATCTGGAGGAAGGAGAGGTGGAAGAGGTCGGTGAGATTGTCACCACAACAGGTGGGTGTCTGACACCCCAGCTTCAGATAATATATGTATGCCTGCATATTTATGATACATGTTTTTACTCTAATTTTTAGGTGATGTGCTGGTTGTGGAAGAGCAAGCTGAACATTTCACAAGTGACAGCGCACAAGACATCATGGTGTGGAATGGTGAACTTGACATCATAAGGAAGAAGCTCAATGTTATGGAACAACAAATGAAGAACATGATTGATGTGTTGGGGAGAATCTGAATTTCTTCTAAACGCCACCATTTTCCAATTTTTTGAACTATAAACAAAAACTTTTTTTTGACATTTTAAAAGCCAGATTTTGAAGATGCACACGGTGTGTAAAAATGTGCTATCTGCTAGCAGGGGATATCAATGTATGCGTTTTGTGGGTGCAACCCCTTCCTCGTAACTCTAGTAGGTGAGAGGAAGGGGTCGCACCCCCAAAACACGTGATCCCCCATGATGGGAGATAGCACATGTTGACATTAGGCATGGGATAAGGAGGGAAATACCCATTTTGACTCCCAAATTGTGTGCATCTTCAAAATTTGGCTTTTACAGGGGTGACATCACCCCATCTGATGAAGGCAATATCAAGACATTTTTGACACTATAATGTCTGATATTGCCTTCAGTTTTTCCAAGTTGAACTTTGTAAGTTCCAGAGTTGGGTATGTTATGTTTAGAAACATGCATGTTTATAACAAAAAAAAAAATGAATTTATAAAAAAATTAGAAAAAAAAATTTACTGCAAAATTTTATAACGCACATGTGAATGTGCACAGAGTAAAAAGCTTGCTAATGAACACTGTGTGGCTTCTTATTTCAATGCTCAATACCAGTGTTGTAAGTAATTTTGTGTTTACATTGACAATGGGGATTATTTACTAAAGGAAAATCCACTTGGTACTACAAGTGCACTAGGAGAACCTAGGAGACAACCAAAAAGAAAAAAACACAAGCAATAAAGAAAATGCAAGATTTTATCAGATATTATTTTTTTATTGTTAGAAAAATATTTAGACATTGTCTGGAATTACAATGGCCCCCCTACCCGTAAAATAATTGACATATTTATCCCAAACTTCATGGGCGCTTTGGGGTGCCAAGCCAGGACGGCCAGTATCCAGGCCTGTCAGAGTATTTGAAGGAAATCCGGCCTTAGGCCCAACTGAGGCTATATAATTGTGGGCATTTTTTCTTAAAACATTGTGCAATATGCAGCAGGATAAAATGATGTTGTTGAGTTTGTATTCCGCCATGTGTATGGCTGTCAGAAACAGGCGGAACCAGCTGGCCATTATCCCGAAGGCATTCTCACCGACTCTTCCGGCTCTGGCCAGCCGGTAGTTAAAAACCCTCCTCTCCGGGGTGAGGGTCCTCTGGGGAAATGGCCTCATCAGGTGCTCACCCAGACCGAACGCTTCATCAGCAAGAAAGACGAACGGGAGTCCTTCAACATTTCAGGTGGCAATCCGAGGACACCATTCTGGAGCCGTTGGTAAAATTCTGTCTGGGCGAAGACTCCTCCATCCGACATTCAGCCATTCTTCCCCACGTCCACATAGAGGAACTCATATTGTGCCGACACCACCACCATTAACACTATACTATTAAACCCCTTATAGTTGTAATAGTAAGACTCCGAATGGGGTGGTGGCACGATGTGGACATTCTTCCCATCTATAGCCCCTCCACAGTTGGGAAAGTCCCAACGGTCGGCAAAATGGGGGGTCACAGTCTGCCATTCCTGTGGCGTTGAAGGAAACTATGGAGTCAAAACAGAAAAATATATATTAGTACTTTTGCACATAACATTGCAAGCAGATTAGACACAAACATTCTTGGCCAACATCAGTATAACAGTTATTTTAAGGAGTATTTTAAGACAAAAATATAAGGCCCACTTATCAGATTCCTCCCCCCCTCTAATGGTCCATTGTAAACATTTTAGGGGGCGAGGGTTCAAGCTGAGTTTGGGACCCCAAAAAAAAGCCTATGGCACTCTGCCTGAATTTAAGGACAACAATAACATTTGTACACATTTTAGGGGGTGTTTTGTGTAAAGCACTACATTGGAGCTGACAAAATACATTGTTAAGTAACTAGGCTAGGTGTATATAGGCTCATGATAGCATGCTGGGGAGGTTAGTGAAGGGAAATATGCATGAAGGACAAAAAAGGAGCATTATAAAAGATTACAGCATGCATGAGAACAAAGGGGACATTCACAGCATATTACAATGATGGTAATTATGGAATGAGGAAAGAAATACAATACATTAGCAAACATTAAATACAATAGAATGTGATGTTAAAGGAGAAAACCCTAATATAGTCCTTCAGCAGGACCTGAATAATAGAAGAACAGGTCTCTGGGATAATGATCCCCAGAGCCTGGGAGGAGATGCCAGTCGAGAACTTGAGGTCCTGTAGACTTCTCCCATTTGCCAAGTAACACAAAGTGGCGACTAGCCTCTGCTTCGAGGTGATGGCTTGCCTCATGCAGGTGTCCTGCCTGCTAATATAAGCGGTTAGCAAAGCCAACAGACGGTGAAAAACGGGGTCCGTCATCCTGAGAGATTTCCTGAAATCATCAGGATTATTCTCCTGGATCTCCTGCAACAAAGGCATATCAGAGAATCGGTCACGCTGGAGTAACCAGTTCTTGGTCCATGAACTCCTCCCCACCCTGTTCATGGACTGGGCTTGGGTCAATGAATGAACCCCAACACCAAGCCCCCACACAGCACAAACTCTACAACGAGTACGTCCCCGCAACATGGCTTCAAAATGGTCAGCTGGTCAGAATGAACTAACAGAATGCACTGAAGAACAGCAAGGCCTGTGAAGAGCGAGCTGAAAATCGGAAACGAGCGGACAAGAACACACTGAAAAAACAGATGCAAACTGTCTACAGGCTCTAAAAAGCAGATACAAACCCACAAGCACAAACTGAAGAGCAGTAATGGACTGAAAAGCACAAAGCTGAAAAGCGCGAATCGTCTCTCACCAAACTTCTACTAACACAAAATAAACACGAGATTAGCAGAAGGAGCCCAAAGGGTGGGACACTTGCTATTGCACTTCCTTTTTCTAGTCCTGTCATACGTGTTGTACGTCACTGCGTTCTAGATGGTCAGACTTTGGTGTGACCGTGTGTAGGCAAGAGCGCTTGAGCGGAATTTCATCGGAGTTCCGTCGGAGAAACCTTCGGGGTTTATTCCGACGGTAAAACTGGTCGTGTGCATGCGGCATTAAAGCACAACTAATGCCCCGTACACACGATCGGACATTGATCGGACATTCTGACAACAAAATCCATGGATTTTTTCAGACGGATGTTGGCTCAAACTTGTTTTGCGTACACACGGTCGCACAAAGCTGTCTGAGTTTCCGCTCGCTAAGAACGCGGTGACGTAGACCACGCACGACGAGACTAGAAAAGGCCAGTTCAGAACCAAGCGCGGCACCCTTTGGGCTCCTTTTGCTAATCTTGTGTTAGTAAAAGTTTGGTGAGAGACGATTCGCGCTTTTTCAGACTTGTGGTTTTCAGATTGTTTTCTGCTGTTCAGTTTGTGCTTGTGGGTTTGTATCTGCTCTCCAGTGCGTGCAGCAAGCTACGCGTGACTCAGTCATTGTGTTCTTGTTCATTCGTTACTGTTTTTCAGGTCTCTCTTCACAGGCCTTGCTGTTCTTCAGTGTGTTCTGTTACTGCGTTCTGAGCAGCCGACCGTTTTCTAGCCATGTTACATATACGTACTCCTCGTAGAGTTCGTGCTGTGCGGGGGCTTGGTATTGGGGTCCTGACCTTGACACAAGCCCAGTCCATGAACAGGGTGGGGAGGAGTTCATGGACCAAGAATTGGTTGCTTCAGCGTGACCAGTTCTGTCATATGCCTTTGCTCCGTGAGATCCGTGAGAATAATCCTGATGATTTCAGGAACATTCTCCGGATGACGGACCCCGTATTTCACTGTTTGTTGGCTTTGCTGACCCCCTATATCAGCAGGCAGGATACCTGCATGAGGCAAGCCATCACTCCGGAGCAGAGTCTCGTCGCCACCCTGTGGTACTTGGCGACAGGGAGAAGCCTGCAGGACTTGAGGTTCTCGACAGGCATCTCCCCCCAGGCTCTGGGGATCATTATCCCAGAGACCTGTTCTGCCATCATACAGGTCCTGCAGAAGGAGTATATTAAGGTAAGATTTCTAAGTAAGTATTTCTTTCCTCATTGCCTAATTACCATGATTGTATTATGCTATGAATGTCCCCTTTGTCCTCATTCATGCTGGATTTTTATGTAATTATTTTTTGTCCTTCATACATATTTGCCTTCACTTACCTCCCCAGCATGGTCTCCTGGCCCTATATTCACCTCATGTAGTCACTTAACAATGTATTTTGTCAGCTCCATAGTAGGGATGAGCCGAACAAAGGGTTTGGGGACCCGGGTCCTGCCTCAGGGGACATGTATCAATGCAAAAAAAACTTTTAAAAATGGCCGTTTTTTCGGGAGCAGTGATTTTAATGATGCTTAAAGTAAAAAAAAAAAGAAAGTGAAATATTCCTTTAAATATTGTACCTGGGGGGTGTCTATAGTATGCCTGTAAAGTGGCGCGTGTTTCACGTGCTTAGAACAGTCCCTGCACAAAATGACATTTTTAAAGGAAAAAAAGTAATTTAAAACTGCTTGTCGCTTTAATGTAATGTCGGGTCCTGGTAATGTATGTAAATCAGTGAGACAAACGGCATGGGTACCCTCCAGTCCATTACCAGGCCCTTTGGGTCCTGTATGGATATTAAGGGGAACCCCGCACCCAAATTAAAAAAAGGAAAGGCCCTTTATACTCTGAACAGCAGTATACAGGCGGTGCAAACAAGACAGGGACTGTAGGTTTGTTGTTAAGTAGAATCTGTTTGTAATTTTGAACTGGTACATTTTTAACGTGTTTAGCTCCAGCCAAAAAATCTATTTTAAGCTTTTTGGAAAATATAGGGAAGGGTTATCAACCCTGTGACATTTGTTTTGTTGCCTGTACTCCTCTTCAGAAGATTTCACCTCACTTTTTGTCCCAATTAAAAATGTTTTTTGAAAAGTTGGGGTTTTTTGTGAAACAAGGATTGGTGATAAAGCATCAGTGGAAAGGAGAAATGTTTTTCCCATATTAACTCTTACAGGAGAGAATTTCCCTTCCTATGGGTGTAATTACACGCCTCTGTTAGACAAGGGATGAAAAATTAAGCCTTAGGCACTGGTGCTGGTGCCACAACACTGTAACCCCTCACAGATACTCTAGTTGGAATGCAGAAACGAGCCCTGCTGCAAAGTATTGCATCAAAAATTGTAATTACACGCCCCTGTTAAACAGGGGCTGAAAAATTTGGCCTTAGGCACTGGTGGCGGCGCCCAGAACCAAAAATGTTCTTACAAGCTATCAGCGTGATCATTGAGGAGGAAGAGGATAATTACTCAGGATAGTCACTCAGCATCAGCATAGGCAGTCTTTGAAGGGATCTGAGATTTCAAAGAAAATTATTCGGTTACATCAGCATCAGGTGCTTGGTAGCTGGTGGTGATCCAAGACTGATTCATTTTTATGAAGGTCAGTCGATCGACCGAGTCAGTGGACAGACGCACCCTGTGATCGGTTACAAAGCCTCCAGCAGCACTGAATGTGCGTTCCGAAAGAACGCTGGATGCAGGACAGGCCAGTAGCTCAATTGCATACTGTGCAAGCTCTGGTCAGTGATCCATCCTCAAGACCCAGTAACCCAGAGGATTTTCGGTGGGAAAGGTGTCCAAGTCAGATCTGGCCCCTAGGTATTCCTGCACCATGTAAAACAGACGCTGGCGATGGTTGCTGGAACCGATCATACCTTGGGGCTGCGGACTAAAAAATTGTCTGAACGCATCGGTCAGACGGCCACCTTCTCCACCGCTCCTTCTTTGACTGACCGAAGCCTCAGCAACACGTTGTCCAGAAGCAGGAGTTTGTAACCTCCCAGTCTCTGGGAACACATTGCACTGACCTTTTTGAAATACCTCCTGAAGATGTTTCATCCTCTGCTCCCTCTGCGACGGCAAGATAAGGTCCGCAACCTTACCCTTGTAACGTCGATCAAGGAGGGTTGCCAGCCAGTATTGGTCCTTCTCCTTGATACCACGAATACAAGGATCCTTACGCAGGCTTCGCAGGATCAGGGAGGCCATGCAGCGTAGGTTTGCTGAGGCATTCGGTCCGGAGTTCTCTGGGTCACTAAGGACGACATGGTCCGCAGCCACCTCCTCCCAGCCACGTACAAGTCCATGTGTTTCTTGGGACTGATCCCTTAAAGACTGCTGCTGATGCTGAGTGCCAGGCTCCACCTCCATACTGACACAATCCTCCTCCTCGTCCTCTTCCTGTGTGATCGGCGGGCACGCAGGAAGACTGTCTGGATAAAGGGGGCCTTGAGAGCTAAGGAAGTCCTCCTCTTCCTGCCTCTGTTCTGCCTCAAGTGCCCTGTCCATTATTCCACGCAGCGTGTGCTCCAACAGGTGGACAAGGGGGACAGTGTCACTGGTGCATGCCCTGTCACTGCTCACCATCCTCGTGGCCTCCTCAAATGGTGACAGGACAGTGCATGCATCCCTGATCATGGCCCACTGGCATGGGGAAAAAAAACAAGCTCCCCTGACCCTGTCCTGGTGCCATAGTCGCACAGGTACTCATTGATGACCCTCTGCTGCGTGTGCAGCCGCTGCAGCGTGGCCGACGTTGAGTTCCACCTGGTGGGCATGTCACAGATTAGGCGGTTTTTGGGCAGGTTAAACTCCTTTTGGAGGTCTGCCAGCCGAGCACTGGCATTATATGACCGGCGGAAATGCACACAGACTTTCCTGGCCTGCCTCAGGACATCCTGTAAGCCCAGGTACCTGCCCAAGAACCGCTGCACCACCAAGTTAAGGACATGAGCCAAATAGGGCACATGGGTCATTTGTCCCTGTCGGAGGGCAGAGAGGAGGTTGGTGCCATTGTCGCAAACCACCATTCCTGCCTTAAGTTGTCGTGGCGTCAACCACCTCTGAACCTGCCCCTGCAGAGCAGACAGAACCTTTGCCCCAGTGTGGCTCCTGTCCCCCAAGCACACCAGCTCAAGCACGCATGACATCTATTGGCCTGCATACGTGCGTAGCCCCTTGAACGGCTACGGAGCACCGCTGGTTCAGAGGAAAAAGCACAGGAAGAGGCCATGGAGGAAGAAGAAGAGGAGGGGGTGGAGGAGAGAGGTGTGTCACAATCATTAGTAGTGGCATTTTGGAGGTGTGGTGGCGGAACAACCTCCAACACTACTGCACCTTGTCCTGCATCCTTCCCAGCTGCCAGCAGAGTCACCCAATGCGCTGTGAAACTTAGGTAACGTCCCTGTCCATGCCTGCTGAACCATGAGTCAGCGGTAATATGCACCTTACCGCTGACCGCCCTGTCCAGCGAGGCCAAGACATTGCCTTTCACATGTAGAGAGCCGGAATCGCCTTCCGTGAGAAAAAGTGGCGTTTGGGTACCTGCCACTGAGGAACCGCACATTCCACAAAGTCACGGAAGGGGGCAGAGTCTACCAACTGAAAAGGCAGCAGTTGAAGTGCTAGCAATTTTGCCAAGCTAGCATTCAACCGCTGGGCATGTGGATGGCTGGGAGCGAACTTCTTTGGGTGGTGCAGCAGCTGGGGCAGGGAAATTTGCCTGGTACAATCTGACGTCGGTGTTAAGGTGACCACATTTCTAAACTGCCATTCAGGGACCCCCCCCCCCAAAAAAAAGATGATTTTTGACATTTTTTTTGCTGATTTTTGGGGCAGGGGCGTATTAAAAAAGATCGTGGTGAACAGTGGACATGTCTTAAATTGCGCTAAATATTGGCTTAAAGGGGGTGTAGCGAACAGAGGGTGTAGCCACATTGTGTTAACCGTGGAAGGGGCCTAAATTTAAAACCCACCCTACCTTACAACAATCCTTTCTATCCACTGCACCCTTCCACTGACAGTTTAAAGTAGCCCATCCTACCTATAGCAACCCACACTATCAACACCACACCAATGGCCCATTCTATCTCAACACTCCAAATCAGTCCATCATATCTAAGGCACCCCAAAGTGGACCACCCTAACCACAGCACCCCAAAGAACCCCACATCAGCTGGATGCACAGAGGGAGGCAGTGGGGTGGAGGGGGGGCTGCAGAGTGGTCAGGGGGGTGCAGAGTAGTCAGAAGGACAGTGGGATGCACAGGAGAACAATGGGATGGACAGGGGGACTGTGGGATGGACAGGGGGGACTGTGGGATGGACAGGGGGACAGAGGGATGGACATGGGGACAGAGGGATGGACAGGGGGACAGAGGGATGGATAGGGGGACTGTGGGATGGACAGGGGGACTGTGGGATGGACAGGGGGACTGTGGGATGGACAGGGGGACAGTGGGATGGAGAGGATGGACGGGATGGCGCCGGCCGGGAGCTCCGTGAGTCGGGTCGCGGGTCCCGCGGACTCGATCGCTGCGGGGATACCCGCGATCGCCTCATGGAGCGGATGAACGGGGAGATGCCGTTGTAAACAGCATCTCCCCGTTCGGCCTAGTGACAAGTGTCACTCGATCTCTGCTCCCTGTCATCGGAGCAGGGATCAGTGACATCACACACAGAGCCCATCCCCCTACAGTTAGTAATTACTCCCTAGGACGACTCTAAACTCCTCCCCGCCCCCTAGTGGTTAACCCCTTCACTGCCCTTCACTGCCAGTGCCATTTACACAGTAATCAGTGCATTTTTAATTGCACTGATCGCTGTATAAATGACAATGGTCCCAAAAATGTGTAAAAAACGTCCGACATGTCCGCCATAACGTCGCAGTCACAATAAAAATCGCTGATCGCCGCCATTACTAGTAAAAAAAAAATTATTAATAAAAATGCCATAAAACTATCCTATATTTAGTAAACGCTATAACGTTTGCGCGAACCAATTATTAAACGCTTATTGCGATTTTTTTTTACCAAAAATATGTAGAAGAATACGATCGGCCTAAACTGAGGAAAAAAAATGTTTTTTTATATATTTTTGGGGGATATTTTTTATAGCAAAATGTAAAAAATAATGCGTTTTTTTCAAAATTGTCGCTCTTATTTTGTTTATAGCGCAAAAAATAAAAATTGCAGAGGTGATCAAATACCACCAAAAGAAAGCTCTATTTGTGGGAAAAAAAGGACGTCAATTTTGTTTGGGAGCCACGTCGCATGACCGCGCAATTGTCAGTTAAAACGACGAAGTGCCGAATCGCAAAAAACGCTCTGGTCAGGAAGGGGGTAAAATCTTCCGGGGCTGAAGTGGTTAGGAACCCTATGGGAGCTCTGTGATTGACACATTCTGTAGTCACTGGGCAGTATTCACCTCAGTAGAAAAGAATATAGGCACCGTACACTGAACCCTCCTGCACCACAGACCAGGATGAAGATATCCTGGTTTTAAAGAAGTAATTCAGGTTTTTAGTTACATTTTTTTTTATTTAAAAATTGTAAATCATGAAGGAAAGGGGTCAGAGTGGGTAGGTGAGTAGGGAAAAGGTTATTTTTTAGTAGAAGGTGAGCTTTAAAGGTTATAAACCTAACACAAAAATCACATTAGTTGCTATAAATAACATTCTCCACTATGTACTGTATGTAAAGGTGAATATACCTTATATTAAGATACCATATTTGACATGCTTATAACCATGCAGACTATCACGCCATGTTACAGTATCTTCTATTTTAAGCAAAAAGACTTTTTCATATCCTCCTGAAATGTTATGTATTTATGGACAAACAATAAAGAAAATAAATCTAATCACATGCAAAATGTATTGGACTATTTATACAAATATAATGAATCTAACCTTGCTATGAGTTTTAAATAGTGCTTAATAGAGTTTAAAAATAATTAGAAACACCACATGTTTTATTATTTAGAAAGTGTAAATCGAAATGGGGGAGGACCTCTGATTAAACAGCTTCTTTTGCATCAAGTAATGTCCAAAGCAATATACCAAAGCTGTTGCACTGCTGAAGGGTCTATTCATTAAATAGAGAAGCTCCAGGGTCTGAGCCTGTTGATATTACTATTGTTCTGCGTTACTCATTGCTGATCTGTATTACCTCACTCTACTTATGTGTCTTGCTGACTATGCCCACTCCTGTTATCCTCTTGCTTGCTGCCGGCCTCTACCTCTGCCTGAACACTAACTACTCTCTTACATGCTGTCTGCCTCCACCTTTGTCTGGACACTCTATTTTTTGCTGCCTGCCTTGACTTCTTGAGGTCAATGAAGTCACCCAAGATCACCATTTATGTATAAAAACCACCAGGGATTATTGAGGATGCGGGTCAACATCATTGGCGTCACTTATTGTGATTGATGACGATCTACATTGCTGGATGACCTAATTGATATTGGATTTACATTGTTTTACCTTATTTTTGCTATTCGCATTCACCTTAAGGGGTGCATATCTGGAGACCCTCTTATTCTAAAGGGGGTTTCCGACAGATTCCGATAAGCTCTCTCTGCAGATCCCCACATCTCTTTTGGGAAACAGGATGTTGGGATGAGGCCCTTGTCTGCATTAACATGCAGACAAGTTGGTTTGCAAGGACTAAAATTCTCATGTTGAGGGCATGTGGCACACTCTTGCTTTACGCCCTTGCATATGCATGAGTTTATGTAAGCATAGCAAATACCTACATACAGCTGGCATAAAGCCACTTATTACTATGGGCATCCGTCTGTACAGAGCAGCTATCTCTCCCAGCCACAGAATTATACCTGCATTTTAGATCAGAAGTACAAAAGCATACAGGTGCAGAAATTCACTAATCCTCACATTTAATTTTCAGTAATGAGTTTTCCACAGCAGAATTTCTCTATCTTAATATGGTGAATTGAGAATTGCCCTTATTCCCATTCAAATGATCATGTTTTATACCAGGTAGAAATTAATGAGATTTTCAACACGGGTCCCAGAGTTCCATATTGAATTTAAAAAAGCTATGCTGCCATTGTTAACTGATTTCTATAGTGTTCCTCTAATACTTTGCTTGCTAATTCAATTTTAAAAGTCTCTCCTCTAGCAGAACGTTAACAACCAAATGCAAAGAAGACAGCTCAGACCTAAACTCAAAGAATAACAGGTAAGGGTTTCTGTTTCTTATGTACTGTATCTTTACAGATAAATCACAATGGATATTTATATTGTAATGGTTTCTGAAATAATGTACCTTTCCTGGTAGTGCATTGCTAATTTATTTGGAAAAGATCAGGTACTAACAAAAACCATTATTAAAAACCATAGTAGCAAGGCAAAAGCTACAGCACATAATGGCAGCAGGCTGAGTGAGAAAAACAATGGTTTCCTCCACCCATGCTAAACAGCATGGATGGACCAATCTCCAGTGCTGGCTATCGTATTGAGGCATCCCAAATATCCAACACTTGCTGCATATGCTTGGGGAGATTCACTCCTCTATTTGTTCTAATGACCATTTGTCACTGTGGAAGATAATGATAGGAAATCCAACAGTTTTCAGTTATCTGAACAGGAGATGAGGTGAAATCTGCCAATGGGGACAATTGTACTTAAGGATCTATAAGGTATTTTTCCCTTCAGTTTGGGAGAGATTTTCTATTACTTTCAATCCCTGTGCCTCTGGTACAGGAATTGAACCAAAATCTCACCAGTAGGAAACAGCATACAAAAAGACATGGGTTTTAACCATTCTCTATTCAGTCCAAAAAGTACAATAATAACAGCAAAAAAAAAAGGTTTGCATTAGATATGCTTTAACTTTGTGCACCCCGACATTATCGCAAACTTTGGCATCCCAAATGATAGGGCTCTAGCTCTATGCCCCTCCAGCAGCACTCACTAACTTTTCATATTCTGATCTGCATACATCAACAGAATTTCATCTTCCCTGTCTTTATGGGATCGTAGTCAGAACTCCTTAGCTTTAATAAATAAACACTCTAGACTCAAGAACCTGTGGTTTGAAAAGGCAGTGGCCCTTTATTATGGGTATAATAAATAAATGAATTTAATATTACAACTTCAATAAAACAAAAATAATTCATTTAATTAAAATGAATTAAGCAATACTCATATCTTAGTTTTTAACATATTACATAACCATATAAATATAGCTCAGCTATTGAAGCTCAAACTACCACTTCAACTCAAACATAATATCCCCTTTCCAAGAAAGGGACAAACCTCCTAAATAGGGCAACGACAGGGAGGGAGGGTGGGATGAGCTGTCTTCGGTATCTTCCCCTCGTCTGCCCATCTAATGACGCATCCTCTTCTGTTTATAGGTACCAGCTGTTGCAGAACTACAACTCCCATGAAGCTGATAGTTACAAAGATGACTCCCAAAGGCAGAGGCATGATGGGAATTGTAGTTTGGCAACAGCTGGAGGGCCACAGGTTGAGCAGCCTACACCAATCATTGATAGGTCACAGGATGTCTTAGAGTGCCCCTAAACATATCCCTACATTACACTACTAGAAGAAGTTAACCCCGTTCCACTCTTACCTCCCCATTACATGTATTTTACACTACACATCAGAAGATACCCACAGAATTGACTCAAGGCAATTGCTTAATATGCTTCTAAGGAAATGTTTTTTAAAAATAATTTATATCAAGATGGAAGTTAGAGGATATGTAAGGATAGCGCCGACAAAACAATATTTTTTTAAGCCTAATTCACACAGAAAAAGGGCAGTTAATCCGCATTTTTACCACTCCTACCACTCCTCAACTGCCAACCTAAAATCTAACATGGCAGCCGGAGGTGTTCATACATATGCCCTGGTCACAGCAATTTTTACTCAGAATGTTGAGTTTAATAGGCAGTACTTGCCTGTCAAACTCGCCTGTTGAAGTCAAAGGGGCCACACCACAACCGAGAGCAATGCAAAATCCCTCTGCATTATCATGACAACGCTACATGCTCTGAGTTGTCAGAGATATCATCCTCAGAGTTTATAGGGTAATCAGGAACATACACTAAACAAGGTTACTAATGAATAAATGCTGTAAAAAAAATAATAAACACATTACAAAACAGATGTTGAGCAGACAAAAAAAGTTGTACAGTGTACTTACAGAATTGGAACATTTGCCAAAAATCAGGATGCAGTGGTACAAATCAGTGTCCATGTAGTCATAAAATACAGGGCAAAATTTAAACATTCAAAGGAAGCATAGATTCTGAGGACCACTCTCAACATACAGAAGACACGGAACAGCACAGTGTCACACTTGCCTATGCCTAATGTGTGTGCACCGTAAAACTAGAGAAATATTACTATGAAATGTCCATATGTAAATGTTGGTAAACTTTTAGAGTACCTAAAATGACAAAATACAAAATAAACATTTTACACATATGAACATATCAGTGCTGCCTTTCAAAATATGGGTCACTTGGCAGTTTTGTTCATCAGATTTCTGATGAATAAGAGGGACTATGGAGGATGTTGTACATCATGCAGGTGACTCCTTGGAAGTCAGAGGGGTGTTTCCTGCGACTTGACATGTAATTTTCAATTCAGAAATTGAGCAAGGGCATCCTTTTTATCTCTGGAATAGATGTATCAAGTTCCAGATGTGTCTTTCAAATTGCCAGTGAATGCCACATCTTATCTTTGTATCACTGACATTTAGAAAATAAGGTGCTATTTAAGATGCAATGTGTGGCAGTAAAACAAATGGGGTATGGACCCGGGAACCTGATCTCAATGAAAATAGCGAGGAGTGCCGCCCACACTTAAGATCCCTGTGTGGCCGTGACGGATGGCAACACCTAGTATAAATACAATACTATTCTGAAGGATGTGGGGGGTATTTTAAGTTAGCAGATATGACCCACCAGGGATTGTAAGTATAAAAGATCTCAGACACGTACCTAAAAAAGTGAGAATGAGTGTAATCAGATCCTAGATCCCAGTTCATACAGCAAGGCGCCCAAGAGAAAGGAGGGTGTTTGGATAATACCCAGAGTCAGAGTGGGCAGGAATCCAAGAAAGCATACAGGTTCCCTGGTTGGGTGCAAGCCCGCATTGGTCTGCAAATTATAAAACACATCTGGGAAGTATTGCAGTATGTTTTGCACTGGATGTTGAAAATGTCCATGGGAATTCTCATATGAAATCTAAGGGGTCAGTATGAAATTCCTGTATGTATATACCTAGAACCAACAAATGATGTAATCAATGTCAATGCCAATTGACCTATGTAATGTAAACAATAGACTCTCTGCTGTTTCTTGCTGTGAATATTTGAGATGTCCGTCCATTCATTTTTGCTCTGCTTTTGTTAACTTTTTGGATGAAATATCCACTCTGACCAATTGTCGTTACCCCTGAAGAAGAGGTCAACCCTTTGCTTACCTCGAAACGTCGGGTTTCTATGATTATTGGTTTTCTATTTACCTGTATCATTGCAATTGGTCATTGTTTTCATAGACTCATTTTCTCTTCATTTATATGCATCCATTTTAATGTATGTACTGTTAGGTCATGTTTAATGATTTTTAGATGGTAAATTAATAGATTACAATACTTTTATACAAAAACTTCTACTACTTTCTACTTTCATTAGCGGTAACCCTATGATAAAAAGTCCCGTTAGAGGAATTGCACTCCGATAGGGGGTGCTTGTGTGTTGCAGTGCTATCTTGGCCAATTTGAGAGTTCATCCTGCCCAAATAAATGAAGTAGCAGCCCTGTCAATCTTACAAAGAAAGGATTGAGGTACTATAACCAGCGCATGTTGAAAAAAGTACAAAAATTTGGGCAGGAAGATAATTTTGATCAGATTGACCCTACTAACTGAGCCCAGGGGAAAGAAGACCAACTTGTACATTGGTCTATAAAGCAGTCTAAGATGGGTTGCAGATTGTCCAATACACAGCCAGAGAGATCATATTGAACCACTACCCATAGTATTTGAAATTAGTGACCTGCCAAAGAGGAGTATATGGTCAGTGGTGTCGATGAGTCTAGCTGGAACAATAGTGACTTATCCCAGTTAATTTTAGACCCTAATATTGATCCAAAGTTCTCAACCATTCCTAATGAATCCAGTAGCAAGTTTGTGACATCTCCCAGCTACAGGGAGGAAAATGCTGTTTTCCCACTGATCCACCAACAAACCTCTCATTGACACAAAGCCTCTAATCAGGATAGCCAAGGGTTCCATGGTTTAGTCAAAGAGCTCAGGTGTCTCGTGCCTCTAGTAAGTGGAAATTAAGGGGACATAGTATTATTAGTACAAACCCTTGCTGTGAGATTGGTGTATAGCAGCTGCAACCAAAATAAATTGAGGTCCAAAACTTAATTGTCGCAGTATTTCCCACAGATAGACCCATTCAATGGAATCAAAAGCTTTTTTAGCATCAAGAGACACCACCACTCCCCTGCTCCCTTTCTTTCATGGCGTCAATATGTTCTTAAAAAGATGCTGAATATTAAAGTCAATGCCCTTACCGGACACATAACCTCTTTGGTCTGTATGGATACCCATAGGCAGGGCCCTAAACGTTTTGCAATGATTTTGACATCAGTGTTAAGTAGAGAGATAGGTTGATATGAAGAGCAAGTCTTTAGTATTAACCTAGAGATTCTTGATTTTAGGAGAGTTTTATTTCAAGTAATCTTTTATATGCACACAAGAGGCTTTTAAGTGTTAAGATAAATATTGGTCTTTTTAATAAAAACACAGGAGATACAAGAGATCAGCTCATTAGTAAACATTGGAAAGGTTTTCCTATGACAATAGATTTTCAAACATTTTAAATGTTAAAAGATGTAGAACAATGTGAAAAATAAAGATGTAGAACACACTGCTCTCTTTCTAACCACAGGAGAACAATGTTATTACTTTTTATTCTGAACCAAAGTACAGTGTGTTTTAAAGTTTAAATATTACAAGTACAGTTAGTCTTATGGGTACGGTAGGTTGTTCTCAGCTAATATGTCATACTGTAATGATTCAAGATTTTTAATATGATAAATGGCAAGGTGCACAGAGCATTAACCCATGGAATAAAAAAAAACTGCTGCAAACTGAAACCTGATTGGATACTATGGGTTATTGCATTTTGCAAAACAATTTAGATGCGTTTCAAAAATTACTATTATGATTATGCTTTCCACATAACACCTGTAAAATCATGGTATAAAAAGATGAACTTTTATGACCAACATTTAAACTCTGTGAGCTTCTTTATTCAGATCATTACTAAAAAAACACAATGGACAAACACAACAACCTTGACACACAATCATGTAAAATGCATCAAGGCTGTTTGTGTCCACTGTGTTTGTTTGCATATGAGTTCAATAAAGATTCTCACTGACTTTGAACTCTGTGATAGGTCCTTTTATTTTATACTGTGTTGCATGTAGCCTGGACTGTATACGTAGCTCATGGATGAAGAAAGACAGGTGTGACAACCCCCCCCCCCCCCCATGCGGCAACAAGCTATCCATGTGGAGCTTAAAGTGTTTGTTAACCAAAGAAATTGAAAAAATAGAGATCCTGGTTCCTTACAGCAGATTTAACAGCACAGTGCTCGTGCTATGTAATCTGCCCCTCTCAAGGAGCTTGGCGCAAAGTCTCTAACATCCACCAGCTCTGTGATGTCATCGCGGAGGAGTGGAAGAGGACTCCAGTGGCAACCTGTGACGCTCTGGTGAACTTCATGCCCAAAGAGGGTTAAGGCAGTGCTAGAAAATAATGGTGGCCATACAAAATATAGACACTTTGGTCCCAATTTGGACATTTTTACTTAGGGATGTACTCACTTTTATTGCCAGCGGTTTAGACAATAATGGCTGTGTGTTGAGTTATTTTCAGAGGACAGCAAGTTTACACTGTTATACAAGCTGTACACTCCCTACTTTACATTGTAGCAAAGTGTAATTTCTTCAGTGTTGTCAAATGAAAAGATATAATAAAATATCTCCAAAAGTGTGAGGGATGTACTTACTTTTGTGAAATACTGCATATATATAGCGCTGTGAAAAAGTATTTGCCCCCTTCCTGATTTTTACTTTTTTGCATATTTCTCACACTTAAATGATTCAGATCATCAAACATATTTTAATATTACACAAAGATAACCCGAGTAAATCCAAGATGCAGTTTTTAAATTAATATCTTATTTATTAAGGGAAAAAAGCTGTTCAAACCTGCCTGACCCTATGTAAAAAAGTAATTGCCCCCTCCCATGCTGAATCATGAATGAACTGTGATTAGCCACAATTTTTTTGGAAAGCTGAGTTAAATTTCACTTGCAATACCCAAGCCTGATTACTGCCAGACCTGTTGAATCACGAAATCAATAAATAGAAGCTGTCTGACAAAGTGAAGCACGCTAACAGGTCACAAAAAGCCACACATCATGCCACAATTTAAAAAAATTCAAGAACAGATTGGAAACAAAGTAATGTACATGCATCGGTCTAGGAAGGATTTCAAAGCCATTTCTAAGGCTTTGGAACTCCAGTGAACTACAGGGAGAGCCATTATCCACAAATGGAGATAACTTGGAACAGTGATGAACCTTCCCAGGAGTGGCTGGCCTACAAAAATTACTCCAAGTACATGACGTTGACTTTTTCAGGCGGTCATAAAAGAAACCAGAACAACATCTTAAGAACTGCAGGCCTCATTTGCCTCAGGTAAGATCAGCATTCATGATTCAACAATAAGAAAGAGACTGGGCAAAAATGGCATTCATGGGAGAGTTCCAAGGCCAAAGCCACTGCCAACCAACAAGAACACAAAGGCTTATCTCACATTTACCAAAAAACATCTTGATTATCCCCAAGACTTTTAAGCAAACATTCTGTGGACTGAGACAAAAAATTTAATTTTTGGAAGGTGTGCATCCTGTTAAATCTGGTATAAAACGAATACAGCATTTCATACCAATAACATCATACCAACAGTCAGATGTGGTGGTGGTAGCATGATGGTCTGGGGCTGCTTTGCAGCTCCAGGACCTGGACGACTTACTGTACCATAATTGATGGAATCATGAATTATGAGCCCTACCAGAAAATCCTAAAGATGAATGTCCTGCCATCAGTTTGTGACCTCAAGCTCAAGTGCACTTGGGTTATGCAGCAGGACAATGATCCAAAACACAACAGCAAGTCCACCTCCAAATGGTTCAAACAAAGCAACATTTAGGTTTTGGAGTGGCCTAGTCAAAGCCCAGAATCCAATTGAGATGCTGTATCATGACCTTACACAGGCCGTTCATGATGGAAAACCCTCAAATGTGGCTGAATTAAAACAATTCTGCAAAGAAGAGTAGGCCAAAATTGCTCCACAGCAATGTGAAAGACTCATTGCCAGTTATCGCAAAGGCTTGATTGCAGTTGTTGCCGCCAAGGGTGGCACAACCAGTTATTAGGTTTAGGGGGCAATTACTTTTTCACATAAAGCCAGGCAGGTTTTGACAGCTTTTCTGTCTTAATAAATGAAACCATCATTTGAAAACTGAAAAATTTTGTATTTACTCGGGTTATCTTTGTGTAATAATAAAATTTGTTTGATGATCTGAGTCATTTAAATGTGACAAATATGCAAAAAAATCAAAAATCAGAATGGGGCAAATACTTTTTCACAGCATTTTAAATATATATATATATATTGAAATTAAAAATGAAATTTTCCACATTTTGTCATGTTACAACCAAAAACGTAAATGTATTTTATTGGGATTTTATGATTTTATGTGATAAACCAACACAAAGTGGCACATAATTGTGAAGTGGAAGGAACATGATAAATGTTTTTCAAAATTGTTTACAAATAAATATCTGAAAAGTGTGGTGTGCATTTTATTCAGCCCCCATAAGTCAATACTTTGTAGAACCATCTTTCTCTGCAATTACAGCAGCAAGTTTTTTTGGGTATGTCTCTACCAGCTTTGCACATCTAGAGAGTGAAATTTTTGCCCATTCTTCTTTGCAAAAAAGCTCAAGCTCTGTCAGATTGGATGGAGAGCGTCTGTGGACAGCAATTTTCAAGTCTTGCACAGATTCTCAATTAGATTTAGGTCTGGACTTTGACTGGGCCATTCTAGTAAATGAATATGCTTTGATCTAAACCATTCCATTGTTGCTCTGGCTGTATGTTTAGGATCGTTGTCCTGCTGGAAGGTGAACCTCCGCCCCAGTCTCAAGTCTTTTGCAGATTCTAACAGGGTTTTTTCTAAGATTGCCCTGTGTTTGGCTCCATCCATCCTTCCATCAACTCTGACCAGCTTCTCTGTTCCTGCTGAAGAAAAGCATCCCCACAATGTGATGCTGCCACCACCATATTTCACAGTGGGGATGGTGTGTTGAGTGGGATGTGTAGTGTTAGTTTTCCACCACACATATCATTTTGCTTTTAGGCCAAAAAGTTCAATTTTGGTCTCATCTGACCAGAGCACCTTCTTCCACATGTTTGCTCTGTCCCCCACATGGCTTCTCGCAAACTGGAAATGGGACTTCTTATGGCTTTCTTTCAACAAAATCTTTCTTCTTCCATAAAGGCCAGATTTGTGGAGTGCATGACTAATAGTTGCCCTGTGTACAGATTCTCCCACCTGAGCTGCGGATCTCTGCAGCGCCTCCAGAGTTACCATGGGCCTCTTGGCTGCTTCTCTGATTAATGCTTTCCTTGCCCGGCCTGTCAATATAGGTGGACGGCCATGTCTTGCTAGGTTTGCAGATGTGCCATGCTCTTTCCATTTTTGGATAATGGATGGAACAGTGCTCTGTGAGATGTCCAAAGCTTGGGAAATTTTTAAATAACCTAACCCTGCTTTCAACACCCCCACAACTTTATCCCTGACCTGTCTGGTGTGCTCCTTGGCCTTCATAATGCTGTTTGTTCACTAAGATTCTGTAACAAACCTCTGAGGGCTTCACAAAACAGCTGGATTGATACTGAGTTTAAATTACACACAAGTGGACACTATTTACTAATTGGGGGACTTCTGAGGGCAAATGGTTCCACTAGATTTTAGTTAGGGGTGTCAGAGTAGAGGGGGCTGAAAACAAATGCACGCCACCCTTTTCACATATTTATTTGTAAAAAATGTTGAAAACCATTTATTATTTTCCTTCCACTTCACAATTTTGTGTTACTTTGTGTTGGTCTATCACATACAATCCCTTTACTGAACCACACAAAAAAGCCACAAAAAAGCCTGGTTATAAAATGGCCAACAACACTTTGACATGCCTCATTGTCTTTTTTGTGGCATTGGTGCAGTAAAGGCTTCCTTCTGGCAGTTCAACCATGCAGCTCTTTTTTGTTCAAGTTTTGTTGAATTGTGCTTGAAACAACCATGCTGTCTTTTTGGAGAGCTGCCTGTATTTCTCCTGCGGTTACCTGTGGGTTTTTCTTTGTATCCTGAGCAATTCTTCTGCCAGTTGTTGCTGCAATCTTTCTTGGTCTACCTGACCTTGGCTTGGTATCAAAAGAGCCCCTAATTTTACACTTCTTAATGAGTGATCAAACAGTACTGACTGGCATATTCAAGGCTTTGGATATCTTTTTACATCCTTTTCCATCTTTGTAAAGTGTCATTACCTTGTTACGCAGGTCTTTTGACTGTACTTTTCTACCTCCTCATGGCTCAGTGATTAGCCTGCTTAGTGCATCCATGTGAGAGCTAACAAACTCATTGACTATTTATACGCAGACACTAATTGTGATTTAAAGTGTAAATCCAAGATGCATTGACTATTTACTATTGACTATTTATACGCAGACACAAATTGTGATTTAAAAAGCCACAAATGTGGGAAATTAACCTTTCATTGCCATTTTAACCTGTATGTGCCACCTTCTGTGTTCTCTGTACCAAGGACAAACATTGCAGGATATGTCAACTTTTTACCCAGGGCATTTGGGTGATTTCTATTATCATTATGATTTAAAAAGGATACAAAATTAATTATTAATGCCAAAATTTCACAATTTCTTCCAGGGTATGCAAACTTTTGAGCATGACTGTATGTATATATCTATCTATCTATATATATCTATATATATCTATATATATATATATATTTATATCTATATATATCTATATATATTTATATATATAGATATAGATATATATCTATATATATATAGATATGTATCTATATAGCTATATATCTATATATGTGTCAGCAGTCTCCAGCAGGAACAGAACATCCTTCCTGGCTGGAGCACACAGATCTCCCCTGACAGGGCTCTGTCTCTAAAATGGGAGCCTTGAGGTAAGAAGATCAGGCCTGGCTTATAACGAGCATGCACATCTCTGTGTTCACATGGCCTGCAGGTTTACAATGATAAAT
Source organism: Lithobates septentrionalis (assembly GCA_037952835.1). Taxonomy (NCBI): domain Eukaryota; kingdom Metazoa; phylum Chordata; class Amphibia; order Anura; family Ranidae; genus Lithobates; species Lithobates septentrionalis. Next base: position 2,119,987 of record JBBDGP010000501.1, read on the forward strand.
TGAAACATGATTGGAGACTTCTTCCCACCTATATCTCTTCGAAGTCTCCAAGCTCCAGGACCTAAACCAGGACTACCAAACCTGGAGAAAACTGAAAAACCAGTGTTCTTTGCACAGACACGATACTCTGGAGCTTCTCAAACTGCATCTTTGAGATTCCTGTGTAATTTCGACCTACATTTATCTAGTGGCAGGGCCTAGCATTACCACTATTTACACTTACACATTACTGTGCAAAAGTTTTAGACAGGTGTGAACAGAATTCTGTAAATTAAAGGAGAAGTCCAGCTTGATCTTTTTAGGCTGGGCTTCGCCTCTGAGTCACAGGAGTGCAATTAGTTTTGCACTCCTGTGACCCGTTTCCAGCAGAGAGTGGTCTGAAGTCCTCTCTCCGCTGACGTTACTGCTATCAGTCGAGGCAACTCATCATCCCGACTTCCAAAGTCTGGATCCGCCAGGTTCAGCAGCTCAGCGAGCTGCTGAGACGGCCACTCCCCATCCCTCCACAGCTCATCACTCCAATGAGCGTGGTGGGTCGAGCAGGAGAGATGCTGACTGACAGGCAGCATCTCTCCGCTCTGGGAGGGGAGAGAACCGAGCCAACGGCGGTGTTCGGTGGCTCGGTTCTCAGTGCAGAGACGCCAGGGGACAGATACAGCATCAGTCTGATGCTGCATCCACCTAGGTAAGTATGAATATATAAAAAAAAAACACATTTCTCTTTTAAGAATGCTTTCAGAAAAAGAAGTGTTAATAGTTTATTTTTATCAACTAACAAAATGAAAAGTAAATAACAGATGAGTAATCCAAATCTAATCAATATTTGGTGTGAGTGACCACCCTTTGCCTTCAAAACCGCTTCAATTCTTCTAGGTATACTTGCACACAGTTTTTGAAGAAGCTTGGCAGGTATATTGTTCCAAACATCTTGAAGAACGAACCATACATTTCCCGTGGATGTAGGCTGCCTCAAATCCTTCTGTCTCTTCATGTAACCCCAGACAGACTCAATAATGTTTAGATCAGGGCTCTGTGGAGGCCAAACCATCACTTTCAGGACTCTTCAATATTTTTTAAGCTGAAGATAGTTCTTAAGCACTTCAATACAGGGCACTTATACTCCTGCCCAGACCAATTTTCAGCTTTCAGTGCTCTCACACTTTGAATGCCAATTACTGAGTCATGCAACACTGTAGCCAAACAAGATTTTTTATCATTTTTTTTCACACACATAGAGCTTTCTTTTGATGGTATTTAATCACCACTGTTTTTTTTTTATTTTTTGTGACATAAGTGAAAAAAGAGCGAACATTTTGATTAAAAAAAACACAGTTTTTTTAGTTTCTATGATAAAATTTTCGCAAATAAGTCATTTTTGGTCATAAATTTTGGCCAAAATTTATACTGCTATCTTTGGTAAAAATAACCCAAATAGGTGTATATTATTTGGTCTGTGTGAAAGTTATAGATTTATGCCCCGTACAGACGATCGGGTTTTCCGACAACAAAACCGTGGATTTTTTTCCAAAGGATGTTGGCTCAAACTTGTTTTGCATACACACGGTCACACAAATGTTGTCGGAAATTCCGAATGTCAAGAACGCAGTGACGTACAACACGTATGACGGGACTATAAAAAGGAAGTTCAATAGCCAATGCACCACCCTTTGGGCTCCTTCTGCTAATCTCGTGTTTATCACGTGTTAGTAGAAGTTTGGTGAGAGACGATTTGCACTTTTCAGCCTCGTGCTTTTTAGTTTGTTTCTGCTTTTCAGTTTGTGCTTGTGGGTTTGTATCTGTTCTTTAGTGCGTGTTGTCAGTTCGTTAGTGTTTTTCAGTGTGTTCTGTTTAACCACTTGAGCCCCGGACCATTATGCTGCCTAAGGACCAGAGGTCTTTTTCCAATTTGGCACTGTGTCGCTTTAACTGCTAATTGCGCGGTCATGCAATGCTGTACCCAAACGAAATTTGTGTCCTTTTCTGCCCACAAATAGAGCTTTCTTTTGATGGTATTTGATCACCTCTGCGGTTTTTATTTTTTGCGCTATAAACAGAAAAAGACCGAAAATTTTGAAAAAAAATGATATTTTCTACTTTTTGTTATAAAAAAAATCCAATAAACTAAATTTTAGTCATACATTTAGGCCAAAATGTATTCGGCCACATGTCTTTGGTAAAAAAAAATGTCAATAAGCGTATATTTATTGGTTTGCGCAAAAGTTATAGCGTCTACAAACTAGGGTACATTTTCTGTAATTTACACAGCTTTTAGTTTATGACTGCCTATGTCATTTCTTGAGGTGCTAAAATGGCAGGGCAGTACAAAACCCCCCCAAATGACCCCATTTTGGAAAGTAGACACCCCAAGGAAATTGCTGAGAGGCATGTTGAACCCATTGAATATTTATTTTTTGTCCCAAGTGATTGAAAAATGACAAAAAAAAAAAAAATTTACAAAAAGTTGTCACTAAATGATATATTGCTCACACAGGCCATGGGCCTATGTGGAATTGCACCCCAAAATACATTCAGCTGCTTCTCCTGAGTATGGGGATACCACATGTGTGGGACTTTTTGGGAGCCTAGCCGCGTACGGCCAATCACCGCCTTCAGGATTTCTAAGGGTGTAAATTTTTGATTTCACTCTTCACTGCCTATCACAGTTTCGGAGGCCATGGAATGCCCAGGTGGCACAAAACCCCCCAAAATGACCCCATTTTGGAAAGTAGACACCCCAAGCTATTTGCTGAGAGGCATATTGAGTCCATGGAATATTTTATATTTTGACACAAGTTGCGGGAAAGTGACACTTTTTTTTTTTTTTTTTTCATAAAGTTGTCACTAAATGATATATTGCTCACACAGGCCATGGGCATATGTGGAATTGCACCCCAAAATACATTTAGCTGCTTCTCCTGAGTATGGGGATACCACATGTGTGGGACTTTTTGGGAGCCTAGCCGCGTACGGGACCCCGAAAACCAATCACTGCCTTCAGGATTTCTAAGGGTGAAAATTTTTGATTTCACTCTTTACTGCCTATCACAGTTTCGGAGGCCATGGAATGCCCAGGTGGCACAAACCCCCCCCCCCCCCAAATGACCCCATTTTGGAAAGTAGACACCCCAAGCTATTTGCTGAGAGGCATGGTGAGTATTTTGCAGCTCTCATTTGTTTTTGAAAATGAAGAAAGACAAGAAAAAACTTTTTTTTTTTCTTTTTTCAATTTTCAAAACTTTGTGACAAAAAGTGAGGTCTGCAAAATACTCACTATACCTCTCAGCAAATAGCTTGGGGTGTCTACTTTCCAAAATGGGGTCATTTGGGGGGGTTTTGTGCCACCTGGGCATTCCATGGCCTCCGAAACTGTGATAGGCAGTGAAGAGTGAAATCAAAAATTCACGCCCTTAGAAAGCCTGAAGGCGGTGCTTGGGTTTCGGGGTCCCGTACGCGGCTAGGCTCCCAAAAAGTCTCACACATGTGGTATCCCCGTACTCAGGAGAAGCAACAGAATGTATTTTGGGGTGTAATTTCACATATCCCCATGGCATGTTTGAGCAATATATCATTTAGTGACAACTTTGTGCAAAAAAAAAAAAAAAAATTTGTCTCTTTCCCGCAACTTGTGTTGCAATATAAAATATCCCATGGACTCGACATGCCTCTCAGCAAATAGCTTGGGGTGTCTACTTTCCAAAATGGGGTCATTTGGGGGGGTTTGAACTGTCCTGGCATTTTATGCACAACATTTAGAAGCTTATGTCACACATCACCCACTCTTCTAACCACTTGAAGACAAAGCCCTTTCTGACACTTATTGTTTACATGAAAAAGTTATTTTTTTTTGCAAAAAAATTACTTTGAACCCCCAAACATTATATATTTTTTTAAAGCAAATGCCCTACAGATTAAAATGGTGGGTGTTTCATTTTTTTTTTTCACACAGTAATTGCGCAGCGATTTTTCAAACGCATTTTTTGGGGAAAAAACACACTTTTTTAAATTTTAATGCACTAAAACACACTATATTGCCCAAATGTTTGATGAAATAAAAAAGATGATCTTAGGCCGAGTACATGGATACCAAACATGACATGCTTTAAAATTGCGCACAAACGTGCAGTGGCAACAAAATAAATACATGTTTAAAAGCCTTTAAAAGCCTTTACAGGTTACCACTTTAGATTTACAGAGGAGGTCTACTGGAAAAATTACTGCACTCGATCTGGCCTTCGCGGTGATACCTCACATGCATGGTGCAATTGCTGTTTACGTTTGACGACAGACCGCCGCTTGCGTTCGCCTTAGCGCGAGAGCAGGGGGCGACAGGGGTGCTTTTTTTTTTTTTTTTTTTTTTTTTTCTTTATTATTTTTTTGCTTTTTTAATCTTACTTTTAAACTGTTCCTTTCATATTTTTTTTTTAATCATTTTTATTGTTATCTCGGGGAATGTAAATATCCCCTATGATAGCAATAGGTAGTGACAGGTACTCTTTTTTGAAAAAATTGGGGTCTATTAGACCCTAGATCTCTCCTCTGCCCTCAAAGCATCTGACCACACCAAGATCGGTGTGATAAAATGCTTCCCCAATTTCCCAATGGCGCTATTTACATCCGGCGAAATCTAAGTCATGAAATGCTCGTAGTTTTCGGTTTCTTAGGCCATAGAGATGTTTGGAGCCACTCTGGTCTCTGATCAGCTCTATGGTCAGCTGGCTGAATCACCGGCTGCATTCTCAGGTTCCCTGTTGAGACAGGAGAGCCAGAGAAAAACACGAAAGACGGTGGGGGGGCATTCCCTCCCACGGCTTGTAAAAGCAGTCTAGAGGCTAATTAGCCGCTAGGATTGCTTTTACATGAAAGCCGACCGCTGGCTGAAAAGAATGATACCAAGATGATACCTACACCTGCAGGCATCATTCTGGTATAACCACTCAAAGTCGTGAATGGCGTACCTGAAGACAAAAAAATGGTTAACAATGGTTAACAATAAAGCACAGTAAACAGTAAAGTATAAATAATTACATACCTGAAAAACAAACATGATAAAACATAATAACAATAACAATAACAATAAAACATTGCAGAATAGAATACAGTAAAAAAAGAGCAGAACAATAGAGAGAGAGAATAGAGAGAGAGAGAACAATAAAACGACAACTATTTTTTTTAATTTTATATATATTTTTTTTTTTACACTTTTTTTGTAACTAACTTTTATAACTGTAACCGGTTCCAGGTTCGGGTCTCTCAAAATGCGATGGCATCTTGGGAGACCCTGTGAAAGTGTGCCTAGTATGTGCAATGCTGTACCCTACGCTAATACTCAACTAGTGAATGGTAGCGTTCAAAACATTCACCAATGCAAAGACCAGGATTGTCAGGACAGGAGGGACAATAATAGCGGGTGTCATGCCTATATCTGCACTTGCTGCAGACACGACATCTTTTTTGGGGGGGTTTGTTGGGTAGGGGTACTCGGGAGGACATAAAAATGCCTCTCATGCAGCCGACTGCATTTGGTTGGGGATGTGAATGGGGGAAGTACGGGCGCTGCAGAAGCGGTGGGTTCCCAATTAGGATTGGCGAATGCAGCAGGAAGGGCATTATGGGCACGACGGGCCTGTGTTTGTCTTCTTGGTGGCAGCGGGACACTACTTGTGCTTGCCACCTCACCAGCTTGAACTGCACTTATGGGACTCACCACGTCACCAAGTGTTACTGCAGTGCTGGTTTGGCTACGACCGGGGTGTACTACGCCGCTGGTGCTTGCCAGTTCCCCAAAACGCTACCAAAAAAACTGTTAGCGATCGCAGGGATCAGGCCTGACTCTGCGAACGCTGCAGTTATGCGTTTAGAGTTTTGTAAGTGACAGTGATCGATCGATACTGCACTTGGGTGGGCTGGGCTGGGCCGGGCGGAGGGGCAAAACACAGGTGCTAGCAGGTATCTGGGCTGATCCCGCTAACACTGCGTTTTTGGGAACCCTAAACTGCTGGTGACGCTAGTATAGATCTGATCGGATCAGATATTGATCCAATCAGATACTATACCACTAAGGGAGGTGTACGGTGCGTGCGTGGGTGTTAGCGGTACTGGCGCTAACCTGACGCTGCCTGGGGCTGGTGCTTGCCAGTTCACCAAAATGCTACCAAAAAAACTGTTAGCGATCGCAGGGATCAGGCCTGACTCTGTGAACGCTGCAGTTATGCGTTTAGTGTTTTGTAAGTGACAGTGATCGATCGATACTGCACTTGGGTGGGCTGGGCTGGGCTGGGCGGAGGGGCAAAACGCAGGTGCTAGCAGGTATCTGGGCTGATCCTGCTAACACTGCGTTTTTGGGAACCCTAAACTGCTGGTGACGCTAGTATAGATCTGATCGGATCAGATATTGATCCGTTCAGATACTATACCACTAAGGGAGGTGTACGGTGCGTGCGTGGGTGTTAGCGGTACTGGCGCTAACCTGACGCTGCCTGGGGCTGGTGCTTGCCAGTTCACCAAAATGCTACCAAAAAAACTGTTAGCAATCGCAGGGATCAGGCCTGACTCTGCGAACGCTGCAGTTATGCGTTTAGTGTTTTGTAAGTGACAGTGATCGATCGATACTGCACTTGGGTGGGCTGGGCGGAGGCGCAAAACGCAGGTGCTAGCAGGTATCTGGGCTGATCCCGCTAACACTGCATTTTTGGGAACCCTAAACTGCTGGGGACGCTAGTATAGATCTGATCGGATCAGATATTGATCCGATCAGATACTATACCACTAAGGGAGGCGCATGCTGCGTGCGTGGGTGTTAGCGGTACTGGCGCTAATCTGACGCTGCCTGGGGCGACGCATATCACCGCCGGGCGATTAGGGGGCTAAACCTTTATTCGGTAATAAACGGCGGGTGCCCTGACACTATAAAAAATAAACAAACTAACCAGCGTCAACCGTAACGGTTATACGGTGATCAGTGGTGAAAGGGTTAACTAGGGGGCAATCAAGGGGTTAAAACATTTATTAGATAGTATATGGGGGTCCCTGACGCTATAAAACGCTGACGGCGAACCTAAATATTTACCTCACTAACTAGCGTCACCAGCGACACTAATACAGCGATCAGAAAAATGATCGCTTAGTGACACTGGTGACGGGGGGTGATCAAGGGGTTAAAACTTTATTAGGGGGGGGTTAGGGGGGTACCCTAGACCTACAGGGGGGTAACAGTAACTGTCCCAACACTGTAACTGTCACAAACTGACACTATGCAGTAATCAGAAAAAAAAAACAAAAAACTTCTGGTGTCAGTTTGTGACGGGGGGGGGGGGGGGGGGGTGATCGGGGGGGGATCGGGGGGCGATCGGGGGGGGATCGGGGTGTAATGTGTGCCTGGCATGTTCTACTGTGTGTGTAGTGTGTTGTGCACTCACATACCTGTCTTCTCTCCTCGGGCCGGAACGGAAACTACCGACCCGAGGGGAGATGACATCACTTCCTTTGCTGCTGTTTAGCATACAGCAGCAAAGGAGTGTTCCCATTGGCCGGCGGCGATCGCGAGGGGGGGGCCACGAACGGATGGCCTCCCCCTCACCTCCGATCGCCGGGGAACAAAACGGGACCGCCTCGGGCGGCGGGGGGGTCCGATCGGACCCCCCACCCGCGGGAGGCAAATCACGTACATGTACGTGATTTTGCCTGCCCGTGCCGCCTTGCCGACGTACATTGGCGTGAGGCGGTCCTTAAGTGGTTAATAGTTCGCTTCTGTTTTTCAGTACGTTCTTGTCTGATCCTTTCTGATTTTCAGCTCGTTCTTCTCAGGTTCTTTCTGATTTTCAATGCGTTCTGTTTAGTTCGTTCTGAGCAGCCGACCGTTTTCAAGCCATAATGCGGGTAAGTACTCATCGTAGAGTTTGTGCTGTGTTTGGGCATGGTGTTGGAGTTCTTGCTTTGACCCAAGTCTAGTCCATGAACAGGGCGAGGAGGAGTTCATGGACGAAGAATTTGTTGCTCCAATTCTCTCACATGCCTTTGTTGCGGGAGGTCCAGGAGAATAATCCTGATGATTTCAGGAATTATCTCCGGATGACGGACCCTGTCTTTCATCGGCTGCTGGCTTTGCTGTCCCCTTATATTACGAAGCAGAACACCTGCATGTGGAAAGCCATCACTCCCGAGCAGAGGCTCGTCGCCACCTTGCGATACTTGACGACGGGGAGGAGTCTCCACGATATCAAGTTTATGACTAGAATCTCCCCCCAGGCTCTGGGAATCATTATTCCAGAGACCTGTTCTGCCATCATTCGGGTCTTGCAGAAGGATTATATTAAGGTAAGTTTTATCCTTTAACATCACATTCTATGTATTTAATGTTTGCTAATGTATTGTATTTATTTCATTCATTCCATGATTACCATGATTGTAATATGTTGTGAATGTTCTCTTTGTCCTCATGCATGTTGGAAGCTTTTAATGTTCCTTTTTTTTTCCTTCATTCATATTTCCCTTCACTAACCTCCCCAGCATGCTATCCTGGGCCCATACACACCTAGCCTAGTCACTTAACAATGTATTTTGTCAGCTCCATTGTAGTGCTTACCCTAAACACCCCCTAAAATGTGTAAAAATGTTTTATTGTTGCCCTTAATTTCATGCAGAGTGCAAGAGGCTTTTTTGGGGGGCCCAAACTCATTTGGGACCCTCCTTCCCCCTAACCGCTAAGTCAGCCGATACCAATCCTCTATCTGCTGACTGCCAAATCCATACACACTATACCTACTTCTTTTGTGTTCATATTTATGGGTGAATTCACTAAAGCATGTAGTGCAAGGGCCTGCCTGAATACTTTCAAATGGTACTGTTTCAAGTTTTGTTCTCCTATTATCTTGATAGGTAATTGCAGAATGTAAAAATGTGCTTCAATTTGTACAGTGTGTATTCATATTTTTGTATTATGACACTTCTTTTCTGTCCAGTGGGCTGCCAATAGTGTAAGTAAGGAGGGGATGGCCAAAGTAAAACACATTATTTATGCATTCAGCTCTCAATGAAGTGGAGACGGTTACCTGTCCAAAACATCTCCCCTCTTAAAATTATTACAATGGGCCATCAGAGGGGGTGAGGAATCTGATAAGTGGACCTTACACTTTTGGCTTTAAATACTCATTTCAAGAAATGTTATACTTATGTTGGCCAAGTGTCTAATCTGCTTGCAATGTTATGTGCAAAAGTACAAATTTTTTTTTTTCTTGTTTGACTCCACAGTTTCTTTCCAACCCACAGGAATGGCAGACTGTGGCCTCCCAATTCCACCAGCAGTGAGAATTCCCCAACTGCGGTGGGGCAATAGATGGGAAGCACGTCCGCATCGTCCCACCCCCCAACTCGGGGTCATACTATTATATTATAAGGGGTATAATAGTATTGTGTTGTTGGCGGTGGTGTCGGCGACTTACGAGTTCCTGTATGGACGTGGGGAAAATTGGCCGGATGTCGGAAGGTGGAGTCATCGCCCAGACGGAGGTCTTCAGACAGCTCCAGAATGGCAGCTTGTTCTTTCCACCTCCTGAAGATAATGTGGCGGGACTCCTGTTTGTCTTCGTTGCGGATGAAGCTTTTGCGCGAGGGGACCATCTTCTGCGGCCATTCCCGATGAGCACCCTCATCCCGGACTAGAGAGTTTTTAATTACCGGCTGGACAGAGCCAGAAGAGTGGTGGAAAATTCCTTTGGAATAATGGCCAGCCGGTTCTGCCTATTTCTCACAGCTATTAACATGGCGGAATATAAAATCAGTCATATCGTTCTTGCATGCTGCATATTACGTAACTTTTTGCGAAAAAATGCATCAAACTATGTGGCCTCAGTTGGGACTGATGCCGGCTTATTAACCGGATCAAACTACTCTGATGGCTCTTGAACCTGGCCATCCTGGCCTGCCCCCCCAAAGCACCCGTGAAGTTCGCCAAAAGTATCTAGAGTACTTTGTGGGTAGGGGGGCCATTGATATGCCAGAGAATATATAAACATGTTTAAAATTTAAAAAAAAAAAATCGAAACTGAACTCATATTTCATTTGAATTACTGCTTGTGATTCTTATCTGTCTCCTAGGTTCTCCAACGGCCTTTTTTTTTTTTTTGGCCATTTTCTTCAATAGTGCAAACGTAACTTATTTGATACATGACAATCTCTTCTTTAGCTAACTATTATGTTGCGCTATGGTTCTGCTACACACACACCTTGTTTTCGTTGTTAATGTATGTAATGCATTAATGATAAAAATAATCATCCTCTTCAACTCCATGAATTAATTGCTTGTAGTCCCTAAAATGGCCTGATTGGGGTCAAATTTAAAGCACTGTGGGGTTATTTAAAAAAGGCAAATCCACTTTGCACTACAAGTCCACTGCAAGTGCACTGAAACTGCAACTGAAAGGGCACTTGTAGTGCAAAGTGGATTTGTCTTTAGTAAATAACCCCCATTGCCACTGTAACTACACTAACTTACTCCAAAAACTGGTATTGAGCATTGAAATAAGAAACCACACATTGTTGAGTATATAAAACATTTTACTCCAAGCACATTCACATGTGCGTTATAAAAGGGTTTTTTAACAAACCAACATCTTTGGTGTATAACATGTATTTTGTTTGATAGTATACATAGCCTTTTTTTGGCTAAACAAGCATGTTTAAAACCATAACATACACAGCTCATTCAACTTTGATAAAGTGAAGGCTATATGAGACATTAGTATGTCAAAGCTGTGTTGATTTTGCCTTCATCAGATGAGGTGATCTCACCCCTGTAAAAGCAAATTTTGAAGATGCACACAAATTGGGAGTCAAAATGTGGATTTCCATCCTAATCCCATGCCTAATGTCAACATGTGCTAGCTCCCATCATGGGGGATCAATGGACGTGTTTTGGTGGTGTAACCCCTCCCTCTCATCTACTTTAGTTGCGAGGAAGGGGTTGCACCCACAAAACGCGTACATTGATATCCCATGATGGCAGAGAGCACATGTTGACACACTGTGTGCATCTTCAAAATTTGGCTTTCAAATTACTTACAAAATGTATCAAAAATATAAAATACAAGGAGCAACTTTACAATTTTTGTTGTTTTTAGATTTTGCCTAAAACATCAATGATGTTGGTCATTTTTTTTTGGACATCAGTGATATTTTGCTTGACCATCTCTAAATGATGATTGCACACCATGATCTCACCGATGAGAATCTCTACACTTGCACTGTTGAAATGAGTTTCTGCCACAACATCCACATCACCTAAAAATAAAAAACACACCATGTATTATAAATATGCAGGCATACATCTATTACCTGTGGTCTCAGACACTGACCTGTTGTGGTCACTATTTTGCCCACCTAATGAACCTCTCCCTCCACAACAGATATTTGAGGCAAGAAATAGGAATATGAAGCATTGCTTGGAAGTGTCGTACAATTGTCTGTTTTGGCAGAGTTCCAAGCTGAAAAGATGTTTTTTTCCCTTTCTAAACCTGGAATACTTACCTTTTTTGTTATTAAAGTTTCACACATGGAGAGACCCCTAGTATCCACTGGAGAACCTGTGTGGGACACCCTAAAAAAGGTGTTCTGGTGTCCCACACTCTTGCTCCTGCATCCAGATGTATAAACAGCTGCTGAATACCCTCTCCTTACACTGAATCTAGTTTGCATTTCATTCTAGTTACAAACCCATCTAGACAACAATGTACTAAACTTCTTTTAATACAAATAGGCATGAAAAAATTTAGTTATCCTGCATCTGCCAAAAACATCGCATTAGTGGGCCAACGAACGATGTTTACTACGAACGATTACTGTGCCCACAAACTGGAAACTTGCCATTTTAAACTGTACAACAGTAAAGAAAAGCTCATGGAGCAGCACCAAAGTAATAATAATAATAGGAACACATGACAAATACTTCCTTTTTTGCAGCACTTTCTTGATCCTTCTGTACTGATCTTGCTCCCTCAGTTTCAGGTCTGACCAACATTTCCTCAGTTGCTCCTTGGATCGTCGTAACCCAAAATTCCTGTGCAGACTTCTCACAACTTTAGTCATGATCTTGGCCTTTCTCACATTTGAGTTGCTGTATGGTCCAAGCTTCCCATCACAGTCGGCCCTCTTCAAGATGTCCACCATCTCCACCATCTCTACAAAGGACATATTTGAGGCCTTATAGCTCCTCCTAGGATCGGGAACTGCCTTGCTCCGGGCTTTTGTCGTCCTCCTCGTTGCTGCTATTATCACGCACCTGCTGTGTCTCCGCCATGTGCTCTCTCACTGTGCCGAAAGAGAAGGGGCAGGGAATATACTAAAGAGAAGGTCAGGAGTGGAGTTTCACGCATGCGCAGTTTATATAAAGCATAACACGCGTGCGTCGTACATATGATCTGTGAGCGGAGGATGGAGTAGCATAAGCGCCTATCATGCAAACGAAGGTACAATTTTAACTTCGGGCATCGGTGGTTAGTAGCCTATACTGCTTATATATTGAGGCCCATATTGGGACAAGATTAGGAGAGTTTAGCCTGATATTAGGGTTTGTCTTGTGTTGTGTCTTGCAGAGAAAATGGATAAATATACTGACCCAGACCTCCTGCCAAACCTTAGACATGTGGAGGGAGCTGCCAAGTCTCTGGCAAGTCAAATGCCGAGAATACTCCAACAAGCTAAAGAGGAAGGCAGCGCTGGAGAAATTGTTGGAATTGGTGAAACCGGTGACTTCCACGGCAGACATCACCTATTTGAAGGTCAAAATTGGTGACCTGAGGAGCACATATAATAGGGAGCACAAGAAGGTCCAGGATTCCATGAGATCAGGAGCAGCAGTAGATGATGTTTATGTCCCCAGGCTGTGGTACTACGACAGACTGCGTTTTTTGTCAGACCAGAGTGAACCCAGGCCATCACTATCTACACTTCCTTCCACACTTCCTTCCACATCAGATGAGGCTTCAGAAGAAGTTCAACCTTCCTCCCAGGAAGAAGATGTGGAGGAGCCCAGCTTGAGCCAGGTTTAGCATTGTTCAACATATTTCTTGTCAAGAATTGAATGATGTTAACTAGATGTTATTATTGATCACTAATTTCTGATTTAATAAAGTGGTTTACATATCAATACACAATAGTAGCCAAAAATGATTGGGGCAAGAATGAAAAATGCTGGGGTCAGAAGGATAGTCTTTTCTATTTGTTAACATTCAATTTGCAACAGTCATGAGCTTAAAATTGTGTGTGATTGATGACCAAAAAACTAAAACTATGTCCCATTTTCATACACATGAAAGTCTCAGCCAGGAGGAGGCCGTGGAAAGTGGCAGCCAGGAGGTGGCCGTGCCCAGCAGCCTGACCGAATCCCAGGTTCCTCCCCTCGGCCTTTCAACAAAAAGGACCAGGAAGGCAAAGAGCCTAGAGGAGTCAGCGACTATTTTGATTTGGCAGGCTACTGCGGTCCTCACAACAACCCCTGGTGGCCCCAAGTTGTATGGCTGTCTGACAGCCAGTAAACTGGAACAAATGGAGGAGGGCCAACGTTTCATCTGTGAGGAGGTAATACTTGAGGCCCTAAATAAGGGGACGAGGGACGAAATCACAACTAAAACCCACCTGTGTGAGTTGGACCATATTACTCCTCCACCACCTCTAGCAACACCTCCAACAACACAGCCACCCAACCCACGACAGCAGCCTGGAAGGAAGCGTGGAAGGAAGTGTTCAGAGTGATGGCTTGGGTTTGGTGTGGTCTGGCAAAAGGCGCAGGCCTCGGGACATATATATCATCTGCTGCTGCTCCCAATCTCTTGGAGTCCTGGACCGGATTGTGCTAAATGGACTCCTCAGGTTACCAATTTGGCCTGTCAAATAATTGATGTCTGCCCTGGGGTATAAAGGCTTCAGCGATTCCAACTCTTTCTCCAGCGTTGCCTTCCTCTTTATTTTGTTAGGACCCCTAATAAATTAAATTTTTTTGTTTTGACAAATACTTGGCTATGTGCTTTACTTCAAACAGGACAGTTTGTTTGTGAGTAGGCAGGTACATTTCAAAAATACAATGTCAAATTAACAAGGGACACCAACACCAACCAACCTATTTCAGGTAAAAAAAAAAAAAAAAAAAAAAGATAATAATGGTGTTGTGGTAACTTGACACACAAAACGACAAAAAAAAAATATTATGGAGGTCACTAGAAAAAAAAAATTATTCTGGAGATCTGGAGAATTTTTTTCAAAAAAAGGAGATCACTATAAAAAAAAAAAAAAAGATTATTCTGGAGATCTTGATTAAAAAAAAAACAACAAAAACAAAGATTATTCATGAGATCACAAGAAGTACTAAAAAATCTGTTTGACTGAACTCTGTGTGAATATCAGCAACAAAGCAACTTCAAAATTTGCTGTGTGACGAATGTGCTATCTCCGTTACGATTGCTAGTTTTAGTTTTTTTGCTTAGTTCCGTCTCGTACTTGATTCTGAGCATGCGTGGACTTTTGTGTGTCGGACTTGTGTACACACGATCGGACTTTCCTTTGTTGACGGAAAATTTGAGAACCTGCTCTTAAACATTTGTGTGCGGAAATTCCGACAGTAAATGTTCGATGGAGCATACACACGGTTGGACTTTCCGACAACAAGCTCACATCGAACATTTCCTGTCGGAAATTCCGCTTGTGTGTACGCGGCATTATGGTGACAATCACTGAAAATTGATCACACCTGATGTACTGACAGCCCATCTCATTTCTTGAGGCCCTGAAATGTGAGGAAAGTATTTGGGGGGGGAAGTTACACTACCCCTCAAATGACCCCTTTTTGAAAAGTAGATAGTCCAAGGTATTTAGTAAGATGCATGGTAAGTTTTTTGAAGTTGTAATTTTTTCCCACAATGCTTAAGAAAATGAAGAAATTATTTAGTTATTTTTTTTTACACACAATTGTCATAATAACAAGTTATTTCTCACACACAGCATATGCATACTTCCAAATACACCCCAAAATACATTCTGCTACTCCTCTCGAGTATGGCAATACCACCTGTGTGGGAATTTTTCACAGCCTGGCCACATAGAGAGGTCCAACATCCAGGGAGCACTGTCAGGCGTTCTTGGAGCATAAATTATACATAAAATTTCCTAACGACCTATTACATTTTGCAACGCAAACACCCCAAAGTATATTCTATGAGTCATAATGAGTCTTTTGAATGGTTAATTTTTTTCCACAAGTTTTCAGAAAACGTGGAAAGAAAATGAAAACCTATTTTTTTACACAAAGTTGTCAATTTATATTATATTTCTAACACACGGCATGTACATAGAAAAAATTACACCACAAAATACATTCTGCTACTCCTTCTGAGTATGGCGATACCACATGTGTGAGACTTTTATACAGCCTGAGCACATAGACAGGTCCGACATTGAAGTAATACCTTCAGGCGTTCTGGGAGCATAAATTACACATCTCATTTCATTCCTACCTATCACACTTTTGAAGGTCCTGGAGCACGAGGACAGTGGAATTACCCACAAAATGACCCCATTTTGGAAAGAAAACACCCCAAGGTATGTTCTATGAGGCATGGGCTGCAGATAGGTACTCTAATGGGCTGGATATAGGTACTCGGATAATCTACTGGGCTGCATATAGGTGATCGGGTACTCCGATGGGCTAGAGACAGGTACTCGGGTAATCTGATGGGCTGCAGATAGGTACTCGGGTAATCTGATGGGCTGCAGATAGGTACTCGGGTACTCTGATGGGCTGGTGACAGGTACTCGGGTATTTTCATGGGCTGGTGACAGATACTCGGGTCCTCTCATGGGCTGGTGACAGGTACTCGTGTAATCTGATGGGCTAGTGACAGGTACTCGGGTAATCTGATGGGCTGGTGACAGGTAATCAGGTACTCTGATGGCTTGTGTCAGGTACTCGGGTACTCTGATGGGCTGGTGACAGGTGCTCGGGTACTCTGATGGGCTGGTGACAGGTACTCAGGTACTCAGATGGGCTGGTGACAGGTACTTTGATGGGCTGGTGACAGGTCCTCTTAATTAGTGGGGGGGGCAATCGGTGTGTGTTGGTGTGCACTGTAAGAGGTAACAGGGTGTTACTGCGATCTCCTCCTCACACACGATCAGTGTGTGAGGAGAAGAACCTGGTAACAGCTCGTTGCCACGGTTTGTTTACATTCTGTGATTGGCTGTGATTGGACATGGGCTGTGTCAGGGTGACAACCTCTGTGCACCCCTATGGGCATGGACAAGCACTGTGCAGGAGGACAGTGCTTGTGACCGTCTGTGATTGGACACAGCTGGTCACGTGATAAAGAGCCATTTTTATTGTCTCTTTACACTGATCTGGGATGGGCTGTGTCCTGAGGGACACGCCTCATTCCTGATCACCTCGCTGCGGGCCCCCGGGAGCCCGCAGGAGCGGTGAGGACGGGAGGACATCATATGATGCTCGCCCAGGATGGAAGAGTGTCCCTGCCGGCGTCATTTTACTATGGCCCGGTATGGAAGTGGTTAATGACATTGACTGTATGTTTTGGATCGTTGTCCTGCTGCAAAATAAATTTGGGGCCAATAACATACCTCCCTAATGGTATAACATGATGGATAACTATCTGCCTGTATTTCTCAGCATTGAGGACACCATTGATCCTGGCCAAATCTCCAACTCCATTTTCAGAAATGCAGCCCCAAACTTGCAGGAAACCTCCACCATACTTTACTGTTGCCTCCAGACACTCATTATTGTGCCACTCTCCAGCACTTCGGGGAACAAATTGCCTCCTGTGACAGCCATATATTTCAAATTTTGAATATGTATTACAGTACCGTGCAAAAGTTTTAGGTGGAAAAAAAATAAAAAAATAAAAAAAAAATATATATATATATATATATATATATTATATGGATAGATGGTGCCGCGCTAATCCTATTGTATGAACTTCTACTTGTTTAAATTAAATAAAGAGACCGGCCTGAAGGGCCAGTGATGTATATAAACAGGTGATAAAACCCACTGTGCAGAGTAAATTAAATGGAAATATATAAGAATAAATATGTGGGTGTGAGCAATAAATAAACAGCTTAAAAGCTTAAAAAATATATCAATCGTGACTGACCATAGGTATAAATGTTGTGATAATGTGACAAAAGACAGTATAATTGAGTAACATAAATTAGATTACATAATTAACAATCACAAACCAGCAAGGTGCATGGTGCCAACACTGTGCAACCTAGATAACTGAATCATAAAGTAACTAAATAATGTGAAACAACAAGTTTTCCATAAAGTGCAAGCGTGCAAACAAACATAAATTATATGTGTAAACTCCAAACTGAATGGTAATAAATAGAATGTCCCAGCAGATTGAATAAAAACAAGATAAAATCACACAGGAAAAACGTCCTTAATCTTAGGTAAAATCTTGTGACTTATGGTGCTGGCATGCGCATGTAGCAGTTAAAGTGCCTGGTGACTCAAGGTTTCATGCAGCTTCGTGTGTGAACACTCCAGTGAGCAGTGGCCCCTTACCTCACAGAAATGGGGCAACAGCATATGACCAAACTGGAAAATGGCCGCCGTAACTTAAATATACAGAACTTCGGGAAAATGGCCGCCCATTGCCGGCCAATACTACAGTATTTAAGGACACTATTACAGCCTATACTTATCCCCTGAAGAAGTCACGTGTGGTGTGACGTCACGCGTAGGGACAGGATAGGCTGAATACACTGAAAGAAAGCTACGAGCTCGCCGCTCGTCGGATACAAACACCCCGCTATTCATTGTTAAATGTGAGTACCTGCTGCTTTTGTCTAATAAACTTAGTTACCTTTAAACGGAATTACACTATTGGGTTCCTTTATTCCTGTTTTTAAACACACCCCCCTGGACCATATCTGAGGGAATCCCACCCCAGGATGGTGAGGAATACGTAGGAGCCACTAGGTGGAAAAAGTTAAAGAACCAGTGACCACGCCCCCTAAACGTCACAGTCCCAGCATGCCCAGGGACTGTGACATCAAAAGGGGGCGGGGTCTCCGCCTATATAAGTCACAACGCAGCCCTCGGAGAGCAGTCCAGCCGGAGAGAGCGTCGTGTCAACATCTGGGGAAGAGAAGAGAAGACAAGAAGCCCAGAAGCCCAGAAGTCCGGACCTCTGCTGGCAAGAGAGCTACCTGAAGGCAGCAGAGGAGCCGGCCGAAGAACTGGAACACCGGGAGAAGAGAGCGGAGAAGAACCAACTGGACGCCGGGAGAAGATGAAGCGGAGGGACCCCCGAAGCCGGAAGAAGACCCCCGAAGCCGGAGGAAGATCCCCCCCGGAGCTGTTTAATAAAATATTTTAAAAACCTGTGTAGTGTGTTTTATTACTTACACTTTTTTCCTAGGTGAATGGGTAGGGGTACAATGTACCCCATACTCATTCACATAGGGTGGGGGGCCGGGATCTGGGGGCCCCCTTATTAAAGGGGGCTCCCAGATTCCGATAAGCCCCCGCCCGCAGACCCCGACAACCAACGGCCAGGGTTGTCGGGAAGAGGCCCTTGTCCTCATCAACATGGGCACCCACCCCCCATGTTGAGGGCATGCGGCCTGGTACGGTTCAGGAGGGGGGGGGCGCTCGCTCGTCCCCACCCCCTTTCCTGACCGGCCAGGCTGCATGCTCGGATCGGGGTCTGGTATGGATTTTAGGGGGGACCCCACGCCGTTTTTTCGGCGTAGGGGGTTCCCCTTTATAATCCATACCAGACCTAAGGGCCTGGTATGCCCGAGACGGGGCTCGCAAGGTGTCAATCTCGCCGATAAAAGCGGCAAGATTGACATCCTTTTCTAGTCCCGTCGCACCTGAGTCACGTTCAAAATGAACGGACTTGTCCGTGTGTGGGCAAGTCTGTTCATTCTGAAAGTCCGCCGGAACTCCGGCGAAAGTCCGTCGGAAAGACAGGCGGACTTAGCCCGCCGGAAAGTCCCGGCGTGTGTGGGCAAGTCCGTCCGTTTTAAAGTCCGGCGCACCTGGCGGACAAAGTCCGTCGGAAAGTGTGCCGGACCAAGTAGGACAGAAAGTCCGACCGTGTGTACGCGGCATAAGTTCCAGTATATTATTTTGATAGATGGCTTCATTCTCCCAGAAACTCATGAAAAGGTTGGCCACTGATGATGCATACTTGGCCCCCATGGCAACACCTTTTATTTGCCTGTAGTATTCTTTTTCATGCCAGAAGAAATTTTGGCTCATTGCCAAATGGAGAGCCTTTAAGATGAATTTTTTCTGCTTAGATTTAATACTAGTACTTCCCAATGCCCACTCTACGGCTTGTAGAGCATGCTGTTGCTGGATGTTTGTATATAATGAGTTAACATCAATACTTGCCAATAAACAGCTATCATCCACTGTCATTGAACTGATTATTTCAATTAGATCTTTGCTATCTTTAAGATAGGCTGGACATTTTTTGGTGAGCGGTTGCAGGAAATAATCTAGATATTCCCCAAGCCTGGAAATAAGTGACCCAATTCCACTGACTATAGGTCGGCCCGGAAGTTTAGATGGATTTTTGTGTATTTTCGGTAGCTGATATATCACAGGTACTCGTGGTTCATCTGGGATAAGATATCTGGCCTCCTTCTTCTTCAAAATTCCTTCATTCGTTGCTGTTTTGATTAGATTTTTAAGTTTGGCCTTAAATTTCTTTGTAGGATTGCCTTTCAGTTTTTAATATGTTTCCTGGTCATTGACTAATCTATTAAGCTCTTCTAAGTAATCTGTTTTGTTGAGTATCACTACTCCCCCCCCCTTGTCAGCTGCTCTAATAACCACATTTTTATTTTTCTCCAGTAACTCCAAACCTTTTTCCAAATCTTTTTTACGTCTTTGCGGTTGGATATCAAGTCTCTCCAAATCTTGCTCGACCAATGATTTGAATACTCAGACAAAATGATTATTACTTATCTTGGGGTTGAAAATAGAATTGTTTTTGAGAGATGTAAGTAGATACTCGTCTACAGGAAAACTCCCCGAAGAGTTATTATTCGAAAAAAACCTTTTGATATTGATTTTCCTAATAAATTCCATGTATTTTTTCATATTTTATTTTAATATTTTTTCACATATATTTTTTCATTTTATTTTATTTTTATTGTATTTGATTTCATTGTTTTCTGTTTTCATTTTCCAATTTTTTTATTTTATATTTTTTATTTTTATTTTTATTTTACTTTTTTATTGGTTATATTTATTTCTATTTTGGTTTTATTTTATTTTTATTTTTTATTTTCATATGTATTTTTTATTTTTTATATATTTTTTATATTTTTTCATTTTTATTTTCATTTTTATTTTTATTTTTATTTTATTTTGTTTCATTTTCAGGATTTTATTTAATTTTATTATTTCAACAATTTAAATACACATTTATTATTTTTCATATACATTTTAATTTTCAATCACTGTTTCTAGATATCTATGTGCATTGTATCCAAAACATTTATATATGAGACCTGGTAGCAATCCTGTTTTATATCTATATGTATCTGATTTATAAGTTTTTTAAAAAAAATGTCAATTCTATGACAAGAATGTTGTGTTCTTGTCATTTATTTTAATAAAGTTCAATGAAGTTGCAACAGGATAATGATGAATTAGGAAGAGGTGGCTAATTTATATCCACTAGCCTTTATTGGCTGTCACTTTTTTCTCCCTGGGAGGAGTTTGTTTGACGTTCCATATAAATTCAACCAGATGTGGGCTGAATGTTATGTCTTTGATGACGCCCTGGAGGAGGGGCGAAACGCATCAACGCAATATCCGGCTCACGTTCCAACCAGTTTCCTGTTTCCCGTGGAACGCACGCTATTCCAGCGGCGATCACGCCAACATTTTGAATGCCTGTCTGCAGCCTACATTTTGTGAGTAGCGCTACCATGCGCACCTGATACACATCCCTATGGTATTTCACTATATCCTTTTCTTTCTAATTTTTGGGTATAATACGATGTCAGCTGTCCTCAAGTTTAGATCACACTGAAAACGGTTCAGGTTCCTTCTCATCTTCCTACAGCAACCGCAGCATTTCAAGTGACTGTGTGTATTTCTTTGAGGTTATGGAGCTGAAAAGTTTGAATTGTGGAGCTTTACTTGGGAAACGTATATACCCATCCCGGAACTTATCATAATATATGTGTTTGATGCAACATTATCACATGCTGATGTCAATTGCCAATTGACAGTGGAAATCCTTTTTACAGAGACACATTTGTTTTGGCAATGATTATTTATTTATACACATTTTTTCTTTTTTTGCTTATTTAGCACTCAGTGCATTTATTGTAGTGTTATCTGCATTTTCTCACTGGTTTTTATATATGTAGTTGTTAGCGCTGTATTCCGCTGTACCAGCCACCCATTATACATCACCAAGCAAATACATTCTTTCTAGAGACTGAATATCAAGGTCCAGGAGATGCACATAGTCATACAATACTGGAGGGACATTAGGTAACAAGCGACAATGATTACTCATCTACATTAATGGCAAGACATTGCAGTAGTCACATTTGGACAATTTCCTTGGGACTCAGGCCAAGCTTCCCCGCAATGTAGTATTATAAGGTGAAATTTTGCTTTGCAAAGTATACCCAATCACATGCAAGGAAAATAAAAACAAACAGCATTTTTGCTTTCACACGAGTGGATGATGGAGCTGCACCTTTGTCACTAAGCTCTGGATAAAAACCGCTTGCAAACTGTAATGCAGCGTACACACGAGCGGACTTGTCGTCAGACTGAACTCCGAAGGACTTTTCAATGACGGAGTTCCGCCAAAATAGACTTGCCTACATACGATCACACCAAAGTCCGACCGTCTAGAACGAGGTGACGTACACCAGGTCCGACGGGACTATAAAACGGAAGTTCAATAGCCAGCGCGCCACCCTTTGGGCCCCTTCTGCTAATTTCATGTTTATCTCGTGTTAGGTGAGAGACGATTCGCGCTTTTCAGACTCGTGTTTTTTCCGATCGTTTAACTGTTGTTCAGTTTGTGCTTGTGGGGTTTGTATCTGCTTTTCAGTGCGTGTAGTCAGTTCGCATTTGTTAACTCAGTGAAGCCATGTTGCATGTACGCACTCATCGTAGATTTCATGCTTTGTTTGGGCTTGGTGTTGGGGTTCATTCTTTGCCCCAAGCCCAGTCCATGAACAGGGTGGGGAGGAGTTCATGGACGAAGAATTGGTTGCTTCAGCATGACCAATTCTCTCACATGCCTTTGTTTCGTGAGATCCGTGAGAATAATCCTGACAATTTCAGGAACTTTCTCAGGATGACGGACCCCATTTTTCACCGTTTGTTGGCTTTGCTGACCCCTTATATCAGCAGGCAGGATACCTGCATGAGGCAAGCCATCACTCCGGAGCAAAGGCTAGTCGCCGCGTTGCGGTACTTGGTGACTGGGGAAGCCTGCAGGACCTCAAGTTCTCGACAGGCATCTCCCCCCAGGCTCTGGGGATCATTATCCCAGAGACCTGTTCTGCTATCATTCAGGTCATGCAGAAGGACTATATTAAGGTAAGATTTATCCTTTAACATCACATTTTATTGTATTTAATGTTTGCTAATGTATTGTATTTCTTTCCTCAATCCCTAATTACCATGATTGCAATATGCTGCGAATGTCCCCTCTGTCCTCATGCATGCTGTAATCTTTTAATGCTCCTTTTTTGTCCTTCATGCATATTTGCCTTCACTAACCTCCCCAGCATGCTATGCTGGGCCCATATCCACCTACTCTTGTCACTCAACAATGTATTTTGTCAGCTCCATTGTAGTGCTTTACCATGAACACCCCCTTAAAATGTTTCCAAATGGTATATGTGTCCTTAAATTAATTTATAAGGCCCCCCAAATGTGTCCAAATGATATTTGTCCTTAAATTTATTTATAAGCCCCCCCCCTTAAAATGTGTCCAAATGGTATGTGTGTCCTTAAATTAATTTATAAGCCCCCCCTAAAATGTGTTCAAATAGTATGTGTGTCCTTAAATTAATTTATAATTTTATCAATGGGCCATCAGAGGGGGTGAAGAATCTGATAAGTGGACCTTATATTTTAGTCTTTAAATAATACTTAAAATAAATGTTATACTGATGTTGGGCAAGAATGTTTTTTGTGTTATGTGCTTGCAATGTTATGTGCAAAAGTACTTATTTTTTTTTCACTCGTCTCCAGAGTGGTGGCCTGGGATTGCCACCTGATGCGGATAACGTGGAAGGACTTCCCTTTGTCTTCATTGCAGATGAAGCCTTCAGTCTGGGCGAGCACCCGATGAGGCCATTCCCCCAAAGGACCCTCACCCCAGAGAGGAGGGTTTTTAACTACCGGCTGGCCAGAGCGAGAAGAGTTGTGGAGAATGCCTTTGGGATAATGGCTAGCCGGTTACGCCTGTTTCTGACACCAATCCACATGGCTGACTACAAACTTAATCATATCGTCCTAGCATGCTGCATCCTGCACAATTTTTTAAGTAAAAATTCTAGAAATTATATTGCCTCAGTTGGGCCTGAGGCCGGACTTATTCCAGAGAATCCTCTGACGGGCCTGGATACTGGCCGTACTGGCTTGGCCCCCCAAAGCGCCTGTGAAGTTAGGGATAAATATGTTACTTTTTTACGGGTAGGGGGGCCATTGCAATGCCAGACAATGTCTAATTTTTATTATGAACGGGCACTGACGGACAATGACGATGGGCACTAATATGCGGCACTGATGGGCACTGGTTGGCAGCCCTGATGGGTGGCACTGATATGCAGCACTGATGGGCATTGATAGGCGGCACTGATGGGCACTTATGGGTGGCACTGGGTGGCACTGGTGGGCACTGATGGGCACTGATAAGTGACACTGATGGGCACTAAAAGGCTGCAAAGATGGGTTCTTATGGGTGGCACTGATAGGCGGCACTGATGGGCACTGATAGGCAGCACTGCTGGGCACTGATTGGCACTGATAGGTGGCACTGCTGGGCACTGATGGGCACTGATACGCGGCACTAATATGAGGCACTGATAGGCATCCCTGGTGGCACTGGCAGTGGTAGGCATTGTGAGTGGGCACTGATTGGCAGCTGCCTGGGCATTGATTGGAGGCTGCCTGGGAACAGATTAGTATTTCCCTGGGGGTCTAGGGGGCATACCTGGTGGTCCAGTGTGGATGGCCATCCTTGTGGTCCTGGGCGGCTTCCCTGGTGGTCCTAGGTGGGATCCGAGGGGGGGCTGTGCTGATAAACAATCAGCACAGACCCCCCCTGTCAGGAGAGCAGCCGATCGGCTCTCCTCTACTCGCGTCTGTCAGACGCGAGTGAGGAAAAGCCGATCACCAGCTCTTCCTATTTACATCGTGATCAGCCGTGATTGGACATGGCTGATCATGTGGTAAAGAGTCTCCGTCAGAGACTCTTTACCTAGATCAGAGTTGCGGTGTGTCAGACTGACACACCGCAACAACGATCGCTGCGATGCGCGCCCCCGGGGGCGCACAGTGGCTTAATATCCTGATCACGTCTGGTCAGGGTATTGAAGCTACTTTGCCGCCATCATTTTGCTATATGGCGGGCGGCAAGTGGTTAAAAATCCCTTTTAACCAAACTGCAATACTTATCTTTTTTGGCCAAGTTTCACAGATGGAGACACCCCAAGTATCCACTGGAGCACCTGTGTGGGTTACCCTAAAAAATGTGCTCTGGTGTCCCAGATGTGTAAACAGCTGCCGAGTGTCCTCTCCTTACATACCACTGAATAAGTTTGTAATTCATTCAAGTTTCAAAGACATCTAAACAACAATGTCCTAAACTTCTTTTAATAAGACAAATTAGCAAGACCAAAATGTAGTCAAAACCCTGTATCAACTAAATATATTATATATATTTTCAAACGATGTTTCCTACGAACGATTACTGTGACCACGAACATGAATGTAGCCAATTAAAACTGTACAATAGTAAAGAAAAGCACATGGAGCAGCATGCAAGTTAATAATCAGAATAGGAACACACGACAAGTAATTACTTTTTTGAAGCACTTTCTTTATTCTTCTGTACTGATCCGGCTCCCTCAGTTTAAGGTCAGACCAGCGTTTCCTTAATTGGTCTTTGGAGCGGCGTACCCCAAAATGCTGCTGCAGAGTCTTCACAACTTTTGACGTGATTTTGTCCTTGTGCTGGGTGTACGGTCCATGCTTCCCATCATAATCGTTCCTCCGCAAGATGGAGGCCTTAAATCTCCTCTTCCCGGATCATGACGTTTTGGGCTCCGTGCTTTCCTCGTTACTGGTATAATTTCCAACCACCTGCTGTGTCTCTGTCATGTTGCTCCTACTGCGCACCGTAGAGAGAAGAGGCGGGGAATATTCGTGAAAAAGAATGTCAGGGGCGGGCGATGCGGGCGGAGTTTCACGCATGCGCAGTGTATATAAAGCTAACACGCATGTGCCGTACGTACGTTCTGTGCGCAGAGGAAAGAGGAACGGAAGTTGCGAGCGTCCAAAACAAAGGTAATTTTTTACTATTTTGGAACATCAGTGGCCTATACTGCTTAAAGATTGAGGTCTATATTGGGATAAGATTATGAGAGTTTAGGTGTCAGGAAAAGCCTTCTCGCAAGCGTTCCAGCAATTTGAAGTTTAAAAGAGTGCCTGTGCACAGAAGCGCCATCCAGCGAATGCGCATGCGCAATAGCGCCAATAGCGGCACACGGGCGCGCGCAGGTGCGCGCGCGAGCTCCCGTGCGCGCGCGCGCTCCCTGTGACAGCACTTGGCGCCAAGACATGCTATTTAAAGGGGACTGTTCCATTGCTGCCTTGCTGTCCGGTCTACAGCGTTCCTGAAGACCCCTACTGCCTTGTTACCCGTATTCTGTGTTTGCCACCTGATACCTGTTGGACTGTTCCTGACTACCCTGTTTGCTGCCTGCCCTGATCTCGACTTTGGACTTTGACTATTCTCCTGGATTTACCTTCTATACTTGATCTGCCCGTCTGTGTTTGACCCGGTCTGCCTGTACCCTGCTGTCTACATCCTGCTGCTGGACTACAAGACACCTCCTTGCTGTCTACATCCTGCTGCTGGACTACAAGACACCTCCTTGCTGTCTACATCCTGCTTCTGGACTACAAGACACCTCCTTGCTGTCTACATCCTGCTGCTGGACTACAAGACACCTCCCTGCTGTATACATCCTGCTGCTGGACTACAAGACACCTCCTTGCTGTCTACATCCGGTTGCTGGACTACAAGTCACCTCCCTGCTGTCTGCATCCTGCTGTCGGACTACAGGACACCTTCCAGCTGACTACCAGATCCAGTCCTCTGCTCCAGCTTTCCAGTCAGGCACTTGTGCCCCTTCGCACTCTCGAGCCCCTGTCATCACTACCAGGGGTTCCCGAGTCGGAGGTATACGAGAGGCCGTTCCCTGCATTTCGGGCTCTACCTACCAGGTACGTGACATTAGGCTAACATTAGTGTTTTTGTCTTGTGTATTGTCTTACAGAAAAAATGAATAAGTTTAAGGAGTCTGAATTTATGTGCAAATTTATTGACAAGTACAGGGAGATGAGGACTCTGTGGGAGGTCAAACACAGTTTATATTACAATAAACAAGCAAGGAAGGCAACGCTGGAGACACTTCTGGAATTTGTGCAGACTTTGATCCCAGAAGCAATCATGAAGATTTTGGAAAGTAAAATTGGGATCTTGAGGAACATGTATAGGAGGGAGCATAAGAAGATCAAGGCTTCCCTGAGATCAGGAGCATCAGCAGATGATGTGTATGTACCCAGGCTGTGGTACTTTCAAAAACTGTGTTTTCTTGATGACCAGTAAGGATGAGCTTCGTGTTCGAGTCGAACCCATGTTCGACTCGAACATCGGCTGTTCAGTCGTTCGCCGAATTGCGAACGATATGGGCCGTTCGCGCCAAATTCGTGTGGCGCGTCACGGCCCATAATTCACTGCGGCATCGCAGTGCATTGCTTGCTGATGATTGGCCAAGCATGCACTATGACCCGCATGCTTGGCCAATCACAGCGCCGCCTGAACAGAGAGCCGTAATTGGCCAAAGCCAAGGAGGCTTTGGCCAATTATGGCTCAGGGGATTTAGTACACGCCCCACACTATATAAGGCCGCCTGCACGGCGGCCCTGTGCAGTGTGTTCCGGTGTGCTGAGAGATAGAGAGAGAGAGAGAGACAGTGTCATTTCATTTGAGTTAGCTAGATTAGGCAGGACAGTCAGTCAGTTAGCTGCACTTAAAGTGTATTGTGTATATATATGCATCCCAGGTGTTGCATATGAATATATACACTGTATTCAGTTTAGCTAGATCCGTTCCTGTTATCTTCTAGACTATTTACATTTAGTGCAGTGCATCCTGCTCACAGTGTTCAGCTAGATCCGTTCCTGTTATCTTCCTACTGACAGGCAGGCTTGTCTTCTTACAGTATTTACAGCTACCTGAAGAAAATTACTGGTGTTCTTTTGATCCTATTAGTACCACAGTCAGGCAGCTAGACTATTTACATTCAGTGCAGTGCGTCCTGCTCACAGTGTTCAGCTAGATCCGTTCCTGTTATCTTCCTACTGACAGGCAGGCTTGTCTTGTTACAGTATATAAAGCTACCTGAAGAAAATTACTGGTGTTCTTTTGATCCTATTAGTACCACAGTCAGGCAGCTAGACTATTTACATTTAGTGCAGTGCGTCTTGCTCACAATGTTCAGCTAGATCCGTTCCTGTTATCTTCTTACTGACAGGCAGGCTTGTCTTGTTACAGTATTTTGAAGAAAATTACTGGTGTTCTTTTGATCCTATTAGTACCACAGTCAGGCAGCTAGACTATTTACATTTAGTGCAGTGCGTCCTGCTCACAGTGTTCAGCTAAATCTGTTCCTGTTATCTTCCTATTGACAGGCAGGCTTGTCTTGTTACAGTATTTACAGCTACCTGAAGAAAATGACTGGTGTTCTTTTGATCCTATTAGTATCACAGTCAGGCAGCTAGACTATTTACATTTAGTGCAGTGCGTCCTGTTCACAGTGTTCAGCTAGATCCGTTCCTGTTATCTTCCTACTGACAGGCAGGCTTGTCTTGTTAGAGTATATAAAGCTACCTGAAGAAAATTACTGGTGTTCTTTTGATCCTATTAGTACCACAGTCAGGCAGCTAGACTATTTACATTTAGTGCAGTGCGTCCTGCTCACAGTGTTCAGCTAGATCCGTTCCTGTTATCTTCTTACTGACAGGCAGGCTTGTCTTGTTACAGTATTTTGAAGAAAATTACTGGTGTTCTTTTGATCCTATTAGTACCACAGTCAGGCAGCTAGACTATTTACATTTAGTGCAGTGCGTCCTGCTCACAGTGTTCAGCTAGATCCATTCCTGTTATCTTCCTACTGACAGGCAGGCTTGTCTTGTTACAGTATTTACAGCTACCTGAAGAAAATTACTGGTGTTCTTTTGATCCTATTAGTACCACAGTCAGGCAGCTAGACTATTTACATTTAGTGCAGTGCGTCCTGCTCACAGTGTTCAGCTAGATCCGTTCCTGTTTCTTCCTACTGACAGGCAGGCTTGTCTTGTTACAGTATATAAAGCTACCTGAAGAAAATTATTGGTGTTCTTTTGATCCTTTTAGTACCACAGTCAGGCAGCTAGACTATTTACATTTAGTGCAGTGCGTCCTTCTCACAGTGTTCAGCTAGATCCGTTCCTGTTATCTTCTTACTGACAGGCAGGCTTGTCTTGTTACAGTATTTTGAAGAAAATTACTGGTGTTCTTTTGATCCTATTAGTACCACAGTCAGGTAGCTAGACTATTTACATTTAGTGCAGTGCGTCCTGCTCACAGTGTTCAGCTAGATCCATTCCTGTTATCTTCCTACTGACAGGCAGGCTTGTCTTGTTACAGTATTTACAGCTACCTGAAGAAAATTACTGGTGTTCTTTTGATCCTATTAGTACCACAGTCAGGCAGCTAGACTATTTACATTTAGTGCAGTGCGTCCTGCTCACAGTGTTCAGCTGGATCCGTTCCTGTTATCTTCCTACTGACAGGCAGGCTTGTCTTGTTACAGTATATAAAGCTACCTGAAGAAAAATACTGGTGTTCTTTTGATCCTATTAGTACCACAGTCAGGCAGCTAGACTATTTACATTTAGTGCAGTGCGTCCTGCTCACAGTGTTCAGCTAGATCCGTTCCTGTTATCTTCTTACTGACAGGCAGGCTTGTCTTGTTACAGTATTTTGAAGACAATTACTGGTGTTCTTTTGATCCTATTAGTACCACAGTCAGGCAGCTAGACTATTTACATTTAGTGCAGTGCATCCTGCTCACAGTGTTCAGCTAGATCCGTTCCTGTTATCTTCTTACTGACAGGCAGGCTTGTCTTGTTACAGTATTTACAGCTACCTGAAGAAAATTACTGGTGTTCTTTTGATCCTATTAGTACCACACTCAGGCAGCTAGACTATTTACATTTAGTGCAGTGCATCCTGCTCACAGTGTTCAGCTAGATCCGTTCCTGTTATCTTCCTACTGACAGGCAGGCTTGTCTTGTTACAGTATATAAAGCTACCTGAAGAAAATTACTGGTGTTCTTTTGATCCTATTAGTACCACAGTCAGGCAGCTAGACTATTTACATTTAGTGCAGTGCGTCCTGCTCACAGTGTTCAGCTAGATCCGTTCCTGTTATCTTCTTACTGAAAGGCAGGCTTGTCTTGTTACAGTATTTACAGCTACCTGAAGAAAATTACTGGTGTTCTTTTGATCCTATTAGTACCACAGTCAGGCAGCTAGACTATTTACAGTTAGTGCAGTGCGTCCTGCTCACAGTGTTCTGCTAAACCTACAAGTTAGTGGGGTGCGTCCTGCTCACAGTGTTCAGCTAAACCTACAAGTTAGTGGGGTGCGTCCACCTCACAGTGTTCAGCTAAACCTACAAGCTAGTGGTGTGCGTCCTGCTCACAGTGTTCAGCTAGATCCGTTTCTGTTATCTTCTTACTGACAGGGAGGCTTGTCTTGTTACAGTAAATACAGCTACCTGAAGAAAATTGCTGGTGTTCTTTTGATCCTATTAGTACCACAGTCAGGCAGTTAGTGCAGTGCGTCCTGCTCACAGTGTTCAGCTAAACCTACAAGTTAGTGGGGTGCGTCCACCTCACAGTGTTCAGCTAAAGCTACCTGTAGAAGGTTGGTGGTGTTCTCATACTACAGGCAGGCATTTGATTTTGCTAGCTGCAGTATCAGTACATATATATATATATATATATATATATATATCCCAGCTTAGTGCAGCTACAGGCCATTAGTATGTCTGGAAGGCCAAGAAGGAGAGGCAGACAGTCACAAGCCAATAAGAGAGGGCAAGCAGGCTCTGTGTCCAGTGCTGGTCGTGGAGACGGTGCATCCTCATCAGCACGTGGCCATGGGACACGCTTGGCCTTTTTTTCGGCAGCTGGCCGTGTTGAGCCGCAACATGCGGAAGACTTGGTCGAGTGGATGACCAAGCCATCCTCATCCTCCTCATCCTCTCTCACCCATGCCCAGGGTACTTTGTCTGGGAAAGCAGCGGCCTCTTCCCTCGGCTCAATGTCATCAGTGACTCCTTCCCTAGCCCCACCATGTCCTCCTGAGGAGTCCCTCGAACTGTTTGACCACAGTGTTGCGTACATGCTCCAGGAGGATGCCCAGTGTTTGGAAGGCTCTGATGATGATACTGAGCTCGATGAAGGCAGTAACATGAGCACGGACAGAGGGGGTGCCCAAGAAGGACAGCAATCTGGCAGTCATGCTCCCCCTGCTGCAGCATACTGCCAGGTTTGCTCCAGTGATGAGGAGGGAGGGGATGATGAGGTCACTGACTCAACGTGGGTGCCTGATAGGAGAGAGGAGGAGGAGGAGGAGGAGGCGGCACATCACCAACGAGGCAGGATGCCCTTCAGGGGCCAGCCTAAGGGCAGCACATTGACTGCATCACACCCCAAAGCTCCACATGTGCAGGGCGCTGCAGTCTCTGCGCGTTATTTAAAAAGTTCTTTGGTGTGGGCCTTTTTTGAGACAAGTGCATCAGATCGCACCGCTGCTATTTGCAACATATGTCTCAAGCGTATCTCACGTGGCCAAAACATCTCCCGCTTGGGTACCACATGTTTGACCAGACATATGTTGACCTGCCATGCAGTTCGTTGGCAAGCGTATCTAAAAGACCCACCCCAAAGAACAAAGAGGACCTCTCCTTGCTCCTCATCAGCTGAGATTTCCAACCCCACTAGACCTTCAGTCCTCTCAGAGACCTGCACTGAGAGGAATGAAGGTGTAGAATTAGGTGTGTCACAGCCAAGTACTTGTGGGCAATCTGCTTTTGGTACACCGACGTCAGATTGTACCAGGCAAGTTTCCCTGCCCCAGTTGCTGCACCGCCGAAAGAAGTTTGCTCCCAGCCATCCACATGCCCAGCGGTTGAATGCTAGCTTGGCAAAATTGCTAGAACTTCAACTGCTGCCTTTTCAGTTGGTAGACTCTGCCCCCTTCCGTGAGTTTGTGGAATGTGCGGTTCCTCAGTGGCAGGTACCCAAACGCCACTTTTTCTCACGGAAGGCGATTCCGGCTCTCTACCGGCATGTGGAAGGCAATGTCCATGCCTCACTGGACAGGGCGGTCAGCGGTAAGGTGCATATTACCGCTGACTCATGGTCCAGCAGGCATGGACAGGGACGTTACCTAAGTTTCACGGCGCATTGGGTGACTCTGCTGGCAGCTGGGAAGGATGCAGGACAAGGTGCAGTAGTGTTGGAGGTTGTTCCACCATCACGCCTCCAAAATGCTAGTGATTGTGACACACCTCTCTCCTCCACCCCCTCCTCTTCTTCTTCCTCCATGGCCTCTTCCTCTGAACCAGCGGTGCTCTGTAGTCGTTCAAGGGGCTACGCAAGTACGCAGGCCAAAAGATGCCATGCGGTGCTTGAGCTGGTGTGCTTGGGGGACAGGAGCCACACTGGGGCAGAGGTTCTGTCAGCTCTGCAGGGGCAGGTTCAGAGGTGGTTGACGCCACGCCAACTTAAGGCAGGAATGGTGGTTTGCGACAATGGCACCAACCTCCTCTCTGCCCTCCGACAGGGACAAATGACCCATGTGCCCTGTTTGGCTCACGTCCTTAACTTGGTGGTGCAGCGGTTCTTGGGCAGGTACCCGGGCTTACAGGATGTCCTGAGGCAGGCCAGGAAAGTCTGTGTGCATTTCTGCCTGTCAGTAGGAAGATAACAGGAACGGATCTAGCTGAACACTGTGAGCAGGACGCACTGCACTAAATGTAAATAGTCTAGAAGATAACAGGAACGGATCTAGCTAAACTGAATACAGTGTATATATATATATATATGCAACACCTGGGATGCATATATATACACAATACACTGTAAGTGCAGCTAACTGACTGACTGTCCTGCCTAATCTAGCTAACTCAACTGAAATGACACTGTCTCTCTCTCTCTCTAAGCACACCGGAACACACTGCACAGGGCCGCCGTGCAGGCGGCCTTATATAGTGTGGGGCGTGTACTAAATCCCCTGAGCCATAATTGGCTTTGGCCAATTACGGCTCTCTGTTCAGGCGGCGCTGTGATTGGCCAAGCATGCGGGTCATAGTGCATGCTTGGCCAATCATCAGCAAGCAATGCACTGCGATGCCGCAGTGAATTATGGGCCGTGACGCGCCACTCGAATTTGGCGCGAACGGCCCATATCGTTCGCAATTCGACGAACGATCGAACAGCCGATGTTCGAGTCGAACATGGGTTCGACTCGAACACGAAGCTCATCCCTAATCATCACGCTGATAGCTTGTAAGAACATTTTTGGTTCTGGGCGCCACCACCAGTGCCTAAGGCCCAATTTTTCAGCCCCTGTTTAACAGGGGCGTGTAATTACAATTTTTGATGTAATACTTTGCAGCAGGGCTCATTCCTGCATTCCAACTAGAGTGTCTGTGAGGGGTTGCAGTGTTGTGGCACCAGCACCAGTGCCTAAGGCCCATTTTTTCTGCCCCTGTTTAACAGGGGTGCGTAATTACAATTTTTGATGCAATACTTTGCAGCAGGGCTCGTTCCTGCGTTCCAACTAGAGTGTCTGTGAGGGGTTGCAGTGTTGTGGCACCAGCACCAGTGCCTAAGGCCCAATTTTTCAGCCCTTGTTTAACAGGGGCGTGTAATTACAATTTTTGATGCAATAGTTTGCAGCAGGGCTCGTTCCTGCGTTCCAACTAGAGTGTCTGTGAGGGGTTGCAGTGTTGTGGCACCAGCACCAGTGCCTAAGGCCCAATTTTTCAGCCCTTGTTTAACAGGGGCGTGTAATTACAATTTTTGATGCAATACTTTGCAGCAGGGCTCGTTCCTGCGTTCCAACTAGAGTGTCTGTGAGGGGTTGCAGTGTTGTGGCACCAGCACCAGTGCCTAAGGCCTAATTTTTCAGCTCCTGTTCAACAGGGGCATGTAATTACAATTCTTGATCTAATATTTCACAGCAGGGCCCTGTGAGGGCTTACAGTGTTGTGGCCACAGCAACACCTAAGGCCCAAATTTCTGCTGAGTATATAGGGCAGGACCCTACTTTCAAACATCTAACTTACAAACGACTCCTACTTGCAAACGGAAGGAGACAACAGGAAGTGAGATGAAATCTACCCCTAGGAAGGGAAATTCTCTCCTGTAAGAGTTAATATGGGAAAATCATTTCTCCTTTCCACTGATGCTTTCCAATCCTTGTTCCACAAAAAACCCAAATTTTCAAAAAACATTTTTCATTGGGACAAAAAGTGAGGTGAAATCTTCTGAAGAGGAGGAAAGACAGCAAAACAAATGTCACAGGGGTGATAACCCTTCCCTATGTTTTCCAAAAAGCTTAAAAAATATTTTTTGGCTGGAGCTAAACATGTTAAAAATGTTCAAAATTACAAACAGATTCTTCTTAACAACAAACCTACAGTCCCTGTCTTGTTTGAACCGCCTGTATACTGCTGTTCAGAGTATATAGGGCCTGGTGGCCCCACACCTTTCCTTATTTTAATTTGGGTGCGGGGTGCCCTTAATATCCATACAAGACCCAAAGGGCCTGGTAATGGACTGGGGGGTACCCATGCCGTTTGTCTCACTGATTTTCATCCATATTGCCAGGACCCGAAATTACATTAAACCCGCAAGCAGTTTTAAATGAGATTTTTTCCTTTAAAAATGACATTTGGTGCAGGGACTGTTCAAAACACGGGAAACACGCGTCACTTTACAGGCATACTATAGACACCCCCCAGGTACGATATTTAAAGGAATATTTCACTTTTTTTTTTCTTTAAGCATCATTAAAATTACTGCTCCTGTAAAAACGGCCGTTTTTAAAAGTTTTTTTTGCATTGATACATGTCCCCTGGGGTAGGACCCGGGTCCCCAAACCCTTTTTAGGACAATACCATGCAAATTAGCCTTTAAAATGAGCACTTTTGATTTCAAACGTTCGAGTCCCATAGACGTCAATGGGGTTCTAACGTTCGTGCGAACTTTCGGTCCGTTCGCAGGTTCTGGTGCGAACCGAACCGGGGGGGGTGTTCGGCTCATCCCTAATGACCAGACTGAAGCCAGGGAATCTCTTTCGACCCTTCCCTCCACCCTTCCCTGCAGCCTTCCCTCCACCCTTCCCTCCACCCCAGCAGAGGCTGACGAGGAACAACCTGGGCCTTCCATCCTGGAAGAAGTGGATGTGCCCAGCTGGAGCCAGGTATATTATTTTTATACATATTTAGTGTCCTAATATTATTGATGTTAACTAGATGTTATAATTGATTACCTATGAAGGATTTTATCCAAAAAATGATGTATACATATCAATTGACAGTAGTGGCCAAAAATGTTTGTCACCAGCTTGAAAAAATGCTGGGGTCAGGATGATACTCTTTTATATGTATTAACATTGAATTTGCAAGTCATGCGCTGAAAATTGTGTGTGATTGATGAACTAAAAACTAAAACTGTGTCCCTTTTTTATACACAGGATGAGCTCAGCCAGGACGAGGGTCTGGAAAGTGGCAGGCAGGAGGAGGTCGGGCCCAGTGACAGCCAGGAGGTGGCCGTGCCCAGTGACAGCCAGGAGGTGGGCTGGCCCAGTGTCAGCCAGGAGGTGGGCGGGCCCAGTGTCAGGCAGGAGGTGGCCGGGCCCAGGAGGAGCCTCACCTCCACCTTCATACTAAAAGGCCCAGGAAGGGGATGGTGACACAGGAGGCATCACTGCGCCTCATTAGGGAAGCTACAAATGCTGAAGAGGCCTATGGCTGCTATATAGCCACCAGGTTGCTCGAATTGGAGAAGGGTCGAGGGCCTCCTCTGTGAGAGAATTTTTTTTGATGCCCTTCAGAAGGGGCTGAGGGGCCAGCTAACTAAGAATAGCCAGATATATGAGCAAGCCCCTCCTCCTCCTGCCACAAGTCCACCACTAGAGCCACAGCCTCCAAGAAAGGCTGCAGGGAAGGCTGCAGGGCAGCGTGGAAGGAAGGCTGCAGCGAAGAGAAGATAGTGATAACTTGAGTTCAGTGTGGTCTGACAGAAGACGCAAGTTGGTGTAGTACCACAGCCTGAGGACATATATGTCATCTTCTGCTGGTCTTGATCTCTGGGATTCATGGACCAGATTGTGCTCCCTATTATATGGACTCCTCAAGATCCCAATTTTCTTTTCCACAGACTTGATGTGTGCCCTGGGGCCAAAAGGCTTCACAAATTCCTAAAGTTTCTCCAGCATTGCCTTCGTCTTTATTTTGTTAACCAGAATAAATGGATATTTTATTTTCTGAAAATACTTACCTATGAGTTTTTATTCAAATACATTTTTAAAAGACAATGCTTTATTGTCAGTCTGAGAGCGGCTGTGAATGGTGTCATAGTCTCCCACATGTGGTATTTCCGTACTCAGGAGGAGTAAGAGAATCTATTTTGGGGTGTAATTTTTGGTATGTACATGCTATGTGTTAGAAATATTGTATAAATGGACAACTTTATGTAAAAAAAATGCGTTTTCACTTACCACGTTATCATTTACCACGTGATCACTCTATAAAATGACTTGTAAACAAACCGGCATCATTTCCGGTTCATCTTTCCCCTCTCTGTAACGATTGGTACAGTGTGAGTGGAGAGGGGAGAGATCAGATGCTGCAGCGCTGTGGGCAGGATGTGTAGTGCCCACAGCGCTGATATCGGACAATTCCTGCCTCATCCAGCCATCCATCCATCCATACTCAGCCATCCATGCTCAGCCATCCATTCTCATCAATACTCAGCCATCCATGCTCAGCCATCCATCCTCATCAATACTCAGCCATCCATCCTAAGCAATACTCATCCATCCATCCATCCATGCTCAGCCATCCATCCTCATCAATACTCAGCCATCCATACTCATCCATCCATCCATACTCAGCAATACTCATCCATCCATCCATACTCAGCAATACTCATCCATTCATCCATCCATCAATGCTCAGCCATACCCATCCATACCCAGCATACTCAGCCTTGGACTCAGCTGAAAGCTTATGAAAGCAATCCGACTCCTTGGTCTTTGAATCACCTATTAACTGGCTTGGAACGATCAAGTGTATTGATACCAGATCTTTATATCCATAACAATGTAAAGGAACTCCAAATTTCAGGAAATCATATAGATAACGAAAGAAAAAGCCTCATAGTGTAAAACTTCATAGATTTATGAAATAATTGTAGTATCTGGCGGTGATATCATTCATCTAACTATTCATCTTACAGGGATTCTCCGATCCGACGCGTTTCCACAAAAATGTCGTCTACTCGGAATGGAGGATCTGTTCAACTGCCTCACTGTGTGCGTGACCTCTTTTAAGCAGTTGTACTCTCATTAACATTAGCTGACCTCACAATTGACAGGGTCCCTAGGGTCCCTAAACCCTCCTTTTTGCCTCAAGAAGCCCCAAGAGAAGTCTCCAGAGATGTCCTGCTGCCGATAAACTTTTACCAGGTCAAAGAGTGTCTACTATCCACATTTTGCAAGAAGGACCAACTGCCAGAGCAAGCCGCAACTCTCCAGATGCTCACAGATCAAAGGGTACCCTTGCCTATATAATAGCTGTCAAAGCCAAGAGGCAGCAGTCGCCGGGAGGCCTCCCAACGAGGCAGAGTTTTTTTTAATTTTTTGTGTTTTTTGGGTCCGTCGGGCAGCTTGATTGAAGATAGATGTACATCGTGCAACACTTTTTTTTCTTTTATAATAAAGGAGCTGTCAAACTGTCTCTTGTGGTTTATACTTTTTGGCACTTTTTTTGGTGAATGGGTAGGGGTACAATGTACCCGATACCCATTCACATAGGGGGGTTGGGATCTCGGAGCCCCCTTGTTAAAGGGGGCTTCTAGATTCAGATAAGCCCCTCGCCCGCAGACCCCGCCAACCACCAGCCAGAGTTGTCAGGAAGAGGCCCTAAGGGTCTGGTACGGATTTTGGGGGGACCCCACGCCAATTTTTTTAAATATTTTAGCGTGATTGGCCAAAGCATGCATTTCAGGTGCATGCTTTGGCCATCCAGCAGCCGTCAATGCACTTAGATCTCGCAGTGCATTATGGGGGGCTCCGTGGTGGGTGAACTTGCAGCGAGCACCCCATATGTATGTTTGTTCCATGAACAAACGAACAGCTGATGTTCGAGTCGAACTTGCGTTTGACGCGAACATCTAGCCCATCCCTAATTCTGAGTTAACAAAAACATTTTTGGGGGGCACACCCTAAAATGCGTATAGATTCAAGATGGTGCTACTATAAGACCAACAAACACTACAAAACATATTACAGCGCACACATTCAAGAATGACATTTCCTGCAAAGGCTAGTTAAAAACAACTGAACATATTCAAAAAAATACGGGGGTTTGGTCACACTATATGGTCATATAGTGCTAAGCCCACTTACTGCGACAAAATACCCCAAATTAGTGGGTTATTCCCTAGTAATAGAATGGAAGATCCTGTGTCTCAACTATAGGAGCTGAACTCCTCTATGTGGAAGAACTGAAGGGGATTCCTCCTATGCACTGGTGGCCACTAAATAAGAGGTAATGAAGAGGGGGAGGGGTGCTCCAGCCCAAGAAACCTGGTCAGGGTCTATTGCAATATACAACAACATATTTGGGGGGCACACCCTAAAATGCATTTAGATTCAAGATAATGCTGCTATAAGACCAACAAACAGTACAAAACATATTACAGTGCACACATTCAAGAATGACATTTTCCTGCAAGGCTAGTTAAAAACACCTGAACATATTCAAAAAAATACGGGGGTTTGGTCACACTATATGGTCATATAGTGCTAAGCCCACTTACTGCGACAAAGTACCCCAAATTAGTGGGTCCTACCCTAGTAATAGAATGGAAGATCCTGTGTCCCCCAAATATGTTTTTGTATATTGTAATAGACCCTCACCAGGTTTCTTCTGCTGGAGCACCCCTCCCCCCTCTTCATTACCTCTTATTTAGTGGCCACCAGTGCATAGGGGGAATTCCCTTGAGTTCTCCCACATAGAGGAGTTCAGCTCCCATGGTTGAGACACAGGATCTTCTTGGGGAGATGCAGACTAGAATAAAGCAAACACTGAGTAGGGATGAGCTACGAGTTTGAGTCAAACTCATGTTCGACTCGAACATTGGCTGTTCGCAAGTTCGCCGAACAGCGAACAATTTGGGGTGTTCGCGGCAAATTCGAATGCCGCGGAACACCCTTTAAAAGTCTATGGGAGAAATCAAAAGTGCTAGTTTTAAAGGCTTATATGCAAGTTATTATCATAAAAAGTGTTTGGGGACCAAACCCCAGGGGACATGGATCAATGCAAAAAAAAGTTTTAAAAACGACCGTTTTTTCAGGAGCAGTGATTTTAATAATGCTTAAAGTCAAACAATAAAAGTGTAATATCCCTTTAAATTTCGTAGCTGGGGGGGTGTCTATAGTATGCCTGTAAAGGGGCGCATGTTTCCCGTGTTTAGAACAGTCTGACAGCAAAATGACATTTCGAAGGAAAAAAGCCATTTAAAACTACTCGCGGCTATTGCATTGCCGGTCCGACAATACACATAGAAGTTCATTGATAAAAACGGCATGGGAATTCCCCACAGGGGAATCCCGAACCAAAATGTAAAAAAAAAATGACATGGGGGTCCCCCTAAATTCCATACCAGGCCCTTCATGTCCGGTATGGATATTAAGGGGAACCCCAGCCAAAATTTAAAAAAAAAATGACGTGGGGGTCTCCCTAAATTCCATACCAGAGACCCTTCAGGTCTGGTATGGATTTTAAGGGGAACCCTGCACCAAAAAAAAAAACGGCGTGGGGTCCCCCCAAAAATCCATACCAGACCCTTATCCGAGCACGCAACCTGGCAGGCCGCAGGCCGCAGGCCGCTCTCTCGTCCCCCCTTCCTGAACCGTACCAGGCCACATGCCCTCAACATTGGGAGGGTGCTTTGGGGTAGCCCCCCAAAACACCTTGTCCCCATGTTGATGAGGACAAGGGCCTCATCCCCACAACCCTGGCCGGTGGTTGTGGGGGTCTGTGGTTGGGGGGCTTATCGGAATCTGGAAGCCCCCTTTAACAAGGGGACCCCCAGATCCCGCCCCCCCTGTGTGAAATGGTAAGGGGGTACAAAAGTACCCCTACCATTTCACTAAAA
Source organism: Lithobates septentrionalis (assembly GCA_037952835.1). Lineage (NCBI taxonomy): Eukaryota > Metazoa > Chordata > Amphibia > Anura > Ranidae > Lithobates > Lithobates septentrionalis. The sequence continues at coordinate 2,159,795 of JBBDGP010000501.1, forward strand.
AACTGTCAAAAATGTTAAAAACGACAAGAGACAGTTTTTGACAATTCCTTTATTTAAATGTTTCTTTTTTCTTCTTTCTTCTATCTTCCTTAATCTTCTTCTTCTTCTTCTTCTGGTTCTTCTGGCTCTTCTGGTTCTTCCTCCGGCGTTCTCATCCAGCATCTCCTCCGCGGCGTCTTCTATCTTCTCCTCGGGCCGCTCCGCACCCATGGCATGGGGGGAGGCTCCCGCTCTTCTCTTCATCTTCTTCTCTTCTTCATCTTCTTTTCTTCTCTTCTTCTCTTCTTCTCTTCTTCATCTTCTTCTACGGGCCGCTCCGCATCCATGCTGGCATGGAGGGAGGCTCCCGCTGTGTGACGGTGTCTCCTCGGCTGACGGTTCTTAAATAACGGGGGCGGGGCCACCCGGTGACCCCGCCCCCCTCTGACGCACGGGACATGACTGGACTTCCCTGTGGCATTCCCCGTGACGTCACAGGGAAGTCCCGTCAAGTCACCGGGTGGCCCCGCCCCCCGTTATTTAAGGACCGTCAGACGAGGAGACGCCATCACACAGCGGGAGCCTCTCTCCATGCCAGCATAGATGCGGAGCGGCCCGGAGAAGAAAATGAAGAAGAGAAGAAGGGAAGAAGAAAAGAAGAAGATGAAGAAGAAGATGAAGAAGATGAAGAGAAGAGCGGGAGCCTCCCCCCATGCCATGGGTGCGGAGCGGCCCGAGGAGAAGAAGATAGAAGATGCCGCGGAGGAGATGCTGGACGAGAACGCTGGAGGAGGAACCAGAAGAGCCAGAAGAACCAGAAGAAGAAGAAGAAGATGAAGGAAGACAGAAGAAAGAACAAGCATTTAAATAAAGGAATTGTCAAAAACTGTCTCTTGTCATTTTTAACATTTTTGACAGTTTTTTTGTGAAATGGTAGGGGTATAAGTACCCCCTTACCATTTCACACAGGGGGGGGCAGGGATCTGGGGGTCCCCTTGTTAAAGGGGGCTTCCAGATTCCCATAAGCCCCCGCCTGCAGGCCCCCACAACCACCTGCCAGGGTTGTGGGGATGAGGCCCTTGTCCTCATCAACATGGGGACAAGGCGTTTTGGGGGGCTACCCCAAAGCACCCTCCCAATGTTGAGGGCATGTGGCCTGGTATGGTTAAGGAGGGGGGGCGCTCTCTCGTCCCCCCTCTTTTCCTGCAAGCTGCCAGGTTGCGTGCTCGGATAAGGGTCTGGTATGGATTCTTGGGGGGACCCCACGCCGTTTTTTTTTTTGGCGCGGGGTTCCCCTTAAAACCTGTACCAGACCTGAAGGGTCTGGTATGGAATTTAGGGGGACCCCCACGTCATTTTTTTTTAAAATTTTGGCCGGGGTTCCAGTTAATATCCATACCAGACCTGAAGGGCCTGGTATGGAATTTAGGGGGACCCCAAATTCTCTGTGAGCCCTCATGAATGTGAGTTGTCTTCAGAGGGCTCACAGAGCTAGAGCTTCATTCAGCCCTCTTGGCTGAGCGGTCGCCATGCACAAGAGTTCAAAATATCAGTACAAAAGTTTTAACAAAACATTTTGTTGACATGAATGGAAAAAGAGAGGATACGAAGGGAGGGGGGTCGGGGGTCCCACAGGGGAACCCCGAACCAAGATTAAAAAAAAAAATGAGGTGGGGTCCCCCTAAATTCCATACCAGGCCCTTCAGGTCTGGTATGGATATTTACTTAATATCCATACCAGACCTGAAGGGCCTGGTATGGAATTTAGGGGGACCCCACCTCATTTTTTTTTTAATCTTGGTTCGGGGTTCCCCTGTGGGGAATTCCCATTACGTTTTTATCAATGAACTTTTATGTGTATTGTCGGACCGGCAATGCAATAGCCGCGAGTAGATTTAAATGGCTTTTTTCCTTCGAAATGTCATTTTGCTGTCAGACTGTTCTAAACACGGGAAACATGCGCCCCTTTACAGGCATACTATAGACACCCCCCAGCTACAAAATTTAAAGGGCTGAGCCCAGCCCTGACAGTCTCATAAGGTAAAAGTTGGCCTCTTACCAGAAATGGTGGACCCCTATTACAGAAATCAAACTCGGAGTATATTTGCCTGTCTGAATATCATCCACAAGGTTTTCCCACTTCCATGCAACTCACAGACTTGGACTCAGCTGAATGCTTATGAAAGAAATCCAATTCCTTGGTCTTTGAATCACCTATTAACTGGCTTGGAAATCTCAAGTGTATTGATACCAGATCTTTATATCCATAACAATGTAAAGGAACTCCAAATTTCAGGAAATCATATAGATATAGAAAGAAAAAGCCTCATAGTGTAAACTGCATAAATTTATGAAATATATGCGATATCATTCATCTTACTAGGGTGGCGTTACAGGGATTCTCCGATCCGATGCGTTTCCACAAAAATGTCATCTACTGGGAGTGGAGGATTTGTTCAACTGCCTCACTGTGTGCGTGACCTCTTTCAAGCACTTTTACTCTCATTAACATTGGCTGACCTCACAATTGACAGGGTCCACAGGGTCCCTAAACCCTCCTTTTTGCCTCAAGAAGTCCCCAGAGAAGTCCCCAGAGATGTCCTGCTGCCGATAAACTTTTACCAGGTCAAAGAGTGTCTACTATCCACGTTTTGCAAGGAGGACCAACTGCCAGAGCAAACCGCAACTCTCCAGATGCTCACAGATCTTACAGCGCACACCTTACAACAAAGTAAGTATCTGATTTCCATTCCAAATGAGATAGCTCAACAACTGCCATCAATACCCTAGAAGATGGCATTTGCCTCCTCAAAGAATTGGAACATAGTACCAGAAGACCCTCCTCAGCAAGGCTTCATATATCTTTTCTCTAATGCCTTATGGGAGAGGTGAAAGGTCTCTCACAAGCACTCCAAGAAAAAGCAGTCTGCAATGGGCTTAAACACTTAAGCCCCATACACACGATCGGACTTTCCGACAACAAAACCGTGGAATTTTGTTTGAAGGGTGTTGGCTCCCACTTGTCTTGCATACACAGCGTCACACAAATGTTGGCCAAAAATTATTAACTTAGTGACGTACAAGACGTACATCAAGCCAATAAAAAGGAAGTTCAATAGTCATGCACCACCCTTTGGTCTCCTTCTGCTAATCTCATGTTTATCTTGTGTTAGTAGAAGTTTGGTGAGTGACGATTCGTGCTTTTCAGCCTCGTGCTTTTCAGTTTGTTTCTGCTTTTCAGGTTGTGCTTGTCGGTTCATACCTGTTCTTCAGTGCATGCTTGTCAGGTCCTTTCTGATTTTCAGTGTGTTCTGTCAATTCGTTCTAAGCAGCCGCTCATTTACTAGCCATGTTGTGTTCTCGTGTGAGAGATCGTGCTGTTGTTGGGCTTGGAGATATTGATTTGACCCAAGTCCAGTCCATGAACAGGGGGAGGAGGAGTTCTTGGACCAAGAATTGGTTGCTTAATCGTGACCAATTCTGTCATATGCCTTTGCTGCGGGAGCTCCAGGAGAATAATCCTGATGATTTCAGGGATTATCTCTGGATAACGTACCCCATCTTTCACCGTCTATTGGCTTTGCTTTCCCCTTATATTATGAACAGGACACTGCATGCAGCAAGCCATCTCTACCCGAGCAAAGGCTCATCGCCACTTTGTGGTACTTGGCGACGGGAGAAGTCTCCAGGATCTCAAGTTCACGACTCTGGGAATCATTATTCCAAAGACCTGTTCTGCCATCATTCAAGTCCTGCAGAAGGACTATTTTCAGGTAAGTTTTATCCTTTAACATCATATTCTATGTATTTAATGTTTGCTAATGTATTGTATTAATTTCTTCATTTAATAATTACCATGATTGTAATATGCTGTGAATGTCCTCTTTGTACTCATGCATGCTGTAAGCTTTTAATGCTCCTTTTTGTCCTTCATGCATATTTGCCTTTACTAACCTCCCCAGCATGCTATCCTGGGCCCATACAGACCTAGCCTAGTAACTTAACAATGTATTTTGTCAGCTCCATTATAGTGCTAAGTGCATTATAGTGCTATAGTGCTACCCTAAACACCCCCTAAAATGTGTCCAAATGTTATTGTTGTCCTTAAATTCAGGCAAAATGCAAGAGGCTTTTTTTTGAGGCCCAAACTAATTTGGAACCCTCTCTCCCCCCCAACCGCTAAGTCAACCGATACCAATACTCTATCTGCTGACTTTGCCAAATCCATACACACTTAACCTTTTTTCTGGTCATATTTATGGTTGAATTTACCAAAGCATGTAGTGCAAGTGCCTGCCTGAACACTTTCAAATGGTATTGTTTAACCACTTCAGCCCCGGAAGGATTTACCCCCTTCCTGACCAGAGCACTTTTTACAATTTGGCACTGCGTCGCTTTAACTGCTAATTGTGCAGTCATGCAAAACAAAATTTGCGTCGTTTTCTTCCCACAAATAGAGCTTCCTTTTGATGGTATTTGATCACCTCTGCCATTTTTATTTTTTGCGCTATAAACGGAAAAAGACCGAAAATTTTGAAAAAAAATTATATTTTCTGCTTTTTGTTATAAAAAAAAATCCAATGAACTCAATTTTAGTCAAACATTTAGGCCAAAATGTATTCGGCCACATGTCTTTAGGTAAAAAAAATGTCAATAAGCGTATATTTATTGTTTGCGCAAAAGTTATAGCGTCTACAAACTAGCGTACATTTTCTGGAATTTACACAGCTTTTAGTTTATGACTGCCTATGTAATTTCTTGAGGTGCTAAAATGGCAGGGCAGTACAAAACCCCTCAAATGACCCCATTTGGGAAAGTAGACACCCCAAGGAAATTGCTGAGAGGCATGTTGAGCCCATTGAATATTAAATTTTTTTGTCCCAAGTGATTGAATAATGGCAAAAAAAAAAAAAAAATTACAAAAAGTTGTCACTAAATGATATATTGCTCACACAGGCCATGGGCATATGTGGAATTGCACCCCAAAATACATTTAGCTGCTTCTCCTGAGTATGGGGATACCGCATGTGTGGGACTTTTTGGGAGCCTAGCCGCGTAAGGGGCCAAGCACCGCCTTCAGGATTACTAAGGGTGTACATTTTTGATTTCACTCCTCACTACCTATCACAGTTTTGAAGGCCATAAAATGCCAAGATGGCACAAACCCCCCCCCCCCCCAAAAGACCCCATTTTGGAAAGTAGACACCCCAAGCTATTTGCTGAGAGGCATGTTGAGTCCATGGAATATATATGTGGAATTACACGACCTTAGAAAGCCTGAAGGCGGTGCTTGGTTTTCGGGGTCCCGTACTCGGCTAGGCTCCCAAAAAGCCTCACACATGTGGTATCCCCGTACTCAAGAGAAGCAACAGAATGTATTTTGGGGTGCAATTCCACATATGCCCATGGCCTGTGTGAGCAATATATCATTTAGTGACAACTTTGTGCAAAAAAAAATTGTCCTTTTCCCGCAACTTGTGTCACAATATAAAATATTCCATGGACTCGACATGCCTCTCCGCAAATAGCTTGGGGTGTCTACTTTCCAAAATGGGGTCATTTGGGGGGGTTTTGAACTGTACTGGCATTTTATGCACAACATTTAGAAGCTTATGTCACACATCACCCACTCTTCTAATCACTTGAAGAAAAAGCCCTTTCTGACACTTTTTGTTTACATGAAAAAATTATTTTTTTTGCAAGAAAATTACTTTGAACCCCCAAACATTATATATTTTTTAAAGCAAATGCCCTACAGATTAAAATGGTGGGTGTTTCATTTTTTTTCACACAGTATTTGCGCAGTGATTTTTCAAACGCATTTTTTTGGGAAAAAACACACTTTTTTAAATTTTAATGCACTAAAACACACTATATTGCCCAAATGTTTGATGGAATAAAAAAGATAATCTTAGGCCGAGTACATGGATACCAAACATGACATGCTTTAAAATTGCGCACAAACGTGCAGTGGAGACAAACTAAATACATTTTTAAAAGCCTTTAAAAGCCTTTACAGGTTACCACTTTAGATTTACAGAGGAGGTCTACTGCTAAAATTACTGCCCTCGATCTGACCTTCATGGTGGTACCTCAAATGCATGGTGCAATTGCTGTTTACATTTGATGCCAGACCGACGCTTGCGTTTGCCTTTGCGCGAGAGCAGGGGGGACAGGGGTGCTTTTTTTTTTTTATTATTATTTTTTTTTCTTTTTTATCTTATTTTTAAACTGTTACTTTCCTTTTTTTTTTGTTTTATCATTTTTATTCTTATCTCAGGGAATGTAAATATCCCCTATGATAGCAATAGGTAGTGACAGGTACTCTTTTTTGAAAAAATTGGGGTCTATTAGACACTAGATCTCTCCTCTGCCCTCAAAGCATCTTACCACACCAAGATCGGTGTGATAAAATGCTTTCCCAATTTCCCAATGGCGCTGTTTACATTCGTCAAAATCGAAGTCATGAAATGCTCGTAGCTTCCGGTTTCTTAGGCCATAGAGATGCTTGGAGCCATTCTGGTCTCTGATCAGCTCTATGGTCAGCTGGCTGAATCACCGGCTGCATTCTCAGGTTCCCTGTTGGGACAGGAGAGCCAGAGAAAAATATGGAAGACGGTGGGGGGGCATTCCCTCCCACTGCTTGTAAATGCAGTCTAGAGGCTAATTAGCCGCTAGGATTGCTTTTACATGAAAGCCAACCGCTGGCTGAAAAGAATGATACCAAGATGATACCTAAACCTGCAGGCATCATTCTGGTATAACCACTCAAAGTCCAGCAACATACCAGTACGTTGCTGGTCCTTGTTGGGCATATATTGTAATCTTTTTTTCATGCAGCCTGTGGGCTGCACGAAAAAAAGATATTGATCGGTGGGTATGCCCACCATTAGAATACCTCCCTTCATCCACCCACTTCTAATGATGGGCATACATGCACCGTTTATATATGCCGAAGCATGCGGGCATCCTCCCGCAAAAGGTAGGAGCAAATCACTCCTTCACCCACTGCTGCCCCCACGCTTCGGCATATATGCTGAAGTATGTAACTGTGGTGGTGATATCACCTCCGAGAGCGCTGGAGTCACGGCTTTATGTATCGTGGGAGCAAATACTGTTGCTGTCAAGATAAATAAATCCGAGCTGCAACTGAGTGGCATACCTGCTAAGTAGGGATGAGCCAAACACCCCCTGGTTCGGTTCGCACCAGAACCCGCGAACGGACCGAAAGTTTGCACGAACGTTAGAACCCCATTGACGTCTATGGGACTCGAACGTTTGAAATCAAAAGTGCTCATTTTAAAGGCTAATTTGCATGGTATTGTCCTAAAAAGGGTTTGGGGACCCGGGTCCTACCCCAGGGGACATGTATCAATGCAAAAAAAACTTTTAAAAACGGCCGTTTTTTCGGGAGCAGTGATTTTAATGATGCTTAAAGTAAAAAAAAAAAAAGTGAAATATTCCTTTAAATATCGTACCTGGGGGGTGTCTATAGTATGCCTGTAAAGTGACGCGTGTTTCCCGTGTTCAGAACAGTCCCTGCACCAAATGTCATTTTTAAAGGAAAAAATCTCATTTAAAACTGCTTGCGGGTTTAATGTCATGTCGGGTCATGGCAATATGGATGAAAATCAGTGAGACAAACGGCATGGGTACCCCCCAGTCCATTACCAGGCCCTTTGGGTCTTGTATGGATATTAAGGGGAACCCCACACCCAAATTAAAATAAGGAAAGGCCCTATATACTCTGAACAGCAGTATACAGGCGGTGCAAACAAGACAGGGACTGTAGGTTTGTTGTTAAGTAGAATCTCTTTGTAATTTTGAACGGGTACATTTTTAACGTGTTTAGCTCCAGCCAAAAAATCTTTTTTAAGCTTTTTGGAAAACATAGGGAAGGGTTATCACCCCTGTGACATTTGTTTTGCTGTCTTTCCTCCTCTTCAGAAGATTTCACCTCACTTTTTTGTCCCAATGAAAAATGTTTTTTGAAAATTTGGATTTTTTTGTGGAACAAGGATTGGAAAGCATCAGTGGAAAGGAGAAATTGTTTTCCCATATTAACTCTTACAGGAGAGAATTTCCCTTCCTAGGGGTAGATTTCATCTCACTTCCTGTTGTCTCCTTCCGTTTGCAAGTAGGAGTCGTTTGTAAGTTAGATGTTTGAAAGTAGGGTCCTGCCCTATATACTCAGCAGAAATTTGGGCCTTAGGTGTTGCTGTGGCCACAACACTGTAAGCCCTCACAGGGCCCTGCTGTGAAATATTAGATCAAGAATTGTAATTACATGCCCCTGTTGAACAGGAGCTGAAAAATTAGGCCTTAGGCACTGGTGCTGGTGCCACAACACTGCAACCCCTCACAGACACTCTAGTTGGAACGCAGGAACGAGCCCTGCTGCAAAGTATTGCATCAAAAATTGTAATTACACGCCCCTGTTAGACAGGGGCAGAAAAATTGGGCCTTAGGCACTGGTGCTGGTGCCACAACACTGCAACCCCTCACAGACACTCTAGTTGGAATGCAGGAACGAGCCCTGCTGCAAAGTATTGCATCAAAAATTGTAATTACACGCCCCTGTTAGACAGGGGCAGAAAAATTGGGCCTTAGGCACTGGTGCTGGTGCCACAACACTGCAACCCCTCACAGACACTCTAGTTGGAATGCAGGAACGAGCCCTGCTGCAAAGTATTACATCAAAAATTGTAATTACACGCCCCTGTTAAACAGGGGCTGAAAAATTGTGCCTTAGGCACTGGTGGTGGCGCCCAGAACCAAAAATGTTCTTACAAGCTATCAGCGTGATGATTGAGGAGGAAGAGGATAATTACTCAGGGATAGTCACTCAGCATCAGCATAGGCAGTCATTGAAGGGATCTGAGATTTCAAAAAAAATTATTCGGTTACATCAGCATCAGGTGCTTGGTAGCTGGTGGTGATCCAAGACTGATTCATTTTTATGAAGGTCAGCCGATCGACCGAGTCGGTGGACAGACGCACCCTGTGATCGGTTACCACGCCTCCAGCAGCACTGAATGTGCGTTCCGAAAGAACGCTGGATGCAGGACAGGCCAGTAGCTCAATTGCATACTGTGCAAGCTCTGGCCAGTGATCCATCCTCAAGACCCAGTAACCCAGAGGATTTTCGGTGGGAAAGGTGTCCAAGTCTGATCTTGCCCCTAGTTATTCCTGCACCATGTAAAACAGACGCTGGCGATGGTTGCTGGAACCGATCATACCTTGGGGCTGCGGACCAAAAAATTGTCTGAACGCATCGGTCAGACGGCCACCTTCTCCACCGCTCCTTCTTTGACTGACCGAAGCCTCAGCAACACGTTGTCCAGAAACAGGAGTTTGTAACCTCCCAGTCTCTGGGAACGCATTGCACAGACCTTTCTGCAAGGCCTCCCGAAGATGTTTCATCCTCTGCTCCCTCTGCGATGGCAAGATAAGGTCCGCAACCTTACCCTTGTAACGTGGATCAAGGAGGGTTGCCAGCCAGTATTGGTCCTTCTCCTTGATACCACGAATATGAGGATCCTTACGCAGGCTTTGCAGGATCAGGGAGGCCATGCAGCGTAGGTTTGCTGAGGCATTCGGTCCGGAGTCCTCTGGGTCACTAAGGACGACAACGTCCGCAGCCACCTCCTCCCAGCCACGTACATGTGTTTCTTGGGACTGATCCCTTAAAGACTGCTGCTGATGCTGAGTGCCAGGCTCCACCTCCATACTGACACAATCTTCCTCCTCCTCCTCCTCCTCCTAGTCCTCTTCCTGTGTGATCAGCGGGCACGCAGGAACACTGTCTGGATAAAGGGGGCCTTGAGAGCTAAGGAAGTCCTCCTCTTCCTGCCTCTGTTCTGCCTCAAGTGCCCTGTCCATTATTCCACGCAGCGTGTGCTCCAACAGGTGGACAAGGGGGACAGTGTCACTGATGCATGCACTGTCACTGCTCACCATCCTCGTGGCCTCCTCGAATGGTGACAGGACAGTGCATGCATCCCTGATCATGGCCCACTGGCGTGGGGAAAAAAAACCAAGTTCCCCTGACCCTGTCCTGGTGCCATAGTCGCACAGGTACTCATTGATGGCCCTCTGCTGCGTGTGCAGCCGCTGCAGCATGGCCAACGTTGAGTTCCACCTGGTGGGCATGTCACAGATTAGGCGGTTCTTGGGCAGGTTAAACTCCTTTTGGAGGTCCGTCAGCCGAGCACTGGCATTATATGACCAGCGGAAATGCACACAGACTTTGCTGGCCTGCCTCAGGACATCCTGTAAGCCCGGGTACCTGCCCAAGAACCGCTGCACCACCAAGTTAAGGACGTGAGCCAAACAGGGCACATGGGTCATTTGTCCCTGTCGGAGGGCAGAGAGGAGGTTGGTGCCATTGTCGCAAACCACCATTCCTGCCTTAAGTTGGCGTGGCGTCAACCACCTCTGAACCTGCCCCTGCAGAGCTGACAGAACCTCTGCCCCAGTGTGGCTCCTGTCCCCCATGCACACCAGCTCAAGCACCGCATGGCATCTTTTGGCCTGCGTACTTGCGTAGCCCCTTGAACGCCTACGGAGCACCGCTGGTTCCGAGGAAGAGGCCATGGAGGAAGAAGAAGAGGAGGGGGTGGAGGAGAGAGGTGTTTCACAATCAGCATTTTGGAGGCGTGGTGGCGGAACAACCTCCAACACTACTGCACCTTGTCCTGCATCCTTCCCAGCTGCCAGCAGAGTCACCCAATGCGCCGTGAAACTTAGGTAACGTCCCTGTCCATGCCTGCTGGACCATGAGTCAGCGGTAATATGCACCTTACCGCTGACCGCCCTGTCGAGCGAGGCATGGACATTGCCTTCCACATGCCGGTAGAGAGCCGGAATCGCCTTCCGTGAGAAAAAGTGGCGTTTGGGTACCTGCCACTGAGGAACCGCACATTCCACAAACTCACAGAAGGGGGCAGAGTCTACCAACTGAAAATGCAGCAGTTGAAGTGCTAGCAATTTTGCCAAGCTAGCATTCAACCGCTGGGCATGTGGATGGCTGGGAGCAAACTTCTTTCGGCGGTGCAGCAGCTGGGGCAGGGAAATTTGCCTGGTACAATCTGACGTCGGTGTACCAAAAGCAGATTGCCCACAAGTACTTGGCTGTGACACACCTAATTCTACACCTTCATTCCTCTCACTGCAGGTCTCAGAGAGGACTGGAGGTCTAGTGGGGTTGGAAATCTCAGCTGATGAGGAGCAAGGAGAGATCCTCTTTGTTCTTTGGTGTGGGTCTTTTAGATACGCTTGCCAAGGAACTGCATGGCAGGTCAACATATGTCTGGTCAAGCATGTGGTACCCAAGCGGGAGATGTTTTGGCCACGTGAGATACGCTTGAGACATATGTTGCAAATAGCAGCGGTGCGATCTGATGCACTCGTCTCAAAAAAGGCCCACACCAAAGAACTTTTTGAATAACGCGCAGAGACTGCAGCGCCCTGCACATGTGGAGCTTTGGGGTGTGATGCAGTCAATGTCCTGCCCTTAGGCTGGCCCCTGGAGGGCATCCTGCCTCGTTGGTGATGTGCCGCCTCCTCCTCCTCCTCCTCCTCCTCTCTCCTATCAGGCACCCACGTTGAGTCAGTGACCTCATCATCCCCTCCCTCCTCATCACTGGAGCAAACCTGGCAGTATGCTGCAGCAGGGGGAGCATGACTGCCAGATTGCTGTCCTTCTTGGGCACCCCCTCTGTCCGTGCTCATGTTACTGCCTTCATCGAGCTCAGTATCATCATCAGAGCCTTCCAAACGCTGGGCATCCTCCTGGAGCATGTACCCAACACTGTGGTCAAACAGTTCGAGGGACTCCTCAGGAGGACATGGTGGAGCTAGGGAAGGAGTCACTGATGACATTGAGCTGAGGGAAGAGGCCGCTGCTTTGCCAGACAAAGCACCCTGGGCATGGGTGAGAGAGGATGAGGAGGATGAGGACGGCTTGGTCATCCACTCGACCAAGTCTTCCGCATGTTGCGGCTCAACACGGCCACGTGCTGATGAGGATGAACCGTCTCCACGACCAGCACTAGACACAGAGCCTGCTTGCCCTCTCTTATTGGCTTGTGACTGTCTGCCTCTCCTTCTTGGCCTTCCAGACATACTAATGGCCTGTAGCTGCACTAAGCTGGGATAGAACACCAGTAATTTTCTTCAGGTAGCTTTATATACTGTAACCAGACAAGCCTGCCTGTCAGTAGGAAGATAACAGGAACGGATCTAGCTGAACACTGTGAGCAGGACGCACTGTACTAAATGTAAATAGTCTAGCTGCCTGACCGTGGTACTAATAGGATCAAATATAACACCAGTAATTTTCTTCACGTAGCTTTATATACTGTAACCAGACAAGCCTGCCTGTCAGTAGGAAGATAACAGGAACGGATCTAGCTGAACACTGTGAGCAGGACGCACTGTACTAAATGTAAATAGTCTAGCTGCCTGACCGTGGTACTAATAGGATCAAATAGAACACCAGTAATTTTCTTCACGTAGCTTTATATACTGTAACCAGACAAGCCTGCCTGTCAGTAGGAAGATAACAGGAACGGATCTAGCTGAACACTGTGAGCAGGACGCACTGCACTAAATGTAAATAGTCTAGAAGATAACAGGAACGGATCTAGCTGAACACTGTGAGCAGGACGCACTGCACTAAATGTAAATAGTCTAGAAGATAACAGGAACGGATCTAGCTGAACACTGTGAGCAGGACGCACTGCACTAAATGTAAATAGTCTAGAAGATAACAGGAACGGATCTAGCTGAACACTGTGAGCAGGACGCACTGCACTAAATGTAAATAGTCTAGAAGATAACAGGAACGGATCTAGCTGAACACTGTGAGCAGGACGCACTGCACTAAATGTAAATAGTCTAGAAGATAACAGGAACGGATCTAGCTGAACACTGTGAGCAGGACGCACTGCACTAAATGTAAATAGTCTAGAAGATAGCAGGAACGGATCTAGCTGAACACTGTGAGCAGGACGCACTGCACTAAATGTAAATAGTCTAGAAGATAACAGGAACGGATCTAGCTGAACACTGTGAGCAGGACGCACTGCACTAAATGTAAATAGTCTAGAAGATAACAGGAACGAATCTAGCTGAACACTGTGAGCAGGACGCACTGCACTAAATGTAAATAGTCTAGAAGATAACAGGAACGGATCTAGCTGAACACTGTGAGCAGGACGCACTGCACTAAGTGTAAATAGTCTAGAAGATAACAGGAACGGATCTAGCTAAACTGAATACAGTGTATATATATATATGCAACACCTGGGATGCATATATATACACAATACACTGTAAGTGCAGCTAACTGACTGACTGTTCTGCCTAATCTATCTAACTCAAATCAAATGACACTGTCTCTCTCTCTCTCTATCTCTCAGCACACCGGAACACACACTACACAGGGCCGCCGTGCAGGCGGCCTTATATAGTGTGGGGGGTGTACTAAATCCCCTGAGCCATAATTGGCCAAAGCCACCCTGGCTTTGGCCAATTACAGCTCTCTCTACTGACGGCGCTGTGATTGGCCAAGCATGCGGGTCATAGTGCATGCTTGGCCAATCATCAGCCAGCAATGCACTGCGATGCCGCAGTGAATTATGGGCCGTGACGCGCCACACGAATTTGGCGCGAACGGCCCATATCGTTCGCAATTCGACGGACGGTCGAACAGCCGATGTTCGAGTCGAACATGGGTTCGACTCGAACACGAAGCTCATCCCTACTGCTAAGCAAATGATAGTTAACAATAAAACAAAGTAACATTACAGTATAACAGTAAGACTTACCATACCTGCAAAGCAAATACAAAAAAAAAATAGTAAAAAATAAAACATTTAACGCAACCTGTGCCTAAAATATATATATGCCGAAGCATGGGGGCATCCTCCCGCAAAAGGTAGGAGCAAATCGCTCCTCCACCCACTGTGGCCCCCATGCTTCGGCATATATGCTGAAGTATGTAACTGTGCTGGTGAAACCACCTCCGACAGCACTGGAGTCACGGATTTATGTATCGTGGGAGCAAACGCTGTTGCTGTCAAGATAAATAAATCCGCTCTGCAGCTGAATGGCGTACCTGAAAACAAAAAATGGTTAACAATAAAACACAGTAAACAGTAAAGTATAAAAAAATTGCATACCTATAAAGCAAACATGATAAAAACATAATAACAATAAAACATTAGAATAGAATACAGTAAAAAAAGAGCAGAACAATAGAGAGAGAATAGAGAGAGAACAATAAAACAACAACTATTTTTGTTTTTTTTATTTTATATATTTTTTTGTGTTTTTTTATTTTTTTACTTTTTTTTTTTACACTTTTTTTGTAACTTTAACTTTTGTAACTGGTACCAGGTTTGGGTCTCTCAAAATGCGATGGCATCTTGGGAGACCCTGTGAAAGTGTGTCCCAGTCTGTGCAGTGCTGTACCCTACGCTAATACTCAACTAGTGTATGGTAGCGTTCAAAACATTCACCAATGCAAAGATCAGGATTGTCAGGACAGGAGGGACAATAATACCGGGTGTCACGCCTATATCCGCGCTTGCTGCAGACACTACATCTTTTTTGGGGGGCTCGTTGGGTAGGGGTACTCGGGAGGAGATAAAGAAAATGTCTCTCATGCAGTCGGCTTACTGCATTTGGTTGGGAAAGGTGAGGTGGAGCACCGTCTGGAAACAGAAGTGCTCTGACGATCTCTTCCTGGAATTTAAGGAAGGATCCAGTCCGTCCTGAAGCTCTGTATAGCACATAAGCGTTCAGCAAAGCCAATTGAAATAAATAAACAGACACTATTTTGTACCAGCGTCTGGCCTTACAGGCAACTAGGTACGGCGCCAACAACTGGTCGTTGAGGTCCACCAATCCCATGTTAAGGCTATATTCGTGGACACAGAGGGGTTTCTCCACAAGTGCTGGATGTACGACCAGGGTGTACTAGGCCGCTGGTGCTTGCCAGTTCACCAGAAGGAATAGCGGAGCTAGTACTTCTCTGCTCCATACAAGGGACCTGCGGTTCTTGCACATTAAGGACAGAAGAAGAAGTTCGGGGTCTGGTACGCCTGACCTTGGCAGGGGCCACAACTCTGTCCTCAGAGCTATCTGTCATGGAGCCGCTGTCGTCTACAGGATGGTATTCTGAGCCTGAATCTGACAGATGAGTGACTTCCTCTTCACTATCTGTCATGCTCAGAAATGTGTAGGCCTCTTCACTAGTGTACCTTCGATTTGCCATTTTGGGCTCTAAATTTAGTGGTACACTAGTGAGACTCACAGGCAAAAAAGCTCCTGACTGTTAGCGACTGTATCAAAACGCTACCAACAAAAACTGTTAGCGATCGCAGGGATCAGGCCTGACCCTGCGAACGCTGCAGTTATGTGTTTAGTATTTTGTAAGTGACAGTGATCGATACTGAACTTGGGTGGGCTGGGCTGGGCCGGGCCGAGGGGCAAAACGCAGGTGCTAGCAGGTATCTGGGCTGATCCCACTAACACTGCATTTTTGGGAACCCTAAACTGCTGGGGACGCTAGTATAGATCTGATCGGATCAGATATTGATCCGTTCAGATACTATACCACTAAGGGAGGTGTATGCTGCGTGCGTGGGTGTTAGCGGTACTGGCACTAACCTGACACTGCCTGGGGCAACGCAGACTCTATCTGACCCTAAAACTTAACTTATATCACTGCTGGGCGATTAGGGGGTTAAACCTTTACAAGGTAATAAACGGCGGGTGCCCTGAAACTATAATAAACAAACTAACTAACCAGCGTCACCCGTAACAGTTATACGGTGATCACTGGTGAAAGGGTTAACTAGGGGGCAACCAGGGGGTTAAAATCTTTTTTAGGTAGTATATGGGGGTCCCTGTCGCTATAAAACGCTGACAGCGAACCTATATACTTACCTCCCTAACTAGCGTCAACTGTGACATTAATACAGCGATCAGAAAAACGATTGTTTAGTGACACTGGCGACGGGGGGTGATCAAGGGGTTAAAACTTTATTAGGGGGGTTAGGGGGGTACCCTAGACCTAAAGGGGGGTACCCTAGACCTAAAGGGGGCTAACCCTAACTGTCCTACCACTTATAACTGTCACAAACTGACACCAATGCAAAAAAAATACTGCTTTTGGTGTCACTGTGACAGGGGGTACAGGGGGGTGATCGGGGGGTGATGGGGGGGTGATGGGGGGGTGAAAAGTGTGCCTGTGTGTTCTACTGTAAGTGTAGTGTTGGTGCAACTCACATTGATGTCTTCTCTCCTCGGCACCGAAACGAAAAGACCGGCTCGAGGAGAGATGACATCACTTCCTCTGCCACTGTTTACATTACAGCAGCAGAGGAAGATTTTCATTCATGGGGAGTGATCGCGAGGGGGTGGCCACGAATGAGTGGTTAAAATTTGTTCTCCTATTATCTTGATAGGTAATTGCAGAATGTAAAAATGTGCTTCAATTTGTACAGTGTGTATTCATATTTTTGGATTATGACACTTCTTACCTGTCCAGTGGGCTGCCAATAGTGTAAGTAAGAAGAGGCTGGCCAAAGTAACACACATTATTTATGAATTCAGCTCTCAATGAAGTAGAGAGGGTTACCTGTCCAAAACATCTACCGACCCCCCACCATAAAATGTTTACAATGGGCCACCAGAGGGAGTGAGGAATCTGATAAGTTGACCTTATACTTTTGTCTTTAAATACTCATTTCAATAAATGTTATACTTATGTTGGCCAAGAATGTTTGTGTCTAATCTGCTTGCAATGTTTTGTGCAAAAGTACTAATTATTATTTTTTGTCTCTACTGACGGCGCTGTGATTGGCCAAGCATGCGGGTCATAGTGCATGCTTGGCCAATCATCAGCCAGCAATGCACTGCGATGCCGCAGTGAATTATGGGCCGTGACGCGCCACACGAATTTGGCGCGAACGGCCCATATCGTTCGCAATTCGACGGACGGTCGAACAGCCGATGTTCGAGTCGAACATGGGTTCGACTCGAACACGAAGCTCATCCCTACTGCTAAGCAAATGATAGTTAACAATAAAACAAAGTAACATTACAGTATAACAGTAAGACTTACCATACCTGCAAAGCAAATACAAAAAAAAAATAGTAAAAAATAAAACATTTAACGCAACCTGTGCCTAAAATATATATATGCCGAAGCATGGGGGCATCCTCCCGCAAAAGGTAGGAGCAAATCGCTCCTCCACCCACTGTTGCCCCCATGCTTCGGCATATATGCTGAAGTATGTAACTGTGCTGGTGAAACCACCTCCGACAGCACTGGAGTCACGGATTTATGTATCGTGGGAGCAAACGCTGTTGCTGTCAAGATAAATAAATCCGCTCTGCAGCTGAATGGCGTACCTGAAAACAAAAAATGGTTAACAATAAAACACAGTAAACAGTAAAGTATAAAAAAATTGCATACCTATAAAGCAAACATGATAAAAACATAATAACAATAAAACATTAGAATAGAATACAGTAAAAAAAGAGCAGAACAATAGAGAGAGAATAGAGAGAGAACAATAAAACAACAACTATTTTTGTTTTTTTTATTTTATATATTTTTTTGTGTTTTTTTATTTTTTTACTTTTTTTTTTTACACTTTTTTTGTAACTTTAACTTTTGTAACTGGTACCAGGTTTGGGTCTCTCAAAATGCGATGGCATCTTGGGAGACCCTGTGAAAGTGTGTCCCAGTCTGTGCAGTGCTGTACCCTACGCTAATACTCAACTAGTGTATGGTAGCGTTCAAAACATTCACCAATGCAAAGATCAGGATTGTCAGGACAGGAGGGACAATAATACCGGGTGTCACGCCTATATCCGCGCTTGCTGCAGACACTACATCTTTTTTGGGGGGCTCGTTGGGTAGGGGTACTCGGGAGGAGATAAAGAAAATGTCTCTCATGCAGTCGGCTTACTGCATTTGGTTGGGAAAGGTGAGGTGGAGCACCGTCTGGAAACAGAAGTGCTCTGACGATCTCTTCCTGGAATTTAAGGAAGGATCCAGTCCGTCCTGAAGCTCTGTATAGCACATAAGCGTTCAGCAAAGCCAATTGAAATAAATAAACAGACACTATTTTGTACCAGCGTCTGGCCTTACAGGCAACTAGGTACGGCGCCAACAACTGGTCGTTGAGGTCCACCAATCCCATGTTAAGGCTATATTCGTGGACACAGAGGGGTTTCTCCACAACACCAGTCGCCGTAGTAATTTAGACCGTCGTGTCTGCATGAAGGGAGGTAAGAATGAAAACATTCTTATTATCCCTCCACTTCATAGCGAGCAAATTATTACACTGCAAGCAGGCTCTCTCCCCCAGCCTAAGACGGGAATCTACAAGCCGCTGGGGAAAGCCCCGGCGATTAGGTCGCACGGTGCCACATGCTCCAATCTGATGATCAAAAAGGTGACTAAAAAGTGGCACGCCCGTGTAATAATTATCTACGTACAAGTGGTACCCCTTTCCAAATAAGTGTGACACCAAGTCCCACACAATCTTGCCAGTGCTTCCTATGTAGTCAGGGCAGTTTGTCGGCTCTCCGTGACTATCTTTTCCCTCGTAAACCATAAAGCTACATGTATAGCCTGTGGCCCTGTCACAGAGCTTATACATCTTGACCCCGTATCTGGCACGCTTGCTGGGAAGGTACTGTTTGAATGACAAGCGGCCAGAAAACTTAATCAGGGACTGTCATGGTTATGCAATAGTTTTCTCTGTCAGCTTACCTGTCTCCATGTGTTCATCTCTAAAGACCAGCTGCCTCTCACCTGACTGGTTTTATAACCTCTCCTCTAAGCATGGCCCCACCCCAGGCCCTATCAGGGAACCCTATATTAACCTGTGCACTGCAAACCAGCAGTGCTGATCAACCATTGTGTGTTAGCCTCCGTGTGTACTTGCTTTGTTTCCTACGTCTGATTCCTGTTACCGACTTTGGCCTGTTCTCGACTCTCCCTGTCTGCTTGTTACCCTGACCTTTGGCGTGTTATGTTTATCCTTGTCTGCTAGTCGCCCTGACCTTTGGCTTATCCCTTACTTCCCTGTCGTTCCAGCCTGCTGCCTCCTTCATCTTCTCCTGTAGTCTATGGTGAGCGTGAGCTGTGAGACCTTGGGGGCCGTGACCTGGAGCCAGACTGCAGCACAGTCCATTCTCACCACTAGAGGCTCTGGTGAACACCCGCTGGCTCTTAGATTCCGCACCTTGGGGAATCTATGCTCTAGCTCCCACTGGGATCCATGTTAGTTATCCTGTAGACCTGCTTCCTGAACCTTCCAGGGTTCAATCCGCAGCAGTCAGTCCTAAGGTCCACTACCTTAGCAGTGCACTTCCGACTCCTACAGAGTGCATCTGTCACCTGGTCCCAGGTGACCTGACAGGTACTCATCAACACAGACAACTTGATGGGGAGTAAACAAGTCTGCAAAACATTGGTTGAAGTGGTTTACGAGGGGCTGAATTTTGTAGAGCCGATCGTATCCAGGGTCTCCACGAGGACGACAGAGTTCATTGTTGTTGAAGTGCATGAACCGCAAAATCTGCTCGTATCGTTCCCTGGCCATGGAAGCAGAGAACACGGGCATATGTTGAATTGGGTCAGTGGACAAATATGACCGCAACTCACTCTTTTTGGTTATGCCCATGAGGAGGGAAAGGCCCAGAAAGATCTTAAATTTGGAAACCGTAATTGGTTTCTAATCTCTGGCAAGGGAGGACTGGGGAATAGTGGCGATGTGTTGACCAGCGTACAAATTGCTTTAGTCCACAATAGATCTAAAGAGATCTTCGGTGAAAAACAGCGAATAAAAATCCAGTGACGTAAAATCAACTGTTTCCACCTGAATGCCGGGTTGGCCAGTGAATGGGGGAAGTACGGGTGCTGCAGAAGTGGTGGGTTCCCAATTCGGATTGGCGAATGCAGCAGGAAGGGCACTATGGGCACGACGGGCCTGTGTTCGTCTTCTTGGAGACAGCGGGACACTACTTGTGCTTGCCACCTCACCAGCTTGAACTGCACTTATGGGACTCGCCACGTCACCAAGTGTTACTGCAGTGCTGGATGTACGACCAGGGTGTACTAGGCCGCTGGTGCTTGCCAGTTCACCAGAAGGAATAGCGGAGCTAGTACTTCTCTGCTCCATACAAGGGACCTGCGGTTCTTGCACATTAAGGACAGAAGAAGAAGTTCGGGGTCTGGTACGCCTGACCTTGGCAGGGGCCACAACTCTGTCCTCAGAGCTATCTGTCATGGAGCCGCTGTCGTCTACAGGATGGTATTCTGAGCCTGAATCTGACAGATGAGTGACTTCCTCTTCACTATCTGTCATGCTCAGAAATGTGTAGGCCTCTTCACTAGTGTACCTTCGATTTGCCATTTTGGGCTCTAAATTTAGTGGTACACTAGTGAGACTCACAGGCAAAAAAGCTCCTGACTGTTAGCGACTGTATCAAAACGCTACCAACAAAAACTGTTAGCGATCGCAGGGATCAGGCCTGACCCTGCGAATGCTGCAGTTATGTGTTTAGTATTTTGTAAGTGACAGTGATCGATACTGAACTTGGGTGGGCTGGGCTGGGCCGGGCCGAGGGGCAAAACGCAGGTGCTAGCAGGTATCTGGGCTGATCCCACTAACACTGCATTTTTGGGAACCCTAAACTGCTGGGGACGCTAGTATAGATCTGATCGGATCAGATATTGATCCGTTCAGATACTATACCACTAAGGGAGGTGTATGCTGCGTGCGTGGGTGTTAGCGGTACTGGCACTAACCTGACACTGCCTGGGGCAACGCAGACTCTATCTGACCCTAAAACTTAACTTATATCACTGCTGGGCGATTAGGGGGTTAAACCTTTACAAGGTAATAAACGGCGGGTGCCCTGAAACTATAATAAACAAACTAACTAACCAGCGTCACCCGTAACAGTTATACGGTGATCACTGGTGAAAGGGTTAACTAGGGGGCAACCAGGGGGTTAAAATCTTTTTTAGGTAGTATATGGGGGTCCCTGTCGCTATAAAACGCTGACAGCGAACCTATATACTTACCTCCCTAACTAGCGTCAACTGTGACATTAATACAGCGATCAGAAAAACGATTGTTTAGTGACACTGGCGACGGGGGGTGATCAAGGGGTTAAAACTTTATTAGGGGGGTTAGGGGGGTACCCTAGACCTAAAGGGGGGTACCCTAGACCTAAAGGGGGCTAACCCTAACTGTCCTACCACTTATAACTGTCACAAACTGACACCAATGCAAAAAAAATACTGCTTTTGGTGTCACTGTGACAGGGGGTACAGGGGGGTGATCGGGGGGTGATGGGGGGGTGATGGGGGGGTGAAAAGTGTGCCTGTGTGTTCTACTGTAAGTGTAGTGTTGGTGCAACTCACATTGATGTCTTCTCTCCTCGGCACCGAAACGAAAAGACCGGCTCGAGGAGAGATGACATCACTTCCTCTGCCACTGTTTACATTACAGCAGCAGAGGAAGATTTTCATTCATGGGGAGTGATCGCGAGGGGGTGGCCACGAATGAGTGGTTAAAATTTGTTCTCCTATTATCTTGATAGGTAATTGCAGAATGTAAAAATGTGCTTCAATTTGTACAGTGTGTATTCATATTTTTGGATTATGACACTTCTTACCTGTCCAGTGGGCTGCCAATAGTGTAAGTAAGAAGAGGCTGGCCAAAGTAACACACATTATTTATGAATTCAGCTCTCAATGAAGTAGAGAGGGTTACCTGTCCAAAACATCTACCGACCCCCCACCATAAAATGTTTACAATGGGCCACCAGAGGGAGTGAGGAATCTGATAAGTTGACCTTATACTTTTGTCTTTAAATACTCATTTCAATAAATGTTATACTTATGTTGGCCAAGAATGTTTGTGTCTAATCTGCTTGCAATGTTTTGTGCAAAAGTACTAATTATTATTTTTTGTTTAACTCCACAGTTTCCTTCCAACCCACAGGAATGGCAAACAGTGGCTTCCCAGTTTCCCCACCAGTGGGACTTTCCCAATTGTGGTGGTGCTATCGATGGGAAGCACGTAAGGACCGTCCCACCACCCAACTCGGGGTGGTACTACTATAATTATAAGGGGTTTAGTAGTATAGTGATGTTGCCGGTGGTGAGGGCTAATTATGAATTAATTTAACTGGACGTTGGGAAGAACGGCTGTAACTGATGGAGGAGTGATCGCCCAGACGTAGTTTTACTGGTGTCTACAAAATGGCACCTTGGGGTTGCCACCTCCGGAGAATGTTGAGGGCCTCAATTTTGTGTTTGTCGCGGATGAGGCCTTTGCTCTGGGGGAACATCTGATGAGGCCGTTCCCCATGAGGAACATGACCCCAGAGCAGAGGGTTTTTAATTACTGGCTGGCTCGTGCCAGAAGAGTGCTGGAGAAGGCCTTTGGCATAATGGCCAGCCGGTTCAGGCTGTTCCTTACGTCCATCAACCTGGCCAAATATAAACTTAACCACGTTTTGTTGAGCTGCTGCATTCTGCACAACTACCTTTGAAAGAATGCAGCAAGCTATATGGCTTCAGTTGCGAATGAGGCCGACTTTTCATCAGAACCTGCAGCAATGTCGGCACTCAACAGTGGCCGTCCTGGCTTGCCCCCCCAAAGCGCCAGCGAAGTCAGGCAAAACTATGTAGATCGTGGGCAGGGGGGCAATTGCTTTACAACAAAATCTTGCGGATGTGCAATAACATTTTTTGGAAAAACTAAACTCATTTAATTTGAATTACTGTTTGTGTTTCTTATCTGTCTCCTAGGTTCTCAAATGGCCTTTTAATTTTGGCCATTTTCTTCAATAGTGCAAACGTAACTTATTTGATACATGAGGTGACAATCTCTTCTTCAGCTAACTATTATGTTGTGCTGTGGGTCTACTACACACACACAATCTTATTGTTGTTAATGTATGTAATGCATTAATGATAAAAATATTCATCCTTTTCAACTCCATGAATTAATTGCCTGGAGTCCCTAAAATGTTGTGATTTTGCTACATTTTACAGCACAGTGGGGGTTATTTACTAAAGGCAAATCCACGTTGCACTACAAATGCACTGCAAGTAGTGCAAAGTGGATTTGCCTTTAGTAAAAAACCCCCGTTGTCACTGTTATTACACCAACTTAACAAATAAACTGGTATTGAGCATTTAAATAGGAAGCCACACATTGTTGAGTATAAAACATTTTACTCCAAGCACATTCACATGTGCGTTATAAACGGTTTTGGAACAAACTAACATCTTGGTGTATAACATGTATGTCGCCAACTCAGGAACTTACAAAGTTCGATTTTGCTAAAGCGAAGGCCATATGAGACATTAGTATGTCAAAACTGTGTTGATCTTGCCTTCATCAGATGGGGTGATCTCTCCCCTCTAAAAACCAAATTTTGAAAATGCACACAAATTGGGACTCCAAATTTGGATTTCCCTCATGATCCCATGCCTAAAATGTGTGTCTTTTCCCTACATCTATTTTGCTAAAGCCACAGTGTGTCAAC
Source organism: Lithobates septentrionalis (assembly GCA_037952835.1). NCBI lineage: Eukaryota > Metazoa > Chordata > Amphibia > Anura > Ranidae > Lithobates > Lithobates septentrionalis. The sequence goes on from JBBDGP010000501.1 coordinate 2,183,375, forward strand.
ATGTGCTATCTGCCATCATGGGATATCAATGTACGTGTTTTGTGGGTGCAACCCCTTCCTCCAAACTAAAGTAGGTGAGAGGATGGGGTTGCACCCCCGAAACACATCCATTGATCCCCCATGATGGGAGCTAGCACATGTTAACACAATGGGGCTTATTTCAGAAAAGGACAATCCACTTTGCCCTACAAGTGCACTTGTAGTGCAAAGTGGTTTTGCCTTTTTGAAATAAGCCCCAGTGTGTCAACATGTGATAGCTCCCATCATGGGGGATCAATGGACATGTTTCGGGGGTGCAACCCCTTCCTCTCATCTACTTCAGTTTGGAGGAAGGGGTTGCACCCACAAAACGCGTACATTGATTTCCCATGATGGGAGATAGCACATGTTAACACACTGTGTGCATCTTCAAAATTTGGCTTTGCAAGTCATTTAAAACAGTAAAAACATGTACAACATAACAACAACTTTAAAATGTTTTTTTTTTGTTTTGATTTTGCCTAAAATATCTATGATGTTGCTCAGTCTTTTTTGAACATCTTGGATGTTTTGTTTCATCTTTTCCAAATCACGATTGCACACCATGATCTCACTGATCAGGATTTGTGCACTTGCACTGCTGAAATTAGTTTCTTCTTCCACAACATCCGCATTACCTAAAAAAAAAAAAAACACACCATGTATTAGAAATATGCAGGCATCCATCAATTACTTGAAGCTGTGGTCTCAGACACTGACCTGTTGTGGACACCCAGCACTTCATGAACATCTGAATCCACATCTTCAGGATGTGTGGTAAGGTGAGTTGCCTTTCTTCATTTGGTGTGGGGTTACAGGTGTCCTCAGATATCCCTATTCTTTTCTCCCATATGTGAATACAAAAAAGGTATACTTAGCAGACAGATATGTTAGGCTAGAAATAGGAAATAGTAATATGAAACATTGCTTGGAAGTGTCTTCCAATTGTCTGTTTTGGCAGAGTTACAAGCTGAATACATGTATTAGAAATATGCAGGCATCCATCTATTACTTGAAGCTGTGGTCTCAGACACTGACCTGTTGTGAACACCATTTCTACCACTTCACCCAGCACTTCATGAACATCTGAATCCACATCTTCAGGATGTGTGGTGAGGTGAGTTGCCTTTCTTCATTCGGTGTGGGGTTACTGGTGTCCTCAGATATCCCTATTCTTTTCTCCCCTATGTGAATACAAAAAAGGTATACTTAGCAGACAGATATGTTAGGCTAGAAATAGTAATATGAAACATTGCTTGGAAGTATCTTCCAATTGTCTGTTTTGGCAAAGTTACAAGCTGAATACACGATTTTTTCCCTTTCAAAAGCTGGAATACTTACCTGTTTTGTGCAAGTTTCACACATGGAGAGACCGCTAGTATCCACTGGAGCACCTGTGTGGGACACTATAACAAGGGTGGTGTCCCACACTAGTGCTCCTGCGCCCAGATGTGTAAACAGCTACTGAATGTCCTCTCCCGACACTGAATAAGTTGTCATTTAATTATAGTTTCAAACACATCTAGACAACATATGTAATAAACTTATTTTAATCAAAATAGGCATGAACAAATGTAGTTAACCTGCATCTGCCAAAAACGACGTATTAGTGGTCGAATGAACAATGTTTAATACGAACGATTCCTGTGTCCACGAACCTCAAACTTGGCATTTTAAAATGTACAACAGTAAAGAAAAGCACATGGACCAGCACAAAAGTAATAATAATAATAGGAACACATGACAAATACTTACTTTTTTGCAGAACTTTCCTGATCTTTCCATACTGATCTTGTTCCCTCAATTTCAAGTCTGACCAGCGTTTTTTCAATTGATCCTTGGATCGTAGTTCCCCAAAAGTCCTGTGCAGACTTCTCACAACTTTAGCCATGATCTTGGCCTTTCTCACATTAGGTTTTCTGTATGGCCCATGATTCCCATTATAGTCTGTCCTCTTTAAGTAGTCCACCATCTCCACCATCTCTTCAAAGGACATATTTGAGGCCTTATATCTCCTCCTGGATCTGGAACTGCCTTGCTCCGGGCTTTCCTCATTGCTGATAACAGCACACACCATGTGCTCTACCACTGCCCAGAAAGAGAAGAGGCAGGGAATACACTAGAAAGAAGGACAGGGACAGAGTTTCACGCGTGCGCAGTGTATATACGGACAACAACCTTCTCGACCCCCTACAGTCTGGCTTCCGCCTACAACATTCTACTGAAACTGCCCTACTAAAACTCACCAATGACCTAATAACTGCCAAAATCAATGGCCACTACTCCATACTCATACTTTTAGACCTCTCTGCTGCGTTTGACACAGTTGACCACCTGCTGCTCCTCAGCAAATTACACTCCCTTGGCCTCCGTGATTCTGCATTATCCTGGTTCTCCTCCTACCTATCTCAGCGCACTTTCAGTGTCACATACAACTCCATCTCCTCCGCTCTCCTTCCTCTTTCTTTTTTTTTTTAAATTGTTTATTTATTCCAGGAAACAGGCCCACAAGGACCATTACAACATATTCAACAAAACAGTATTACAGACACAGGGAGGATTTCATGATAACAGGGTACAAAAACTTATAGATGATGTTGATCGTATTATAATGAGTTTCCTATAAAGTAAGCCATCTGAATTTGTAGGATTGTTAGGTAAAACTCATGTATATCTCTGTCCATCATTTCCCTATCTGCTTGCTGATAATGATGGATTAGCCTGTACAGAGCTATCTCCTGTGTCCGGACACAACTGCAAACAACGCTGCATCTCTGTGGATTCGTCTCCCAAATTTTTTCCCTAATTGACTAAAACTTATATAGAATAGATATATAAAAATGTAAACATTGTCCCAGATTGGGACAAAAAATAGTGAGGGGGAAATAGAACAAAAAAGAAGAGAAAAAAAAAAGGGGGGGGAAGGGGGGGATATGTAGATGGATAGGTTGGGGAGGGGAATGAAGTGTTTTGGGGGGGGGGGCTCACGAACATGGTCATTACCTTATACATTATTTCTTCAGTCTATGATATGTTATGTATCTACTATTGGGGGGAGTTATGAGGTCGAAATATGAGGGGTTTCTCTGAGGTTTTGTCCTTATGTTGAGTATTTGAACATATTCCATAATTGCCATGTTTTGGAATATGTCTCCTGTCTATTTTGGTTGGTCAGAATAAGGTCCTCCATTTTATTGATCTCTTCTATTTTTTTAAACCATAAATCTATAGATGGTTGACTTCCAGTTAAGTGGAATACAGGCCTTAGCTGCATCCAACAAATGGCGTACTACCGATTTCTTATAAATGCGTGTAGGGGTGTCTCTTGCATGCAGGAGGAAATATGCTGGATCATCCGGGATCGTACGATCTGTAAATTTTTGTGTTATTCGACGGACTTCTCTCCAGAAGCTCTGGATCCGCAGGCAGGTCCAGAATATATGTATCAGAGTCCCTCTGTCTTTTTGGCATCTCCAGCATAGGTCTGTTGTGTTTGGGAAGAATTTGTTCAATACTGACGGGGTTCTATACCAAGGTGTGAGGATTTTGTAATTGGTCTCTTGTATTTTGGTGCAGATAGATGATTTGTGCGTGAAAGTCACAATATGGTGCTTCTGGGCTCGAGTGAAGTGGCAATTCAGATCTCTTGCCCATTTGTCTAGGCATGGAAGCTGGTAGTCTTCAGGTGGTGTGAATAGCAAGTTGTATGTTAGGGAAAGTGTATGTAAAATTGTTCCTGTTTCTGTACAAATCTCTTCCAAAGTCGTGAGTTGTTGGTCTGTAATGCTAGGGGGAGTCATGGTATTAAGAAAATGGTTTAGTTGTAGAGCTCTCAGGAAGTCAAGTTTGTATTGGCCTGTGGAGTCTAGAAGTTCTACCAATGTTTTCCAGCGTCCTGCGGTACTGAAATGAGAGGCCTGGTATAATCCCGACTCGTACAGAGTGCGTAACTTTACGCCCCCCACTCCCGGGGCGAATCGAGGGTTCCCCAGGACTGGGCGGAGAGGCGAGTGGCGGGAAGACAAAGAGGCTTGAGATATCAGTTGGGCGCTTATTTTGATGGTGCATCCTATCAGTGGATGGCGTTTCATCTCTGTTGGTATGTCCGCATGGCACCATGGAGCTCTCTGTAAAGGAACTTCACTTTGAGCTTGTTCGATCTGTGTCCAGATTTTGGTATCTCCATGTCGACACCAATCAATGAGTCTACTTAAATGTACTGTGTGGTAATAAGTTCGGGTATCTGGCATTGCCAGACCTCCATATTGTTTTGGGAGTGATAATATTTTTTTGTTTAACCTAGGTTTTTTTCCCACCCAAAGAAAAGTAATAAACGCTGAGTACACTTGTTTGAAGTATGTTGCGAGTATATATAGGAAGTGCCTGCATTAGATAGAGGAACTTGTATAGTATTGTCATTTTAAGGATGTTACAGCGGCCAAACCAAAAGTGCAGGCCGCTGTCCCATTGGCTAAGTAGCTTTTGGACCTCTTTTAGAAGGGGTGGGAAATTGAGTTTGAATAATTGGGATAGTTTAGGTGGGATATGTGTTCCCAGATATTTCAAGGCTGTACTTGTCCATTTGAACTTAAAATTGGCTTGGAGTCGTGTGAGTTGTGGGGTGGGTAATCCTACACTCATTGCCTCTGATTTACTGAAATTTATTTTTAGATTGGAGAGATTCCCATAGGTTTCAAATTTGCTCATTAGATTGGGTAGGGATATGATTGGATTCGTTATTGTGAATAGCATATCATCTTCATAAGCAGATACTTTTGTCAACTTCTATTCCCTTTATATCAGGATTTGATCGGATATAGCACAGGAATGGCTCTAATGATAGTGCGAAAAGCAGGGGGGAGAGTGGGCAGCCCTGTCTAGTCCCGTTGGTGATCGGGAAAAAGTCTGAGACTACTCCGTTCGCCCTAATTCTAGCCGTCGGGTTTGAGTATACTGCTGTAATCCAGTTTAGCATTTTGTTGCCTATTCTTATGTGTTGTAATGTCTTAAACATGAATTGCCAGCTCACCCGATCAAACGTTTTTTCAGCGTCCGTTCCAAGGAATACGCTTGGTGTTTTGTGTTTGTTGGCTATGTGGAGTAAATTCAAGACTTTAATGGTGTTATCCCTGGCTTCTCTGTTCGGGACAAAGCCAACCTGGTCCAAATGTATTAGGTAAGGAAGATGCTGTTGAAGTCTGGAGGCTATGATCTTTGTGAAAAGTTTTAAGTCTGTGTTCAACAGGGAGATAGGACGGTAACTCCCGCACTGTGTAGGGTCCTTTCCTTCTTTAGGTATTACCGATATCTGTGCTTGTAACATGGAGGTATGAAGGTGTGTTCCCTTACTAAGGCCATTGAATAAGTTAACCATATGATTGCTTAGGGAGGAGAATAGAGTTTTGTAATATGTGATGGTAAGTCCGTCCGGACCCGGCGCCTTACCTGGCTTTGTGTTACCTAGTGCCATTTGAAGTTCTGGTATTGTGATCGGTTCATCTAATAGGTCTTTAACCTCGGTTGGTAAGGTTGGTAGGTGGGAGGAGGTTATGTACTGTGTTGTTGCGTCTTGATTTGGTGTCGATGTGTCCAGGTTGTAAAGGGAGTTGTAGAATGATCTAAACTCCTGTGAGATATGTTGGGGTAAAGAAAGTTTCTGGCCTTTGGAGGAGTTTATATATGGTATATATGATGCCAATTTCTGTGTTCGTAGGGTTTGGGCTAATTCGTATTCGTATATTCTTTTTCGGCAGATCTGGAGTGCTGCTTTGGCCTTGTACTGTAGGAGTTCTGTAATCTGTTTGCGGGTCGTGTCTAGTTCCGTGCCTACACTCACGGATGGAGTCTGTTTGTGTTTAGTCTCTAGCATCTGTAGTTTGTGGAGCAGTGAAGTCAATTGTGCAGTCCTTTGTCGCTTGAGTCGGGATCCATGCTTTATAAGCACTCCCCGTATCACCACTTTATGTGCCTCCCACACTACACCTGGGTCACTACCAGGAGTGGAATTAGTATGAAAGTATTGCCCTAATTCTTTTACCACATCCGCTATGATCTCAGGGTCTTGTAGTAAATTTTCATTTAAGCGCCATGATGGTCTCTGTGTTTTATATATATCTGTTATCGCGTATCGTAAGGTTATCGGGGCGTGATCTGACCAGGTGATTGATTCTATTGTAGTGGCTTTAATTGCTTGTAAATGTCTGTGAGGGATCAAGAAGTAGTCAATACGGGAGTATGTCTGGTGTGGTCTGGAGTAGAATGTATAATCCCATTCTCCGGGATGGAATAGACGCCAGGCGTCTATCAGTTGTGCAGTATGCAGTGATGTGGATATTCTTTTGCCCATGTCCCTTGAGATCGAGGACAGTCCAGAGGATGTGTCTTCTTTTGGCGTCAGGGGGATGTTGAAGTCCCCTCCGACAATCAGTTGTCCGTCTGCAAATTGTGTAAGATGTTCTAGATGACGTTTTAGGAATGTGTCTTGGTGAGTGTTAGGGGCGTAGAAGTTTGCTAAGGTTATCTTCACCTCTCCAATCTGACCTTTCAGGAATAAATATCGTCCCTCTTTGTCAGTCTTTGTGTCAATATGTGTCCATGGTATCCTAGCTGAGATTAGAATGGATACCCCGCTGGATTTGGCTTCAGAGTATGTGGAGTGGTACACTGTGGGGTAGTATCTATTCTTGAGTATTGGCAAGGTGTTTTCTCTGAAGTGTGTTTCCTGTATAAAGACAATGTCTGCCCTCATGCGACGCATGTCATGAAGCAGCATTCTCCTTTTTTCTGGCGTGTTCAACCCCTTTGTGTTCAGTGAGACTACATATAATTCATCCATGTTCGTGAGTTTAAAATTAGGTATTTAAGAAAGAGAAATTAGGGCTGATGGGTTAGAGCTGGGGTAAAAGAAAAAAAAAATTGGAAAGATAGGGATCTTTCCCAAAGATATACAGTCCCTATGAAAAGTGCTAGTGTAGCAGTATTTAACTGAGACGCTCACCAGTTTCCACTGGGAACTGAGCGCAGTCCTAGTTGGGTTTGAGGATGGACAGAGTCGGGAAGCGAGCTCCACGGCCCCTCCACCCACCCCGGCATTTGCAGCTATGAAGTCTTAAACTAGAGTGCAATCAAAACATATGCGAATAGACCAAATTTCGGTACAAAACATCTCACATATAATAAGGCAGTAAGTGACCTCAACTGTGAACAACAAGAAGGTTAATGCATTAGAACATTTGTAAACTTTCTTAGTGATTGGCTATGTATCCGACCGTAAGATTATGCATCTAATATCGCCCCCCACGTCTCCCACCACTGGCACAGATTCTGATGTAGATGTAGAACTATCGTAATTTTCCCATCTGTGATTCTCCGCACTTTAACAAAACTGGTATATGGTATACTTATTGATCTACAACGTATTCCCTCATGTCTCCAAAGCTAGGATGTGTGTGTGCCCTCGTCCCCCCCCCCAGTTTTATCACTTACATCCAAAAGGTAAAGTTACGCCTATCGGATAACCTAACGCCTGTTTGGTGTTTGAGCCAGGAGCTCCAGTTATCACTTGCGGTAATGAGTCTCACTACGTAGGCAGGGGTCACATGTCCATCCTCCTTCCCTTTTGGTCTCCAGATAATCTCCCCCTCAGCTCTGCCCCTCCTTGGGGTCTCTAGTTATGGGAGCGCGGCAATTTCCCGCTGCTCGTTTGTGAACAGAGGGGTAACAACAAGTTTGGTACCTGTCTATCAGTCCTCAAGGCAGGGAGGGTATGAACTAGTCCACTAAGGAATCCCCCAGTTCGTTCCTGTCAGGACCCCCTAAACAGGCAAGGGTTGCCTCTCCAGGCATGCATCTGTCTAATAGCAGTGTCAGCGGACCTTCCCTGCCTCAGGATAAGGGTAAGAGAGGGGGTAATCCTCACGCGTGATCAATATTCCCGCGAGGAGAGGAGTGAGGGACACCTCAACGTGTGGGGAGACTGGAAGGACACTGCAGGGAAGTCAATTTAGTTTCCATCTGTCCTGGGTGGGATATTGCGGGTATTACAGCGTGGGGGCACAATCGGATTCATAGTTTACTCATGGTGTCCGTCTCTTGGTTCTGCATGGGATCCTCTTCTATTCCTCTGTGGGCGTGGGTGAGCTGGTCCTCTGTATGTGGAGGGGCCAGATCTGCTGGTGGGGCGCGGTAGTAGTTGGAGCCAGTCTGGAACTGGAATCTGATCCGCTTTGAGGAATCTGAATAGCCCGGGGAGATCTGCTGGTGCCTGCAAGGTGAAGGCATGTCCGTCTTTCCTGAACGTGACCGCGAACGGATATCCCCAGCGGTAGGTAAATCCTTTCTGCTTCGCTAGGTCTAGGACGGGTTTAAGCAGTGCTCTGCGTTTCAATGTAGCCCTGAACAAATCCGGCAGGATAGTAATGTGTGCGCCTTCTAGTTGAACACCCCCCTGCTCCCAGGCTTTACGAAGGATGGCATCCTTCTGTGGGTAGCGAAGCAGTCTACAGACCACGTCTCTAGGTCTTCCTGGATCTGACGGCCTGGGGCCCAGTGCTCTATGTGCTCGGTCAATATCTATGGAGCCAGTGGGGTCATCCAATATGTTACGGAACATCTCCTGTACTGTTTCTGCCAGGGCATCCGCTTCAATGGTCTCCGGTAAGCCTCGAAGCCGCAGGTTATTCCTGCGGCTCTGGTCCTCCACATCTTCCAGATGAACCTGGAGTGTTATGGCGGTGTCTCGATGGTGGTCCCGGGATCGCTCCAGCTCCGACACCCGATTCTCCAGTGTTGAGAAGGATGCCTCCCCCTAGGAGACTCTGTTTGCCAGAGCCGTCACATCTTCCCTCACCTCCTGGATGTCTCGGCGGTGAGTTTCCTCTATCCGTAGGATTAGTGTCTCTATGTCAGTTCTCATAGGGAGGGCTTGTATAAGAGCTTGTAAGTCCTGCTCGGCTTGATGCAGTTCCTGGGGATGCTTGGGGGTCTCCATTGCGGCTTGTGGAGCACTCAAAGTACTCAGGGATCGTTCCGGTGTGTTGGGGTAGTTGGGGTAAGGTTGCCACTCGTCCTGATCTTGGGCCTTTGAAATGGCTCCACGTGGGCTGCCTCGTGCTGCGGCCGCTCTAGCTCCGGTGGAATTCCGTTGCTTGTGCCTGAAATACCGATGTATATCACCGGTGGGTAGGCTGGAACGGTTCTCCCTGGATAATGCTCTTGTCTTGTACTTTTTGGTTGATTGCATTCCGGTTTTGATGGCGTTTTTGCCGTAGATGGAAGACCGAGGCCGGGAGCTCTGAAAAAGTACAGCTTCACTCCGCCATGTCCAGGCCACGCCCCCCCGTTCCTCTTTCTGTTGAGGTACCCCAAGGCTCCGTCCTTGGACCTCTCCTTTTCTCACTCTATGCCTCTTCCCTGGGCCAGTTGATAACCTCCAATGGCTTCCAATACCACCTCTATGCCGATGACAGACAGATCTATCTCTCCACTCCTCAACTCACCCCCACTATCTCCTCACGGATCTCAAACTTGCTGAATGACATGTTGGTATGTATGTCACACCACTTCCTCAAACTTAATCTTCCTAAAACTGAGCTTGTTATATTTCCTCCTTCACGGTCCCCCTCCTGTGACTTCACCATTAATATCAACAACACAACCATTGGTCCCTCCACACATGCCAGGGTCCTGGGTGTAATCCTTGACTCTGACCTCTCCTTCAGCCCCCATATCCAATCACTGGCTAAATCCTGCTGCCTTAACCTCCGCAACATCTCCAGAATTCGACCCTTCCTGACTAATGACACCACAAAGCAACTTATTCACTCCTTGATTATTATCCGCCTGGACTACTGCAACTCTCTCCTTAATGGCCTACCCTTAAGCAGGCTATCCCCCCTTCAGTCTATTATGAATGCCGCTGCTAGACTAATACACCTCACTAATCGATCCGTGACTGCTGCTCCTCTCTGCCAATCCCTTCACTGGCTTCCCCTACCCCACCGTGTAAAATTCAAAATGCTAACCATAACATACAAGGCCATTCACAACATCGCCCCCATCTACATCACCAACCTCATCTGCAGATATCGCCCAAATCGCCCCCTCCGCTCCTCCCAGGACATCCTGCTCTCTAGCTCCCTTGTTACCTCTTCCCATGCTCGCCTTCAGGACTTCTCCAGAGCCTCTCCCATCCTCTGGAATGCCCTGCCCCAGTATGTCCGATCAGCCCCTACCCTGTCCACCTTTAGGAGATCCCTGAAAACTCATTTATTCAGGGAAGCCTATCACACACCCACATAACTGTCCCTGAGCCACCCCCATCAAATCATTCTTTGCAGCTATTACCTTTTGTACCACCACCCCCTCCCTTTAGAATGTAAGCTCTACAAGCAGGGCCCTCCTATACCTTTTTGTATTGAACTGTACTGTAATTGTGTTGTCCCCCTTATACATTGAAAAGCGCTGCGTAAACTGTTGGCGCTATATAAATCTCGTATAATAATAATAATATATAAAGCATAACACGCGGGAGATGTATGTACGATCTGTGAGTGGAGGACAGAAGATCATTATCGCTGATTGTTCAAACGAGGGTACAATTGTAAATTGGGGCATCAGTGGTTAGTGGCCTGTACTGTTTATAGATTGAGGCCTATATTGGGACAAGATTATGAGAGTTTAGCCTGACATCAGGTGTTTGTTTTGTGTTGCGTCTTGCAGATAAAATGGTTGACAAATTTACGGCCCCAGATTTCCTGCCTGACTTTATCGAAAAATAGCTGCCATGTCTCTGGCAAGTAAAATGCAAGGACTATTCAAACAAGATAAAGAGGAATGTAGCGATGTAGAAACTGTTGGAATTAGTGAAGCCTGTGTATCCGATGGCAGACATCAACTATTTGAATCTCAAAGTTGGTAGCCTGAGGAGCACATATAATAGGGAGTGCAAGAAAGTCCAGGATTCCCAGAGATCCAGAGCAGCAGCAGATGGCGTATATGTTCCCAGGCTATGGTACTACCACAGCCTGCGTTTTTTGTCTGACCAGACGGAACCCAGGCCATCGCTCTCAACACTTCCTTCAACATCAGCTGAGGCTCCTGGGGTCCAACCTGAGCCTTCCACCCATGAAAAAGATGTGGAGAAGCCCAGCTTGACCCAAGTATAGCATTGTTGAACATATTTCTTGTCAAAAATTGAATGATGTTAACTAAATGTTATTGATCACAAATTTCTGATTTAACAAAGTGGTTTACATATCAATATACAGTAGTAGCCAAAAATGATTGGGACAAGAATGAAAAATGCTGGGGTCAGTCTTTTCTATTTGTTAACATTCAATTTGCAACAGTCATGAGCTCAAAATTGTGTGTGATTGATGACCAAAAACCTAAAACTATGAGGCTGATTTACGAAGCATTTGCGCCATGACTTGCGGTGCACGCCAATGCGCAAATGACATTTTCGTATTTACAAAGCACTTGCGCCGGTAACACAGCGCGATCCCCCATTTACTATTCTCTGCCCGGCGCACGGGAAGAGGTGATTTGTACGCCACTGTAGACCTGGTGCACGGCATCTTTAACTTCAAATTTAAACAAGCTGGAAGTGCCAATAATATGGGGGATGATGTGGGGAAGTGTAGTACTAACTGTCCAAGTCACAAATATGGCCAAAATGGAATGAGAAAGTGACTTTCTCTGAATAAGCCGGCAGCGCCGGCAAATACATTTAAACTGCAGGAGGTGAATTTATACACTGCGCATGCTCAAACTGCATTTGCGCTTGTTCAAATACTTTGGTTCACTAACATATTAGTAAATGTCAGGCAACGTAAAAGCATTTGCATAGGTTGAACGGGCGCACCTCTAGACTTTTTTTTTAACACTGGTTCACTTCGTGCGGCTCTAATGAAATGTCGGTCCGGCAATACACATAAAAGTTCATTGATAAAAACAGCATTAAGAAAACAAAGAAAATTCAGAAAAAAAAATGCAGGGGGTTCCCCCGAAATTCAATACCAGGCCCTTCAGGTCTGGTATGGATATTAAGGGGAACCCCACGCCAAAAAAAAATGGCGTGGGGTCCCCCTAAAAATCCATACCAGGCCCTTCAAGTTTGGTATGGATTTTAAGGGGAACCCTGCACCAATTCTTTTAAAAAAATGGCGTGGCTCCCCCTAAAAATCCATACCAGACCCTTATCTGAGCACGCAACCTGGCAGGCCGCAGGAAAAGAGGGGGGAACGAGAGAGCGCCCCCACTTCTGAACCGTACCAGGCCACATGCCCTCAACATTGGGAGGGTGCTTTGGGGTAGCCCCCCAAAACACCTTGTCCCCATGTTGATGAGGACAAGGGCCTCATCCCCACAACCCTTGGCCGGTGGTTGTGGGGGTCTGCGGGCGGGGGGCTTATTGGAATCTGGAAGCCCCCTTTAACAGGGGGAACCCCAGATCCCGGCCATCCCCCCAGTGTGAAATGGTAAGGGGTACCCCTACCATTTCACAAAAAAACTGTCAAAAATGTTAAAAATGACAAGAGACAGTTTTTGACAATTTATTTAAATGCTTCTTCTTTCTTCTATTTTCTTTCTTCTTTCTTCTATCTTCCTTCATTTCTTTCCTCCATCTTCTTCTTCTTTTGGTTCTTCTGGTTCTTCCTCCAGCATCTTCCTCCATGGCGTCTTCTTATCTTCTTCCCTTCTTCTCCTCGGGCCGCTCCGCATCCATGATGGCATGGAGGGAGGCTCCCGCTGTGTGACGCTTCTCTCTTCATCTTTTTCTCTTCATCTTCTTGTCTTCACCTTCTTTTCGGGCCGCTCCGCATCCATGATGGCATGGAGGGAGGCTCCCGCTGTGTGACGCTTCTCCTCTTCTGACGGTTCTTAAATAACGGGGGGTGGGGCCACCCGGTGACCCCGTCCCCCTCTGACGCACGGGGACTTGACGGGGACTTCCCTGTGGCATTCCCCGTGACGTCAGAGGGGGTGGGGTCACCCGTTACGTAACCCCGCCCCCTTCTGATATCACGGGGAATGCCACAGGGAAGTCCCCGTCAAGTCCCCGTGCATCAGAGGGGGGCAGGATCACCGGGTGGCTCTGCCCTCCCCGTTATTTAAGAACCGTCAGAAGAGGAGAAGCGTCACACAGCGGGAGCCTCCCTTCATGCCATCATGGATGCGGAGCGGCCCGAGGAGACGATAAGAAGACGCTGTGGAGGAAGATGCCGGACGAGAACACCGGAGGAAGAACCGGAAGAACCAGAAGAACCAGAAGAAGATGGAGGAAGAAACCGAAGGAAGATAGAAGATAGAAGAAAGAAGATAGAAGATAGAAGAAAGAAGAAGCATTTAAATAAAGAAATAGTCAAAAACTGTCTCTTGTCATTTTTAACATTTTTGACAGTTTTTTTGTGAAATGGTAGGGGTACCTTTGTACCCCATTACCATTTCACACAGGGGGAGGGCCGGGATCTGGAGGTCCCCTTGTTAAAGGGGGCTTCCAGATTCTGATAAGCCCCCCGCCCGCAGACCCCCACAACCACCAGGCAAGGGTTGTGGGGATGAGGCCCTTGTCCCCATCAACATGGGGACAAGGTGTTTTGGGGGGCTACCCCAAAGCACCCTCCCAATGTTGAGGGCATGTGGCCTGGTACGGTTCAGGAGGGGGGGGCGCTCTCTCGTCCCCCCCTGCCAGGTTGCATGCTCGGATAAGGGTCTGGTATGGATTTTTTTAATTTTGGCGCGGGGTTCCCCTTAAAATCCATACCAGACCTGGTGGGTCTGGTAAGGATTTTGAGGGGACCCCACGCCATTTTTAAAAAAAAAAATGGCCGGGGTTCCCCTTAATATCCATACCAGACCTGAAGGGCCTGGTATGGAATTTAGAGGGACCCCCACTTCATTTTTTTTTCATTTTGGTTCGGGGTTCCTCTGTGGGGAATTCCCATGCCGTTTTTATCAATGAACTTTTATGTGTATTGTCGGACCGGCAATTCATTAATAGCCGCGAGTAGTTTTAAATTACTGTTTTTTTTAAATGTCATTTTGCTGTCAGACTATTCTAAACACAGGAAACATGCTCCCCTTTAAAGGCATACTATAGACACCCCCCAGGTATGAAATTTAAAGGAATATTACACTTTTATTGTTTCACTTTAATCATTATTAAAATCACTGCTCGTGAAAAAACTGCCATTTTTAAAACTTTTTTTTGCATTGATCCATGTCCCCTGGGGCAGGACCCGGGTCCCCAAACACTTTTTATGACAATAATTTGCATATAAGCCTTTAAAATTAGCACTTTTGATTATTCGTGTTCGTGTCCCATAGACTTTAACGGTGTTTGCGTGTTCGAACAAATTTTTTTGCCTGTTCGCAAGTTCTGGTGTGAACCGAACAGGGGGGTGTTCGGCTCATCCCTAATTGCAGGACTGACATTTCATTATAGCCGCGAGTAGTAGAAAATAACTTTTATTCCTTAAGGGCCAGTTCACACCACATGCAGTCCAGTGCGTTTTTTTTCTGCATCAAAAACACACGGAAAGTAGGTTATATGGTTTTCAGTGGCATAGTTCACATCAGTGCTTGCAGTTCCAGTGCATTTCCAGTTCCCCAAAAAAAGTATAACAGGCTGCATTTTTTATGCACTGGACTGTACTGGAACGCTGTAAAATGCATCAAAAACGCACTGGAACGCACCTAAATGCACCAAAAACGCACTGCAACACACTTGTCCTTATTTAAGGTTAAGAAAATTTTTTGGGGGGGAAGCACTGGACTGCATCAAAAATGCACCAAAAACGCACTGGAACGCATAAAAAACTTGCATGCAGAAAAGCACCTGGAACACATCCGGACTGCGTTTCTATGGTGTGATCTGGCCCTTAGGGCCCTTAGGGCCAGTTCACACCATAGAAACTTTGGGGGGGGTTTTTGGTGCTTTTTGTGTGTGAACAGCACTTGGATGTTTCTGGGCATGCTCGAAGTGTGTTTTTTGGGTTAGTAATTTAAGGACATCCTTAACAGGTGTACCCACTTTGAAGTTCAGTCTCTACATTGGGTGAACTTGCATTTTGTGTGTTTAATGGACTGTCCATGTGTTTGCAATTGCCTCATTAGCACACAAACCTATGTTATATAAAGCTTGCAGATAGCAATCTTGACTTTGCCCTGAAAAGAGTCAAGATTGTGTGTGGGGCCGGCAAGAAAGTACATTTGGGTGTCCTTATTGAGTTTCTAACACATGTATTTTCGATTTGTATTTTGTGTGTTATGTTGTTGCAAAACATATGTGTTTTTAAGCATATTATTTGTTACTTTGGTTTGCTGGGTTTTTTTGGTTGGTGGTTATTTTACCATGAAATCTTTTTTATGTTGGCAATTTTTGTTGTTTTCACATTGTTCACTTTGATTTAACTGTCTGTGTGTCACGTACCTGGTAGGTAGAGCCCGGAATGCAGGGAACGGCCTCTCGTATACCTCCGACTCGGGAACCCCTGGTAGTGATGACAGGGGCTCGAGAGTGCGAAGGGGCACAAGTGCCTGACTGGAAGGCTGGAGCAGAGAGCTGAATCAGATAGTCAGCTGGGAGGTGTCCTGTAGACTGGCAGCAGGATGTAGACAGCAGGGAGGTGTCTTGTAGCCTGGCAGCAGGATGTAGACAGCAGAGAGGTGTCTTGTAGTCCAGCAGCAGGATATAGACAGCAGGGAGGTGTCTTGTAGTCCGGCAGCAGGATGTAGACAGCAGGGAGGTGTCTTGTAGTCCAGCAGCAGAATGTAGACAGCAGGGAGGTGTCTTGTAGTCCAGCAGCAGGATGTAGACAGCAGGGTACAGACAAGCCGGGTCAAACACAGGCGGGCAGATCAGGTACAGAAGGTAAATCCAGGAGAGTAGTCAATGTCCAGAAGCCGGGATCAGGGCAGGCAGCAAACAGAGTAGTCAGGAACAGTCCAACAGGTATCGGGTAGCAAATGCAAAGTAACAGGGCACTAGGGGTCTTCAGGAACGCTGTAGACCGGACAGCAAGGCAGCAGTGGAACAGCCCCCTTTAAATAGCCTCTTTGAGGCCAAGTGCTGTCACAGGGGGCGCGCGCGCCCGTGCGCCGCTATTGGCGCTATCGCGCATGCGCGTACGCACGTGCGCGCTATTGGCGCTATTGTGCGCGAGCGCCGGATAGCGCTTCTATGCACAGGCATTCCTTTAAACTTTAGTTTGCTGGGATATTTGCAAGAGGGCTTTTCCTGACATTGCCCCCCTCCAATGGGCAGCCTCCGGATGCCCAACTGGGCCATTTTACTAGGGTGAGCTCTCTTAAAGGCTAGAATTAATCTTTTGGCATGGATGTTAGTCTCTGGTTCCCAGGAGTTATCCTCAGGACCGTACCCTTTCCATTTGACCAGATATTGAATCTGGTTGCGTCTTTTCCGGCAATTTATGATTGATTCCACTTCAAATTCCTGCTCACCGTCAATGAGTACAGGTTTAGGAGGACCAGTGTTTCGGTGAAGGAAAGGATCCGGAACTGAAGGTTTAAGAAGGGCCACATGAAAGACTGGATGAATATGAAATGACTCCGGTAATTTTAATTCGTAGGCCACATCGTGGATCTTCCTTATCACTGGGAAGGGACCCACAAACTTAGGGCCCAATTTCCTGGAAGGACATGCAAACTTCAGATTCAGGGTAGACAGCCAGACCTGATCCCCTATCTTCAGATTAAGCTCTCCTCTTCTTATCAAACGTCGCCTTGTTCCGTTCCTGGGTCTTTGACATGGTTTCTTGGAGTAGCCTGTTGTTAGTACTGAAAAAACTCAAGGTTTCCTGGACAACTGGCACCGAACACTCCGGGACATTGTTGGACAAAAACAAAGGATGAAAACCATAATTCGCAAAAAATGGAGACTGATTAATTGCAGAGTGAACAGAGTTATTGTAGGCGAATTCAGACAGAGGTAATAGAGGAACCCAGTCATCTTGGGAAAAACAGGAATAGCACCGTAAGTATTGCTCCAGGGTCTGGTTAGTTCGTTCAGTCTGACCATTAGTCTGAGGATGGTAAGCAGAAGAGAAAGAGAGGTCAATTTCCAGGGATCCACATAGAGCTCTCCAGAACTTGGAGGTAAATTATACCCCTCGATCAGACACAATGTTTGCTGGAATGCCATGGAGCCTTACAATTTCTTTATAAAGACTCTCGCAGTCTCTGAAGCAGAGGGGGTACCTTTCATGGGTATGAAGTGGCTCATTTTGGAAAGTCTGTCGACCACTACGAAAATAGTGGTGTAGCCCTCAGATGGTGGTAATTCGACGATAAAATCCATGGAGATCATCCTCCAAGGTCTTTCTGGAACAGGAAGAGGTCTTAGCAACCCCCATGTCCTGGTCTTGCTGCCTTTGTTTTGGATGCAGGTAGTGCATGATTCCACGTAGAGTTTACAATCCTCTCCTAGCTGAGTCCACCAAAATGTGTGTTGGAGCAGTTCGGAGGTCTTGTGTATCCCGAAGTGGCCAGCTAATTTGTGATCATGGCAAGATTTGAGAACGGCAACCCGTGTTTGTTGGGGTACAAAGATTTTATCCTTGTACCATAGTAATTCATCTCTGGACTGTAGGGTGACATCTGCTGGAAGGGGAGTTGCTGAAGATGCCTGTCTAATTTGAGACAGTAAGTCTCCTTGGAGCATCAGAAAATTCCCAGGAGCAAGGATGGTGTCTGGGGAAGAAGAAACTTCAGGTTCGCTGAACATCCGGGACAGAGCATCAGGTTTGGTATTTTTTGATCCTGGTCTGTAAGTGATGTGGAAAGTGAACCTGGTGAAGAAAAGTGCCCATCTGGCCTGGCGTGGTTTCAAACTTTTGGCAACCTTCATGTACTCCAGGTTCTTATGATCAGTGTACACCAGAATAGGATGAGCCGCTCCCTCCAGGAGGTAGCGCCATTCCTCAAGTGCGGCTTTGATTGCTAGTAGCTCCCTGTCCCCAACATCGTAATTTCTTTCGGGTTCTGTTAACCTGCGGGAGAAGAATGCCACTGGGTGCAATAAGGCCTTGGAGCCCTGTCTCTGCGAGAGTACTGCTCCCACCGCTATCTCGGAGGCATCTACTTCCAATATGTAGGGTAATGCCGGATCGGGGTGCTTCAGGACGGAGGCCGACATGAATTGGTTTTTCAGGGAAGTAAAAGCAGCTTGAGCCTCAGGAGACCATTGGAACCGGGTGCCTTGACAAATCAGTCTTGTGATGGGGGTGATGATGGAAGAGAATCCCTTGATGAATTTACGGTAAAAATTTGCAAATCCCACAAAGCGATGTATTCCCTTTTTGTCTGTCGGAGCTGGCCATTCCAAGATGGCAGAGACCTTCTGCGGATCCATCTTGATACCATCTATGGAAATAATCAGACCCAGAAACTGAATGCTTTGGTGTTCAAATTCGCACTTTTTCTCCACAAAGAAGATTCCTGCTCCAGTTGGTGAAGTGGAAGGCCGTATGAACCCCTTTTCCAGATTCTCATCGATGTATTTTTTAAGCGTACCAAGCTCCATCTCAGTTAAGGGAAAGATTCGCCCAAAGGGGACCTCTGCCCCGGAAAGAAGTTCGATTGGGCAGTCATAGGGTCTGTGTGGGGGAAGTGTTTCTGCCCCTTTCCGACTGAACACATCCAGGAAGTCATGGTATGCTTCTGGAACGGTTTTGCAGTTTTCGGCATCGGTTTCAAGACAAAGCAGGGGAGATGGAACGGTAGTAAATCCTTGTAGACAATGTTGACGGCAGAAAGGAGAGAAAAAGCTGATGTTTCCAGTAGACCAGTCAATCTGTGGGTTGTGAGCTTTGAGCCAGGGTATACCCAGTATGTAATAAAAAATGCCGCGCTGGAGCAATAAAATAAATAAAAATAAAATAAAGCAGCAGTAAACAGTGTGACAACACAAATAACAGTAATAAAAAATAAACTGCGCTAAATATCCTTTAGTTGGTAATGACATAAATAATCAATGATGTAGTCCAAATGTCACTTTGGGTGAGAGAAAAAAACACTCTAGATCTTCCAAATGCCACCATATGTATGGAAATATTCACAATCCAAAAGATCACAAAAATGAATTGCCCTTACCAAAGCGCCAAATATAGTAAGCGGATGGCTTAAAACCCAGCCAGGGCCTTTGGATAAGGACCGATCAGCTCTATCAGATTTCAGGCGTGATACCCTCAATACAATACCGAAAAAGAAACAAAAAAACTTGCCATAGTATAATATTGTTTTGCAACAAAACATGAGCATGCACCTGACACCAACACCCTTTTGTGCATTTAAAAACGAAGGTGATGTCCCACCACCACAGCTGTTGAGTATGCTTACCAACTCACAGACTTTACATTCATTGGACTCTATGTGGCACTGGGAAATTAATAGTTGTATCAGGAAATCCGAGTCCTGGAAATCAGCAGGCAGAGCAGGCAGTGCTGAGCTCCATATCTCCTGTCTGTGTCCTATACCCAGTATGATGGGAAACAGGGGTGACTCAATGATGTCAAGGCGGAGTAATTCCCGGTGGTTGCCGGAAATGATGGTGTCTAGAGGAACTGTCTCCTGTGTTACGGGCCCAGATTTAATAGCCGATCTGTCGGCCAGGTGTACAGACAGTCCCTGTGCTCTGGGTCGTACAGGGATCTGGAGCAAAGGATAAGTCCATAAATCCGCTACAGGCTCTGGAATCAAATATAGCGGTTGCCCGGATGTTCCCTCCTGGAAGCTGCAGAGAGATGGGAACAGCCAGGTGAGTGGCATTGTTAAACACAGCAGATAAGGACGTTGAAGAGAGAGTAGTATGCTTACAGGTCTATGCCGGACAAGTCCTCATGTAATGTCCAGATTCCCCACAATACAGGCAGAGGTTATTAGCCCGCCGGCGCTGTCTTTCTTCAGGGGTGAGAGAAGGACGGATCAGGCCGAGTTGCATCGGTTCAGAGGTATCGGTAGAGGAGTGTGCAGGAGGGTTAGGTACACGTGGTAACATCCACACTGGGCGAGAGGGACCAGTTGCACGTTCAGCCCTGCGTTCTCTTAAACGTCTATCAATTTGAATTGACAGGTTGATAAGGTCTTCAAGTGTGGCAGGAATGCCTACCCGGGCTAATTCATCTTTTAATGGTTCAGAAAGTCCCATGCAAAATTGGTAGCATAGGGCGGCGTCGTTCCAGTTTGTGTCGGAACTCCAACAATGGAATTCAGATGCATAGTCCTCCTCCGCCCTACGGCCCTGCTGAAGTGAGAACAGTGCTGCTTCTGCGGTGGCTGCCTGTTGTGGATCTTCATATAAGAGAGCCATGGCTTGGAAGAAGGTTCCCAAGTGGTCGAGGCAATTGTTCTTCTGCTCCAGAAGTCGATGGGCCCATGCCTGAGGTTCACCTAGTAGGAGGGAGATGACAAACCCTACTTTAGTGGTTTCTAAAGAAAAAATCCTGGGTTGTAATGCAAAGAAGAGTTCACAGGCATTACGGAATGCTCTAAACTGCGGTCCCCGGAAAACCTTTCTGGTGTAGGTACTTTGGGTTCAGGCGGCAGCATGACCACAGAGGGAGCAGCAGGTGGACCCGGAGCTGGGTTAGAGAGAACTTGGACACGCTTCTCTAGTTGTTTATAACCGTCTTGTAAGTCTTTGACAGCTTGTGTAAGTCCAGCTAGATGACGGCATAAGTCCTCCATGGGCGACGTCCCCTGCGTGGGCTCAGACATGGCTGTCCGGTACTGTCACGTACCTGGTAGATAGAGCCCGGAATGCAGGGAACGGCCTCTCGTATACCTCCGACTCGGGAACCCCTGGTAGTGATGACAGGGGCTCGAGAGTGCGAAGGGGCACAAGTGCCTAACTGGAAGGCTGGAGCAGAGAGCTGAATCAGGTAGTCAGCTGGGAGGTGTCCTGTAGTTCGGCAGCAGGATGTAGACAGCAGGGAGGTGTCTTGTAGCCCGGCGGCAGGATGTAGACAGCAGGGAGGTGTCTTGTAGTCCAGCAGCAGGATGCAGACAGCAGGGTACAGGCAAGCCTGGTCAAACACAGGCGGGCAGATCAGGTACAGAAGGTAAATCCAGGAGAGTAGTCAAAGTCCAAAAGCTGAGATCAGGGCAGGCAGAAAGCAGAGTAGTCAAAGTCCAGAAGCCGGGATCAGTGCAGGAAGCAAACAGAGTAGTCAGGAACAGTCCAACAGGTATCGGGTAGCAAATGCAAAGTAACAGGGCACTAGGGGTCTTCAGGAACGCTGTAGACCGGACAGCAAGGCAGCAGTGGAACAGCCCCCTTTAAATAGTCTCTTTGGCGCCAAGTGCTGTCACAGGGGGCGTGCGCCGCTATTGGCGCTATTGCACATGCGCGTACGCCCGTGAGCGCTATTGGCGCTATTGCGTGAGCGCCGGATGGCGCTTCTATGCACAGGCATTCCTTTAAACTTCAGTTTGCTGGGATATTTGCAAGAGGGCTTTTCCTGACACTGTGCTGCCTTATTTTTAAAATTCTTTCTCAAGATGTTGTGCCTAATGTTTTAATCCTTAATAGATGTCCATTTGTGGGTGCACTCCTGTTAATTTACACTGCAAAAGGGTCAAACCTATTCTGTTAGTGTCTCAAATTAACATACATCTGTGTATTTTGCTTTTCCTTGCTTCTTTTCCAAGTCCTGTGTTTGTTTGTTTTTTTTTTTTTGACCAATAAAATTGTTTCAAGCTCTTTGTTTTATGTGTGTTCTTTTCATGCAACGGATTTCCCAACTGTAGCTTAGCTAGGCTGATTGGCATGTCCTGGACAAATCCCTTTTTCATTTTTTTTTTTAAGTTACTTTCCTGACGCCACGATGACAGCATACTAGTGAAAGGCTCCGCCTTTCTCCCCTCCCTCAGGACCAATGAAATAGCATAAATTAAAGGCCAGTTAGGCCCTGCCCCATTCTTCTTTTTGTCCTCATACTGCCACGCACCAGTGAAGAGTAAGCAGGACTATGGTCCCCCCTCTGCCTCCAGGCAGCTGCAGGCTGGGTTAAGCCTCTCCCAGTGCGAAGTCCCAGTATCAGGTTGCTAAAAGCGCCAGAGTAGCTTGGGAGCTCCTTCTGTGGGTCTTGATGGAGCTGAGCAGTTTTTCCTCTTTAGGAATGAAATCTGCCCTTAAGGTTGGTGTCTGCAACGCTTTTTGGGTTTGGGGAGGCCAGCTATGCATCCTTCTTACCTTTGCCGTTGTTTGTCTCCTGTAATTTTCTCACTTTCTGCACCTCCTGTTCTTTTTCTCCTGCAGTGGCACTGGTCTGGGTACATTACTCCCCCTAGACAGGTTCTCTGTCCTTTGCTGTCCTAGGCCAGCTGTAGGTGTAGCTTATATTTGTAGGTTGTGTATGTATAGGTTTGGGGTAGCTGGGTATGTGTGTGTATTGTAGGGGATCAAAGGGGTGGACAGCTGGCTCAGAGACAGCCCATTAAAACAAAAGTGGCTTTATTCAGCAAAATAGCAAATTAAGACAGACTTGTCTTGTCTCAAGGTTGTGCACACAGGTACAGCTCACAGTTCAGCAGCACACAGGCTTATAGGTAACAGTTCATGGCTCCAATCAGAGCTACAGTCTTTATGGTAGCACATGCATGGATTGTGCGTATGCTGCCATGGATAGTGACCAGGAAAGTAATGTTTCAGAGTGGTAAGTATTCAATTTTCTTTTTGAGCAGTGGTTTTCAGCCTCAGTCCTCAAGTACCCCCCTGACAGGACATGTTTAGGAAATGTTATCTTATTTAAAATAGCTGTCCAAAATACAAAGCCATTGACTTTGATTTAAAGCACCTGTGCAAGTTGAAGGAAAACCTTCAAACATGGCCTGTTGGGGGGGGGGGGGGGGGTACTTGAGGACAGGGTTGTTTTTAAAGGTTGGGCTTTGTGTCCCTTTTCTTAAAATTGTCTTCACTTCTTGTCACATAGCCAAACAGGAAGTGAGTAAAACCCTAATATTTTTTCTTATGGACACACAGGTCAATCTAACTAGTGCCCCAATTATGCAAATTGCACTCTAGCACTTTGTTGTGTACACCCCAAATTATTAGGTATTTTGGGGTTTATTAAAGGCAAATCCTTTCTGCAATACAAGTGTAGTTGATGAAAATCAGAGAGGTAGCATTGGTGATTTTATCATCCAATCATGTAGAGGCAAAGATGTTGTTTTTTTCTTTACCTTGCATGTCCCCCTCGGATCTCCAGCAACTGCACTTCTAAGTGCACTTGTAGTGCAAAGTGGATTTGCCTTTTAGTAAATTAACCCCAAGATACATAATAATTTGGAATGTACATGGCAAAATGCTAGAGTGCAAATTCCCGAATGGGGAAACTATTTGGATTGACCTGTGTGTCCCCAAGGACATACATTGGTAGGGTTTTACCCTCACTTCCTGTTTGGCTATGTGACAGGAAGTGAATAATTTAAATGCGAAATTGGCAAAATTTGGGAGGTGTCTTCACCCTATCAG
This sequence comes from Lithobates septentrionalis, assembly GCA_037952835.1. NCBI lineage: Eukaryota > Metazoa > Chordata > Amphibia > Anura > Ranidae > Lithobates > Lithobates septentrionalis. Next base: position 2,206,887 of record JBBDGP010000501.1, read on the forward strand.
GGGTGTAGACATCCCCCAAAACTTATAATCCCTCTGCAGTCTATCCCCAAGCAAAAATAAGAAAGGATTTTAACCACTTCAGCCCCGGAAGGATTTACCCCCTTCCTAACCAGAGCGTTTTTTGCAAATCGGCACTGCGTCGCTTTAATTGACAATTGCGCGGTTGTGTGACGTGGCTCCGAAACAAAATTGACGTCCTTTTTTCCCCACAAATAGAGCTTTCTTTTGGTGGTATTTGATCATCTCTGCGATTTTTATTTTTTGCGCCATAAACAAAATAAGAGCGACAATTTTGAAAAAAATGCATTATTTTTTACATTTTGCTATAATAATTATCCCCAAAAAATATATAAAAAAACATTTTTTTTCCTCAGTTTAGGCCGATACATATTCTTCTACATATGTTTGGTAAAAAAAAATCGCAATAAGCATTTTTTGATTAGTTATAGCGTTTATAAAATAGGGGATAGTTTTATGGCATTTTTATTAATATATTTTCTTTTACTAGTAATGGCAGCGATCAGCGATTTTTATTGTGACTGCGACGTTATGGCGGACATGTTGGACATTTTTTACACATTTTTGGGACCATTGTCATTTATACAGCAATCAGTGCTATAAAAATGCATTGATTCCTGTATAAATGACACTGGCAGTGAAGGGGTTAACCACTAGGGGGCGGGGAGGGGTTAAGTATGTCCTAGGGGAGTGATTTCTAACTGTCAGGGGGATGGGCTGGTGTGTGACGTCACTGATCTCTGCTCCAATGACAGGGAGCAGAGATCGAGTGACACTTGTCACTAGGCAGAACGGGGAGATGCTGTTTACAATGGCATCTTCCCATTCGTCCTCTCCGTGAGGCGATCGCGGGTATGCCCGCGGCGATGGAGTCCGCGGGACCCGCGACCCGACTCACGGAGATCGCGGCAGGTGCGTGCGCCGCCGGCGGCAAATTCAAAGTGACGTACAGGTACGTTACTTTGCGTAGCCGTGCCATTCTGCCGACGTAAAAGCACAGGAGCCGGTCGGGAACCGGTTAATGAGTTTAACTTTGCAAAGACACATTCCTAAGTTCAATTGTTATGCATGTTAATGGCCCATTTAGACCTTTAATAGAAAGTCATCAGTTGCCTTTGACTCTAAACATTATTTTTGGCCAGTCCTAGAAATCTGATTTTCTATTAACCACTTGGTGTCTGTGCTATAACCAAACGACTGCCACAGCGTGGACCTGAATTTCTGGGAGGCTGTCATAGGACGGGCTCCCTGTATGCTCCCTGCTGCGCACGCACTGAGTCACTGAGACTCGGGTGATTGAAGTACAAGGTGCAAGGGACATTGGTCCCGAAGAGGCAATTCTTGCCTCATCTGTGCCCACCAGTACCCCCTTCCAGTGCCACCTATCAATGCCCACCAGTGATCCCAAGCAGTGCTGCCTATCAGTGTAACCAATCAGTGCTGCCTCATCAGTGTACATCAATGAAGGAGAAAAATTACCTGTTTGCAAAATTTTATATCAAAATATCCAAAAATATACAAAATTATTTTTAAAAATCTGTCTTTTCTTTTGTTTGAACAAAAGAAAAAAACACACAGGTGATCCAATACCACCAAAAGAATGCTCTATTTGTGGGAACTTAAAAAAACATTGGACCGCGCAATTGTCATTCAAAATGGATCAGCGCTGAAAATTGGTCAGGACAGCAGGGGGGTTTAAGTGCCCAGTAGGCAAGTGGTTAATTTCCATGCCAAATATGGATTTCTGTAATAAAGATGTGTGTCCGCTGTGTATACGGCATGTGCTTAAGCAAGTCGCACACATATGAACGCTACTCATTGTAAATCATGGGGTACAACTTGTGATGCAACTTTTCAGTCCCAAGTGGCCTTAGGCTCTCTTTCCACTACTGCGAGTTGTTGTGCGACCTGACACATGTGTCAAGTCGCAGGACAAGTCAAAACACATGTATTTCAATGTTCCCCCCGTTCTAATTGGTGCAACTCCAAAAAAAGTTCTGGCACTTCTTTGTTCCAACTTCAGTGTGACTTTTTCTCAGATGTTTTGAATTAGTCACATGACATTAAGGCTCGGTTTCCACTATTGCAAGCCCAAAGTTGCTTGTTTTTTGCCGCGAGTTTCCCGCAACTTTTTGCCAAAACTTGAAGCAATGCCTGTGTATTTTTGAGGTCTATGGACCTCAAGTCGCATCAAAGTGGGACCAAAGTAGTGCAGGGACTACTTTGAAGTTGCTGCGACTTGAAGTCGCACACATATGAACGGTACTCATTGTAAATCATGGGGTAGAACTTGTGATGCAACTTTTCAGTCCCTAGTGGCATGACAAGTTGCAATAGTGGAAAACAAGCCGAAAAAGCACATTGTAAATCACGCATCTTTGGGGTTGAGATAGTGGAAAGAGAGCATTAGGCTAAAGCGGTAATAAGAAGATGCACTGTAAGAATTACTTCTAATTGTAGAAAATGAAACAGGCTCTTGCACTGAATCTAATTTATGGAAGATCTAACTGATTGGCCAGTGTATGGTGACCTTTAAAGATATGAAAACTTGAATTTCTAGTGTTTAAGCCTCATACACACGATGGGACTTTGTACCCGTGTACGGTGCCCGCTCTGCTCAGCGGGGGATCGCTCCGTCGATCCCCGCTGGGCAGGCAGATAACAGGTCTGTCTCTGCACACTGAGCAGGGACAGACCTGTCAGAGTGCCGCTCTCCTCTATGGGGGATCAGATGATGACGGACCGCAGAGTCCGTCGTCACCTGATCCGATCCACAGATGGATGGAAAAATAGGTTTTTCCTCCGTTACACTTTTTAGGATTGGAGTGGGTTGGATGTCAGCGGACATGTCACCACTGACATCCGACCCTCCATAGAGGTCTATGGAGTGTCCGCTCAGGTCCGAGGCAGATCTGAAAGGTCTGTCCGTGTGAGGGGAGCCTTAGGCCCCTTTCACACTGGGGCGGTGCGGGTGGCAGCGTTAAAACTGCGCTATTTTTTGCGCTGCTGTACCGGCGGTATTCGGCCGCTAGCAGTTTTAACCCCCACTAGTGGCCGAAAAGGGGTTAAATCCGCCCGCAAAACGCCACCACAGCAGCGTTTTGCCGGCGGTATAGCCGCGCTGTCCCATTGATTTCAATGGGCAGGAGCGGTTTGTACACCGCTCCAAAGACCCCGTTCCAAAGACTCTATAGGCCCCTTTCACACTGGGGCGATTTTTGGCGCTAGGGCACTAAAAATAGCGCCTGAAAAATGCCCTAAAGAAGCGGCTCCATTCACTCCAGTGAGGGCTTTAACACTGGAGCGGTGCGCTGGCAGGGCATCACAAAAAGTCCTGCCAGCAGCTTCTTTGGAGCGGTGAACTCACTGCTCCACCCCATTAAAATCAATGGGGCAGCGCTGTGATACCGCCGGCAAAATACTGATCCAGCGGCGTTTTGCGGGCGGATTTAACCCCATTTCGTCCGCTAGCAGAGGGGTTAAAACCACCCCGTGGGGGGTTAAAACCACCCCGCTAGCAGCCGAATAATGCCGCTAAAACGACAGTAAAGCGACGCTAAAAATAGCGACGCTTTACCGCAGACACCCCCCGCCCCAGTGTGAAAAGGGCCTTAGTCTCTAGTCACACTAATGCGTTTTTTGATGCATTTTGCAGAAATGCATGGGTTCCTATGGAACATGTTCACGTCAATGCATTTTTGTGCCTCTGTGTTTTTTGGAAAGGGTCGGGGACTTTATTCCCGCAAAATGCAGCGTTTTGCTTGTAATAGATTTCAATGGACCTGCATCCAAAACGCAAGTACCGTGTTTTCACTGCTATTTGCATTTTTTTAAATTTCTTTTTTTTACACTGTATATAGCTGGTTGCTAAGAAGGGGACCGGGAAACCGGCCGCCGCGTCCTTAACAACCTATGAGTCATCAGCTGTCAGCTGACTTCCCGCTCAATGTAACAAAAAAAATGCCGGTTAATAAAAAAATCGTGAAAAAAACAGTGTGGGGTCCCCCCCAGGTCCATACCAGGCCCTTGGGTCTAGTATGGATTCGGAGGGGACCCCCCATGCAAAAATTAAACAAAAACAAAATGGCGTGGGGTCCCCCCAAAATCCATACCAGACCCTTATCCGAGCACGCAGCCCGTCAGGTCAGGAGCGAGCGCCCCCCCTCCTGAACCATACCAGGCCACATGCCCTCAACATGGATGTGCTCTGCGCCCCCCCCACCCCAAAGCACCTTGCCCCCATGTTGATGGGGACAAGGGCCTTTTCCCGACAACCCTTGCCCGGTGTTTGTTGGGGTCTGCGGGCGGGGGGCTTATCGGAATCTGAAAGCCCCCTTTAACAAGGGGGCCCCCAGATCCCTGCCCCCCCATGTGAATGAGTATGGGGTACATTGTACCCCTACCCATTCACCTGTAAAAAAAAGTAGTGTAGTGTTAAAAAATAGGGATGAGCCGAACACCCCCCGGTTCGGTTCGCACCAGAACCCGCGAACGGACCGCAAGTTCGCACGAACGTTAGAACCCCATTGACGTCTATGGGACTCGAACGTTCGAAATCAAAAGTGCTCATTTTAAAGGCTAATTTGCATGGTATTGTCCTAAAAAGGGTGTGGGGACCCGGGTCCTACCCCAGGGGACATGTATCAATGCAAAAAAAACTTTTAAAAACGGCCGTTTTTTCGGGAGCAGTGATTTTAATGATGCTTAAAGTAAAAAAAAAAAAGTGAAATATTCCTTTAAATATCGTACCTGGGGGATGTCTATAGTATGCCTGTAAAGTGACGCGTGTTTCCCATGTTTAGAACAGTCCCTGCACCAAATGTCATTTTTAAAGGAAAAAATCTCATTTAAAACTGCTTGCGGGTTTAATGTCATGTCGGGTCCTGGCAATATGGATGAAAATCAGTGAGACAAACGGCATGGGTACCCCCCAGTCCATTACCAGGCCCTTTGGGTCTTGTATGGATATTAAGGGGAACCCCGCACCCAAATTAAAATAAGGAAAGGTCCCTCCCTATATACTCTGAACAGCAGTATACAGGCGGTGCAAACAAGACAGGGACTGTAGGTTTGTTGTTAAGTAGAATCTGTTTGTAATTTTGAACATTTTTAACGTGTTTAGCTCCAGCCAAAAAATCTTTTCTAAGCTTTTTGGAAAACATAGGGAAGGGTTATCACCCCTGTGACATTTGTTTTGCGTCTTTCCTCCTCTTCAGAAGATTTCACCTCACTTTTTTGTCCCAATGAAAAATGTTTTTTGAAAATTTGGGTTTTTTTGTGGAACAAGGATTGGAAAGCATCAGTGGAAAGGAGAAATTGTTTTCCCATATTAACTCTTACATGAGAGAATTTCCCTTCCTAGGGGTAGATTTCATCTCACTTCCTGTTGTCTCCTTCCGTTTGCAAGTAGGAGTCGTTTGTAAGTTAGATGTTTGAAAGTAGGGTCCTGCCCTATATACTCAGCAGAAATTTGGGCCTTAGGTGTTGCTGTGGCCAAAACACTGTAAGCCCTCACAGGGCCCTGCTGTGAAATATTAGATCAAGAATTGTAATTACATGCCCCTGTTGAACAGGAGCTGAAAAATTAGGCCTTAGGCACTGGTGCTGGTGCCACAACACTGCAACCCCTCACAGACACTCTAGTTGGAACGCAGGAACGAGCCCTGCTGCAAAGTATTGCATCAAAAATTGTAATTACACGCCCCTGTTAGACAGGGGCAGAAAAATTGGGCCTTAGGCACTGGTGCTGGTGCCACAACACTGCAACCCCTCACAGACACTCTAGTTGGAACGCAGGAACGAGCCCTGCTGCAAAGTATTGCATCAAAAATTGTAATTACACGCCCCTGTTAGACAGGGGCAGAAAAATTGGGCCTTAGGCACTGGTGCTGGTGCCACAACACTGCAACCCCTCACAGACACTCTAGTTGGAACGCAGGAACGAGCCCTGCTGCAAAGTATTGCATCAAAAATTGTAATTACACGCCCCTGTTAGACAGGGGCAGAAAAATTGGGCCTTAGGCACTGGTGCTGGTGCCACAACACTGCAACCCCTCACAGACACTCTAGTTGGAACGCAGGAACGAGCCCTGCTGCAAAGTATTGCATCAAAAATTGTAATTACACGCCCCTGTTATACAGGGGCTGAAAAATTGTGCCTTAGGCACTGGTGGTGGCGCCCAGAACCAAAAATGTTCTTACAAGCTATCAGCGTGATGATTGAGGAGGAAGAGGATAATTACTCAGGGATAGTCACTCAGCATCAGCATAGGCAGTCTTTGAAGGGATCTGAAAAAAATTATTCAGTTACATCAGCATCAGGTGCTTGGTAGCTGGTGGTGATCCAAGACTGATTCATTTTTATGAAGGTCAGCCGATCGACCGAGTCAGTGGACAGACGCACCCTGTGATCGGTTACCACGCCTCCAGCAGCACTGAATGTGCGTTCCAAAAGAACGCTGGATGCAGGACAGGCCAGTAGCTCAATTGCATACTGTGCAAGCTCTGGCCAGTGATCCATCCTCAAGACCCAGTAACCCAGAGGATTTTCGGTGGGAAAGGTGTCCAAGTCTGATCTTGCCCCTAGGTATTCCTGCACCATGTAAAACAGACGCTGGCGATGGTTGCTGGAACCGATCATACCTTGGGGCTGCGGACCAAAAAATTGTCTGAACGCATCGGTCAGACGGCCACCTTCTCCACCGCTCCTTCTTTGACTGACCGAAGCCTCAGCAACACGTTGTCCAGAAACAGGAGTTTGTAACCTCCCAGTCTCTGGGAACGCGTTGCACAGACCTTTCTGCAAGGCCTCCCGAAGATGTTTCATCCTCTGCTCCCTCTGCGATGGCAAGATAAGGTCCGCAACCTTACCCTTGTAATGTGGATCAAGGAGGGTTGCCAGCCAGTATTGGTCCTTCTCCTTGATACCACGAATACGAGGATCCTTACGCAGGCTTTGCAGGATCAGGGAGGCCATGCAGCGTAGGTTTGCTGAGGCATTCGGTCCGGAGTCCTCTGGGTCACTAAGGACAACAACGTCCGCAGCCACCTCCTCCCAGCCACGTACAAGTCCATGTGTTCCTTGGGACTGATCCCTTAAAGACTGCTGATGCTGAGTGCCAGGCTCCACCTCCATACTGACACAATCTTCCTCCTCCTCCTCCTCCTCCTCCTCGTCCTCTTCCTGTGTGATCGGCGGGCACGCAGGAACACTGTCTGGATAAAGGGGGCCTTGAGAGCTAAGGAAGTCCTCCTCTTCCTGCCTCTGTTCTGCCTCAAGTGCCCTGTCCATTATTCCACGCAGCGTGTGCTCCAACAGGTGGACAAGGGGGACAGTGTCACTGATGCATGCACTGTCAGTGCTCACCATCCTCGTGGCCTCCTCGAATGGTGACAGGACAGTGCATGCATCCCTGATCATGGCCCACTGGCGTGGGGAAAAAAAACCAAGGTCCCCTGACCCTGTCCTGGTGCCATAGTCGCACAGGTACTCATTTATGGCCCTCTGCTGCGTGTGCAGCCGCTGCAGCATGGCCAATGTCGAGTTCCACCTGGTGGGCATGTCACAGATTAGGCGGTTCTTGGGCAGGTTAAACTCCTTTTGGAGGTCCGTCAGCCGAGCACTGGCATTATATGACCGGCGGAAATGCACACAGACTTTCCTGGCCTGCCTCAGGACATCCTGTAAGCCCGGGTACCTGCCCAAGAACCGCTGCACCACCAAGTTAAGGACGTGAGCCCAACAGGGCACATGGGTCAGTTGTCCCTGTTGGAGGGCAGAGAGGAGGTTGGTGCCATTGTCGCAAACCACCATTCCTGCCTTAAGTTGGCGTGGCATCAACCACCTCTGAACCTGCCCCTGCAGAGCTGACAGAACCTCTGCCCCAGTGTGGCTCCTGTCCCCCAAGCACACCAGCTCAAGCACCGCATGGCATCTTTTGGCCTGCGTACTTGCGTAGCCCCTTGAACGCCTACGGAGCACCGCTGGTTCCGAGGAAGAGGCCATGGAGGAAGAAGAAGAGGAGGGGGTGGAGGAGAGAGGTGTGTCACAATCAGCATTTTGGAGGCGTGGTGGCGGAACAACCTCCAACACTACTGCACCTTGTCCTGCATCCTTCCCAGCTGCCAGCAGAGTCACCCAATGCGCCGTGAAACTTAAGTAACGTCCCTGTCCATGCCTGCTGGACCATGAGTCAGCGGTAATATGCACCTTACCGCTGACCGCCCTGTCCAGCGAGGCATGGACATTGCCTTCCACATGCCGGTAGAGAGCTGGAATCGCCTTCCGTGAGAAAAAGTGGCGTTTGGGTACCTGCCACTGAGGAACCGCACATTCCACAAACTCACGGAAGGGGGCAGAGTCTACCAACTGAAAAGGCAGCAGTTGAAGTGCTAGCAATTTTGCCAAGCTAGCATTCAACCGCTGGGCATGTGGATGGCTGGGAGCAAACTTCTTTCGGCGGTGCAGCAGCTGGGGCAGGGAAATTTGCCTGGTACAATCTGGCGTCGGTGTACCAAAAGCAGATTGCCCACAAGTACTTGGCTGTGACACACCTAATTCTACACCTTCATTCCTCTCACTGCAGGTCTCAGAGAGGACTGAAGGTCTAGTGGGGTTGGAAATCTCAGCTGATGAAGAGCAAGGAGAGATCCTCTTTGTTCTTTGGTGTGGGTCTTTTAGATATGCTTGCCAACGAACTGCATGGCAGGTCAACATATGTCTGGTCAAGCATGTGGTACCCAAGCGGGAGATGTTTTGGCCACGCGAGATACGCTTGAGACATATGTTGCAAATAGCAGCGGTGCGATCTGATGCACTCGTCTCAAAAAAGGCCCACACCAAAGAACTTTTTGAATAACGCGCAGAGACTGCAGCGCCCTGCACATGTGGAGCTTTGGGGTGTCAATGTGCTGCCCTTAGGCTGGCCCCTGGAGGGCATCCTGCCTCGTTGGTGATGTGCCGCCTCCTCCTCCTCCTCCTCCTCCTCTCTCCTATCAGGCACCCACGTTGAGTCAGTGACCTCATCATCCCCTCCCTCCTCATCACTGGAGCAAACCTGGCAGTATGCTGCAGCAGGGGGAGCATGACTGCCAGATTGCTGTCCTTCTTGGGCACCCCCTCTGTCCGTGCTCATGTTACTGCCTTCATCGAGCTCAGTATCATCATCAGAGCCTTCCAAATGCTGGGCATCCTCCTGGAGCATGTACCCAACACTGTGGTCAAACAGTTCGAGGGAATCCTCATGAGGACATGGTGGAGCTAGGGAAGGAGTCACTGATGACATTGAGCTGAGGGAAGAGGCCGCTGCTTTGCCAGACAAAGCACCCTGGGCATGGGTGAGAGAGGATGAGGAGGATGAGGACGGCTTGGTCATCCACTCGACCAAGTTTTCTGCATGTTGCGGCTCAACACGGCCAGCTGCCGAAAAAAAGGCCAAGCGTGTCCCATGGCCACGGGCTGATGAGGATGCACCGTCTCCATGACCAGCACTAGACACAGAGCCTGCTTGCCCTCTCTTATTGGCTTGTGACTGTCTGCCTCTCCTTCTTGGCCTTCCAGACATACTAATGGCCTGTAGCTGCACTAAGCTGGGATAGAACACCTGTAATTTTCTTCAGGTAGCTTTATATACTGTAACCAGACAAGCCTGCCTGTCAGTAGGAAGATAACAGGAACGGATCTAGCTGAACACTGTGAGCAGGACGCACTGACTGCACTAAATGTAAATAGCAGGAACGGATCTAGCTGAACACTGTGAGCAGGACGCACTGCACTAAATGTAAATAGCAGGAACAGATCTAGCTGAACACTGTGAGCAGGACGCACTGCACTAAATGTAAATAGCAGGAACGGATCTAGCTGAACACTGTGAGCAGGACGCACTGACTGCACTAAATGTAAATAGCAGGAACAGATCTAGCTGAACACTGTGAGCAGGACGCACTGCACTAAATGTAAATAGCAGGAACAGATCTAGCTGAACACTGTGAGCAGGACGCACTGCACTAAATGTAAATAGCAGGAACGGATCTAGCTGAACACTGTGAGCAGGACGCACTGACTGCACTAAATGTAAATAGCAGGAACAGATCTAGCTGAACACTGTGAGCAGGACGCACTGCACTAAATGTAAATAGCAGGAACGGATCTAGCTGAACACTGTGAGCAGGACGCACTGCACTAAATGTAAATAGCAGGAACGGATCTAGCTGAACACTGTGAGCAGGACGCACTGCACTAAATGTAAATAGCAGGAACGGATCTAGCTGAACACTGTGAGCAGGACGCACTGACTGCACTAAATGTAAATGGCAGGAACGGATCTAGCTGAACACTGTGAGCAGGACGCACTGACTGCACTAAATGTAAATAGCAGGAACGGATCTAGCTGAACACTGTGAGCAGGACGCACTGCACTAAATGTAAATAGCAGGAACGGATCTAGCTGAACACTGTGAGCAGGACGCACTGCACTAAATGTAAATAGCAGGAACGGATCTAGCTGAACACTGTGAGCAGGACGCACTGCACTAAATGTAAATAGCAGGAACGGATCTAGCTGAACACTGTGAGCAGGACGCACTGCACTAAATGTAAATAGCAGGAACGGATCTAGCTGAACACTGTGAGCAGGACGCACTGCACTAAATGTAAATAGCAGGAACGGATCTAGCTGAACACTGTGAGCAGGACGCACTGCACTAAATGTAAATAGCAGGAACGGATCTAGCTGAACACTGTGAGCAGGACGCACTGCACTAAATGTAAATAGCAGGAACGGATCTAGCTGAACACTGTGAGCAGGACGCACTGCACTAAATGTAAATAGCAGGAACGGATCTAGCTGAACACTGTGAGCAGGACGCACTGACTGCACTAAATGTAAATAGCAGGAACGGATCTAGCTGAACACTGTGAGCAGGACGCACTGACTGCACTAAATGTAAATAGCAGGAACGGATCTAGCTGAACACTGTGAGCAGGACGCACTGCACTAAATGTAAATAGCAGGAACAGATCTAGCTGAACACTGTGAGCAGGACGCACTGCACTAAATGTAAATAGCAGGAACGGATCTAGCTGAACACTGTGAGCAGGACGCACTGACTGCACTAAATGTAAATAGCAGGAACAGATCTAGCTGAACACTGTGAGCAGGACGCACTGCACTAAATGTAAATAGCAGGAACAGATCTAGCTGAACACTGTGAGCAGGACGCACTGACTGCACTAAATGTAAATAGCAGGAACGGATCTAGCTGAACACTGTGAGCAGGACGCACTGCACTAAATGTAAATAGCAGGAACGGATCTAGCTGAACACTGTGAGCAGGACGCACTGCACTAAATGTAAAGAGCAGGAACAGATCTAGCCTAATCTAGCTCTCAAATCAAATGACACTGTCTGTCTCTCTCTCTATCAGCACACCGGAACACACTACACAGGGCCGCCGTGCAGGCGGCCTTATATAGTGTGGGGCGTGTACTAAATCCCCTGAGCCATAATTGGCCAAAGCCACCCTGGCTTTGGCCAATTACAGCTCTCTCTACTGACGGCGCTGTGATTGGCCAAGCATGCGGGTCATAGTGCATGCTTGGCCAATCATCAGCCAGCAATGCACTGCGATGCCGCAGTGAATTATGGGCCGTGACGCGCCACACGAATTTGGCGCGAACGGCCCATAACGTTCGCAATTCGACGGACGGTCGAACAGCCGATGTTCGAGTCGAACATGGGTTCGACTCGAACACGAAGCTCATCCCTATTAAAAAATACAGTAAACAGTTTTTGACGAGTCTTTTATTACAAATCTTCTTCTCTGCTTCTTCCTCCATCTTCTCCCGCATCTTCATCCTCTGCTCTTCTCATTCTCCCCACTTCTTCTTCTGCTCTTCTTCTGTCTTCTTTGTCCGGTGTTCTTCTTTCTCCGCTCCCGCCGACGACCTTCCTCCGATGCTGCTAATCTGTCGGCGCCGATGTCCTGCATTTCTTAAATAACGATGGGGGCGTGGCAACTGGATTACGTCATCAGAAAGCCATGCCCTCTTGTGACGTCACAGACCCATTATTCCCCGGGCTGGGATGTCATAAGGGGGTGGGGTCACCGGATGACATCACCCAGTGACCCCGCCCCATGCCCCAAGTCATTGGGCATGGCGCACATGGCATTACAGCGGGAGACAGCGATGAGTCAACATCGGAAGAAGAGAAGAGGGGAGAAGACGACGAAGCCCGGGCAAGAGCTAGCAAAAGAGCAGAAGAACCCGGCAGAAGGCACAGGACAACGGGAGAAGAACCGGAGAGCGCGGAGAAGAGAATAGAGAAGTCGGAAGAGACCCCCGGAGCTGCATAATAAAAGACTTGTCAAAAACTGTCTACTGTATTTTTTAACAAATAATGATATTTGAAGCGCTTCACAATGTGCATAAAAATGAATATATATGAATAAATATAAATACTCAAATAAATCCAGCGGTGAGTAAAAATTCCTAAAAAATCCAGCAATCAAAATAGTGTAAAATTATAAAAAATTATTGACACCAAATGTGTAAAAAAATCCACATAAAAAATCCACATAAAAATAAATATATAAGAATGTATTCAGAAGTCACGTGACTGTGATGCAACGCGTGGGAGGAGCCAAGGACGCTCTGTGCAGATCAGCAGTATCACACAGTGTACTGCAGTGAATCTGCTCCTGTCTAAGGCGGCTGACTGCTATAGTAAAACTTGCATATGCCTTATCATTATAAGGCACACGTGAGTGGATTGAAGTTTGCCTGTGTACCTTGGTATCCTAACTATTGCACAATGATTGGTTTTTCTCTTATCTGCCTGTCAAATGAGATCTGTTTATGATTCTCACATTGGTTGTGAACAGAAGCAAAAGAAACATTGTTACTATAAATGTCAATGAGCACCTTAATTAAGCAAGTGTTTTTAAACAGCTTTGCTAGTGGGACCGGATCAAAGCTCTATACCAATCGGATTCTACACTTGTATAATTGAACCTTCTGAATACATCCCTATATATTTATTTTTATGTGGATTTTTTTACACATTTGGTGTCAATAATTTTTTATAATTTTACACTATTTTGATTGCTGGATTTTTTAGGAATTTTTACTCACCACTGGATTTATTTGAGTATTTATATTTATTCATATATATTCATTTTTATGCACATTGTGAAGCGCTTCAAATATCATTATTTATTCTTTTTAAGTGACTCTGAAAACACTCTCTTTTGATAGCAGCCTCACTTGGTTTTATGTGTAATTATCAACTATTTAGCATCACAGCGCTTTGTGTTTTATATATTTTTTTTCATGTATTTTTTAACACTAACCTACTTTTTTCCCCAGGTGAATGGGTAGGGGTATCATGTACCCCATACTCATTCACATAGGGTGGGGGGGCGGTATCTAGGGGCCCCCTTGTTAAAAGGGGCTTCCAGATTCCGATAAGCCCCCCGCCCACAGACCCCGACAACCACCGGGCAAGGGTTGTCGGGAAGAGGCCCTTGTCCCTATCAAGATGGGGGCAAGGTGCTTTGGGGTGGGCCCCTGCCCCAAAGCTCCCATCCCCCCATGTTGAGGGCATGCGGCCTGGTATGGTTCAGGAGGGGGGCGCTCGCTCGCCCCCTCCCTTTCCTGACCTGCCGGGCTGCGTGCTCGGATAAGGGTCTGGTATGGATTTTGGGGGGACCCCCACGCCATTTTTAAAAAAAATTTTGGCATGGGGGTCCCCTCCAAATCCATACTAGACCCAAGGGCCTGGTATGGACCTGGGGGGGACTCAACGCTGATTTTTTTATCGATTTTTTTATTTTATTTATTTTTTACATTGAGCGGGAAGTCAGCCCCCTCCTTAGCAACTGGCTATATACAGTGTAAAAAAAAATACGCAAATCGCAAAAAAATCACGGTAAAAACGCTGGTCCAAAAACACGGCAAGCACCGCAAAAAGCACTGCAGAAACACTCAAAAGAAAAAAGCATAGATGTGAATTGAGCCTTACTGTCCTGCTAGCGCACCGCTCCAGTGTGAAAGGCCGATTCACACTGGAGTGAATAGAGCCACTTCTTTAGGGCGTTTTTCAGGTGCTATTTTTAGCGCTATAGCGCCTGAAAAATGCCCACGGACGGCTATACTGCCGCAGTTAAAAGCATGTTTTTTTTTCTGTGAAATTTAACTCCAGGCACTGCGATCAGCTGCGTTGGTACAGTGCGATTAGCTGCAGTTTGCCATTTCCATAGCAACCTGACAGGGTACCGACTGTATTGAATGGGGATCCGACTTGGATCCCCGCCAATGCCTGGAACTGTTTGGTATGAATCTTGAGGGGGAACGCCACGCCAAACTTTAAATAAAAAAACGGCATGGGTTCCCCCCCAAGGCCATACCAGGCCCTTCGGTCTGGTATGGATTATAAGGGGAACCCCCTACGCTGAAAAAACGGTGTGGGGTCCCCCCTCAAAATCCATACCAGACCCTTATCTGAGCACGCAGCCCGGTCAGTCAGGAAAGGGGGTGGGGACGAGCGAGCGCCCCCCCTTAACCGTACCAGGCTGCATGCCCTCAATATGGGGGATGGGTGCTTTGGGGAAGGGGGGCGCGCTGCGGCCCCCCACCCCAAAGCACCTTGTCCACATGTTGATGAGGACAAGGGCCTTGTCCCGACAACCCTGGCCATTGGTTGTCGGGGTCTGCGGGCAGGGGGGTTTTCGGAATCTGGGAGCCCCCTTTAATAAGGAGGCCCCCAGATCCCGGCCCCCCACCCTATGTGTATGAGTATGGGGTACATCGTACCCCTACCCATTCACCTAGGAAAAAAGTGTCAATTAAAAAAAACACAATAGGCAGGTTTTTAAAGTTATTTTTTTAGGCAGCTCCGGGGGTCTTCTTCTGACTTCGGGGGTCTCTTCCGCGCTCTCCGTATCTTCTCCCGGTCTTCGGTTCTTCTCTGCGCTCTTCTGCTGGACTCCTCCACTATCTTCTGCTCTTTTGCCGCTCTTTTGCTAGTGGAGGAGCCCGGTCTTCTCCCGCTGTCCGGTTCTTCTGTCGCTGTCCGGTTCTTTTCCGCTCTGGTTCTTCTGCCAGGCTCCCCGCTATCTTCTTCCAGCTCTTTTTCTAGCGGTGGCCCGGTGGCCCGGTCATCTTGTTCTTCTTCTTCGTCGTCGCCGCCGCCTTCTCCCCTCTTCTCTTCTCTTCTTCTGATGTTGACACAACACTCTCTCCCACTGTACTGCCGTCTGCGAGGTGTGTGGCGACTTATATAGGTATGGGGAGTGGTCACTGTGTGATGTCACCGTGTGACCCCGCCCATTAAGACAGCACAGTCCCGGGGCATGCTGGGACTGTGACAACATAAGGGGGGGAGTCATCAGGTGACATCACCCGGTGGCCACGCCCAATTCTTATATAAGCCGCCACACACCTCGCAGACGGCAGTACAGCGAGAGAGAGCGTTGTGTCAACATCGGAAGAAGAGAAGAGAAGAGGGGAGAAGGCGGCGGCGACAGCGACGAAGAAGAAGAAGAACAAGAAAACCGGGCCACCGCTAGCAAAAGAGCTGGAAGAAGATAGCAGGGAGCCTGGCAGAAGAACCAGAACACAAAACATAAAATATTATTCTAGAGATCACAAGAAAAAAAAGAAATACGTTTTTCAGAACTCTTGTGAATATCAGCAGCAAAGAAGCTTCATTATTATACCATTATAAAGAAGAAGAGAATGCGCTGCATTGAGAGATTTCATAATTTGCCAGGTCACGTATATCTCCATTACAAACGCTAGTTTTACAAGACCGTACTTGATTCCAAGCATGCGTGTTTGTACTTTGGACTTTTGTCCGACGGACTTGTGTACACACGATCGGAAAGTCCGCCAACACACATTTGTTGGCGGAAATTTGAGAGCATGCTAGCTAACACGATCGGAAAGTCCAACAACAAATGTCCGATGGAGGATACACACACAGTCGGACTTACCGCCAACAAGCTCACATCCAACATTTCCAATGACATTTCCAAAACCGGTCCGGACGGGCTCTGCTGATGCCACTGCGATATTTGATTTTACTTACATGCCTTTTAATGCCTTCTCAAATGTGAGTGACCATTTTACTTATTTCAATAAAATGTCTTTTATGTAAATGGATTCACACTATGTAGCCCAGTTTTTTTCCTTTTACCATACATAATACTGGGAGGATCCGTTCTTGATCTTGGTCACTGTTCCCTCTTGGTGGATACCCATTGATGTTATACATTGTGACGGACCCCTGCCTGATTGGTCTACATCGGAAACCGTGTATGCTGATTTTCTTTCCTGGGTGTGTTACACCACAAGCTCTGTTGACTCATCAGGCGTATGCCTAGTTGGGTTCAACTTGTCTGGTAAGCCTCTTCCTTTTGGTGATGGATTATCAACAGACAACTAGTTCACAGATTACCTCGCAAGTCACTTTATATATTGGAGTCACTTTAGGGACTTTCATTCTAATAGTAATATTGTATGTATTTTATCATGATTTATGCACATCAGTAATGGTTTGTTACTAGTTTAATCCCGTCAGGGGAATCTCACTTTCACCTTCACTTTTAGCGCTGCACTTTACCATTTGCCCATTTGTTGACATTTGAATAGCCTTTAATATTGATTGGATTCTGGGCAAACATTTTCTTGCCCCCCCCCGCTCTGGGACATACAATAAATAGCAGCTAGACTCAAAATCAATTTACTGCAGCAGATCAGGCAACAATTGTGATGATTGGTTGCCAGAGATTACACCATATCATTACCACTCACTGATTAGTTGCCAGAGGTTAATGCATACCATTATCACTCACTGGTTGCTAGAGGTTGCTTTACATTATTAATGCCAACTGATTGGTTTATAGAGGTTGCTACAAATCATATTGCTCACTGATTGGTTGCTAGAGATTACAGCAGATCTTTACTGTTTTCTGATCCTGTTCCTTGAGGTTACCGCACATTTATCACCTCTGTATCAAATTGTGGGTGTGGCCAAACTGCACTAACATTGAAGTATTGTTACATACCAGTAGTTCAGATGTGAGCTATATACAGAAGAGTGCATTATGTACTGAGTGCAGGGTTAAGGGGGGGTGCTACGTATGAAGTGCAGGATTGAGGAGTGCACCAAGCACGGAATGCAGGGTTGAGGGGTGTGCTATGTACAGAGTGCAGAGTTGAGGGATGCGCAATGTACAGAGTGCAGGGTTCAAGGGTGCACTGTGTACAGAGTGCAGGGTTCAGGGGTGTGATATGTACAGAGTGCAGGGTTCAGGAAGGCCCTAGGTGCAGAGCACAGGCTTGAGGGGTGCGATATGCGGAGAGTGCAAGATTGAGGGGTGCGCTATGTGCAGGGTTGAGGGATGCGCAATGTAAAGAGTGCAGGGTTCAGGGGTGCGCTGTGTACAGAGTGCAGGGTTCAGGGGTGCGATATGTACAGAATGCAGGGTTCAGGGAGCCCCTAGGTGCAGAGTACAGGGTTGAGGGGTGCACTTTGTATCGAGCTTAGGGGTCTGCTATGTACAGCATGCAGGGTTCAGGGGTGTGCTATGTGCAGGGTTAAGGGGTGTGCTATGTGCAGGGTTGCACTATGTGGAGAGTGCAGGATTGAGGGGTGTGCTATGTGCAGAGTGCAGGGTTGAGGGGTGTGCTATGTGCAGAGTTGAGGGGTCTGCTATGTACAGAGTGCAGGGTTCAGGGGTGCACTATGTGCAGGGTTCAGGGGTGTGCTATGTGCAGAGTTAAGATGTACAGAGTGCAGGATAGAGGGGTGCACAATGTGAAGAGTCCAAGGGTATGCTATGTGCAGAGTCCAGGGGTGCACTATGTGCAGAATGCATGGTTGAGGGGTGCACTATGTATAGAATGCATTATTGAGGAGGTGCGCTATTTGCAGTATGGATGGATGTGGGGTGCGCTATGTGCAGAATGCATTTATGTGGGGTGCGCTTTGTTCAGAATGTATGGATGTGGCGAGTGATGTACATCCAAGTCCCCCCCCAGGTACAATGCTCACCCCCCTCCCGCCAGCTTTCCTCCAAATTCTCTCCCACCAACTAGAAAACAAGAGCAGAAGAGCAGCCTCAACTCACATCATGGCTATGGAGGAGCTTCCGCCTGCGTGGATGCCCCGCCCCCTCCCTCCTCTGCTCTCACAGAGATTGATGTGTGGAGCAGTTAGGGGTCTGATCGGCGCACAGAGAGCAGCGCTGTCACTTGTAAATACAGAAGCAGCGCTCCTCTCCCGGAGGACAGCAGCGAGCAGCCAGCGTGACTAGCGCTGGAGGTGACGGAACTCCAGGCAGCAGCATGGGCTCAAGGGGCAGCTACTTTGGGCCCCCCAACAATGACAGGGCCCAGGGCAGCTGCCCCTTTTGCCCTGCGTTAAAGACGACCCTGAATAGCCCAAGAAATCCCCTTTTAGGCCTCTCCCACTGCAAAGTGCCAACATAAGCACTTTCCACATGTCTTCTTTGCCAATTTTTTCTCAAAGAAGAAAGGCATACAAATTGCTATCAGGAACTCAGTTGCATTTACGCTCCACTCCTCTGTCACTGACAAAGGACGTTATATAATATTGGTGTATGGTATTAGTGGTAACCGATATACTATTGTGGGAATATATGGTCCTAACTCCCATCAAGGGAGTTTTTTCATAAAATATTTAAACAAATTTCTATGGTAAAGAGTGGTAGTCTAATATTATGTCCTCTTAATCGTTAAGATTGCTTATACAGTATATAATAGTGTGCAGTCAACACACCTCTGAATGCGATTACACATACTATTCACCTCGCACCATCGCATACTTCTTACTCACGTATCGATATGTTTTTGGTTGATAAATGGCTGTTGCAGTGAATTTCCTCTTCCAATATTATGACATAACATGGTCTGACCACACGGCTGTCTCCATTATGATGTTGGAACAGGACACCTGTCACCTCATACATTCATTGCGGTGTAACAATAAGCGTCCCAAAAAATCTGAAACCATCAATGTGCTCATTCAATGTCTCCATGAATACTTCCATCTCAGGTAGGTGGATCCCCTGAAGACATGCGTGCGGACGAAATGCATTGGGAGTGGCCTTTACATGCTGACGTCATGCTGCAGTTTCCGCGAGCTGGATCAGCAGCTATTAGAATGACTCCGAACTGTTTGTTTATTTTTATATATTCCACGTGGTATTGATTTGTTATTGGCCAATTTTATGCAATAAAATACTGCACGCATACTTAACTTCTGGGCTTCATGGGGTGAGCTTCTCTACTTTGGACACCGTTATTGTTACCTGTGACATGGACATTCATTGTACTGTTCATTTAAGCACAAGAGAATCCATTTTGTTCTCACTGTTGAAATGTGTTCTGTAACCTTCACCTAACACACAGACACTTCTCCTACTAAACGCTCTCTACTCCCCCCTCCCTTCTCAAGGTTTTACTTTTGCAATTGTTCTATTCGCTAGTTTTTAATAATATATTTCTATTTGTTAGCTTTTAATAACATATTTCTATTTGTTAGTGTTTAATAACATCTCACACCACCCCTTTCTTATCTATGTATAAAATAACATGTAATAATAAATTTTTCACTGAATGGGCATTTTAAACACAGTGATTGAGTCCTATGAATCTGTTCCTGCAGCTGCAGTATTAACTTTGTTTTAGAGTCCCAATCAGAAATCAGTCATATCAGCTTGGCGAGTCATAATAGGAGTTTGGCAGAGTCTCCAGAAGAAACCGCGCTTCAATCGGGATCATCGAGAAACAGAGACCTCAAATGCCGGCTAGGTAAGCTGCCCTTAAGCTTGCTATATTTCTGCCTATTCCTATGTATCCTATCTGTCGGTTCTCAAGGAAACCAGACCACTCTCGGACCTTTCTGGTTGGGTAACGTGTGTGTGTGTGAATGTGTTTGTGTCCCCCTTCACGGGTTGGACTTGTGTGGATAGGGAAAATCCTCTGCAGTTCCCTGCGTTGACTCCTTGTGTGCGACCTGGGTCAGAGGCGCATGGTAGGGTCAGATAAAACTCACAGAGAAGAGAAGAGACGATGGGGGTCTCTTAATGAGTGTTTTGTCTATTGTCATAAAGCCCTTCTATCCACGTAGATAAGTGGAGACTATTCTTGTAAATCTGCAGATTTGCTGTACTATTTGTTCTAGAGGCAAGAGGGTATAGGCACAAGTAGAGAAGACTGGCCAGTCATTATGGGCATTAAATTAATTAAGGGAATGAAGGGAGAGAGGCCTTCAGAAAATGCCCAGCGCAAGATGAGCGCTAGAGAATGTATGAACCGAAGGTACGGTTCCGCCTATACCGAGGCCCTAGATAAGTGGGTAGAATGGACAAAGGGAACAGCTAAACTTTTAAAATCTGAAGGGACTTTTGATTTAAAAGTATGGCAAACTTTTCTGCACGATTATGGCCCACTACTGTGCAGTGAAGGAACGTGGAGAATAGCTTGCACATGGGGGACAGAAGCTAAAGTAGCAAATCAAACTGGCTTGACGGAGATATTTAATAAAAGTACTGCCCAAATTTACTACGTTTGGCCAGAAGACTCTGTAGAGGAGGACCCCCACCATTTTTACAAGAACTCCCCTATCCTGGAGGAGAAACAGAATTAACCTGTTTAATTGATACTGGTGCAAGCCGAAGTGTTTTTAATATAGAGGACTTACCTCCAGGATTATTATCTACAAATGTTATCTCTGGTGTTGGCCTAACCGGGACCTCTACTGATTTGGTTGAGTCCAAGCCACTTAAACTCAGGCTAGGACAGCAAACAGAAATTGTCACTAAAGTGTTAGTTTCAGACACAGTTCCTACCAATCTTTTGGGAGCTGACATTTTGAACCAAATTTTAGCAAACATAGACTACACTCCTACAGGAGTCCAAGTGGTCAGTAGTCTGTAAGGAGAAGTTTTAAATTCTACCTGTGGAGTATTTTTAATCCAGGACTCCACTCTGCCATTTCCACCAGAATTGAAAGTGATTCCCGCTGAATTATGGGCCACAAGCAAATATGATGTAGGTCTGCTGGATTGCACCCCAGTCATGATAAAAATTAAACCAGGAGCCCATCTCCCACAGATTAAACAGTACCCACTGAGTATTGCTCAGACTGAGGGGATAAAGGATCAAATCACTCAACTGAAAGCAGCATGGGTTGTTGTACCAATTAAGTCCCAGGTCAATACACCCCTGTTCCCAATTGCAAAGAAGCCAGACAAGAAGGGTGGGCAGGTGACATATCGCATGGTGCATGATTTGAGAGCCATTAACAATATAATAGAGGCAGATACCCTGATCGTGCCCAACCCCCGCACTTTACTAAGTGGAATACCTGCATCCAGCACCTGCTTTACAGTGATTGATCTTGCAAATGCTTTCTTTTCGGTGCCCCTGCACCCAGATTGCTGG
Source organism: Lithobates septentrionalis (assembly GCA_037952835.1). Lineage (NCBI taxonomy): Eukaryota > Metazoa > Chordata > Amphibia > Anura > Ranidae > Lithobates > Lithobates septentrionalis. Next base: position 2,228,377 of record JBBDGP010000501.1, read on the forward strand.
CACCTTTTTTCATTTACCCATGATGCCCAAAAGTTAGCATGGACAAGATTGCCCCAAGGCTGTGTGAGTAGCCCCTCTGAATATAATACTGCGTTAAAGCAAGTATTGGACCAATGGTCCCCCTCACACCCAAACACAGTTTTGCTTCAGTACATAGACGATTTGCTTATTTGTTCTGATACAAAGGACATTTGTAGCAGAGAAACTGTAAGCCTTCTCATGTTTCTCTATAACAGTAACAACAAAGTTAGCAAAGATAAGCTACAATACTGCCAAGAGAAAGTGATCTTTCTGGGTCACTGCATTTCACATGGAATCTGTCACCTAACCCCAGATCGAGTTAAAACCCTACAAAACTTTGAAAAGCCAAGAAATGTACGGCAACTACGTGCCTTCCTGGGGTTAGTGGGATATTGTAGGGACTGGATTCCAAATGCATCAGAACTTATGGCTCCTCTATATGAGGCTACCACTAGAAACCCTTTCAAACTCACATGGGACAATGAACTGCAGATGAAGGAGCTTATTAAAATTTTGTTTGAAGCTCCCGCCATTGGACTTCCTGACTATACTAAGACTTTCTCGTTGTTCTGTCATGAAGTCAATGAATTTGCTGCAGGTGTACTCACCCAGCTACATGGAGACAAACAAAGGCCTGTGATGTATGTATCAGCCTCATTAGACCCTGTCATCAAAGGCTCCCCCAGTTGTATGCGAGCCATAGCAGCCTGCATTTTGCTGCTAGACAAAGTAACGGAGCTTGTACTAGATTCTGCTCTGATCCTGTATGTGCCACATGCAGTACAGGAAATCATGAATCAAGTAAATACCAGACATGTGTCTGCCAGTAGATTTGACAAGTACCAGTCTGCTCTTTTTGCTCCATCGAATTTAACAATCAAACGATGTGTTACTTTAAATCCGGCTACTCTTCTTCCTATAATTGATGAGGAAGATGCAACAAATGGTACTGATGTAGAACCTGAGTGTTTTTCTCATGATTGTATGGCTCTTATGGAGGTAGAAAGGGCCTCTGTCACACCAGCAAAAGATGAGCCTTTATCAGATTGTGACACACACTTATTCGTAGATGGTTCCAGATTTTACACTGATGATGGTCAGCCACACACAGGGTTTGCTGTAACTACTACAGACACCATTTTACATCAGGAAGCATTGATACCCCAGATGTCAGCACAGGAAGCGGAGTTGTGTGCTGTAGTCAAAGCATGTCATCTCCTAGAGAATCAAAGGGGAAACATCTACACAGACAGCAGATATGCGTTTGGAATAACCCACGATTTTGGGCCTATCTGGAAAGCACGGAACTTTCTGATTAGTGCAGGGAAGCCAGTGAGACATGCAAAACTCATAGAGCGGCTATTTGAGGCTTTTCAGAAACCAGCAGAAGTTGCCATCTTGAAGGTAAAAGGGCATGCAAGGGGAAGTGACATGACAGCCAGAGGAAATGCTTTAGCGGACCAAGCGGCAAAGGATGCTGCCCTTATGGCATTTGGAGTCACACCCACTGTAGGGGTCACCCAGGTAGCGGGGACAGATTCCCCTCATCAAGAGCAGTGGGATGTAGAAACTCTAATTCAGTTGCAGAACCAGGCCCCTGATGAAGAGAACTATAAGTGGATCAAATGTAATGCTACCCAAAATCAACAGGGCCTGTGGAGCGCTGACAACAGGTGGTGTCTACCCAGAAGTTTGTACCCAGTTTTAGCACAGCTGGCACATGGCGTCCGTCATCTTGCTAAGGGCACGATGGTGGCACTTACTGACTGCTATTGGATAGCACCTGGATTTAGTGCATTTGCAGCCAGGTTTTGTGCTTCATGTCTTACTTGTGCTCTGTACAATGCAGGGAGGCCTGTTCAGGTTCCCCAAAGGCATTCTCCTAAGCCAGATTTCCCTTTCCAAAGAATTCAAATAGACTACATTCAGATGTCCAGAATAGGCACCTATGAGTTCGCTTTAGTGTGTGTTGACATGTTCTCAGGTTGGCCCGAGAGCTGGCCAGTAGCCAAAGCAAATGCAAAAACAACAGCAAAGAAAATTTTGAATGAAATAGTTTGTAGATATGGAGTTCCTGAAACTATTGAGAGTGACAGAGGAACCCATTTTACTGGGGAAGTAATGAAAGAGGTAATGGAAGCACTTCACATACAGCAAGCTTTCCATACACCTTATCATCCACAAAGTAGTGGTAAAGTTGAGAGACGTAATGGAATTTTGAAAAACAGATGTGCAAAAATTAAAGCAGATACAGGAAAAGGATGGGTGGAAGCTTTGCCATTAGCCCTATATTCTGTACGAACTCCCCCTAAACAACCACATGGGCTGCCCCCTATGAGATTTTATTTGGAGGGCCACCCAAAACAGGGCTATACGTATTTTCCCCAACAGTTGCAGGCTTCTCACTCTAATCTGTTAGAATATGTTCAGATTTTGCAAAGAACATTGAATAAAATACATGAAGGTGTTTATAAATCTATCCCCGACCCAGATTCTGTTTCAGGTATTCACAGAATCCAACCAGGTGACTGGGTGGTGGTCAAGCGACACGTCAGAAAGCCACTAGAACCAAAATTTGACGGACCACATTTGGTGTTTTTGACAACCGGTTCTGCTGTCAAGTTGGAAGGAAAGCCCACCTGGATTCACGCCAGTCACTGCAAGAAAATCCTGAAGTGATGATATCCTTTGAAAAAATGATGATAATGTTTCTTTTCCTTTTGTTGTTTGTGAGAACTGAGACATGGAAAAATAACCTTTTCATCCAAATGTTAAAATTGTATGCAACCCATAGCAACGCTAGTAACTGCTGGGTGTGTTCTCACTTACATCCCAAAACAGGAACGATACCCATGATAGCAATGCCTCTCAATTTCACTGATCTAAACAGGACCAGAATAAATGGCTCATACATAGTCTCCACAGCTAATGAGCACAGATCAGTAACTTTGATGGTTTCAAAACAGATAAACACTCCACAGATTTGTTTAAACATTACATGCCCGCTTAACACTAAATGTACACGGTTGGGCAATTCAGATTGCACCGGAGCAAAAATGACAGTTTATGGAGGAAACTATAGTCAATATTATTATATCCCAGATCCAGAACTAAATAGAACCCTTTATAGTACAAATTGCTCACAGTTTCCAATTTGTGAAAATATCGGTTTCCTAAGATTCCATGTTATTGCTTCCAGTTTTTTAGGAGCAGGCATACCGTCCATACGTAGAGGGTTATATTATATATGTGGAAATAAAGCTTACGCCTGGCTTCCTACTAATGTTACAGGTACATGTTATATTGGGAAGTTAGTACCTGCTTTGGCTGTTCGCAAAGATACAGTGCGACCAGACCAAAGTCCAGAATACCCTTTAGTGTTCAAAAGAGAGCTGTTCACTGAAGGTGACATGGCATGGTCATGGTTCCCTTCCTGGACAGGATGGGGAATTGAAGCAATGAAAAGACTAAATAATTACACTAGAATTGTAGATGAGATTATTAACCTTACTACCACTGATATAGGTTTATTAAATGAAGAAATGGCTCAGCTTAAAAAAGTAGTATTAGAGCACAGATTAACGCTAAATTATCTCACTGCAGCTCAAGGTGGGATGTGTAAGGTATTTCGCACTGACTGTTGTATATACATTTCTGATAATGAGGACATTGTTAAAGGGCATCTTGCTAAGATAAGAGAACTACAGAATAAGGCCAGAGATATTGCTAAAGATGGATGGAACCCCTTTCAGGGTTTAGGAGGTTTTGGTGATTTTTTATATGGCATAGCAACATGATTACAGAAACTACGCGCTTACATTGCAATGTTCCTATTTCTCATGTTTGTTATTTACTTCCTCATCAGGCTATGCCTCTGTGTGACTACCCGCTGTAAAAACAAATCTACCACCAGCCCTGATGAACCCATTATTGTGAGAAAGCTAGGAGAGAGCTTAACAGGACACCGTCTCTCTGCGCCAATGTAACAGGAGTTACCAGCAATCGGCTGAATGTAACGCAGAGAAGAATGGTGTCAAATAAACAAAAGGGGGAAATGACATGGACATTCATTGTACTGTTCATTTAAGCACAAGAAAATCCATTTTGTTCTCACTGTTGAAATGTGTTCTGTAACCTTCACCTAACACACAGACACTTCTCCTACTAAAAGCTCTCTACTCCCTCCTCCCTTCTCAAGGTTTTACTTTTGCAATTGTTCTATTCGCTAGTTTTTAATAATATATTTATATTTGTTAGCTTTTAATAACATATTTCTATTTGTTAGTTTTTAATAACATCTCACACCACCCCTTTCTTATCTATGTATAAAATAACATGTAATAATACATTTTTCACTGAACGGACATTTTAAACACAGTGATTGAGTCCTGTGAATCTGTTCCTGCAGCTGCAGTATTAACTTTGTTTTAGAGTCCCAATCGGAAATCAGTCATATCACCTGTGAATTGGAATGCTAAGGATTGCCTGGTGAAACAGGAATAGCTACCATACATGCCATTGTATTTCAGCCATCTGGTGGTGAATGATTTAAGAAGGTGGAGGTTTTGCACACTGCTGGTGACAGAGTGGAGTACCTTTTACACTTTGGGAACTTTGCATACACAATTTGATGGAGAAGACCAGAGATTTTGGGACTGTTTTGCACCCTTAGCACTTTATAAGAAATTTATTTTTTTGTCAAATATGTATTTGGGGTAACACCTTAATAGTTTAATTATTGTCTATTATATATGTATTTGTTTTTGACACTATTTCTAGTAAGGTTATGAATTGTATATAGTATATTGTTATTGATTTTGAGATCTGCATTACCACTGTTTGCACTTCCATCTCAATCACCTACCTGATACAAATACCTTTGCCTAATGGAATGCACACAGCATACATGTGTGGCATACTAATTCAATTGGGTGCCCAGGCTAAGAAATGTAAATCTACAAAGCTGCAACAAGTGTTGGCCTCTATCCACACTTTGGAAACCCAGAATAAGTCCTCTCCAGACCCTGCTATGGCGCATACACTCGCCAAATTAAAAATGGGATTTTGAGGTCTTCTCTATAACAGATATGATTGATACTATGCCAGCTCAAGCTTCCAGTTTGAAATTGCAGCAAAGGCTAAAATAAAAGTGATGAAACCCCAACACATTGCGGATGCATTGACAGATTGCTATGAATCTTTATACAATCTAAAAGATCTAAAAGATGACTCAAAAACATCCCAACCAACAGCTACAATTTCCTCAATCTTAGACCGCCTCCAAGTCCCCTCTTTAAATGCTTTGGACCTCAGCATATTGAACCAACCCTTCTCTAGTCTAGAGGTCATTTGGGTAATTAAAACAATACCAAAAGTTAAATCACCTTGCCCAAACAAACTTACCAACGAATACTACCAGACTTTTGGAGAATATCTAGCTCCCCTTTTAGCTGTGCTATTTAATGCTGCCACTACCAAGGCTTAATTTCCTTGTGAGATGTTGAGGGGACACACTGTTACCCTTTCCAAGCCTGGGAAGGATTCTAATACCCATGTCAATTTAAGACCCATCTCTCTAATGAACTCAGATGTTAAATTGTATGTGAAAATCTTGGCCTATCGCTCAACAGATATCAAGCTCAGACTAGTACAACCAGACCAAATGGAGTTCACTACAGGTAGGCAAACCTTGAACGCCACAAGGGGAATTCTGAATATTGTTCACCATGCTGAGCAAAATCAAATGCCTTCTCTTCTTCTCTCCTTCACTCATTTGATGCGGAGAAAGCTTTTCGACCAAGTACATCACAAAGTACTCAGGGTCTGGTCAAATTTGGTTTTCAAGGTATGATTCGATTATCCATTTTAGCCCTGTATTCATCCCCTTCTGCCAGGTATACCTCTAACCTCCTGTCCAAACCATTTTGTATGACAAACAGCACTCGACAAGGTTGCCTTTTATTCCCAACAATCTTTAACCTAATGATCAAGACTTTAGCCTCCCACTATCAATTTGTTTTTTGACATAACTTCCTCAGGCACACAATCTATTAACAGAGTTTAGCCTGTTGTCCTACTACAAGGTGAATTTTTACAAAATCTCTAATTCTGAACCTGGGTATTCCTGAAAAATTGGTTTTGCACCTCTGCTGCACCCTTGTGGGTCAACATTGGGAACCACTTAACCAAAGCAACTGACCTGGGTCATTTATTACTAAATGACTTGTGGAAACCACTAGAAGTTGATATCCTACCACCAGCATCCATCCTGGCATGGAGAACATTAATCCATTATATTAGGCACTCACTGCATAACACTGCAGTACAATTTTCATTAAGTGTATTAGAGCACTTAATCCCAATCTGTCTCTAAGAGGCTAGGACCGCTATGGCATTAACTGGGTTGAGGAGTTACTTCTAGACACCAAGCCAGGCTCTCAGGAGTCTCTCTTGACTAAGTACAATCTCCGGCACACAACTTATTTTACAATACTCCCCAAAAGACACTTTTTGCTGTCCTCTCTCCTGCCCACTGTTTGTCTCCACCCTAAATTGTAGCACTTTTATACAAATCCTTTGAAACCCACCAAGAGCATATCATTATAATTTATTGCAAAATAAAAATAAGTTTTCCAAAGCCGTTTCTATGTTAAAATGGGAGCATGACCTCAATGCCTCGTTTCCTAATCCTTAATGGCTTCAAGCCATATGGTACACATATACCACCACCCAATGTGTGAACCATTGGCAACTGGCTTTAGAAAACTTTACAAGGAGGTGCCTCACTTCATAAAGGTTAGCTAAACCTTTTCCTGCTAGCTTCCCTGTGCTGGAGAGGATGTGGGCTTGCGGGTAACCTCTTACACATATTTTGGTTGTGCAAAAATATTCCAAAATATTCCAAATCTTCTTGGATACCTTGGGCATCTTAACTGCCCCAAACACTGTCCTGGCTATCTTAAACTTAGGAATTTATTAATTCTCTTCTCTTTATCACAAGATCATAGCCAGTCTTTTTGCTATCAGCTAAACTAACAATTACGAGACACTGGAAAAGGGGAACTAGCTCCTAATCCATCCAAAGCTGTTTTATCTTAGTTTATTTTATTCTGTGTGCTTGTACACAATGTTATTTACTAAAGGCAAATCCACTTTGCACTGCAAGTGCACTTGGAAGTGCAGTCGCTGTAGATCCGGGGGGGACATGCAAGGAAAATAAAAAACAGCATTTTAGCTTGCACATGATTGGATGATAAAATCAGCAAAGCTTCCACTCATTTCAGATCTCCCTTAGATTTAGAGCGACTGCACTTCCAAGTGCACTTTCAGTGCAAAGTGGATTTGCCTTTCATAAATAACCTCCAATGCGTACTTCATGGGTGCCTATAGTGGCTGCATCAGCATCTTTGTCTGTGCCTTGATCTCTTTTTTTTGTACTGCCTTAAACGTAATATAATATTGTAAGAAAAAAAATTAACTCTTGTAATACCTTGAGAATGGGACATGGACCAGCAAATTAGAGGGCCTCTATCCTTCCCTTTCCACCAATATTTTCTTCCCTCCATTTCCTTCACCCATCCCCCCCACCCCTCCCATTTTTTCCTCACTGCTGGATTTCCCTAATCTAAAGCCAATAAACACTCTTTTTTCATTAATTTATTCCAGAGAATACTAACCCAGTACTAATTTCTCCACTTGCCATTTTCTTTCAATGGTACAAAATTCACTTGTTTCAATTTGTTCAGCTAAAATGTGATGAGATTTTTACTGGTATGTAACCATTTGGTAGAAGATGTTTTGTACAGACAGCCCTGTACCTAGACTTATAGTTTTAAAGAAATGTTATCAGCATGGTTGCTGTACTATTTAGCCTAAGTATCCTTTAGGTTTGTGATTTAACTTAAAAAAAAAAGTGTGCTGATTTGTGGAATATCCTATTAAAAACAAATCCGATAGAAAAAAGAGCCATTTTACTTTATTGGAAAACATTCAAGCTTTGCTGGACCAAATAAAGTGATAATATATTGTCTCAGAATGACAAACCCAAAGTATATCACAATATTATTTATATAATTTTTTATCTGTTCACTGTTGCTTTGAAAATATAAGAATGTACCCTGTTTCCCCGAAAATAAGACCTAGCGTGATTGTCGGTGATGGCTGCAATATAAGCCCTACCCCCCAAATAAGCCCTAGTTAAAGTCCTTGTAGGTCTTCTTTTCAGGGTAGGGCTTATTTTCGGGGAAACAGGGTAGGGCTTATTTGGGGGGTAGGGCTTATATTGCAGCCATCACCAACAATCACGCTAGGTCTTATTTTCGGGGAAACAGGGTAGCTGCAGTATAAAGCTGTAATAAGCAATGTATTGTGGGGACGGGGACACGAGTGCGCAGGAGCAAGTTGTTTTGTCTCCGCCCACTTGGTGCGTCTAGGGAATAAAGGGAGGATCACTACACCGTACAGCCAATCCCATGAATAAGTAATTTGTGAGGAAGCATGTCGGGGCGTGGCTATACGGCAAGCATCTGAAGCGTGACGGAGAGCGTTGTGACGTGACATGCTGCATCGGATAGTGGAGGCTTGGGACGAGGAGTGGGTGAGACTAATAATAGCTACTGCACTACCTTGGTTCCGCCGCGACCGCTGTAGAATTACCAGTGCATGGAGTTTTGTGATGTGATAACCTTTGGCTTGTTTTGAATTTGACACATGTGAGTGTAACGGTGTGAGATTGTTGTAGTTTTTAATATATTGGTTTGTACTATATCACACTATTGGGGCGTCTTTTCATTTGCATGTGGAACAATCATCTCTTGAGGAAAAAGGAATTGTGACATACACGTTTGAAGTTTGGAGGTCTAGTTTAAACCCTAATAGTGTGGGTTGAGGCGAGTTATGCCAAACACGAGAGTAGGAGGCAAATGTAGCTGGTGAGTGCAAGTCTTTAAGTGGGAGTGGAAGCACAGAGGTGTGGTGGATGATCACAAGAACAACATAGAGATTAATTGATTCTACACCATTCATCGGATTATTCACAGTTTCATGGACTATTTATTAGCACTCGAGCAATAGACACTTAAATGTTTTACATTTGTCACAGGGTGTTCTTTTTTTGTAATGTGGCATGAAATATATGTTTATATTTATTCATCTATATGCTCTCACTGATTATACAGGTGTCACCAATATTTGCTGATATTACTAGTATACTTATATTTGAATTGTTGTGTGTGTTGTGTATTCATTTTCACAATTTTTTCTGATGCATTAGTTGTTCCATTGGAGCGCCATTATTTATTCCATCACTTTAGAGGTTTAAATATTGTTTACACAAATACAAAATATGCTTGTTTAAATTATATTAAATTCACTAAAATCTATTCTGGTCCAACCGCTCCCATTTAGTGTATCTTTTATATTTTTATACTAATAGGAACATTAAAAAGAAAGATGAAGACATTAGAAAATGGTTTCTTTAGAAATCAGACAACATGCATTTAAAGTTTACTGAGGGCAACATCAGTGCTCAGTGGGAAACAGCAAAAGTTTTTTAGCCACAGGGAACAACCTTTTATTTCTAATACTTTCTGTCTGGTTAAATGATGCAGCATTAAGTGATGTTACTCTGCAGTTCAAACCAAACCCATCTGCATGGATGTTCTATGTTTTAAATCTATGTGTTTCTGTTTACTCCGACAAACTTGAAATGTACTGGTAGAGCAGAATAAATTACTTGTGCTGATAGTATTTTTTGATATTTCATTTACAATAATCTATGTAAAAACATGCTTATAAAACATTGGTAATCGAATTTTTTTTTTTTTTTATATAATCTTTATTTTTATTTTATGTATTAAAAGGAACATACAAACATGTAGTCTATGGTCAATCTTACTACAATACAGTGCAATTCTTACAGTGCAGACCTGGACGTACCAGGCAATAACAAGTTGCCAAACAAATCACAAGACAAAGTAAAAATTGGAGGGGTAAGGGAAGGGGGGGAAAGGGGATGAGGGATTAAAACTTCTCCAAACTGAATTGCACTGTGAAACAGTCAAAATGATTCCCAGGGGGGGGTCTCGCCATGGCAACTTCTTGGCCGGACCCGTCACAAAAGCCCTCCACTCTGTATTGGAGGGGGGGGGGTCTCGTCCCTGCTTTAAGGCCCCCGAGATGCCTACTGGGCGGGTCCCTCGGGAGGGGGGCCATAAGCCTCCAACTAACCTCCACCAAGAGGGAGGCGCCCCACGGGCATCCCCCGGGGTCAATGCCTTTGAAAGGTGCCTGTGTCGCCAGGCGGAGCCCCTGTCCCATAGGTCTGCCCCGGTAATGACTCTATAACATTTAATAAGGGAGATACAAAACTTGCCTTTAAATAAAAAAAAAGAAAAGCAAGAGAAGGGGGGAAAACCAGAGACGCCTAGCGTCACATATCAGCCTTCAACTGTGGACCTTGTGAACCATGCATAAGGAAAGAAAAGGTCAACACCCGGTGCAATCAGTGGGGCAGTGAGACACGTCATTCAGGTACGCACGTCACCACATACGGGCCTCCTTAGCTTCAGGGAGGGCTCCGCTAACTCCAACAGCGCAACTTCCAGGCTAGAGGGCACAGGGTTAGTGTCAATGGTGAATCTCCGCCACTGGGCCCAGATACTATCAAAGCGCTCACTCTTATTCTTGCACCTCGCCACCCACTCCTCCGCCTCTCTGATATCTTCCACCTTCTGTAACCATTCCTTTAAGGTAGGGATCCGTGGACTCTTCCAGTGGAGAGGTACCAGCCTTTTAGCAGCGTTTAATAGATGAGGGAGGGCGCTTTTTTTGTAATGGCTCAGAGGGAGGGCGGGGAGGTGCAGGAGAAAATGCTCCGGGGAGAACGGGATCTCAATCTGCAGAGCATTTTTAATGGTAGCCTGTACTTCTCTCCAGAACGGCCTAATCACTGGGCATTCCCACCACACATGGAGGAGGGTGCCTTTCTGACCGCAATCCCGCCAGCAGCGGTCAGAAACCGAGGGGTAAATACGTGCTATGACGGCAGGTACCCGGTACCAACGGGTTAGAAGCTTGTAGTTAGTTTCCTGCGTTCTGGACTCTGCGGAGCTAGAATGTGCTAATTTATACATGTGTAGGCGCTGTTCTGGCGAGAACTCTATTCCTAAGTCCCGCTCCCATTCTCTTATGAAAGCCGGCTTGCAAGCAGCGGAAACTGAACCCAGTAGCCTATATAACTCAGAGATCAGATGGGGAGTTGGTTCTTCTTCTATAAAGAATCTTTCTAGTGTGGTAATGGTGTCTAGCCCTCTCATCGAAGCCCCCTCTGTTGCAATGAAATGTTGGAGTTGCTGGTGTCTCCACCAATCCATGGGGAATCTGCCATAGCTAGTCCTCAAGGCATCTAGGGGTATCAGACTACCCTTATCTACAAATTTGCCGCAGCTATAATTACCGTCTGTGACCCAAGTACCGAAAAAGGTCCTTTGCTCCCCAGGAGGAAACCACCTGAATCCCCCCAGCGGTGCCAGTGGGGAGCCCGGGGGCACCAAGGCGTACAAAGCATTCGTGCAATCCCAGACCCGCAGGATATGAGTAGTTAGCGGGGAGGACGTTTGTGAGAGTCCTCTGTATTCACGAGGCAGCCAAGGCGCGTAGGACAAGTCCCGGCCTGCCAAGCTCTTCTCCAAGGAGACCCATATTTTTGAACCCCCATGATGCTGCCAGTTGAGGATATGTTGGATCGCAATGGCTCTGTAGTATCGCCTTATATCCGGGAGGCCCAGGCCTCCCATTTCCTTGGTCTTCTGTAGTAAAGACGCGGCCAGTCTTGGCCTTTTACCATGCCAGATGAAATTAATCATTAGGCTTTGAAGCTGTGTAAAGAAGCTCCTGGGGAGAGGGACTGGCAGCATTTGTAAATAAAAGAGCACCCTTGGAAGGATGTTCATCTTGAGTATGCTAAGTTTGCCCAGCCACGTGAAGGAGGTCTTGGCCCAATTCTGTAAGTCTCTACGCACCATGCTCAAAAGGGTGGGAAAATTGGCCGAGTAAATATTGTCAAAGCTATTGGTAAGTTGTATACCCAGGTACTTAATTGATGTTGTAGCCCAACTAAATGGGAAAGCTTGTTGTAAGTCATTAGCCATCTTCGCAGGGATAGTGATGGGCAGGATTTCAGATTTCGAAAAATTGATTTTAAAATTGGACACCTGACCAAAAGTTTTTAGTTCCCTCATAAGGTTTGGCAGTGACACCAAGGGCTGGGTCAAATGAAAGAGCACGTCGTCTGCATAGGCTGACAGTTTGTGTTCCGTTGACCCCACCGTCACCCCTCTGATGTCAGCACTCGCCCGTATCGTTCGAAGCAGTGGCTCCATAGCCAGAGCGAACAAGAGGGGGGAGAGGGGGCACCCCTGCCTCGTGCCATTCCGTATGGGGAACCCCAGGGATAAGTGGCCGTTTACCTTGACCTTCGCACTGGGGGTCGCGTAAAGTGCCATGATCCATCTAAGCATATGGGGGCCTAGTCCCCAAGCCTCCAGCACCGCCTTAAGGTATGACCAATCTATTCTGTCAAAAGCCTTTTCGGCATCCGTGGACAGAATAAGGTATGGGGTGGAATTCCTATGGGAACATGCCCATTGTATAAGCTGCATGGCCCGGATGGAGTTATCCCTAGCTTCTCTACCTGGGATAAATCCCGTTTGATCGGGGTGGATAAAGGAGGGCAAGACATATTTAAGTCGATTTGCCATGATCTTAGCAAAAATTTTTACATCGACGTTAAGAAGTGATATTGGTCGATAGCTTTGTGGGAGGGTAGGGTCCTTGCCTTCCTTCGGGATTACGGTGATGTGGGCCAGTAATGCCTCAGGAGGGATCTGGTGATTTGTGGCTAAAGAATTAAAATACCTGCACATATGATTTTGTAGCAGAGGGAGAAATTTTACATAGTACGCTTTGGAGTATCCATCCGGGCCAGGGCTCTTCCCATTAGGTAAGGCCTTCACTGTCGAGATGACTTCCTGAGGGGAGACGGGGGCGTCAAGGTCTAGCTGCTGTTCGGGTGTCAGGGAGGGAAGTCCGGCTGAGGCGAGGTAGTCACTAATAGCTTTCATTTTCGCTGTCCGCCCTGAGTGGGAAATCTCCTTATCTAGGTGATATAAGTCCGCATAATAATCTTTAAAGATGGAGGCAATCCCGGAGGAGTGTAATGTGGCTGTACCGTCAGGGGACCGGAGAGAGTGCACGTGAGCTGTCAGTCTTCTCTGCCGGAGCGCTCTAGCGAGCATTCTACCACACTTATTTCCCTGTTCGTAGTATTTATGTGAAAGGTAGCGTAGTTGTCTGCGCGCTCGACGGTCAAGGAGGCGTGAAAAAAGTTCCCTCAGTTCGATCAACCGATCACGGGCTTGAACGTCTCCCTGGCGTTTGTGTTTAAGTTCTTCTTCCTGTAAAGCCATCAGTACCCTCTGGAAGTCTATCTGCCTTTCCTTTTTAAGTTTAGAGCCTAGGGAGATCAGTTCCCCCCTGAGTACCGCCTTATGGCTTTCCCACACCACTCCGTCTGCCATATCCTCAGACACGTTCTCTGTGAAATAATGTGTAATGGTCTCAGAGATCCTGGCCACTACCGAAGCATCGTCTAGGAGGTTTTCATTGAGCCTCCAGGACCAGGCCCTCCGCGTTTCGTCTGGGATTCGCAGCACGGCCCACACTGGGGCGTGATCTGAAATAGTGATATTGCCTATTTCAGCTGACTGCAACAGCTCAAGGGTGTCGTGGTCCACACACATTAGATCAATGCGCGTGTACACATCGTGCACCCCCGAGTAGTAGCTGTAGTCCCTCTCTGACGCGTAAAGAGCTCTCCACGTGTCTATAAGGAAGCTGTTCTGCAGTGACTTGCGAAAATGCTTGAGGAAGGCTTGGGAGTGAGTGGGGCGGCCTCGGGATGTGTCAACGAGTGGGTCTGGGCTCACATTAAAGTCCCCTCCAAGAATGAGGTACCCCTCCCTGAATTCGTTCAGCTTGTCTAACACAGAGTCAATAAAGGAGAGTTGTTGGGCATTGGGTGCGTAGAGAGTCGCAAATGTGAATTTTTTGTTGGCCAAGACCCCCTTCACAAAGACGTATCTACCCTGCGGGTCGACTCGGCTCTCTGAGAGTTGGAATGGGCAAGACCTATGGAATGCAATGGCTGTACCCCGTGACTTGGCCACCGGAGAGTTGCTAAAGAACCACTGGGTGTATAAGTGTGTAGGTATCTTTGGGAGGGACTGTTCCCTAAAGTGAGTCTCCTGCAGGAAAACCACCTGGGCCCCCAGCCTCTTTAGTTCCTGCCAAAGCCTGTTGCGCTTGTGTGGAGAGCAGAGCCCCCTAACATTATAGGACAGTACCTTTAGTGACGGCGCACCTGACCTGGATGATAGTTGACCGGTCGCACCCCCTCTGGGTCCTCCGTGCATGGTTCAGTCAGTCAGAAGGCGACCTGAAGATCAAAGCAATAGCCGTTAGCTCTGGAGAATAATATCAGACACAGAATGATATAAAGGGGGGAGGTGGTGGAAGGGGGGGGGAGGGGGGGTAAAGGGGGGAGGTGGTGGAAGGGGGGGGGAGGGGGGGTTAAGGGGGGGGTAGATAGGGAGGGGGGGGTTTTTAGAGGGGGTTAGTGGAGAGAGTAGGTAGGGTAGAGGAGGGAGAGGAGGGAGAGGGATACGGATGAAAACAGTAAGAAACTATAGAGCTCACCCGGGAGGGGGGCATCAACCCAAAAACCACCCGGGTGAAAACTCGGAGTCCCACAAGGGACTGTCACCTAGTAAGGTGAGGCCTAGGTGGGGTACGTGGGTGACCACCAAGGGGACGGTTAGCCCTTCCGTCCGTCCAGTCCATTATGACACAGAAACAGGGTGGGGGGAAAAAACAACAAAAAAAAAAAAAAAAAAAAAAAAAAAAAAAAAAAGGGGGGGGACAAAAAAACCCCAAAAAACAGTACATGTCACCAAAAGGAGAAAGGGGATTATGTAACTCGAACTCCCAAAAAAGTGCAAAAAAGAAAAAAAACCCGGTGGGGAGGAAACCAGACAGCCAGGCTAGGAGTTGGGCCGCGGACCCCCCCAGTCCATCATGGCGTCCAATGGTACTTAGAATTGGGAAGTAGTGCATAGGGCCTCGCGTGCAACGTCCTGCAAGTGGAAGTAGGATAAGACAGCAGTGCGTCCGTTGGGCCCAGTGTCCTGATGGGGGCACCTATGATGAAGAGGGGATCGCGTCCAGAAAATTAGTAAGGGCAACAAGGGCGTCAGTAGCTTGTTCAGTCACTGGTTGTAGAGGTGCCCGGACGTGGGCCCTCTGTTTGCCTGTTACGACCTCGGGAGCGCCTGTTTCCTGCCGCCTGGATCCATGGCTGAGGTAGCTGGGGCATCTGGATGTCCGGAGTGGTGCGCCAGTCCGGGAAATCCACTGGATTAAGCTCCAAGGTATGTAAGAAGCGGGGGAGGTCATCCTTTGTGCGTAGTATAGCCCAACGGCCATTTTTGGAAGCCTGGAGGCTGAATGGGAAGCCCCAGCGGTATGTGAGGCCTGCTGCTTGAATTTCCGTTAGGAGTGGGCGTAGGGCTCGCCGCTGCATTAGGGTACGCCGTGAGAGGTCCTGGTAAAAGGACAGTTGAGCTCCATCAAAGTCAAAGACTGGTCTGTTACGCATCTTTTGCATTATACGGTCCTTTAGTGTAAATTTGTGCAGCTTGCAGATCACATCCCTGGGGTTGTCGGGGTCTTCTGATGGGGGCCGAAGTGCCCTGTGCGCTCTGTCTATCTCAATCGGCACCGATGGAGGCAAACTCAGGATCTCGCGGAACACTCCCTGCAAGGTGGGAACAATGTCCTTAGGTGCAGTAGCTTCAGGAAGGCCTCGTATGCGAATATTCGCTCGCCTGCTGCGGTTCTCCATGTCGTCTAACTGACACAGAAGGGCCTCAATCTGGTGACTATGGGTGACAGTCTGTTCTCTGAGCTGAGCGATGGCGGGTACAGAGTCATCAAATTTCTGCTCCAGAGTCTCTACCCTGTGACCCAGTTCAGTGGTATCTGTTTGCAGTTGTTCAATGTCTTGCCTGAAGGCCCTCTCAATCCTGCTGGTAAAGCGCTCTAGGTCTTCTTTAGTGGGGAGAGACCATAGGTGTTGCCTAATATCCCTGTCCTCCGTCAAATCTGCCAGGTTTGTGCCCCTGTCCTGTGGCGATGTGGAGCGGGGGGATGCAGGGGGGATGGAGTCGCTTACCAGCCTGGGAGAGGAGATAGGAGACAGTGCTGGGGGCGCTATCTGAATTTCCTGCTGCAGCGTGGCCGTTCGTTCCGGCGCCATCTTGGATTTCCCCCTCTGCTGGCGTGGGGTGTCGGAGAGGAAAGAATCCAGCGATCCTTGGCCGTTGGGGTGAGCTCTTTTCGGCTGGGAAGAAGCCCGCCGCCGCTGTGACATGCCCTGTGCGGAAATCGGGGGATAATCACCCCTGTAGCTGCTTATTTAGCTGCGGACCGGACGGAGCTCGGGCTCAGCACGTCCTCACTCCTCCATAGCCAGGCCACGCCCCTGGTAATCAAATTTTATACATTTTAGAACTGAATATATAATAGATACAACCTTAGATGTAAATCTTAGTAAAGCTGAACACTAGCTTTACTTTTAGTCTAGCATAGTTGTGCAGGTTTCTCTTCTGAACTGAAATTGCATAATTTGATTTCACTGCACATTGTGAATTTCTCTTTAGAATGTATGGCAAAGTCACTCCATGGTTGGAGGACAATTTATATCATCTGACCTTTTTCTACCCAGCCTTACTGCCCCTGATCTGCCCTTCCATTCATTGGATTTTAGTTCTTTTAATTATGCAGGTTCAGCATCACATTTGGACTTTACCTAAGGCTGTCTGCATGCAAACACTGCCTGCCTATGAATATCCACTCCCCCGGACTTTACATCCACCCATCAATGCATTTTAATTGCAATACATTTTATTGAATTTTTCCAAATACAGAAATAACAGAACAAGATAAAACAAAGTCTTTACCAGAATATCAAAAAGAAGAAAAACAGAAAATGTTTCATCCCTACGCAGGGCTTGATGTACAACTACATCAAGTTCAAATTATGGGTTACAAAATTATCAATAACCAGTAGAACATGTGTTAAGCCAGTCCGCACATAGATTCCATGCTTTTTCAAATGCAGCCTGAGAGTCAGATCTGATGGACAATGATCTTTCATACGGGTATTGAATCTTATTCAAGGCCTTTAACTTCGGAGGGATTAGGAGCTAGTTCCTTTTTCTAATCTTTTGTTATAACAGCTTTAGCTGCCAATATAACATGTGCTATGACAGTGTGGTAAGTATTAGGAAAATCATCTATTCCTAGATTTAAAATTTCCACTGGCTTCGTTAATATACCTAGGATATCAAATAGTGTGAATATAGTGTGAGTATAGTGTAGTGTCAGTGTAGTGTAGTGTAATGCAATGTTTAACACAGCATTACACAACTTTTAGTGTCATATACAGTGCTGTACACCCCCTTTTTCTTGGCTGCTGAGTTTTTTTTTTTTTTGCCCCGTGCCTGCCCATCTTATTTAAATTTTCAGCCGCAGTTTTTCTGACTGCGGCACTGCTGTTCCCCCTTTTGTTAACTTTTATTTATTTTTTTCTTTAATAGTTTTTACATTTCTGTCCACGGCAGTCCTCAATTTAAAGTGCATCAAACACCACTTTTCATTGAATAAGGTGCATCCAATTACACTTTTCCCAGTATCTAATAAATTTGGATAAAAAGCCCCCCATTCCATCATGTCTGGGAGGTCAACAAGAGAGGCAGATGTTCCCATGATACTATGAGGGTGCCAGCAGAGTCTGTGTCCACAGGCAAAGGTGGACGTGGTCTGTCCTTAGGCAGGGCACTTTTTTCTCTGTTTAGCAATGTTCCCTGTGCTATCGAGCCACAGCATCCAGAGGTAGTAGTGAACTGGCTTACTAAACCATCCTCATCCTCTTCATCCTTTATCAACCAAGCTGAGACTAGTGTGCAGTTCACCGCAGCTGCCAGAGTGGCTTATTCTGCCTCCTTGTCCACAGCTATTCCTGCCATAGCCCTAAAAGAAAAAAGGGAATATTTTGGGGAATTTAAATGAGATGCAATGGGGAATATTGCGCCTCCATCCCTGGTTGCTTTAGCAAAAAAGAGGGGGGGGGACTTTAGATGAGGTGCGTGGGGTAGAGCCAGACAAAACCATATACATATGTAAAAAATTGTATTCTTTATTAGACTAAAGATAGGGCATGGATCAACCCATATAAACACATAATAGCACATTGGCATATAAAATACAAAGTATCAACATACATATTGAGGATAGTCACCAACATGACACAGAAATACATTATACATCACAGTCCCCCAAATGGAGTTGGCATAACATTATGTCAGAGTGGTAGAGCAATAAAAACCATCTGGAATTATAAATATGAGATGGATGCGTCAAAGCCCTAGCCCCAGCATCATGCATGGAGGAGTCAGCTGAATTATTTGAACACAACATCAACCACTTGCTTCTTGACCATGCACAGGCATTACTTCTGATGTTGGTTCTGAGGTTGAGGAAGGGAGTAACATGAGCCTACATAGAGGGGAAAACACTGATAAACAACACTTCAGGGATTTGTTTGCTGAAGCTTGTAAAGCTGCAGTTCACCAAAAAACTCTCTGTAAGAGCAGGTTGAATTGTAATACAGTTCCTGTTTGCTAAAGTTGTACTTGTTTATCTGCTGTTTTCCATTTATATGTGAAGGAGCAGTGAGGGGTCTGACACCCACTGGAGCCATTCCTCTGCTCTTCTGTAGCCTATTCACATAAACATTATATGCACTTATTTAAGCATAAAAATTATAGTATTCACTGTTGAATGTTTGAATCTTAGAGGTGATAATTGCTATCCATAACATTCTTTGGAGACAACATTTTGAGGTGTAAGCTCAAGTTGACTCTTTGATTTATTTTCCATTCATCTCATTGAGTAAACTATTTCTGATTTAACCAATTTTGGTGTATTTCCTTGTTTTTGCTGTTATTTAAGGAAAAATGTTTGAACCCAGGGTGTCAGAGGTGGCAGAGGACTTACAGAGTCAGGGCAACCAGAGGGGTACTGATTTAACTTGTGACCCTCAAGAGGGCAGTGCTACACTTACAACAACAAAAATTAGAGGAGAGAGGGTTAGGGCACAGGGCACCATAGGACAGTAGGCAAACAGACCTGCAGACTTCAAATACAAAAAAACAGCAAGATAGATAGACAGCACTACAGATCAAGGGCTTAGGCCTGCACCCAACCTTCTGTATATATGTAGCAACCGCTATCTCCAATAGCAACCAAATACTCACAGCACTATGCAGGGTTTCTTCGGATGAATCCCTCTTGAAGCTTTCCCAGCCTCTCGACAGTGCCCGGGTCATGGAAGAGTAACCTCTGGTACTTCATCTCAGAACTCCATCCCTCTCCTTATGCCTCCAGGCACCAAAGTTCTGTATCTATGTAGCAACCACTGTCCCCAATAGCAACCAAAAACCCACAACACCATGCAGGGTTTCCTTGGATGAGTCCCTCTTGATGCTTTCCCAGACTCTCCACAGTTCCCGGGTCATGGAAGAATAACCTCTGGTACTTTAATCTCAGAACTCTATCCCTTCCTCATGCCTCCAGGCAGCAAACAGGCTCTCTCAGGCATAGCCTTGAGCACATGGCCAGGCCTTATGCTCCAGGCCTCACCCAACACAGCTGTTCTTCACACATCCACACAAGACCAAGGTCTGGGTGGTAGGACCCAGATCACTTGATGTTCTCCAAATATATACTCTCTCCCAGCATGATCAGTGGTCATGCAACTCCTACTAATTCATAACTCAGCTTCACTGTAGCACATAATACTAATTCCAAAGGCAACAGTACCACATATTGACAGAAGGGGGGAACCACAGCTAAACCATGCTTAGGAGAAAACCCAAATTTTTACAAAGACTACAAATCAGCCAGTTTAGTTACCACCTAGCACAGCTAAATTTACTAGTAACCCCTGTTTGAGACAAAGGGGTACAGAGGTATTAAACTCTTTCAACAAAAATTTTAAATTGGGCTCCCCGCAGTGTTATGCCATAGTGTGCTAATATGCACCACATACTAGCACATTATGGTAGACTAATTTGTCAAATGCAGCTCTCTCCAGTGCACTGCTCTCTCTAGTCCCCAACATTTCCACCTTCTACCGGTCTTCCTTCCAGGTTTAGTCTCTTTGGCCGATTGAATGGTAAAGTGCAGTGAGCTGCAGGAAAAATCACACATGTTGCATTTTACCATTTTACTGCAGTGAACAGGTAGGCCCCGAATGTCACCATGCAGCAGCACAACATGAATCAAGAATTCTTCAAATAAAGTAAACAAACACATAAAAAAGAAACTATGTGATGCACTGACACTGACATCTGTCTGAATGCTGTAATGAAGTGTTTAGTGTGCAGGCTGTATGAACAGGCCCTTACACATTTAATAAAACACAAGAGGCCTGTGTGTCTCTAAATCAGTGGTTCTCAACTCCAGTCCTCAGGACCCACCAACAGGCCAGGTTTGCAAGATAGCTGAAATACATCACAGGTGAGATCACTTGCTGCTCAGTGATTGCAGTATTCTAGTCTGCAACTCCCCAAGGTAATACTTAAAATATGGCCTGTTGGTGGGTCCCGAGGCCTGGAGTTGAGAACCACTGCTCTAAATCAAAGAGGAATTATATTTTTTCAACCAAATCCTTACCTGCGGTGTCTGTTATTCATTTTTTTTTCATTTTTTTTGCAAGAGAA
The DNA here is from genome assembly GCA_037952835.1 of Lithobates septentrionalis. Classification (NCBI taxonomy): domain Eukaryota; kingdom Metazoa; phylum Chordata; class Amphibia; order Anura; family Ranidae; genus Lithobates; species Lithobates septentrionalis. Next base: position 2,249,298 of record JBBDGP010000501.1, read on the forward strand.
CAGACTACACCTGACTTACCATTTTTCTTATTTAGGCATGAACTCTTGGTAGTCGTTCATGGCTTTTGTAGAAAGTGTCAGGAAGTAATGTTTAACCTTGCAATTTATGATTTCAAGGAAGAGAGTCCCTGCTGATATAGTAACTGAGATATATATCAGTTTTGAATTATTTTTCCCAGGCTGCCTGTTTGAGCACAGTTTATCTGATCAACCGTGCCTATTTGAAGCATTTTTTGTGATTTCAGGGTATACATTTCAAACCAATGTTACTAGTGAAAAAAACAGATTTATTTCAGCCATATAGTTTTGTTGTACATATTGTGCTACAGAAGTACTTCTACTATTCTAGCAACATATTCAGTGTTAATTTAAAAAACAGCAACCAGATGCATTTATTAAGTGAAATGTGGTTTTCTTAGTTCTTTATTTTTAAGTAAAGACATCTGTACATGCTGAAAAATTGCAGATCTTTCTTTTTATAGCACTATACATTTTAAAATGATTAAGAAATGAATTTTACAGTGGAAAGAACAAACTGTTCGGCAGGCATTATTGGTGAGCAAGAAAATGAGAAAGAAAGTATTTTCATTATGTTCAAGGACTCCGTGTTAGGGGCCGCACTATATAGCTAAATTACATATTTCCATTGCAGCGAATGCATAGTCTTGTGCTTGTTAAAGAGATTAATTTGATGTAAATAATCGTATCAGTATATTATAAAATCTTTTTTATTCTATATATAATATAATATGTATGTACATTGAGGCAGCCATATTTGCTATTACATATGTCAGATCTGTGCTCTTCTTTTTAGGGTTCTGCAATAGTTGTGCTTTACTGCTCTTCCCACAATGCAAGCTTGTGGGCCAGCTGACTCACTGAAAACAATCAAATCCAATCGTTAAGCAAGAAGTGATCGCATTGAGCCATTGAAAGTTCACACTCTTAGCTAATCTACAAATCTCTAACAGACACATGGAAAAAAAGCATATAAAAATAAAAGAATTAGTCTACCACAGACATATCACGACCCACAGCTTTTGAGGCATCTGGAGCTCTTAGCCAAGTACAGAAAACTGATGTGGTGTGGTGGCAAGGGTACGTACACCTTTTTCCTGCCCAGTCTCTTGACCCCTACAAAGAGAGAAATCATTTCTTGTGCATCTGAAGCTTGGTGCCTATGAAAATGTCAATATATACATAATGAGAACTACCTTGCATGGCCCTTAATTACAATATAATGTATGTAAAAGTTTAAAACTTTAAAAAAAGGATCACAGAGCACTGTGAGTTATCTAAAGCAAAGGCACAGCAGAAAAGCTTGCATTGCAACTCTGTCTGATTCATTTTGCCACTTTGTCACTGCTGTGCTGACTGATTGTGTCCTGTAAACAATTAGCTTATTTTCTCTTGGGTTACAGAGATGCATTAATTCACCTAACTAAAAAAACAACTTTTAAATGTAATCTTTTAAATCCTGAAGATTATAGTAAAAAAGAAAAACTGTATAAAACACAAATTGAAATGATTGTAAAGGTAATTTCTTTTTTTTTTTTTTTAAATAACAAACATGTCTATACTTACCTGCTCTGTGCAATGGAATTGCACAGAGCAGCCGCAAACCTCCTTTTTTTCAGGTCCTACGCTGGCGCTCCTGGCCCCTCCCTTCTGTCCAGTAGGGATGAGCTGAACACCCTCCTGTTTGGTTCGCAGCAGAATATGCAAACAGGCAAAAAATTCGGCAGAACACACAAACACCGGTAAAGTCTATGGGACACGAACATGCATAATCAAAAGTGCTAATTTTAAAGGCTTATATGCAAGTTATTGTCATAAAAAGTGTTTGGGGACCTGGGTCCTGTCCCAGGAGACATGTATCAATGCAAATTTTTTTTGAAAAAGGCTGTTTTTTGGGAGCAGTGATTTTTTTTTTTTTTTTTTTTTCTCATCAAAGTTTATTGTGAAAAAATAAAAGATGCATCTGTGGAGACGCAGCTCCACACAGTACAATACAGTGTAGATATATCATCTGAAACAACATTGAACATCAGTTACATTGCAAGGGTTGGTGTCAATTGTTTATGCTTGTACAACTGTAAGTCTTAATAAAGCAGATATCAATGATTATCATTCGTGGATTCTGTATTGTCATTCAAAGAAAAAGAATAGTTGGAAAGGGAAAAGAGAAAAGAAAAAGAGAAAAGGGTATTCAGGATTAAGCCTTCAGTTTAAGTTGGTGGGAATCACTGTTCCTCACTGGACTGTTTTTCAACATTTAGTTTGTCATATGAGAGTTAACTTTCAACCAAGACCTATTTCACAACATCCAAATATGCCTGTGAGTATTTATATATAAGCCAAGGTGACCAAGTTTTGTGAAATCTTTCCACATTTTCTCCTGCTTGTGCAATAGTCTCTTCCATCTCATAAAACTCCTCTATCTTATTAAGCCATTCCTGTATGGATGGGATTTTTGTAGATTTCCAGTACAGTGGGATGACTGCTTTGGCCGCATTTAAAAGATGTTTGGTAAGTGAGTGTTTATACCTCTTAATGGGGAATTCCGTGACATGCAGGAGACATGCCGCTGCGTCTAACTTTAGTTTTGTTTCTGTTATTAAGTATATCATCTCTCTGACCTTTGCCCAAAATGTGTTCAATATTGGACACTGCCACCAAATGTGGAGCAATGATCCTTTGTCAGAGTTACAGCGCCAGCAAGTATCCGAGTGGTCTGGAAACCAAGAGTGTAGTTTTACTGGTGTGGCATACCATTGAGTAAGTAATTTGTATGCTGTTTCCTGAGTTTTTGTGCTCAGGGAGCATTTATGAGCAAAAACACATGCTTTCATCCATTGTGAAGTCGTCAATGGAATACCTAGTGCTCTCGACCAGCTCTCTCTGAGGTCCCTCTCACCCCTGTCTTCCCCATTTTGGATCCAGCGGTATGCTAGTGATGTCACTTTAGAGATGGGTTCCTCTGTCTGACATACTGACTCTAATTCTGTTAGTGGTCTATTGAAATTTTGCTTTCTTTGTGTTCTATTAAGGAAGCTACGGCACTGGAAGTAAGTCCAAAGCTGTAGGTCGGGTAGTTTGTTTGTATGTTTAAGATCTGTGAAGTCCCTAAACTCTTGATTGTGAAAACATTGTGAGGCTAATAGGGGTTTATTTGTGTCGTTCGCTTGAAGTGATCGGTTTCCCATTCCCGGTGGGAAATTGGGGTTGTTCTGTAGTGGGGTGAGCGGACTAAGAAGTGACGAGAAGTTGGTAAGTTTCGTTAACTTATGAAAGATTGCTAAGGTGGTGCCTACTAAAGGATGTGACCTCATCTCCGCTGGGAGACTACTCCACTGAATCCATGGTGAGTATTTAATTGGTGTATGGCTCAAGTTTTCCTCAATTTCTACCCAGTCCTTGAGTGTAGAATGGCAGTGCCAGTCTATTATCCTTGTTATGTGGGAGGCTAGGTAGTACGCACGGAAGTCTGGGATTCCCATTCCCCCTTTGTCTTTGGGCTTAGTAAGTCTAGAAAATCTCACTCTAGGTTTTTTGTGAGCCCAAATAAATTTCGTTTGAGTTGTATGAAGCACTTTAAAGAAGTTTTGGGGAATTTTTATCGGTAAATTTCTAAATAGGTACAGCACTCTTGGTAAAATGACCATTTTACATATAGCTGCCCGACCGAACCAGGATAAACCTTTTGAGTGCCAGTTTTGTAAGTCTGAACAAATTGTTTTCAATAAGGGAGTGAAGTTATATTCAAAAATTTGAGATAATTTAGGGGTCAACCATATTCCTAGATATTTGAGCGCTGTGTTTACCCATTTAAAGGGGCAATTTGATTGGATAGTATCTAATTTATTTGTGGGGATCGAGACATTTAAAATTTCCGACTTGGTATAATTAATTTTGAGGTTCGAGAAATACCCAAAGATAGAGAACTCTTTCATCAAGGAGGGGAGTGAAATATGGGGGTTCGTTATGAAGAACAACAAGTCATCCGCATATGCCGCCACCTTGTATTCTTTTTTCCCCACCTCGAAGCCCTGTATTGCCCTCTCTGCTACAATTCGTCTGACAAATGGCTCTAAGGTTAGGATAAACAGCAGGGGTGAGAGAGGGCATCCCTGTCTCGTCCCATTTTTGATTTCAACTGTGTTTGAAAGGGAGCCATTGATCTTCAGCTGCGCAGAAGGGTTTTTATAGAGCATAGAGATCCAAGACATCATATTGTTTCCCAAGCCAATGAACCTGCATGTTTCTAGCATGAAATCCCAGGCTACGCGGTCAAAGGCCTTCTCCGCGTCCGTGGACAGGAGAAGGCCTTCGAATTTCCGCATCCCTGCAGCATGCATCAAATTGAGCGTTTTGATAACATTATCTCTGGTTTCTCTTCCTGGCATAAATCCTGCTTGCTCGCTTCCTATCAATTTGTGAAGTAAAGGTTTCAGTCTGTTTGCTATTATTTTTGACATCAATTTCACATCAAGATTCAGCAGCGAAATTGGCCTGTAGCTTGCACATTCTGTCAGGTCCTTGTTTGGCTTGGGAAGAATTGTGATATGTGCCTTAAGGAAATCCGCCGGGATCTCCCTGGGCTCAGACATGTAGTTCAGGGCCCTTAGTAATGGTCTCAGCAGAGTCTCCTGGAATGTTTTGTAATAAATTGCTGTGAAGCCGTCCGGTCCCGGACTTTTCCCTGTCTTTAGGTGTTTGATCACTTGTTGTAGTTCATAAGTTTCTATGGGATTTTCTAGTTGGTTAATATCTTCAGTTGACAATGAGGGAAGTTTAGAGTCTATCAGATATTGACGTATGGCATGTAATCTCTTTCCTTGAATTGAGCTAGGTTTCTGTGGGTTGGGTAAGTTATACAAGGATGTGTAATAATTATGAAAGTGGTGTGCAATTTTTTCAGTGGTGATGTCTAGTTTCCCTTCTTTTGTTCGTATGCCTGAGATATTTTGTTGTGTTTTCACGTTTTTTATGGCTCTTGCTAGTAGGCTACCTGTTTTGTTGCCATGTTCGTAGTAGATTTTTTTTCTAAAAAATAGGAATCTTTTAGCTCTTGTGTCAAAGATCTGTTGGAGTGATTTTCTATGGTTTAAAAGTTCAGTTGCCGTATGTTCTGTTAGGGATTGTTTATGTAGGGATTCTAGGGTGTGAATCTTCTCTGTTAGGGATTTAATTTCGTTTTCCCTCTCTCTTTTGCGGTGGGCGCCCATTCTAATGAGTTCTCCTCTAATTGTGCATTTATGTGCTTCCCATATTGAAAGGGGGTTGATGTCTGGTGTGGAGTTAGTTTTGAAGTATTCTGATAGTGATGTCGCTATTTGAGGAAGTGTAATTGGATCTGTTAACAGTGCTGAATTTAGTCTCCAAGTGTTTGTTTTGTGTCGGTGTTCTGTGAACTTCATCGACAAAGAGATTGGGGCATGATCTGAAAAGGTCTGTATCCCTATTTTAGCTCCAGAGACTATATCTAAATCTCTTTGTGATATAAAGACATAATCTATTCTTGAGTATCTGCTGTGGGGTATGGAATAGAAGGTGTAATCTTTTCCCTCGGGATTGATGAATCTCCAAGAGTCTATTAGTTGAAGCGAGTTCAGTAATGTTTTGATTTGTTTGAGTATTTTGTATGTGATATAGGTTTTGCCTGTGGACGTATCATTGAGAGGATTCAATGGGACATTAAAGTCCCCCCCTAGAATGATACAACCCGAGCCAAAATCTTTGAGTTGTCCAACAATTTTACGGCAGAAGGTAAGGTGTGCCGTGTTGGGAAAATAAACATTTGCTAGTGTAATAGGTTTACCGCAGCAGTTCCCTTTCAGGAATATGAACCTTCCATCTGGATCTATGAGTTTGTCAGTTAATTCAAAGGAAGCCTCCCTACTAATGAGTATGGACACTCCCTTGGATTTTGCTAGGTCATTCGTTGCATGGTATGCTTGTGTGAAGAACGAGTCTGTCAGTTTGGGGATTTGTTGAGTTTTGAAGTGTGTTTCCTGTAAAAACACAAAACGTGGTTTACCTTTTTTGAGTTCCTTTAAAAGGGTCTTGCGCTTTTCAGGAATGTTCAGTCCCTTCGTGTTGTGAGAGATTACTGTGGGGTCATGTCCTAGGGACGAGTACGCCATCTTGAGGGCCCAGAGAGAGCTGTCGAGGCAATAACTGGAGAGATAACTGAAGTTTCCAATGAATTATACTTTACCCCTTAAAAGATATAGGTAAAAAGAAGTGAGAAAAAGAAAGGAAAGAATTAGTACCTTGAAAGTGAGAGCACTTAGAAAGTAAGATGGAGATAATGTGATCTCCCTGGAAACCCAATGGGGCCAAGGTAAAATGTTAGTGCCTCCTGCCAGGAAAATTTTCTCCTGTCAAGGGGCACTTTGTCGGAGCGCGATTGGCAGCCGCCCAATCAACTTGGTTAGTCCAACCAATCAAATTAGATTAGACTGAATCAAAAATATAACACTCAATTAGTGAGCAAAAACCGGCAGCAGCCATACTAAACATATTATAAACATTAATGGTCAACAATGCACCCTAATAGTAGCCATGAAGGAACATATAACCTCCCCTGATCTCTCTGACCTATATGACTGTACAGGTAGAGATGTCGATGAATTGTTTGATCATTTCTCTGTTCTCTTGGGAGACTTCAAGGCCCCCCTCCAAGCGGGGGTATCATCTTGTCGTCTTCCTTTTAGAGATGGATTTAATTTAATCCTATAATTTGCGTTTTACTTTGCTTTTTTTTTTTTTTGAATTTTGAGTTTTAAAGATATTCTTTTCATCGACATTTCCATAATCAATATTTGCTGAAGTGAGATATTGACAGTTATGCTTCACGAACTGCAGGAACCCATTAGTATCACCTATTCTGATTTGTTTTCCTTACAACCATATTCTATCTATAGAGTTGGCCTAAGCCCTCATGGGGGGTAAAAGCAACAGTCCCCATAAACATAAGCTCTAATTAAAACTGCTGAGCTATAAGAACTGGCATTTAGTGTGTTGTTGATTCTTGATGTGAAGTTCCATTCGACCAGATAAAACGAAACCAGCCGAAGTGTCTCAGAATGTTGATGTCAGCAAGTATTAACTTTGGGGTCAGCATTCAAGGTGTTACTTCAGAAAAGATGCTCGTCCTCTTCCATGTGTAGTGTGGTTTTCTGTGGACCTTTTCAGGCTTCTTCAAAGCTCCTGGAAGTGTGAGGTCTGTTATTTGGGGTCCCCGCCTGTGAACCTCCAGGGCGTGCTGATTTCATCTTCTTGGAGATGCGTTTATCGGGCGATGATAAGGGGGATCTTTCCAATGGAGGTAGCATGAATTCCTGATACCACTCTGGCAGTTCGACCTGTTCCAGATGTAGCGCTTGGCAAAAATCTGGGAGATCTTCTGGTGATCGCAAAATATGCTGTCTTCCATTTTGGTTCACTAGGAGAGCGAATGGGAATCGCCATGAGTAGCGAAGATCCTTTTCTCTCAGCTTGTCTAGTAATGGTCTAAGAGCTCTGCGGTTCTTTAGAGTGATCTGAGACAGATCATGAAATAGCATGATGGTTTCTCCATTAAAGACTATCTGGTCATTCCTGCGTGCTTTCCTCATGATGTCTTCCTTCAAAGCAAAGCTCTGCAAACAGCATATGATGTCACGTGGTGGCATATTGTCAGGGCCTCTTGCTCTGAGTGCTCTGTGAGCCCTTACGAATTCAATGTCTGTCTCCTCTGGTCTTTCTAGCAGGCTGTTGAATACCCTCTGTAAAGCTGGGGTTATTTGATCAGCCTCCACAGTCTCTGGGATCCCCCGCACCCTAATATTATTTCTTCTGCCTCTGTTATCTAAATCCTCGAGGTGTTTGTTAATCTCTATAAGTTGTTGGGACTGTGTATGTGTAACTCTGTCCAGGCGATGAAGAGCCTTATCCCTGCATTTGCCTGCATGTTCTACCGTGGCCATCTTGTCTGTGAGAATCAACATGCTGGATTTTAGATCCGTTATCGCCGCCGAAAAGGTGGCTTTTATGTCAGCTGCAAAGCCTGACATGCCGGCATATGTCAGGGGGAGGTCGGGGTGAGGTGTAATCCTACCGTTCTCCTCAGCCGCTGATTGAGAGTCCTCACTGAAGTCGTCCTCCGTTACATGCTGCGGCGCCATCTTGGCTCCTAACAGGCCTTCTCGTGCAGGCGGGGGATTCCGGAACAAATCTTCAATGTTCCTAGCCTGATAAGCTGCCGATGTGCGGCGGGATCTCGTGCGGGGTGTCCCTGTGTTCCTCCTGCTCATTATCGAGTGCTTTGGGTGCAAGGAGACGGGCTAAGGCTGCCTGGATGCCGGAGCTCTTGTATCAAGCGTCCATCGCTGTTGCGCGCCAAGCCACGCCCCCAAATTTTTTTTTTGCATTGATCCATGTCCCCTGGGACAGGACCCAGGTCCCCAAACACTTTTTATGACAATAACTTGCATATAAGCCTTTAAAATTAGCACTTTTGATTTTTCATGTTAGTGTCCCATAGACTTTAACAGTGTTCCGGCAGCTTTCGAATTTGCCGCGAACACCACATATTGTTCGCTGTTTGGCGAATAGGTAAACACCCGATGTTCGAGTCTAACTTACGTTCGACTCGAACATCGGGCTCATCCCTCCTGTCCAGTGCCCCCATGGGAGGCCATTTCCCTCCCATGGGGACACTTGTGCATGCTCGCACCTGAGCCCCGCTGCTGCATCCATTAACACAGACAGCAGGACATGGCCCCACCCCCCGCTCCCTCGTAACTGGCTTTGATTGAAAGCACTAGGAGCCAATGGCTCCCAGTGCTCCAGCAAAACCAGCAAGACCTGGAAGTAAGGGGAAAAAAGAGCTGCAGACATGCACAGCGCTGGATCGAATGAGGGCTCGGGTAAGTAATAGAGGGGGTGAGGGGGATGCTGACACCTGATTTTTGACCTTATTGCAAGGAGTGCATTAAGGTAAAAAAACTTTTAGGCTTTTTAACCACTTTAAGGATTCGGTTAGGGGTAAAGATTCAGTGTTAAGAGGAAGGTTAAATGGCAAAGGTTAATTTTAGTGGGATAATTAAGTATTAAGTTAGGAAGAAGGTTTTACTTTGGTTATAAGTATTAAAAATGGGTGGTAGTTGGAAGGGACATGGTTGCTTGCAGACATTTATTGTCATTTTCAGATACCAAAACTCTACATTTTGGGCAGGTTTTTGGAGCTTAAAACTGCCATACGCTATAATTTTAAAGTTATAACATTACTTTAATTATGTTGCAACCGGGATTTTAGACTTTTTATGTCTTTTGGGTTTCATTAATAAAAATGACAATTAAATATAAAGAAAATGCATTTAAAAATCATTTGGATTGTATATGCTTGGCAGATGTTGGGGTATACAATTGAAACTGCACTTAATTTTTTTCTTCTTCATTTTTTTTTATATACTGTATGTCCACTACAGCTGTGGAAATTCATTTACTTTAATCACAAGCTATAAAATAGCAGCTCAAAAGGAGATGACTGAATAGCACTGATTTCTCGGTTTAGTGAGTTTCTACGTGCCAAATTAATTTACAGATTTCCTTAACCACTTCAATACTGGATACTTTTACCCCCTTCCTACCAGGACCTATTTTCAGTTTTCAGTGCTGTCACACTTTGAATGACAATTGGGCAGTCTTGCAACACTACCCAAATGACATTTTATATTTTTTCTCACACAAATAGAGCTTTCTTTTGGTGGTATTTAAGACTGAAGACTGAAATTTTTAGAAAAAGAAGCATTTTTATTTTATTTTGTTATACAATTTTGCAAATAAAAAATCTTTCTTCATAAATTTAGGCCAAAATGTATACTACTACATTTCTTTAGTGAAAATTACCCAAGTCAGTGTATAATAATTACCGTAGTCTGTAGGAAAGTTATAGAGTCCACAAACTATGGTGTACACAGTGCCTTGAAAAAGTATTCGTGAGGCGGAGCCTAGCGGAGCAGACATGCATTGTTAGAGCTCCACACCGCTGAGGAGAGAAGAGAAGGACAAAGTGGAGCCTGCAGGCTCAAAAGGTATCCATTTGAACCTTTTTGCCCCAGGGAACAAACTGTGAAAGTTTGGGCAGGAAATATGGTACTGGGGGAAACCGTGGCAGAAATAAAAATCACCTCACAAAGAGCTCACAGGCACTCACTGCAGCTGAAGCAGCTCCAGTCACCTCACAATGTACAGCATCAGGGCGCTCTCACAGACAGAAAATGTCACAGCAAGACTCTCCATTTGAGTCAGATACAGAACAAATCCTCTCACAAACTTCTCCACAAGCCTCCTCAGTATCCCCAGTAATATTATTACAATTTGAAAAGATGCTTCATAAGGCTTTAAAACAAACCTCAGACCAAATAACAAAAAGCCTAACCAAAGAAATAAGAGAGCTGGGAAACCGCACCGCAGCCTTAGAAATAAAAATGGATGAAATTGAAATTACAACCCAAGAAAATATAACAGAATTGGAACAATTAAAAAAAGAGAATTTAATACTTCAAACTAAGCTCGAAGATTACGAAAATAGAGCCAGACGTTCAAACTTGCGCATAAGGGGAATACCTGAAACTGTGACAGACCTGCAATCTACTATGAATGAATGAATGAATGAATGAATGAAGGATTTGTAGAGCGCTGCAAATGCGAACTAAATCGCCTCAAGGCGCTAGATGCATTCTCTGTTGTCAGCTTCTTAGAACAGGAAGGTCTTTAGTTTTTTCCTGAAGGCCTGATGGTTTCCTTCCATGCGGATGTGGGTCGGAAGAGCGTTCCATAGTCGAGGTCCTTGGACTGCGAATCTTCGCTCTCCCTTTGCTTTGTAGCAATATTTTGGAATGATGAGGAGGTTTTGGTTAGCTGATCGAAGGCAGCGATTGGGTGTGTAGTGTTTTATTTTCTCCTGCAGATATAGCGGAGCGTTTCCTTGTATGCATTTGTGGGTGAGGCAGAGGGTCTTGAATGTGATCCGATTCTTTACGGTTAGCCAGTGTAGGCACTTTAGGGATGGTGAAATGGATTCCCAGGGTTTTTTTCCTGTTAACAGTCTTGCCGCCGTGTTTTGAATGAGTTGTAAGCGCGCAAGCTGATATTGGGGTAGTCCTATGTAGAGCGAAGTTTGCATAGTCTATTACTGCTCTATTACAAGAACTAAAGCCAGATATCCCTATTGAACGTTTAGAACTGGACAGAATACACAGAGCCCTCACAGCCAACAAGAAAGATGGACCCCCACGTGATATAATCACAAAATTTCATTATTACAGAACGAAAGAACAAATACTAATTGCTGCAAGAGAAAAAAAGGAACTTAATTTTCAAGGACACACTTATCAAATTTTTGCTGACCTATCCCAACTTACTATTACTAAAAGACGATCCATGAAACCCCAACTAATGGAACTGCAACTCCACAACATTATGTATCAATGGGGCTTCCCCTTTTCAGTCAGATTTAACTACCAAGGTACAATTTACAGAAGCAGATCAGCAGATGAACTACAACAAACCCTTTTAAAATTAAATCTGACAGAACCCACAAGCAGCAACACTCCCACACGCAGAAGAATGGCATCATCTTCACCTTCAGGCAGCACCCAGAAAATTTCAGAACAAAATGGGAATCATCATTCTCACAAAAGAGGCCGTTATGCCACATCATCCATGGACCAAGAAGATTCAATGGACTGACATCCTAATTCCTGATATCTCTTCATTTATTATACTAAGAGATGGTTCTCTATAAAAAACCTATATTTATAACTGAATGTAACTGCATTCTGATAGTCACACACTGTGTGGGATCATGTTACATTCCAGTTATATTTCTTATTACTTCTGATTCATATAGCCTTAGAATATATAAGTGAAATAAGGAAATTCTTGTTCAGTTATATATTATCAGGTAATAACAATAGATTTATTACTTTTTAGGACAAATATGTTCAATAATCCAGAAGTAATGGAAGCTTTTTCTTACTTTTCTTAAAACAAATATATTATTACCTAACTAGTTCCTAGAACTATGTTTTTGTTTATTCTAATCTGAAGCAATACAACCTCAATTTTATGAGTTAACATATCTAAACAGTTACATATGAATAAAATATGTAATTGTTTACTCTAAAAGGGTTAAAATCCCAAAATAATTCAAACTATCTTCATCAATACCAAAGTTATTAACAGTACCTTTCTAACTGAATTATTTAGCCTAGGGCAAGACTAACCATATACAACCACCCTGGAATAAATAATTTCAACAAAAACTATATTCTGCACTCCAATTAATGAAACATCATTTTGATGTCTTTTGACATAGCACTTCTCTCCTGTAAGCGGAAGATCCGTGTACCCCCATTAGCCCTCCTCATTCTCCCAACCATATTATGTGGGAGTGTGACGAAGGCACTTATTCCCCTGAGAGAGATATTTATTCTCTTTCACGGGTAAATTGTGATTACTTGCAAAAAATAATTTATACAATGTATCATCTAATCTCATATGTTTTTTGTTTACTCTTTACTCCAGAATTCACTGGTTTCTTTTCTATCTATTCATCTCTTCAGTCCACACAGGTTGATCTGCGCAGTCAGCTCTGCATAACAAAAAGTAAGTCAAAACTATTTGATCTATTGCCATGGCACCACTGAATATACTTTCCCTGAATGTTCAGGGAATAAATGTCCCTCAAAAAAGGACCAAAGCCTTCCGTACTTTCCATAACAAGAAGGCTCACATAGTATGCCTCCAAGAAACACACTTCACCAAAGATTCTACTCCAAAATATATTTCTCCTTTTTATCAACAAATTTACACGGCTTCTGCCTGTACCAAGCAAAGGGGAACTCTAATTGCATTTCACCGATCCACACCATTCACCTTATCATCAGAAATTAAAGACCCAGAAGGTAGATACCTGATACTCATGGGTTATATAATGGATACAGCAATCACGGTGATTTCCTACTACGCTCCTAACAAACAACCTACACCATTCCTCTCACATATATTACAAGTGATTAATACACACAAAATAGGAACAGTGATAATGTGTGGGGATTCGAACCAGGTCCTCCTCCCATTTCTAGATAAATCACCTTTTACACCATCCAAAATAACCTCTAGATTACCTTTTTCTCAACTTCTTTCCAAATACAATCTGGTAGATTCGTGGAGAGAAAGTAACCCAATGAAAAAGAAATTCACTTATTTCTCGCACCTTCATCAAACCTTCACCAGAATAGATCATATTTTTCTAACAATAGGAATGATACCAGAAATTATTGCATCAGATATAATTCCGATTCCGTGGTCTGACCATAATGCAGTATACACTACTATAGCCTCAGCCATACCAAAAGCGCATGACCCAACGTGGTACTTACCGGACATAATGCTCAAACACCCACTACATCAGATGGCCATTGAACAAGCTTTAAAGGAATACATATCAATTAATAATACAACAGACATCTCCCCAATAACACTGTGGGAAGCTCATAAGCCTGTCTTGCGTGGTACAATACAAAGACAAATGGCACTATTTAAACGGGAACGCAAAAATCTAGCAAAAAAACTAGAACTCAATTTTAATGCAGCCTACATATCATTTCAAGATAATCCATCTCAGAGTACAAAATCTCATCTGGAAAAATCTAGATTGGAATACGATCTATTTCTCACTGAGTCAGTTGATAAATCCCTCAAACGCTCCAAACACAATTTCTACATGAATACAAACAAACCAGGTACATATTTGGCTCGGGCATTAAATTCAACTAACAAATCTTTCAAACCAATACGTTTGAAATTATCAAAAAATGTTTACACTTGTAATCCAGTTAAAATAGTCCATAAATTTCACTCACATCTCGCAACTTTATACAAGACAAACAATGAATTTAATCCTACAGAGGCTGAATCCTTCTTCTCAAAAATAACCTTACCTGAGTTATCTCAGAATCAAAAAAGCAGTTTGGATGAGCCTATAACTATAGATGAAGTTGCTAACGCCATAAAAGACCTAAAACTTAACAAAAGACCAGGCCCAGACGGCTACTCGGCTTTATACTATAAAACATTTTCAGAAATACTCTCTCCCATTCTCACTGAAACTTTTAACAAACTTCTAGATGGACATTCTTTTCGGCAAGAAACACTAATGGCAATTGTTTGTATGATCCCAAAACCCCTTTCTGATGATACTTCCTGTGTGAATTATCGGCCTATCTCTCTGTTAAACCTCGATATTAAATTATTAGCAAAAATAATAGCAAAACGCCTCAATAGCATTATAGGAAAATTAATACATAGAGATCAAGTAGGCTTCATGCCAAATAGACAGGCAGGCGATAATATACGCAGGGCAGTGTTATTGGCACATATTGCTAAAAAACGGAAAATCCCTTTATGTTTTCTATCTCTCGATATTAAGAGGGCATTTGACACAGTATCCTGGCAATATATGCAATATTCATTACAAAAATGGGGTTTTGGACCCCACTTTTTAACATGGATCAAAGCATTATATAATAAACCCAAAGCCTATATAAAATATGCTGGATACAAATCTGAAGCCTTTAATATCGAAAGAGGTACCCGACAGGGTTGCCCATTATCTCCCTTATTATTTGCCCTTATACTCGAACCCATGGCCCAATACATCAGAACAAACCAAACTATAACTGGCATTGAAGTAGGAGGTATTACACACAAACTATGTATATTTGCAGACGATATATTACTTTTTCTATCATCACCACAGGTCTCTGGTCCTAACTTAATACCAGCTCTTGATGGATTTGCAGCCCTATCTGGCCTTATGATTAATCCTAAGAAATGCCTAGTGCTTAATATTTCACTCACAAACATGGAATTGATCCCGGCTAGGGCTGCACTCCCATTCACATGGGCAGAAAAATCAATCCCATATCTTGGAATTCATTTAACAGCATCTCATTCTGACTTATTCTCAACCAATTATCCTCCAGTATTAAGACAGATCACAAATCTAATAAAACAATGGTCGCAACTTCCTTTATCCTGGCAGGGAAGATTAATGCAATCAAAATGACTATTCTACCCAAATTGCTTTATCTATTCAGAGTCCTCCCTATTCCAATTCCTTCCTATTTTTTGAGAATAGTACAAAAAAGAGCAACTTAGTTTATATGGGGCTCTTCTAAACCACGTATACCTATACACACACTACATCTTCCCAAAAATAAAGGAGGCCTGGGATACCCTAATTTTACTAACTACTACAGAGCAGCACATTTGGCCAGTCTGTCCAAATACCATGCAAAACAGGAAATCCCATTATGGGTATTTATAGAGGCTTCAGAAAATGACCCTCTATTAATATCACATTTATTATGGCTTGATCCTAAAGACCGCTTTAAAATTCATAATCCCATAACTAAACACTTCTTATCTCTCTGGGATAAACTAAAAACCAAATATCAGTTACAATCTCCACACAATCCTCTCCTTTCTTTTATCAGAAATCCGGCCTTTTATCCGGCATGGATCTACCCAAATTCTTTTAAAGCTTGGACAACATCAGGCATTCAGACACTAAATGACTTCATAGCATCTAAATCATTCCTTTCATTCCCATCGCTTAGAGAAAAATATGATCTACCAAACTCTGAGATATTTAGATATCTCCAAATCAAAAATTTCTATACACCATTCCTAAAGGGGGATACACCATTATCCCAATTATCCATTTTTGAATCAATCTGTACAAAAGATCCATTTGCTAAAGGTACAATTTCATCACTTTATAATCAATTATATGGAGTAGCAAATCTTAATAGACCCTCTTACGTTCAGAGGTGGGAGGAGGACCTGGGACGAACTTTAGAAGACACGGACTGGTCTAACATATGGCTCACATCTAAGTCATCTTCACCCAACATCTTAGCACTGGAGACAAATTATAAAGTCCTAACTCGCTGGTACCTTGTACCCGCTAGAGTGGCAAAATATTCACCTAATACCTCAGCTCTTTGTTCTCGAGGATGCCCAGAAATAGGCACATATTTACACATATGGTGGACGTGCCCAGTAATCCAAACCTTCTGGAAGGAAGTCTTCGTGATTGCATCTAAAATATTTAAAAAAATAATACAACCAGATCCATATTTAACTTTATTTAATCTAAAACCGGAATGGATAACACTCTCTCAATTCAAACTTATGATCCAACTAATAACGGCTGCAAAACAAACAGTGGCCAAGGCATGGAAATCTCCTACATTGGTACTAGCAGAAACAATTCACAGAATGAATAATACAATGTCCCATGCTAAGATGGTAGCCATCGATCAAAATCAAATTCCAAATTTTGAAAAACTTTGGCATCCTTGGATAAAACAACAGTTCCTGTCAAACTTCAATGACTCTGTCCTGTTGCCATGGTAACAGATTAAATGACTTACAGAGACACCCATTCTAAGGCTTCAAAGAGAACTAAAAGGAATAATAAACTGACGAGCGGGACAACCTTGTGGACCATACCTCTACCTTTCAACCCTTTTTCATCTCTTTCCTTTTCTCCACCTTACGATTAAAGCTCATTATCAGAATTTATTTGACCTATATACACTCTACTTGTAAACAATATGTATAGTAGGTATAAATCATTTAAATACCTACAAAAGTAACTAAGGAAATGATATATATCTTTAATTTAGGTTTACGTGAACCCGATGTTTAATATTTGAAATTCCATGATATTTACCTATATAAACCCTACTGTAAAACAATGAGCTTACTTTATAGATCCTTGTAAACTTACTTTATGTATCTTTATAACATTGTATACTCAATAAACTTCTTTTGACAAGGAAAAAGTATTCGTACCTGTAGACATTTTCCACATTTTGTCATGTTACAACCAAAAACGTAAATGTATTTTATTGGGATTTTACGTGATAGACCAACACAAAGTGGCACATAATTGTGAAGTGGAATAAAAATGTTAAATGGTTTACAAATAAATATGTGAAAAGCTTGGCGTGCATTTGTATTCAGCCCCCCTGAGTCAATACTTTGTAGAACCACCTTTCGCTGTAATTACAGCTGCAAGTCTTTTTGGGGATGTCTCTACCAGCTTTGCACATCTAGAGAGTGACATTTTTGCCTATTCTTCTTTGCAAAATAGCTTAAGCCCTGTCAGATTGGATGGAGAGAATCTGTAAACAGCATTTTTCAAGTCTTGCCACAGATTCTCAATTGGATTTAGGTCTGGACTTTGACTGGGCCATTCTAACACATGAATATGCTTTGATCTAAACCATTCTATTGTAGCTCTGGCTGTATGTTTAAAGGCATTGTCCTGCTGGGAGGTGGACCTCCACCCTAGTCTCAAGTCTTTTCCAGACTCTAATGCTGCGTACACACGAGCGGACTTTCCGGCATACTTGGTCCGGCTATCTTTCCGATGGACTTTGTAGTGTAGGTGCGCCGGACTTACAAACGGACGGACTTGGACACACACGATCACTCCAAAAGTCCGATGGTTTTGAACGCGGTGACGTACAGCACGTACGACGGGACTAGAAAAAGGAAGTTCAAGCCCCACTACGCCACCCTTTGGGCTCCTTCTGCTAAACTCGTGTCTATCTCGTGTTAGTAGTAGTTTGGTTAGAGACGATTTGCGCTTTTCACACTTCAGCTTATTTCGATCATTTTCTGTGGTTCAGTTTGTGCTTGTGAGGTTTGTATCTGCTTTTCAGTGTGTGTTGGTCAGTTCGTAACCTGCCTAGCAGGCCGTTCTGGTCCGCTCGTTCCTGATTTTCAGGTCGCTCTTCATAGGCCTTGCTGTTCTTCAGTGCGTTTGTTCTAAGTTTGTTTGTTTGACCAGCTGACCGTTTTGAAGCCATGTTGCTTGGACATACTCGTTCTCAAGTTCGTGCTGCGTGGGGACTTGGTGTTGGTTGTTAATACTTTTACCCGAGTCCAGTCCATGAACAGGGCGAGGAGGAGTTCATGGATGAAGAATTGGTTGCGCCAGCGTGACCAATTCTTACACATGTCTTTGCTCTGTGAGAATAATCCTGAGGATTTCAGGAATTGTCTCAGGATGACGGACCCCGTTTTTGAACGTCTGCTGGCTATGCTGACCCCTTATATCTGCAGGCAGGATACCTGCATGAGGCAAGCCATCACTGCGGAGCAGAGGCTAGGTGCCACTTTACGTTACTTGGCGACTGGGAGAAGTCTTCAGGACTTGAAGTTCTCGACAGGCATCTCCCCCCAGGCTCTGGGGATCATAATCCCAGAGACCTGTTCTGCTATAATTCAGGTCCTGCAGAAGGACTATATGAAGGTAAGTTTTATCCTTTAACATTACATGATATGTATTTAATGTTTGCTAATGTATTGTCTAAATGTCCTCATTACCTAATTACCATGCTTGGAATATGCTGTGAATGTCCCCTTTATCTTCAGGCATGCCTGGTTTTTTACATTAATCATTTTTTGGCCTACATGCATATTTACCTTCAATAACCTCCCCACCATGCAATCCTGGGTCCATTTATACCTCTAGCCTATAGTCCCTTGAACAATGTATATTGTCAGCTCCATTGTACTGTTTTACCCTCCCCCCTCAAATGTTTGCAACTGTCAGGTGTGTTTTTTGCCCAAATTAGAACCCTTCCCCCACCCCCTCAAATGTTTACAACTGTCAGGTGTGTTCTTGGCCCAAATTAGAACCCCTCCCCCCACATACAAATTGATCAATGGTCCATCAGAGGGGGTGAGTAATCTTATAAATGGGCCTTATGTTTTTTTTTAATTTTTTATAAAAATCACACATATTAATAATGTTCGACTGCTGTTGTTCAAGACTGTTTTTGTCTAATCTGATACAAAGTTATGTTTAAAAGTACTTATATTTTTTTTTCTTGTTTGACTCCGCAGTTTCCTTCAAACACACAGGAATGGCAGACTGTCCGCATTGTGCCACCACCCCATTCGGGGTCTTATTATTATAACTATTAGGGGTTTCATAGTGTAGTTTTGATGGCGGTGGTCTCGGCACAATTGGAATTTATGTTCGTGGATGTGGGGAAGAACGGCCGGATGTCGGACGGAGGAGTCTTTGCACAGACCGAGCTGTGCCAGCGTCTCCAGACTGGTGGCCTGGGATTGCCACCTGATGACCAGAACGTGGATGGACTCCCCTCAGTTTTCATCACTGATGAAGCATTTGCTCTCGGCGAGAACTTGATGAGGCCATTCCCCCAAAGGGTCCTCACCCCTGAGAGGAAGGTATTTAATTATTTAATTACCGGCTGGTCAAGAAGTGTTGTAGAGAATGCCTTTGGGATTCTGGCCAGCCGGTTCCGTTTGTTCCTCTCGGCAATAAATCTTGCAGAATACAAGATCAATTATGTCATCATGGCTTGCTGCATTCTGCATAATTTTATGAGACGTCATTCATCGACATATCTTACCTCAGTTGGGCCTGAGGCCGGACTTAGTGGTGAAGATCTACTCACAGGCCTGGATAGTGGCCGTACTGGCTTGGCCCCCCAAACCGCCCATCAAGTGCGTGACAGATATGTCAATTATTTTAATGGTCGGGGGGCCATTGCAATGCAACAAGAGCTTTCATCTTTTATTTAAAAAAATAAAAAACATTTTGGCAAAAATCTCTTGTTTTGATTCTTGTTTGCATTTAGTTTTGTCTGTCTCCTAGTGCACTTGTAGTGGCAAGTGCATTTCCCTTTAGTTAATAAGGCCCTTTGTCACTGTAACCACACAAAAAAATAACAAACTGTTATTGATAAATAATAAGCCACACACATTGTAGTAGTAAAAACATTTTACTGTGTGCACATTGGAAGGTGCATTTTGTTTGAACATGTTGATGTTTTTTTTTTTTTAGGAACAATATTTTTTTTTTTTTTTAGTTTAGGCATATTTGTAAAAAATATACATTGTTTACAAAATTAGGCTTGACAGCAGGGTTTTTAAAAACATAAGAACCAAAAATAACAGGAACTTACAAAGTTCAACATGTTAATAACGGTGCTGGTGATGTCACCCACGTAAAACAAAAAATTTGCAGATGCTCACAATTTGGGAGTAAAAAAGGTTCAAGTCTGTGTGTAAAATTTTTTTTTGAAAAATATGCACGCCTAACTAGATTAACTTAAGCTCGGGTGTCAGTCACTCACTTGGTGGGGTGGAAATATCGCGCACTTCCTCCACCTCTCCTTCCTCCAGCTCGTCAGGTGGGCGTGGTCTTGGGCTGGGGCTTGGGGTAATTCCTGCTTCAGGCTGGTGACTTGGGGGGGTCCTGGGATCCTTGGACTATTGTCTGACTCTTTTCTCCCCTATGAGAATTAAACAAAAGGTATAGTTAAAACAAAGTGATATTTCAGTCATGAAAAAGGAATATGAAACATTGGTTAGAAGTTGGGAACAATTGTCATTTTGTTTCCAAAAAAATTTGGAAGACAGGATTAAAATTCAATCTGATCAAAAATGCTAAACAATACACATTTTCATGCAAGTTTCACAGACACCTCAATTATCCCCTATGTGTATTCCCTCAAAAATTTTATTTGGTGTCACATAGTACACTAGTGCTCGTGAGTCCAGATGTGGAAACAGCTGCTGTGTCCTGTCCTTACATTACACTGAAATCTTTTTTGAAGAAGCATTATAGTTTCAAACACATCTACACAACATCACCACATTTTTGTAATACGACAAATTATCAAGACCTAAATGTATGTCCAACCCTGTACCATCATATTTGGCGAAAAAAAATGTCATTTTCTTAGTATCATATGTATTTTCAAAAGAACGGTCTTTACGAACGATGCTGTATAAACGAAAAGCATATGGATCAGCATGCAAGTTAAGTATCTCAATAGGAACACACAACAAGTACTTACTTTTTTTAAGCAGCTTCTTGATTCGCCAATATTGTTCAGGCTCCCTAGTTTTGAGGTCAGACCACTGCTTCCTCAATTGTTCTATAGCCTATTTAATGCCAAATTTTTGGTCAAGAGCGGTGACAACTGAGGCCATTATTTTGTCCTTCCGCATATTGGGTCGGGTGTATGGTCCTTTTTTGCCATCATAGTCCTCCCTTCTCAATATGGACACCATCTCCACCATCTCTTCAAAGGCCATGTTGGTGGCCTTATATCTCCTCCTAGATCTGGATGGTTGTGGCTCCGGGCTTTCCTCCGCGCTAGTTGCAGATAATCTCTCCGCTATCTTTCTCTATATCCTGCCACTGCGCAACGAAGAGTGAAGGGGTGGGGACAAATCGTACTAAAGAACGTCAGGGGCGGGTGACGCAGGCGTAGCATGACACATGCGCAGTGTATATAAAGCTATTACGCTGGCCTACATATGTCCGAGCGGAAGTAGCGAGCATCAGAAACGAAGTTAAGATTAAATGTGGGTGTGTGTTTGGAGAATGTGTTTGGTGTGTGTGTGTGTATGTGTACCCTAGATTCTGCAAAAAATAATACAGGGAGTTTGGACTGACATTACAGTTTTTATCTTGTGTCTTGTCTTTCAGAAAAAATGAATCCCTTTAAGGAGGCTGAATTTTTGACACGTTTCATTGCTCTGTATCAAGAAAAAAGAAACCTGTGGGAGGTCAAGCACCCATTATATTCTAATAGAGATGTAAGGAAGGCAACACTGGGCACACTTTTGGAATTTGTGAAAACTCGAGTCCCCCAGGCAGACCTTTCTGGACAGTAAAATTGGTATCTTGCGCAATATGTACAGGCGGGAACACAATAAGATTAAGGATTCCCTCCGATCAGGAGCAGCAGCAGACCAGGTTTATGTCCCTAAGCTGTGGTACTACCAAAAACTGCGATTTCTGGATGACCAGACAGAAGCAAGGCAATCACTTTCGACCCTTCCCTCCACCCTTCCCTCCAGCCTTCCCTCCACCTCCACCCTTCCCTCCACCCCAGCTGAGGAGTCCCAGGAAGAGCTGGGCCCTTTCATCCTTGATGAAGTGGATGCGCCCAGCTTCAGCCAGGTATACTTTTTTGGTGAATTTGGGATTGTGTAAATATTAATGATGTAAATGTAAAAATTTTTGAAGTGCTTCACCAAAAATGACTTCATCACAATTATTAATATGTAGACATATCACTAGACAGTAGTGGCCAAAAATATACTTCAAATATTGGTAAGCAGCCACAATAATGGTGGGGTCCAAAAGATAGGCTTTACTATTTGTTTAGAATTATATTTGTAAGTCATGAGCTGAAAATTGTGTGTGATTGCGTAACCAAAAATAACAACTACCGGTATGTCCCTTTTTTTTTTTTTACCCAGGATGAGCTCAGCCAGGAGGAGGCCGTGCCCAGAGGTATAGAGGAGGAGCCTTGCTCAGTGGGAGAGAGGAGGAGGCCGTGGCTGGATCCAGTAGAAGCCTTATGGTGCCCTCCCTCTGCATTACCACCAAAAGGCCCAGGAAGATGACCCGAACAGAGGAGGAATCACTAGCCCTCATTCGCGAAGCCAGCCAAATCCTGAGCACACCACCCAATGCTGAAAAGGCCTATGGAACATATATGGCCACCAGGTTGCTGGAACTAGAAAAGGGGCAATGCCTCCTCTGTGAGGGTCTTATTTTTCAAGCATATCAGAAGGGCTTGAGAGGGGAGCTTACTCAAACAACCTATATAGCAGATGAAGCCACTCCTCCTGCTTTTCCTCCTCCTCCTCCTGCCCCAAGTAAACCACCAGAGGCACAGCCTCCAAGGAAGGCTGCAGAGAAGCGTGGAGGGAAGGCTGCAGGGCAGCGTGCAGGGAAGGCTCCACGGAAGAGTCGAAGGTGATTGCCTGGCTTCTGTCTGGTCTGACTTCTGACTGTGCTCCCTAGTCGCAAGATACCAATTTTATTTTCAAAAAACTTGATGTGTGTCCTGGGGGACAAAAGGCTTCACACATTCCAAAAGTGTCTCCAGTGTTGCCTTCCTCATTTCTTTTTTTACCAAAATAAATGGATATTTTCTTTACCTTACATTATTGACTATGTGTTTTAATTCAAAAAGGACATTTGGTTTGTGAGTAGGCAGGTACAGGTCAAAAAGACTATGTGGGTTATTTACAAAAGGCTAAATCATTTTGCAATTCAAGTGCAAAGTACTAGTGCAAAGTGCACTTTATAAATTGCACTGCAAGTGCACTTGTTGGAAGTGCAGTCGCTGTAAATCTGAGGGGAAGATCTGAAATGAGGGGAAGCTCTGCTGATTTTATCATACAATCACGTGCAAGAGAAATGTTGTTTTTTTTGGGGTTCCTTGCATGTGCCCCTCGGATCCACAGCGAATGCACTTCCAAATGCTCTTTCAGTGCAATTCCAAGTACTATTTGCACTTGTAGTGAAAAATGAATTTGCCTTTTGAAAATAACCCCCCTATGTCTAATTAACAAGGGACACTAACCTCATTAAGGTTCATTAAAACAATAAAAAATATTAAGGTTATTGTGGTAACTTGAAACTCCAAAAAAAATAAAGAAAGAAAGAAATTAACATTTTGTATAATTTAGCACACATTGCAAAATAGATATTGTTTAAATCCCCAAAAAATAAAGATGAGTCCAAAAAAAAAATTTCTACTTTATTTCTGGAGATCTGGCTTTTAAAAAATATAATATTAGTGATGGCATGAGGATAAATCATGAAGAAAGTAGTTTGTGAGAACTCTGTGTGAATATAAGCAGCAAAACAACTTCATTCCTCTCGCATTATAAATAAAAAAAGAATGCGCTGTATTAAAAGATCACAGAAGAGGAATGAAGCACACAGACGACCGGTTTGTATGATAGAAAGCCGAGTCCGTCGGACAGATTTGAAACATGTTTCAAATCTAAGTCCGTCAAACTTTTGAGAAGAAAAAGTCAGCTGGAGCCCACACATGATCGAATTGTCCAACGGACTCCGGTACGCCGGCCCAAGTATGCCGGAAAGTCCGCTCGTGTGTACGTGACATAACAGGTTTTTGCCTAAGATTGGCTCCATCCATCTTCCCATCAACTGTGACCAGCTGAAGAAAAGCATCCCCACAACATGATGCTGCCATCATGGTGTGTTCAGGGTGACGTGCAGTGTTTGTTTTCTGCCACGCATAGCGTTTTGTTTTTAGGCCAAAAAGTTCAATTTTGGTCTCATCTGACCAGGGCACCTTCTCCTACGTGTTTGCTGTGTCCCCCACATGGCTTCTCACAAACTGCAAATGGGACTTCTTATGGCTTTTTTTTAGCAATACCTTTCTTCTTGCCACTCTTCCATAAAGGCCAGATTTGTGGAGTACATGACTAATAGTTGTCCTGTGGACAGATTCTCCCACCTGAGCTGTGGATCTCTGCAGCTCCGCCAGAGTTACCATGGGCCTCTTGGCTGCTTCTCTGATTAATGCTCTCCTTGCCCAGCCTGTCAGTTTAGGTGGACGGCCATGTCTTGGTAAGTTTGCAGTTGTGCCATACTCTTTCCATTTTTGTATGATGGATTGAACAGTGCTCAGTGAGATGTTCAAAGCTTTGCATTTTTTTTATAACTTAACCCTGCTTTAAACTTCTCCACAACTTTATCCCTGACCTGTTTGGTGTGTTCCTTCATGATGCTGTTTTTTTCCTAAGGTTCTCTAGCAAACCTCTGAGGGCTTCACAGAACAGCTTTATTTATACTCAGATTAAATTACACACAGGGGGACACTATTTACTAATTAGGGGACTTCTGAAGGCAATTGGTTCCACTAGATTTTAGTTAGCGGTATCAGAGTTAAGGGGGCTGAATACAAATGCATGCCACACTTTTTAAATATTTATTTGTAAAAATTATTGAAAACCATTTATCATTTTCCTTCCACTTTACAATTATGTGTCACTTTGTGTTGGTCTATCACACAAAATCCCCAAAAAATACATTTACATTTTTTGGTTTTAACATGACAAAATATGGAAAATTTCAAGCGGTATAAATACTTTTTCAAGGTACTGTATATATGAAAACTGATGTACTGACAGCCTATCTTATTTCTTGAGGCACAAAAATGCCAGGACAGTACAAATATCCCTCAAGCGACCACTTTTTGGAAAGTAGGCAGTCTAAGGTAATTAGTAAGTGGCATGACATGTTTTTTGAAGTTGTAATTTTTTGTCACAATTTTTAGAAAATTAAGAAATGAAAAAAAAAAAAATGTATTTATTTATTTATTTTTTCATACTGTCACCAATGCAGTACAGCACTATCATATAACTGGTGTGGCAGTGATCAGGAACACTGACTAGTGACAGTACTGTATGTAAAAAAAAAATATTTATTTTTTACATACAGTGACCAGAGCAATACAGTGTTAACATAGTAATGCTGTACTACTCTAGGAAGGTGATCAGGATTTTATATTTTACAAACTATGGTTGCTTATAACTGTGAATTTTACACTCATATGCAACCATTTTTTCTGAATGAAAACTACCCCTTCAGTGTTTACTATTGTGATTAGTTGTGATTGGTCACAGTTAATCACATTGTACAGATTGGCTGTGATTGGCCCTGTCTGTACCATGTGATGACTGTGACCAATCACAGAGCTCATTACAATAGTACACAATGAAAGGCATGAATCAATGCCTTTCACTGTATACAACTGTTATGTGATCTGCAGTGAATGGTACCAGCAGCAGGCCAATACAGTGATCTATCATCAGCTGTGTTCGGGGGACAGGGTGGTGACAGATCGCCCCAAAACACGGCCCATGGGAGGACATCATGTGACATCCTCCCAGAACAACAGGGAATCCGCCCAGCTAACATTTTACAATAGGCCGGGCGGGAAGGTGTTAGAACACAAGCAAATTTACTTTAACCCTGAAACTCCTAAACATATTAACCACTTGCCGACCGCCTCCTGTAGATATATGTTGGCAGATTGACACGGCTGGGCAAAATAACATACCTGTACGTCACTTTGAATTTCCCACCATGCGCGCCTGCCACAAGCTCCGTGACCGTGCCCGCGGAACATGCGGACTCGATGTCCGCGATCGTGTCATGGAGCTGAAGAACGGGGAGATGCCAGTGTAAACACAGCATTTCCCCGTTCTGCCTAGTGACAGGACACTGATCGTCTGCTCACTCTCATCGGGAGCAGAGATCAGTGTCGTGTCAGTGCTAGCCCATCCCCCAGACAGTTAGAATCACTCCCTAGGACACACTTAACACCTTTCCCGCCCTAGTGGTTAACCCCTTCACTGCCAGTGACATTTTTACAGTAATCAATGCAATTTTATAGCATTGATCGCTGTATTAATGCCAATGGTCCCAAAAATGTGTCACAATTGTCCGATGTGTCCACCATAATGTTGCAGTCACGATAAAAATTGCTGATCGACGCCATTACTAGTAAAAAAAAATTTTTATAAAAATGCCATAAAACTATCCCTATTTTGTAGACGCTATAACTTTTGCGCAAACCAATCAATAAACGCTTATTGCGATTTGTTTTACCAAAAATATGTAGAAGAATACGTATCGGCTTAAACTGAGGAAAAAAATAGTTTTTTGTATATTTTTTGGGGATATTTATTATACCAAAAGTAAAAAATATTGCGTTTTTTTCAAAATTGTCGCTCAAAAATTGTAGCGCAAAAAATAAAAACCGCAGAGGTGATCAAATACCACCAAAAGAAAGCTCTATTTGTGGGAAAAAAAGGACATCAATTTTGTTTGGGAGCCAGGTCGCACAACTGCGCAATTGTCAGTTAAAGCGACGCAGTGCCGAATCGCAAAAAGTGGCCTGGTCATTTGGCAGCCAAATGATCCAGGGCTGAAGTGGTTAAGTAATCAGCACTGAGTGTTACAAGTTTGCAGAGGTTAGAGTTTTAAAAATAGAGCCAGCTCACTAATGCTTTGGAATGTGTCATAGTATGCCCTTCTATTAAATGTATCCAATCACATTGTAATATTTGTAATAATGGGTTTTCGTTTTACAATAGTTAGAGATCAGACTCTTTGCCACATTAAGGAGGTGTGGTAACAATTCTTTTTTTTTTTTTTTTCCAAATAACAGTTTTTATTATTGTTATCATTCTCAGTTGCAATACAGAGTAAAGAAGCATGGAAAGTTGTAAATATTATCCAGCATATCTTATCCACAATTAGACATATATTTGTGAAATGAGGGTGTTAAATTCGTATTAAGTTTCAAAGATATCTCATTGTTTAATTTATAGCAATTCCTTTTATAGATAGAGGATGTTAATTCAGTTACATTGTTGTAGAATAATGTCTATGAGAACTCAGATCTTTTGAAATCTGTAATATAGGAGGATGAATAGGGAAAAAGAAAGAGAGAGAGAGAAAGGGGAAGAGAGAGGGAAATATACAGTAGGCCATCTGAGTAAATTTGGTACCTGGTCATGGTGGGTCCTCCCGGAGATGCCACAGTTCCCAAACCCCGATGTGTGCTTCCAGTCTGTCCTGCATTCTAGCCGTCATTTTCTCCATCAGTTCAATATCTTTAATTCTCGAGTAAAGATCTTCAGGAGAAGGTGGGGAACGGCGTTTCCAGTTTAGGGTAACTAGGCATCTGGCTGCTGTGAGTATGTGCCTAACTAGTTTCTTATATGGCGTGCGGAGTTTGAGTGGTGATAGTCCCAGTAAGAAGAACTTTGGGGAAGCTCGAACCTGCATTTCCAAAAGGTGGGACAGTAGATGTTGGACCTTGTCCCAAAAGGGGGTAATCAACGGGCACTCCCAATAGATATGTATGAGGGTGCCTTTTCCTCCCTGACATCGCCAGCATCGATCTGAGCTAGTGGGGAAAATTGCATGGAGCACATCTGGGGTCATATACCAGAAAAACAAAATTTTGTATGCATTTTCCTTGTAGAGAGTGCATAATGAACTCTTTGCTGTTTGGTTCCAGATCGCCTGCCACTGTGTTATAGGGAGTTCCTCATCAAGTATTTTCTCCCATTTAAGCATGTAGGAGTGCTTTCCTTGCTCCTCTAGGGAGATGGTATTTAAAATCTTGTAAATTCCCGATATGATACCCTTCTGTGCATTCCCCTCCAATATTATAGTTTCAAAGGAGGTTGGGGGAGAAAACTGCAGGTTCGAGGTTATTGTCAGTGCATAGTGTCGAATTTGTAAGTATCCGTAAAATGCCTGTTTCGGCAGATCATGTTTTGCTTGTAATTCAGAGAAAGATAATAATTTACGGGTTCTGGGTTCCACTATACTCCTGAAATGGAATAGGTTCCTAGAGGACCAAGGGTAGGACATCTGATGTGTTAGACTATCTGGCACTTTGGGATTGCAGATAAAAGAGGTCAATGGTGATCTCTCTGAAGATAGTTTATGAGGTCGGGCCAGTGTGTGCCAAGTCCGTCGTAGCAGAGACATAGGGCCTAGCATCCGATCGGGGGGTACCTCCGCATTCGCACTCCATAGCAGGTTGTTCGGGTGTATTGGAGCTAGCCAGAGCTTTTCGATTTCAGTCCATTTGTTATATGATTTATGAGTAAACCATGAGGCTATCGCTTTTAATTGCGCAGCGTGGTAATATTTAATAATATCAGGGAAAGCTAGTCCTCCCTCGCTACGTGACGCCAGCATTACTGTCCTCGGTATCCTATGCCTTTTATAGTTCCAAACAAATTGGAGTAAGTCCGCCTGAAGCTTTTTCAAGTATTTGAGTGGTACAGGGATAGGGAGGGTTTGGAAGAGATATAGTAGCTTCGGGAGAATGGTCATCTTAATAGAGGCTATGCGGCCTAAAAGGGAGATATGGTGTTTTTTCCACTGTGCCAGTAATGCTCTAATGGAGCGAAAGAGGGGTGGGAAGTTTTCTTGGTATAAGGTGTCGTATTTTGGAGTAATATTGGTCCCTAGGTATTTCAGAGCAGTCGTTTTCCAGCTATAATGGAATTTGGCTTTTAATAGTGCGAGTTCGGCATCAGGGATATGTATAGGTAAGGCTTCTGATTTTGATGCATTGATTTTATAACCTGAGAGAGCTCTAAAGTTATCTAATTCCCTATGTAGGGCTGGGAGGGTGGTATGAGGTTGGGTCAGTGTAAGGATGATGTCATCGGCAAATAGGGAAATCTTAAATTCCCTATCTCTAACCATTATCCCCCGTATGTCCGGGTTATTCCGGTTCGGGGCAGCCAGGGGTTCCACGCATAGCGCAAATAGCAGGGGTGACAATGGGCACCCCTGTCTGGTGTCATTTGCCACCGAAAAATGTGTGGAGAGTGCAAAGGGGGTTCTGACCTGTGAGGAGGGGTTGGAGTAAAGATGCCTGATTGCTCGCATAAAAGGTCCACGAAAGCCCATGTGGGTCAGGGTAGCGAACAGGAAGGGCCACCCCAAACGGTCAAAAGCCTTTTAGGCGTCAAGGCTCAGCAGCATGGAGGTGAGTCCCCTCCTATTCGCCGCGTCCACCAGATCAATCACCCCTCTGGTGTTGTCACCTGCTTGCCGCAATGGGACAAACCCCACCTGATCCTTGTGGACCAGCGACGGAAGGATCGTATTTAGGCGGTTGGATAAGAGCTTAGTGAAAATTTTCAGGTCGGAGTTCAGTAGAGCAATGGGTCTATAATTGGCGCATAGGGATGGATCTTTGTCTGGTTTGGGAATTAGGGTGATAAAGGATCGCTGCATGTCTAGAGGGATGGGGGTGTCACGGAGGAAGGTATTAAACAGCCTACACATATGTGGGAGCAACTGATGGAGAAATGCCTTATAATATTCATAGGGAAAACCGTCCGGGCCAGGAGCTTTATGGGATGGTAGGGTTTTGATAGTCAGTTCTAATTCTTCCTCCGAGATCTGTGCATTAAGCGATTGCAGGTCGGATAGTTGGAGTTTAGGAATACCGCTTTGTTCTAAATATTGTCGCATCTTTTAAGATAGATCTGGGAGGGAGGGTTACTGGGTATGTCAGGGCTGTTGTACAGATTTTTGTAGAAATCTGCAAAGGTGTGGGCAATTTCCACTGGGTGCGATAGCAGCTGACCTGATTTGTTTTTGATCTGGTTCGGGGATAGCATGTGGGTGCGTTCACAGAGCTTGTTGGCCAGAAGAGAATGGGCCTTATTGCCTTTATCATAAAACATTTGTTTCAGTCTGGTCAAGGCCCTTTCTACCTGACCTAGGGCCAGGTCCCGAAGAGTCATACGAAGGTTAGTTATTTTTTTAAGCAAAGGTACTGTGGGGTTAGTTTGGAGCTTGTGTTCCAGTGCTTTAAGTTCTCTTTCCGCTTTCACTTTTGCAGCCAGGGCATCTTTTTTTAGTGCTGTGGAGAGTGCTATACATTTACCTCGGAGGACCGCCTTATGGGCTTCCCAAAGCGTGGTGGGTGAGACTTCCTGATTATTATTCTCTTTAAAATAGAGCTGAAGGGGGGGCGTGGCCTGGACATGGCTGAGTGAGGACGCATTCTCTCTGAGCTCCTCGCCCAGAAACACCCGACTTATAACACCCTACTTGAGGCATGCAATCAGCCAAACGACACAGAACCAGAGCATCCATCCGAGGGACACCCACTGGCAAAAGTCCCGGTGAGATACGCCGCTATTTCCTACAAGTACAAGGCTCCTATCCCGGGACTAAAGTTACGGCGCCACGAGGCTCACCGCGCGGAGAACATCAGAGGGCCCCACGACAAGCTGAGGCCTATCCGACTCCCGACTCACGGCCTGCACCGATACTCCCTACAGACTCCCACGGAGAACCCCAACAAGACGTGATGTCTTCCCCACAACCACCAGCTCCGGTCCTAATCGACCACGACATCAGAAGCCTGCTCCAGGGCCTACCCACCAGATCGGATATAGAGGCCTTGATACTCAAACTCGAGGAAACACACCGCCGGGATATCCAAGAAGTCAGAGGTGAAATATCAAACCTGACAGAACGAGTATCTACCGGAGAATCCTCGGCTTCCCTACTATCGGAGAGAGTGTCAGCGTTGGAGCAGGCCAGGGATCAACAGAGGGAAGCGGCCATCACCCTGCAACTACATTTGGAAGATGTAGAAGACCGCAGCCGTCGCAACAACTTGCGGCTCCGGGGTATCCCTGAATCGGCACACCAAGAGAACTTGGGGGAGACGGTGCGTGAGATCTTCCGCACAGTATTGGACGATTCTCAGGTGGAAATCGAGCTAGACAGAGTGCATAGAGCCCTGGGTCCCAGATCTGATGACCCGGAAAGACCACGGGACGTAATCTGCAGGCTCCACCGGTACACACAAAAGGAAACTATCCTTCGACGAGCATGGGAACATGGTGATGTGGAGATAGAGAGCTCCCGCGCGAAGATTCTGCCAGACCTATCCAGAGCGACCCTTAGACGCAGAGCCTTCCTACGCCCACTTCTAGACCTGGCAAAACAGCAAGGACTCACCTACAGATGGGGGTATCCCTTCTCTG
This sequence comes from Lithobates septentrionalis, assembly GCA_037952835.1. Taxonomy (NCBI): domain Eukaryota; kingdom Metazoa; phylum Chordata; class Amphibia; order Anura; family Ranidae; genus Lithobates; species Lithobates septentrionalis. The sequence continues at coordinate 2,280,804 of JBBDGP010000501.1, forward strand.
TACTATTCCGTGGAGCAAGGGGTTCCTTCTCCCTACAGCGCCCGGAGGACCTCCCTGCCCTCTTCAGATTCATGGAAGCAGAACCGATGCAAGTACCAGACTGGCTTCAATTCCTCCCTCGTACGTCCGGCAGGTCAGGACTCTTGAGACCGCGCGATCCCCTGCCACCGAGACAACAGAGGAACAGACGCAGGAACAGGTCGGCCTCGGGTGGTGACATACGTGAGTAGGCCTCTGGCCGCCATTCCCTACCCAGACACAGTCCTTTACCGGCCCAGACAGCAGACACCAGGCCCTTGTTGACGGCCAAACCCCACAGTACTCCCACCCCACCCCTCAAGGGAGCCACTCACACACCTGAGAGACCCCCGGGAACATCTGCGACCGACCCCGCTGGCACTGATCCCATCCCACGCATGATCGTTCTCATTCACGCTCCCTAAGGGGGTCAACCGGGGGAACTTTGTTCATCGCACCTAGGGGTACCACTGAGCCCCGGTCTCATCAGGACTAACGCCTTTCACAGGAGCACTCAGTGGTTACCCCATACGGAACCCTTTTTACAACCCCCCTGTACTATGGGTCACAGGAACACATGACCTTGTGAGAGCGGGATCAAGTGTAACCATCCCCTCTGCACACCCGCCATCGGATCATCTACGAGATATGGGAACACTACCTTTTAAATGGAATCCTGTCTCTCAATTAATCCCTTGGAGGGAAACGAAAGTGCCCGCTATTCTCTCCATCTACCATTCAAAATCCTTAAACCGCTCCCATGGACATGGCCTTTTCTCTTGCTGGGAGGTTGCCTACCCTATAATCCATCTGGTTAAGTTTCATTTTGTGTCCCCTATCCCAAACAGTATGCTCAGATGCGATGTCCTGGGGCTGCGCGCGCGGCTCACACGCTTTGGTGGTGCTGCCGTGTGTGCTGCCTAGGGACACCGGGACCCCGGTTGGGGAAATGTTATTTGCTTGCCTGGTTCATTTATTACCCTTGTGGGTCTATGATCCCTTCATTGATGTCTAACCTTATCTGTTTATTAATATGGTTTATTTGGTCTATTTACAATTGTTACAGTAGATTGCTTGTATGCCTCTTTCCCAGTTAGGGTTCTTGTTTATTACTTCTTTTATGACAAATACAGATAGTCGGGTGTGGACGGCGAGATGCGGGGACTCTTCACTTGGCCCTGCCCTCTCACCGTCCCCACTAGGTGCGCGCTCCGTTCTCGACCTCCTGTCGGTGGAGTGTATTAGCCGTTTGGGCTACACTAGATCCTTTCTCCTCTCTTACTAAACCACACACCTTAGTACCTGTTCTTTTTTTTTTCTCTCTTCTCATCTCCCTCTCTCTTACCCTACCCCCCCTCCCCCTACCCCCCTCCTCCCCCCCCTGCCCCTAATACCTGTTTTTTCCTTTTTTTTTCACACACTAGACGACCCGCAGAGATGGACTCCTTAAATATAGTCTCCCTAAACGTAAAGGGCCTAAACACACCCGAGAAAAGACGGATGATGCTGCAGGACATGCGCCACAGAGGCGCTGATATTGTTTTACTACAGGAAACACACCTCAGAGAGGGGTCCTTGCCGACCCTTCAGAACAGGTACTACCCGGTAGCGTATCACTCAAAATACAAAGAATCTAAATCTAGGGGGGTGTCTGTTCTGATCTCGGCAAGGGTCCCTTGGACACACATTGAGGCCAGGCTTGACGAGGAAGGGAGATCCCTATTCCTACGGGGTAAGATAGGTGACATTAAAATCACCCTGGCCAATCTATATGCACCCAACACACATCAGGACACTTTTCTAAAAAGACAGCTAGACCTACTCCACCAATTCTCTGATGGTCAATTGATCATAGGAGGAGACTTGAACGTCCCACTCACACCGTCAGAAGACACTTCCAGTGGGGTATCCTCGACGCCTCGAGACCTACGTAAACGCATTAACGCGACATTACAATCTCTACAACTGACTGATGTTTGGCGTCTCTTCCATGCAGGAGAGAGGGACTACACCTTCTTCTCCAAGCCACATCAATCCTACTCTAGAATTGATTATTTCCTAATACCTCATAAACATCTCCAGGCGATCGAGGAGACCACCATTGGGTCAATCACATGGTCTGACCATGCCCCCATAACCCTCCGCTATGCTCTCTCAGACGCCATGCGAACTCAAAGACCACCATGGAGACTGAACGAGAGTCTCTTGAAAGACCCATTAACCATGGCAGAGGTGACCAAAGAAATAGGCCACTATTTCGCCTCCAATAATACACCTGACTGTGACACAGGCTTAGTCTGGGAAGCCCACAAAGCTGTTATCAGGGGGATACTTATCAAACATGGGGCCCGCATCAAACGGCAGAGAACAGCACAACTGGAAACACTACTTAAGACGCTAGGAACTCTAGAAACACGCCATAAACAGTCACCCACAAACCAACTAGGCTCAGAACTAGATTTAGTTCGCAGGCAGGTTACAGACCTCTTACGCTATAAAGCAAAAGCGACACTGCAGATCACCCGGCGGAAAATATATGAGGCAGGCAATAAATGCGGTCGCCTGCTGGCCCAGTCCCTACGAGAACAACGCCTCGCTACATATATCCCGCATATCACGTCAAGTTCAGGTCAGAAAACCTCCATTCCCCAACAAATAGCACAGGAATTCGGATCCTATTATGCATCCCTCTACAACCTGACTGGAACGCAATCCCCCCCAGAGAAAATATCAGAATACTTAGAAACCTCCCTCATGCCACCCCTCCCAGAAGAGGTTAAATCACTTCTAGATGACCCTATCACCCTACCCGAACTACAACTTGCACTGAGGAGCTCCAAAACAGGCAAGGCCCCGGGCCCGGACGGCCTCACCACCGCCTACTACAAGGCCCTCCTACCCTCCCTAGGTGAGCACATGGTTAAACTTTGTAACTCTCTTGGCACAGGAAATGGGTTCCACAGAGCCACCTTACAAGCGCAAATTACAGTCATACCAAAAGAAGGCAAAGACCCAGGCCTGTGCGGATCCTACCGCCCAATATCCCTTCTAAACACGGACCTAAAACTTTTCACCAAAATTATCGCCACAAGACTACAACCTCATCTTCCCGAATTAATACATTTAGATCAAGTTGGTTTTATCCCGACCAGGGAGGCTAGGGACAATACGACTAAAGTGCTTAACCTAATACACATTGCAAATAATTCCAAAACCCCATGCGTATTCCTCGGGACAGATGCCGAAAAGGCCTTCGACCGAGTCAATTGGCAATTTATGTTCGCAACATTGAGACACATAGGTCTGGGAGACACAATGCTAAATTGGATCTCGGCAGCATACCTGAACCCAACAGCGGTAGTTAGAGCTAACGGGGTACTATCCAAAAACTTTCCAATTTCCAATGGAACATGTCAGGGCTGCCCGCTTTCGCCGTTACTTTTCGCCCTCTCTCTGGAACCCTTCCTGTGCCACGTCAGGCTAAACCCCGACATCACAGGGGTAGGAATCAACAGTGAACAATTTAAAGCCTCTGCCTACGCAGACGACTTGTTGTTCTCTCTTGCAAATCCCATCATTTCACTCCCTAATCTCATGAAAGAGTTCCACACCTACGGCCAACTAGCTAATCTGAAGATCAACTTCAGCAAATCTGAGGCGATGGGCATCGGGGATCTCTACAACACAACTCACACACCTTCAATCCAGCTTCCACTTCAAATGGTCCTCCACGGCCCTAAAATACCTAGGTACGCTCATACCCCCAAAGCTCTCCCAACTGTTTAAGCTCAACTTCCCGCCCCTCTTAACTAAGGTCAAACAACTACTAGACAAATGGAACGGTGGGTTGCACTCCTGGTTTGGCCGCTGCAACATTCTCAAAATGTCGATACTACCCAAATTTTTATATATCATACAGGCCATCCCAATCCGCATCCCGATAGATTATTTTAATCAGATAAGAACAACCTTCATACAATTCCTATGGGCAGGGAGGAGGCCACGTCTGCAACGGGGGATCCTCTCACTACCTAAACTCTACGGGGGTCTGGCAATGCCAGATCTTCGAAACTACTACAGAGCATCTCACCTATGTAGGCTCATAGACTGGTGCCGTCACACTGACACTAAACTTTGGACCAGACTCGAGCAAGCCCAGACTGAGATCCCCCTTTCCAGAGCCCCGTGGTGCCACTCTTCCCTCCCAACGAATGTCACACGTCATCCTCTGATCGGTAATACAACTCGAGTTTGCTCGCATCTGATACATAATTCCCATTACTTCTCACGCAACTCCCCGCTCAGACCCATTTTAGGCAACCCCAAATTCCAACCTGGGATACAAGACAGGAACTTCTTGAACCTAAAAGAGGCGGGGCTCTTCCAGGCCTTCCACTTTAGCATTATGGGGAGGTGGAGAACACTCTCGGAGCTCACTGACCAGGACGGTCAATTCCGACTTGATTTTTACAGAGCTATGCAACTACACCACTTTTTACGCTCCCTTCCACCTCCTCAGGATGCTAACCACACTCTCACAACTGTGGAAACCCTCTGCTCGGAGTCAGGGAACCTCCCACACACACTCTCACTCATGTACAATCTACTTATCACCCCAACGGGAGACTATCAAGTACAAAGCCTCATCAAATGGGAAAGAGAACTAAATTGCAACTTCACAACCAACCAAAAACAGCAAATATTAATGTTTACCCACAAATCCTCTATCTGCACCAAAATTCAAGAAACCAATTACAAAATTCTCACACATTGGTACAGAACTCCCGCCCTTCTGAAATCATACTTCCCCTCCTTAACAGATGTCTGTTGGAGATGTCAGAAAGAAAGGGGCACGCTCGTCCACATCTTCTGGACCTGCTCTCAGGTCCGGATCTTTTGGAGAGAAGTACGCCAGATAGTGCAAAAATTCACTGATCGCATTATCCCTGACAACCCTGCTTTCTGTCTTCTACATGCGCCTGACATACCTGCACGGTCATATAAGAAATCTATCATAAGACACCTGATGGATGCAGCGAAGGCTTGCATTCCATCCCTCTGGAAATCCCCGCAAACACCAACTATAGCCTTTTGGCTCCAAAAGGTTGAGGAGATAAACCAGATGGAAGACCTAATTCTTACAAGCCAAGATAGACAGGAGCAATACACCAAAACTTGGCAACTCTGGAACATCTTCAAATACTCGGAAGAGGGGAAAAACCTGATGGCAGGTTGATACCAGATTTAGGAATTACCTAAGACATGTTCGCCCCCATCTCTGCGGGTCATCGACCCTCTTACCCCCCCCACACCCCTCCCACCCCCCTGTCCTCCCCTACCCTCCCCCCCTTGCCCCCTACATTTTCTCTGCCCCCACCTCTTCTCTGTTCTATCACTCCGATTCCTCACCCTCTAATCTTAATTTCCTACTTCTTCTCAGAATACTTACTATTTCTTTTCTGGAAAAGACAAATCCGACAGGGGAGCATTCACGCAAGGAGTACAATTCTTAAGAACACCTGGACTCCAATAACGGGATACACGACTATATAGAGAAAGCAAAATGCAGATCATATATATGACACATGTCTTTAATGAATAGATTCTCCACATCTATAAACGTTTACCAACCACACACAACTTACAGACGTGTTGTATCTTCTCTCCTGTCTAGTGCACATAACTTTGAGTTGTACATATAACCCAATGCTGTATCGACTGGAAATGTAACTCTATCTTGTTGTATGCAAATGTGCCCTGGTGAAATGGTTCCCTGTTACAAATAAACAATTTTGAAAAAAAAAATAGAGCTGAAGAGTGGAAGTTAATTCTGCCTGAGAGGGCTGGTGCTGGAGGAGGAAAGTGTCAAGCTTCCAATTATAATGCCTACGGAAGGCAGTGTCTAGGTCTATGGTGAGTAAGATAGGGGCATGGTCAGACCATGAAATCGGGAGTATTTGAGCCTTGCAGGTGAGCTGTAAGGTGTGGTTATTAACAAAAAAGTAGTCTATCCTGGAGTGGGTGCGATGAGGGGCCGAGTAGAACGTATACTGTCGATCGCCTGGGTGGAGAGCCCTCCACGCATCAAAGAGCGCATATCGTGTGGGCGTGACCGGATGTGATCGCGGCAGGGAGTGTTCTCTGAGAGCTCCGGTTTCCCTCCGCTCAATTATCCTGTTTGCAACCGATCGGCCGCTTATCGATTGCCAGCTGTATGCCTGAGGGGTTGCGGAGCTGACGGTGATCACGGAGATGCCTGCATCTGCCACTAAAAAGCAAGGCAAACAGCAGTGTCAGCCAGCGCCGTGTCAGAGGCAGCTCCGCTCGTTGGACAACATGGCGGCTAGCTCCTCCCACGGCAACTCCGCTCCACAGCGCGCCAAAACTCTGTCTGTGAAGATGTCGCAGCAGGCAAGTACAACTCTCCAGGCACCTGTAAGCCCCACAAATGAATCTAATGACATTGAGATAGACGCCATAACGGGCCCCATCTTAGAAGCAATTGCTGCTTCAAAATCGGAACTAATGGGTCGCATAGACTGCCTAGCATCTGAATGTAATCTCATCCGCCATGATCTAGACAAGATCAGAGGCAGGTTAACTGCTGCAGAGGACCGCATTTCGGAGGTGGAGGACACATCTCACACTCAGGGCTCACAATTAGCTGAATTAAAGGACATGGTCCGTTCACTTCAGCATAGAGCGGATGACGCCGAAGACCGCCAAAGGAGGAATAATATAAGAGTGGTGGGGCTTCCTGAGGGGGCAGAGGGGTCTAACCCATCAACGTTTGCGGAGCAGTTTTTCAAATCATTACTGTCCCTGGGTGATCTCCCCCCAACGTATGTGGCAGAAAGGGCGCACAGAGTCCCCACGGGTGCTAGACCATCTGGAGCCCCCCCACGTCCGTTTCTAGTCCGATTCCTCAATTATAAGGACAGGGATATGCTGCTGGCCGAGGCAAGGAAGCACAAAGAATTGAAATATGAAAATGCTCGTATTATGCTTTTCCCTGACTTCTCAGCAGAAACACAACGTAGGCGTCGCTCATTTACAGATGTAAAAAGGAGATTAAGGGAGATGGAACTGAAATATAGCATGCTTTATCCCAGTCGCCTCCGTGTGCAATATAAGGGTACAGTCAAATTCTTTGAAACGCCACAAGATGCATGTGACGGGCTGGATCGGAATCCATGATGGCAGATTCACACTAAACTGAAATATGTTCCCCTTTTTATTTTATTTTTTCTCTTTTTTGTTTTACGGTGTCTTTCATCATTCTGAGACTTTCACCAGGAGAAGATGGATTCCATGTAATGCTAAGAGAGAACAGTTTTCCCTAATTACCTGGAATATATGTGAGCTAAAGAGACATGTTGTTTTTTGGTGTTTCATCTGGAATGTGGATATATCACTCCGTTTGCAGCCTCCTCACATTTCTTTTCATCAGGCAGGCTTAATACATCCGAAATTTAGGAAGCGGTCGGTTGCAAGCTGTCCCTACTTGGACTACCGGTGGATGCGTCGGAGAAAGTGCAGAACTTATTTCAACACACTATGCCGAACTACCGTTTCACTAGGTTGTACTTCCACAGGTTTGTTGGTTACAGGGAACAAGCTGCATACCGGACAATGTATTTTTTTCTTTTTCTTTTTACTTTTTTGGATTTTTGTATTTTTTTAAATTTTTTTTCAAATAGTTTCACAGTTTCTGGTATAACAGCAGGGGTGGGATTGTTTGACCAATGCTACGTGACATATATTAGTAGTGCACCCATTTTCAATAGAATGTACATGTCTTCTTGCGAACCATTAGAGACTAGCTCCTCTTGTATCTCACACATAATAGGCTTGTTCTTTTATTGTATCCTAAATAATGGATAATAGAATTAAGGTTTTGTCTTGGAATGTCCGGGGCTTAAATAATAAATTTAAGAGAGCTAAAGTTTTCCAATACCTCAAGCAGGTTAAACCACATGTCGTCCTTCTTCAGGAAACCCATCTGGAAGGCAGCAAAATACTATCTTTGCGTAAGCATTGGATTCAAAAGACATTTCATTCCACTTATTCTACTTACGCCCGTGGGGTATCTATTCTCATAAGTAAAACAATTGCGTGCACAATCCACCAGGTGTTCACTGACCCAGGGGGACGATATGTGGCGATACTGCTAGACATGTTTCATACCAAAATCTTAGTGATTAATGTCTACTTGCCTCCTCCTTTTCAAGTTTCCCTATTATATGATTTAATGGTAAAGCTGGCTCCATTTACACATTTCCCAATGCTCATGACGGGTGACTTTAATGCTATTCTAGACCCGGTACTAGACTCCTCAAATGTGGCCAGACCTGCATCTGGGGACCTCTGCTCCTGGGTCAGCGTGGCAAATGTAACTGAACTTTGGAGATGGAAAAATCCGGGCGCCATTTCTTATTCTCATTTGTCTTCCGCACATAAGTCAGCAGCCAGAATTGATTTGGCGTTCGGAAACTCCTCTCTTCTAAAATATATATACCAGGTCACATATCTATCCGGAGGGGTTTCGGACCATAATCCGCTTGAAGTCACCCTTGGCTTTCCCCTGGGGGGCAAAAGGGGAGGATGGAAGTTGTCACCAGATTGGTTGTTAGAGGACCAGGTGATCGCCCACATTAGCAGGTCTATAGACGTTTATTGGAAAACAAATGAGGGTTCAGCTGATCCCTCTATTGAGTGGGATGCTTTTAAAGCAGTGGTGAGAGGAGAGTGTATATCTGCTATAAAATCAGTAAAGAAGGATAGAAGTCAAGAGGGTGAGCTACTCCTGGCCAAAGAAAGAGAAGATGCTAAAACTCACGCAGATTCCCCCACTGAGACAAATTATATTTCCTTATTAGAAACTAGACGATTAGTAGCCCTGCATTTTACGAATCTGGCCCACGCTGAAATTAAACAGAAGACTGAGATGATTTTTGCGGAGGGAGACAAAAACGGAAAATTACTAGCTAATTTGACTGCTGACCTAAAGACACCAGTTAGTATCCCTGTAGTTAAAACTGAAGGTGGATCCTTGATAACAAATCCAGGGGAAATTTTACAGGAATTTATTAGATACTATTCTTCGCTGTATTCTTCTATCCCTCCATACGATCCTCAAGAACTAGATGAGCTACTACACAATCTTTCCATGCCAAAATTGTCTGATGTAGACGCAGCCTCCCTGGAGGACCCTATTTCAACGTCAGAAATAGAGTCTGCCATGCTTGCCTTCCCTCCACAAAAGGCACCGGGCCCCGATGGGTTCCCTGCAGATTTTTACAGGGCGTTCAGGTCTCATATAGCCCCTAGACTAAATAAACTTTTCACTCATTGCTGGGAACAGGGAGCCTTACCGGCGTCAATGATGGAAGCTTATATGGTGCTCCTTCTGAAGCCGGGTAAGGACCCTATGGAATGTTCCTCTTACCGCCCTATTGCGTTACTCAACATGGATTTGAAAATACTTACTAAGGTACTGGCCTCGAGAGTAGCTAAGATTATCGCTACAGTAGTGGACATTGACCAAACGGGTTTCATGCCTGGAATGTCGACAGACACGAACTTGAGAAGATTATTTACACACCTCCAATTAGACAACTCAGATTCCCCGGCCAAGGTGGTGGTATCCATCGATATAGAAAAAGCTTTTGACTCCGTAGATTGGCTATATATGCAAAAGGTTTTAGAGGCGATGGGTTTTGGTCCGAGATTCCGTCGTTGGATCCTGATGTTATATAGTAACCCTCAGACGGCTATCCGATTGGGGGTGGAGGTATCAAATTTTTTTAAAATCAGTAGAGGTACCAGACAGGGGTGTCCGTTGTCTCCCTTTCTCTTTGCCTTGATGATGGAACCCATGGCTAGAGCATTGAGACAATCTGACGAGGTGGTTGGAATACGAGTGGGGACAATTAAAGAATGTGTAGCACTTTACGCAGACGACTTGCTCCTTTTCCTTAATGATCCGGGGCCGTCACTAAAAGCTGCCCTTAAGATTATGGATCAGTTTGCCTCTTTCTGTGGTTTACGGGTAAATTGGAGCAAGTCGTCCATTCTGGCGGTGGGTACTGGGGCACAGGCTCAGAGGGATGATACTTTACCGCTTCAATGGGTCTCATCTTTTACATATTTAGGTGTAAAAATAACTGCCAATATTCATGATTACATGTCCTTAAACCTTCTACCGCTGGTGACTAGACTGAAACAAAAAACTCAGATCTGGAAGAGGCTGCCTTTGTCCCTATTAGGTAGAGTTAGCCTAATTAAAATGAAATTTCTATCTGTAATCCTCTATTTTTTGCGTCATTCTCCTGTTTGGATTCCAAAAACATACTATGACACATTAAATGGAATTATAGGATCATTTATATGGTCTCCGCAATCACCCCGTATAAGCATTACAATCCTACAAGAACCTTGGGGACAGGGGGGTTTAGCGCTTCCAGATTGGAAAAAATACTATTTGGCAGGACAGATGGTGTTTGCTATGAGATGGCTGACGGGAAATGATGGGGATTCTGCTACAGTGCTGGAGGCAGCCCTTTTGGGGTCATATGAGAGTCTCAGATTAGCTCTCTACAGGGGCCTAAAAACAAGCCTACCTATTACTGGTTCGATGGGGGCTACCATTAGGGCGTGGGAGATTTCCACCACCTTGGCATCCCCCAGCTATACGGGTCATACACCCTCGGCCCCATTATGGATGAATCCGAATCTGCCCCATTTCAATTCCCTTCCAGATCCAGTTCTGTGGGCTAGTAAGGGAATAAAAGTATTGGAGGATATTACCAGAGAGGGAGAGCTGGTCACGTTTGACCAGCTTAAGGCGAGACATGACCTTCCAAACTCCATTTTCTTTAGATTCCTGCAGCTGCGCCATGCTTTTCAGGCGCAGTGTGGCGATCGCAGAGTGGAAATTTTTCCCTCTACATTGGAAACAATTCTAAAAAATGAAGACCTCAAAAAACCATTATCAACTACATACAAGTTGCTATTTACCAAGACTCCCCAGGGTATAATTAAATGTAAAGAAAGATGGGAGAAGGAAATTCCTAGCATTCAGGGTGAGGACTGGGAGAATATGTGGGATCGGCCCTTCAAATACCTAGTTTCAGCCAGAGATCGCCTAATTCAATTCAAATTTTTACATCGCATTTACTTTACACCAGCAAGGTTGGCCCGTATATATCCATCTGCTAATAGCCATTGCTGGAGATGCAATCACTCTCCAGCGGATGCAGAGCATATTTTTTGGACATGCCCGCAGATACAAAATTTTTGGATCGAGGTTGCAGGTTGTTTGACAGAGGTAATGAGCATTCCAGTCCCTGTGACTCCTAGAGTCTGTCTTATCGGACTGGTGGAGGAAGTGGTACCAACGCTGGCTCATCGCACATTGCTAAATATAGGGTTATTCTATGGAAGGAAAGCTATTCTTTTAAAATGGAAAAACACCATGGCACCAACATTGTCATTTTGGAAAGGTTTAATTAACTCAGTGGTACCCTTGTACAAAGCCACGTATAGGGCTAGAGGTTGTCCCAAGAAGTTTACTAAGGTTTGGCAGGCATGGCTAGACTCCTCGGCAACAGTGGGTTAGATTGATAGGGACTAAGCATTTATACTTACGGGGACTGCTTGAGGTATACTATAATACTATAATATTATAATATAATACAATACTGTATTAATATATAATACAGAATGTGAGTTGTATATATTATCTATATAATTTAACGCTCGGAGGTATGAGCAAATATGACTTACAGAGGACATATTTAAAATCATATAAGGTCTGATGGTGCACACTATGATACATTCGTTCTGTAGCTCTTGGTCAGGGTGAGGGGAGGGGGGAGGGGGGGGGGTTGGGTTCTGTTAATCTGTATGTTAGTGTTATTTAGTAGGCCTTGCATGGCCAGTCTCAGGGGGGTGTGTTGCTCAACTGAGGAATGTTTTTTTTCTTCTTTTTTGTTATGTATGTACCTGTTCTATAAAATCAATAAAAAGATTGTTTAAAAAAAAAAAAAGAGCGCATATCGTCTGGAGATTTGTCTGAATAGTCTCGAGCCCCTAAGGACTCTGGGTGATGTTGCTTGGGGGGCCACCGTCTGGTGATCAGCATAGGATGAATGGGTAAGGTTGAAATCTCCCCCTATTACCAGAACCTTTGGTGTGATTTTAAAGAGGCGGGCATACACCTTGAATAGGAAGCTGTGTTGTTTGGTGTTCGGTGCATATAAAGTACATAGGGTAATTTCCTGTGATTGCCATAGTCCCTGTAGGATTATAAAATGGCCATGAGGATCACAATGCTGGGTCACACAAACGAAGGGAGCTCCCCTCTTAACAAGTATGGCCACTCCTGCCCTTTTATGGGTACCCGAAGCCATATAGATCTGGGAGTAGTATCTGGAGGCGAACGCAAAGGAGCCCCCCCATCATAATGAGTCTCCTGGACCATAATGATATCGGCCCCTGACTGCCTGAATTACCTCAGCGCCAGATGTCGTTTTTTATTGGAGTTTAATCCGTGTACATTTAATGAGAGAATCTTAGCCATGGCAGTGTGTGTGGTAGCATGAGTAGACGCTCACCTGATGTTGATGCACCTGCATTCAAGACTGGGGCTCGGGGCAGACACTCACCGGGAGGAGACCATGAATTTGCTCGATGATGGCTGGGTAGGTTTGGTGATGGCTGGATAGGAAGGGGAAGAGAAGGGTCAGAGAGAGAGAAGAACACTGTTAGAGTGCAAAAAACATGGAAAACGTACATTCCTAATAAACCTGTATAGGCCAACAGGCCTAGGTCTGGACGGAGTCCCCTGGGCCCCCCCACCCCAAGAAAGAGGAGTGGAGAGGGGCACCCGGGAGCCCGTAGCCAGCCAAAAACAACAATTCTACAGCACATAGTCTGCGACCGTGCACTGATATCTATCTGACTATCAAGGGGGGTGATAGGGAACGGAAGCTATACCCATCTCTCCAGAGTTCATCTGAATTGAGCCCTAGGTGATAAAGTAAAATTCAGCATGGGGGGGCAATCTCGGGGGTCCTAAACTGGAGTTGCATTAAACAAACTAAAATAAACTGCAGTCTAACTTGGCATGTATATGGAGCCTAAGTGCTCAGGTCCTTTAGTTATCTAGAGTCACAGTGTTTGCATCTCAGCGATTCTTTTGTTTGGTGGGCTTGCGTTGCGGGTCGGAGTCCCAGGGTCGGTTGGAGAAAGACACTCTCTGCCATATTGTAGGCGGTGGTGGTGGGGTTGTGCCAGTCCGGTAACTTTGGTGCTGGAATTTCAAGAATGTTGCAAAAAGTGCGCAGGTCTTCTGGATATCTCAGTACAGCGGATTTGCCCTGATGCTTTGCAGTGAGGCTAAAGGGGAAACCCCAACGATAGGTGATGTTCTCCTTCTGCAATAACTGTAGTAGAGGCTGGAGGAGTCTGCGTTTTTGCAGGGTGATCCAGGAGAGGTCTGGATACAGTTGTATCTGGACATCATCAAAAGTCACTTTACACGCCAGACGTGCCCGCTTCATGATTTCTTCCTTGATGGGGTAGGAGCTGACTCTACATATAATATCTCTCGGTTTGGCGGTGGCGCCTTTAGGGCGAAGCGCTCTGTGGGCTCTGTCCATGTCTATGTGCTTATTGGGCGGCTCCCCAATTAAATTATTGAAAACAGATTGTAAGATTGTTTGCAGGTCCTCGGGACCCTCCGGGATGCCTCTCACTCGAATGTTGTTGCGGCGCCCCCGATTGTCCAAGTCCTCCACGTGTCTTTGCATATCTCTCAGCATTTCTCTGTGGTCTGCTCCCTGCAGTTGTGTTCTATGGACTGCCAGTTTGGTTTCTTGTATCTCTTCCTCAGCCATTTCCATCCTGTCCGCCAGGTGTTTGAGCCCTGTCTGGAGTACTTGGATTTCTGTCCGGCAGGTAGATTTCACATCCTCAATAAGCTGTCTGAAATCTTCCTCTGTGGGTACAGCTTGTAAATATGCTTGCCACTGAGGATGTAAGGGTGGGTCCTTTGTGGTGCCATAATGCTGGTTAGGTGATGACCTGCCAGGTGGTGTGGCATTGGAGTGTGTGGTTCCTCTCTCCTAGTGTAGTTGTGTTACAGTTGCTGGGGAGTCCCATGAGTCTGACCAGGTTTCAGCTTGTCGCTGTTGGGGGGAACTTGTAGAGCTAGCCCCTGCTGGTAGTGGGATCAGAGCTCCTGCCTTCTGTGAGTATGAAGGTGTGGGGGGTGGATGGTATCTGGAAGTGCTGGAGTCTCTAGAGCGAGAGAGCCTCTGTGCCTTAGGTGGAGGGGATGTGACCGTGACGGCCCAGGCTCCATCTTGTGTTCCCTCAGGGAGCTGATGCACTCTGGCTGAAGGGCCTGCAGGGCTAGGTAAAGGTGGATAGTCCTGGGAGAGATCTGAGGAGAGCGGGGACACCGGGGATGTGGGGTCCTGGCTCTGAATCTGAGGGTCAGAAGCTGTTCTCAGCAGCCTCGGAAATGCTGCTGAGCATTGAGTGTATGGCGGGGTGGGGATAGGCAGCATGGTAATGGCGGCCTGCATGGCTGTTCCCTCCGATCGGCGGCTTGCGGGGGAGAACTCACCGCTCTGGTATAGGGGGTGCGCTCCTGGGGGATCACTTCTGCCAGTGGATGGTCCCCTGAGTGCTGGGATTGATCTGGAGCAGGTTGTGAGGCCTGAGTGGAGCTCCGGTGCTGAGGCGCGGAAGTGACCGGCGCCATGTTGGTCTCCTCGCTCCGGGATGCGTCCGGCTCAGTAAAGAAGGAGCGGAGGTCTGTGGATGCACCCGGAGGGGGTTGTGATGATTCCCTGTGTTTAGAGGAGCGGGTGGTCCGTGATTTTCCCATAAAGCTGGAGATGGTCGCCCCCAAGATTGCCTTTCTCGCTGCGGGCTCAGAGAACAGGGAGATCAAGCTTCCATCTTGCTCGGCTTCCGGTCACGCCCCCCAACAATTCATTTTTATATGTGGAGACAGACATTGCTGTGTGGAATAGTGAAACAGGTGGACTCAAGGAAGGGTCCTGTGGAAGAGTCATAGAAGTAATTGAAATGAGATAATGTTTCCAATAAGGAGCAAACATTAAGTAAAGATGAAGTTCCCACCTACTTAAGCAGACTCATGCTGCGTACACACGAGCAGACTTTAAGGCAGACTTGGTCCGGCGGACCGGACTCCGTCGGATAATTTGATCGTGTGTGGCCTCCAGCGGACTTTTTTTCCCCAAAAGTTCGACGGACCTAGAAATGAAAAATGTTTCAAATCTTTCCGATGGACTCAGGTCCGGTTGAAAAGTCCGCTCCTCTGTATGCTAGTCCGGCGGACAAAAACCGACGCTAGGGCAGCTATTGGCTACTGGCTGTGAACTTCCTTATTTTAGTCCGGTCGTACATCATCACGTACGAATCCGTCGGACTTTGGTTGATCGTGTGTAGGCAAGTCCATTCATTTGAAAGTCCGTCATAAAGTCCGTCGTAAAGTCCGTCAAAGTTCACCGGACCTAGTCCATCGAAAAGTCCCCCCGTGTGTACGCGGCATTAGTCTCTATTCTATTAAAGTATAGGTTGGTGTTGGTGTAGATAGAGGCAGCATAAGGTAAGAGAAGGATTTTGTACCTATGCTTCTCATGGAGAGAGTGTGGAACAGTTCCTGCTCCCAGTGTCCAGGTGGGTTAGAGGATTTAAATGTTCATTGCTAGGAACTGTTTGTGCTGCAGCGAGATGCATTAAAAAGAGCCTGAAGTGAGCAAGAATAGTTTTTCTACTGGATTAGGAGAGTCTCAGGGGTCGATTCACTAAAGGCAAATAGGTTGTTCGTTTTGCAAGGGAAGTTATCTTTTGCAAGAAAATGTTCCTCATTTTGCAAAGACTACCCAATCACATGCATGTAAAAGAAAAAAAAAATGCTCACACATGATTGGATAATGGAAGTCCGTAGCACTTCCCCTTATTCACTAAGTTGTAGGATAAATTATCTTGCAAAATGCAACTTCCCTTGCAAAGTAAACACTTTATTTGCCTTTAGTAAATCAACTTTTAAGTGTTATGGATGGTTTTGGACATCTCTTAATGAGAGTTGAAATCATCTTCAAAAAACTAGGGGTGTATGCCCCATCAATTTCTTATATCCAAAAGATCAAGTTTACCTTTTGTAACATAATATAATGATAGCATTTTGGAAAGCTCTTACATCCAGACCTCTAGAAAATCAGGGATTGTCTAGTCATGGCATGAGGGGGGAATTGTGCTCCCATTTATGGCACGTCCACTCCAAATCTCAAATTCTGAGTGTAGTGATAGTTGTGAGGGGCAGTGGCAGTAATCAGACTCCTGTGTGACTGATGTGTCCAGAGCAAAATACTAGGATCTTTTTCGATATCCAACCATTGCCTTTAAAAAGGTTGTAAACCTCAGAAAAAAAAACCCTGCACGACAAAGGCATAATGAGCTAGTATGCATCGCATACTAACTCATTATGAAATACTTACCTCAGCACGATGCCCTGAATCGGCGTTGGTACTCTGAGTACATGGCAGATGTCTTCCACCGGAGTTACATCGTTACATAGTAGGTGAGGTTGAAAAAAGACACAAGTCCATCACGTCCAACCTATGTGTGTGATTATATGTCAGTATAACATTGTATATCCCTGTATGTTGCGATCATTCAGGTGCTTATCTAATAGTTTCTTGAAACTATCTATGCCCCCCGCTGAGACCACAGCCTGTGGAAGGGAATTCCACATCCTTGCCGCTCTTACAGAAAAGAACCCTCTATGTAGTTTAAGGTTAAATCTCTTTTCTTCTAATTTTAATGAGTGGCCACGTGTCTAGTTAAACTCCCTTCTGTGAAAACGTTTTACCCATATTTTGGGGTCACCAGTACGGTATTTGTAAATTGAAATCATATCCTCTCTCAAGCATCTCTTCTCCAGAGAGAATAAGTTCAGCAACCTTTCTTCATAACTATTATCCTCCAGACCCTTTATTAGCTTTGTTACCCTTCTTTGTACTCGCTCCATTTCCAGTACATCCTTCCTGAGGGCTGGTGCCCAGGACCGGACTGCATACTCCAGGTGTGGCCAGACCAGAGTCTTGTAGAGTGGCATTATTATTACTTTATGCCTGGAGTTAGCCCCTTTTTTAATGCATGCCAATATTCTGTTTGCTTTGTTAGCAACAGCTTGGCATTGCATGCCATTGCTGAGCCTATCATCTACTAGGGCCCCCAGGTCCTTTTCTATCCTAGATTCCCCCAGAGGTTCACCCACTATTGTATAGATTGCATTCAGATTTTTGCCACCCACATGCGTTATTTTACATTTTTCTACATTAAACCTTATTTGCCATGTAGTTGCCCACCCCATTAATTTGTTCAGATCTTCTTGCAAGGTTTCCACATCCTGCGGTGAAGTTATTGCCCTGCTTAGCTTAGTATCGTCTGCAAATACAGAGATTGAGCTGTTTACCCCATCCTCCAGGTCGTTTATGAACAATTTAAATAGGATTGGTCCCAGCACAGAACCCTGGGGGACACCACTACCCATCCCTGATCTTTCCGAGTATTCCCCATTTATCACCACCCTCTGAACTCACCCTTTGGCCAGTTTTCAATTCATGTACTCTACTTCATGTACCCTATGGTCCATGCCAACGGACCTTATTTTGTACAGTAAACGTTTATGGGGAGCTGTGTCAAATGCTTTTTCAAAATGCAGATACACCACGTCTACAGGCCTTTCTTTATCTAGATGGCAACTCACCTCCTCATAGAAGGTTAATAGATTGATTTGGCAAGAACGATTCTTCATGAATCCATGCTGATTACTGCTAATGATACCGTTTTCATTACTAAAATCTTGTATATAGTCCCTTATCATCCCCTCCAAGAGCTTGCATACTATAGATGTTTGGCTAACTGGTCTGTAATTCCCAGGGATGTATTTTGGGCCCTTTTTAAATATTGGTGCTACATTGGCTTTTCTCCAATCCACTGGTACTATTCCAGTCAGTAGACTCAGTAAAAATTAGAAACAATGGTCTGGCAATTACTTGACTGATTTCCCTAAGTACACTTGGGTAAAAGTCAGTTGGTCCTGGTGATTTATTAATGTTAAAGCGGGGGTTCACCCACACCGCCAAAAAAAAAAAATATTAAAAGCCAGCAGCTACAAATACTGCAGCTGCTGACTTTTAATACATTGCCACTTACCTGTCCCTGGGTCCAGCGATGTCGGCAGGGGACGCCGAGAAGCCGCTCGGTTCTCGGCAGCTGCCGCCGCCATCCTGGGTGAGGGAATCAGGAAGTGAAGCGTTGCGGCTTCACTTCCCGGTTCCCTACTGTGCATGCGCGAGTCGCGCTGCACGTCCCTAGTGGTCCCCGCTCTCTGCTGGGAGCTGTGTGTTCCCAGCAGACAGCGCGGTCGGGACGGGAAGAGGCATAGACTCCCATGGGAGTCTATGCCGGAAGTGGGTGCAAATACCTGTCTTTGACAGGTATCTGCACCCCCTTCCCCCCTGAAAGGTGCCAAATGTGACACCGGAGGGGGGGAGGGTTCCGAAAAGCGGAAGTTCCATTTTTGTGTGGAACTCCGCTTTAAGTTTCCCAAGTCTAATTCTAATTCTGTCCTTTGTTAGCCATGAGGGTGCTTCCGGTGATGTGTCACAAGAATAAACAGTGCAGTTTTGGTTACTGAAGCCCCCCGATTCCCTTGTGAAGACTGAGGAGAAGAATAAATTCAATACCTTCACCATCTCCCCTTTCTTTGTAACCAGATGTCCTTCCTCATTCTTTATGGGGCCAATATGGTCTGTCCTCCCTTTTTTCTGTTTACATACTTAAAAGAATTTCTTGGGATTTTTTTTGCTCTCCTCCATTATATGTCTTTCGTGTTCTATCTTAGCCTCCCTAATTGCACCCTTACATTTCTTGTTGCATTCTTTACAAATTCTGAATGCTGATGATGATCTCTCAACCTTTTTTTGAAGGCCTTCTCTTTTGCTTTTATATGCATTTTTACATTGGAGTTAAGCCACCCAGAACTTTAATTCTAATAACTTGTTCGCTCTTTTAAATGTATTACCCAATGGGATGCACTGGCTAATGCCCTTATTTAATATGCTCTTAAAGCGAAACCATCTCTCCTCCGTGTTCTTTGTTCCTAACATTTTATCCCAATTTATGCCTTCTAGCAAGATTTGTAGTTTAGGCAAGTTGGCTCTTTCGGAATTCAGTGTCTTTGAATTTCCCTTATGTTTCCTATTTGTGTGATTTATACTGAAGCCAATTTGCCCGTATTTCCACATCTGTGATTGGGTCTGTATTGTTGGTAATCAGTAGATCAAGTAACGCTTTATTTATAGTTGGTGCATCTACCATCTGACCCATGAAATTGTCCTGCAAAACATTTAGGAACTGGCGAGCCTTAGACAAACGCATGGTTCCCTTGGCCCAGTCTATGTCTGGATAATTAAAATCCCCCTTTATGATGAGACTTCCCATCCTTGCTGCTAATCCAAACTGTGATAGGAGGTTTTTATCCTCTCTATCCCTGCGATAAAGGGTATACCCTTGAATGGTTGCCAGCCAATCATGAGAGCTGTTGAACCAGGTCTCTGAAATTCCCACAAAATCCAAATCCTCCTTGTGCAACAGTATTTCTAGTTCACCATCCTTTCCGCCAGGCTCCCAGCATTGGTTAACATGCCACGTAGCTTACACTGGTCACATAATATCCTCCTATTGGGTGTTCCGAGATTACACTTGTTACTATACTTACCTTGGATTTATGTACTTTATTCAACCTATCACTAATGTCCCCAATACCACCCTCTGGACTATGTTCCGTGCTGGCTATCTCTACCTCTGGTCCCTCCCCCATTGCCTAGTTTAAAAACCCCTCTAACTTTTTGGCCATCTTTACTCCCAGCAGATCTGCACCCTCCTATTTTAGGTGCAGTCTGTCCCTTTTATAGTACTGGTGAATGACTGAGAAGTCAGCCCAGTCCTCCAGAAACCCAAACCCCTCCTTACTACACCAGCTTCTCAGCCACTTATTTACTTCCCTAATCTCCCTCTGCCTTTCTAGTGTGGCTCGAGGTACCGGTAGTATTCCTGAGAATCATTCTTTAGGACACTCCATCTGCCTCTGACTTTGTCATTGGTGCCAACGTGCACCATGACAGCCAGGTCTTCCCCAGCCCCTCCCAGTAATCTTTCCACCAGATCCATGATGTGCCCAACCCAAGCACCCGGTAGACAGCATACAGTTCGGCGCTTCGGGTCTTTGTCCCAGATTGCCCTCTCTGTCCTTCTAAGAATGAGTCCCCTACCACGAGAATCTGTCTGTCTATCCTTTCCCTTCGCTCCCCCCCCCCCACTCTCACTGGAGGAGTTTCCCCCGGCAGCTAGGAGAGTCCCTCAGCTCCAGCAGTGCTGGTCCCTGACTGGTTTCACCAATGTCACTCAATGGAGCATACTTATTGCGATGCTCCAGTGCTGGATTGGCCTCCCTGGCACTTCCCTCTGTACCCCTCCAGACTGTCACCCATCTACTCTTTTCTGGTGCCTGCACCTCTTTGCCTCCACCCGCCTCTGTGCTGGCCCCTGCTGGCACCTGCCGGGTACGTTCCTGGCTCTCCTTTAGTATGGAGGGTCTTCTCAGTGCTGACAGTTGCTTCCCTATATTCAGAACCTGGGCTTCCAGGGAAACAATGTGCTTACATTTTGCAGTAGTAGCAGTAGTCACCCTCGATCAGATAATCAAAGAACGCATACATGCCGCAAGACGTACACCTAGTCGCATCTCCTCACTCGCCAGGCATCCTACTTAGCAATTTAATGAGGATTGGGGATTATACCCAGTCCAAATTACCTAACAACTAGCTTCCTGACACTAATACTCAACAATACACTACACAGGTACTCAACAAGACAATACACAGGTACTTGCAGACCACGTGCACTCGCAGACCCACGTGCACCCGCAGACCCACATGCACCCGCAGACCCACGTGCACTTACTGCCCACGTGCACCCACACTAAACAGATACACACAATACACAGATACTAACGATCCCCAACACTACTCAAACAACACTCAGGTACTCACAATACACAGGTACTCACAATACACAGGTATTCCTGACACTCAGGTACTCCCAATACTCAGGTACTCCCAATACTCAGGTACACACAATATTCAGGTACACACAACTCTCAGGTACACACAATACTCAGGTACACACAATACTCAGGTACACACAATACTCTGGTACTCACAATACACAGGTACTCACAATACACAGGTACTCACAATACACAGGTACTCACTATACCCATGTACTTACTATACACAGGTACTCACTATACACACACAATACTCATGTACTCACAATACTCAACAAAAACAGTTACTCCACAATACCCAGCATCCACGCTAGACAGTCAGTTTTTTTTTAATGTTAACTGGGTATGACTGCTTTGTTCAATCCCCTATGCAATTCGACACTCCCCCGGTCAGCCTGCCTGTTACTGTTCCGACCGCTCCCCTGTCTGCCTGTCACTCTCCCCCTGCGGTCCATGGCACACTTACCTGCTGCTCCTCCCAGTCAGACCTGTCACCTCACGGTCCCCTCGGTCTCTCTCCTGGTCAAACCACACCTGGTCACCCCCGCTTACTGCCTTTCACCGCTTCTCCCAGTCTCAGGGGGGTTTTGATCCGGTCCGCAGCACACACTCTCACACACTTCCTTCCTTCCAGAAACGACGCTGCTCTCTGGATTCGTACCCCAGGTTCACTGCTCCAGTGCTCGGGTGTAGGAGCCGCCGGTTACGCCGCAAGTCCTGAAGAAACGGCACCAGCGGCTTCAGTGCACATGCACAGATGTTGTCGACAGCAGCGCATTTACTAAATAACTGTGCAAGTTTAGGAAATATTCACAGTACCTACAGGTAATAGTTATAGGCTTACTTGTAGGTAAAAGTGGTGTAACAGAGTTTACAACCACTTTAAGATTTCTGGTATGTGCAGTCTAGAGTTATGTTCAGTAATGTGGTTTTGTAATATTTTCTAATATCTGGAAAGCCCAGACCTCTGTTAGTTCTGTTAGCTCTTAGTTAGTACTTGGAATGGGAACCTTGGGGATAAGAGCCCTGTGTTCACAAGTTCAGATTTTACTGAGTTGATTTTAAAATTCAAGAAGTGGTTGAATCTATGACATTTGTTTATAAGAGTCAGAATTACATACATATAGTAAGAATTCATCTGGGGTATGTTTCGTAGGTGGGCATAGTGTATAATTAGAATAACTCGTAGCAAACTATCTATCTCTCTCTCTCTTGAACAAAGCCAAATTTGTCTGGCTAGATCCAAAAGGGTAGAAGTGGTTTGAGGTGTGAGGTCAGAATCGTAGCATATAGAATATTGTATGTCACCACTGATCAGGGAGATTGGTCGGTAACTTTGGCAAAGAAGAGGGTTGTTCCCTTCCTTCAGGATAACTGTCATATATGCTAGTTTGAATGCTAGAAGGAAGGGTGTTCCTTGGCTGATTGTTTTGGTTAAGTAAAGAAATTAGGGGGATGGGTAGCCACTCACCCAACAAATTAAATTCAAAATACTAACAATTGCTTACAAAGCCATCCAGAACTTGGCCCCGTTACATCACTAACCTAGTCTCAAAATATCAACCAAATTGTGCTCTTCATTCCTCCCAAGACCTCCTGCTCTCTAGCTCCCTTGTTGTCTCCTCCTATGCTCACCTCCAGAATTTTCCCTGAGCCTCTCCCATCCTATGGAACTCCCTACCCCAATCTGTCCATCTGTCTCCTACTCTGTTGACTTATAGGCGATCCCTAAAAACCCTTATTTTCAGAGAAGCCAATTCCATATGCTCATCCCCACAATTATTGCCTTTTTTATCATTTGACCCTCCCTTTTAGATTGTCAACTCTAACGAGCAGGGCCCTCTGATTCCTCCTGTATTGAATTGTATTGTAACTGTACTGTCTGCTCTCATGTTGTAAAGCGCTGCTCAAAATGTTGGCGCTATTTTTTACAGTACCCTAGATACAGATCAGCTCTTAACAGTCGCTAGCTGCTAGAGGCTGAGCTGTGCATGCACAGACATCTGATCTAGAAGTAAGGCCAAGGAATGTAAACAATGTCCCTAGCCTTGGGGTGAGATCTACTGTAGGTAAGTATAGTGATTGGGGGAGGGCAATGCCTGCCTAGCGAGGTGGGGACAAAAGGGTAAGGAAATTATAGGAAAGTGAATTTACACTATAATCTATAAAATACCATTATCATGGACTGCAAACCTATTTGCCATATAGTGATTGTTAGGGATGAGCTTCGTGTTCGAGTCGAACCCATGTTCGACTCTAACATCGTCTGTTCGGTCGTTCGGCGAATTGCGAACGATATGGGCCGTTCGCGCCAAATTCGTGTGGCGCGTCACGGCCCATAATTCACTGCGGCATCGCAGTGCATTGCTGGCTGATGATTCGCCAAGCATGCACTATGACCCGCATGCTTGGCCAATCACAGAGCCGCCTGAACAGAGAGCCGTAATTGGCCAAAGCCAAGGAGGCTTTGGCCAATTATGGCTCAGGGGATTTAGTACACGCCCCACACTATATAAGGCCGCCTGCACGGCGGCCCTGTGCAGTGTGTTCCGGTGTGCTGAGAGATAGAGAGAGAGAGACAGTGTCATTTCATTTGAGTTAGCTAGATTAGGCAGGACAGTCAGTCAGTTAGCTGTACTTACAGTGTATTGTGTATATATATGCATCCCAGGTGTTGCATATATATATATATATACACTGTATTCAGTTTAGCTAGATCCGTTCCTGTTATCTTCCTACTGACAGGCAGGCTTGTCTTGTTACAGTATTTACAGCTACCTGAAGAAAATTACTGGTGTTCTTTTGATCTTATTAGTACCACAGTCAGGCAGCTAGACGATTTACAGTTAGTGCAGTGCGTCCTGCTCACAGTGTTCAGCTAGATCCGTTCCTGTTATCTTCTTACTGACAGGCAGGCTTGTCTTGTTACAGTATTTACAGCTACCTGAAGAAAATTACTGGTGTTCTTTTGATCCTATTAGTACCACAGTCAGGCAGCTAGACTATTTACAGTTAGTGCAGTGCGTCCTGCTCACAGTGTTCAGCTAGATCCGTTCCTGTTATCTTCTTACTGACAGGCAGGCTTGTCTTGTTACAGTATATAAAGCTACCTGAAGAAAATTGCTGGTGTTCTTTTGATCATATTAGTACCACAGTCAGGCAGCTAGACTATTTACAGTTAGTGCAGTGCGTCCTGCTCACAGTGTTCAGCTAAACCTACAAGTTAGTGGGGTGCGTCCACCTCACAGTGTTCAGGTAAAGCTACCTGTAGAAGGTTGGTGGTGTTCTCATACTACAGGCAGGCAGTTGATTTTGCTAGCTGAAGTATCAGTATATATATATATATATATATATATATATATATATATATATATATATATCCCAGCTTAGTGCAGCTACAGGCCATTGGGCCAAGAAGGAGAGGCAGACAGTCACAAGCCAATAAGAGAGGGCAAGCAGGCTCTGTGTCCAGTGCTGGTCGTGGAGACGGTGCATCCTCATCAGCACGTGGCCGTGGGACACGCTTGGCCTTTTTTTCGGCAGCTGGCCGTGTTGAGCCGCAAAATGCGGAAGACTTGGTCGAGTGGATGACCAAGCCGTCCTTATCCTTCTCATCCTCTCTCACCCATGCCCAGGGTACTTTGTCTGGCAAAGCAGCGGCCTCTTCCCTCGGCTCAGTGTCATCAGTGACTCCTTCCCTAGCCCCACCATGTCCTCCTGAGGAGTCCCTCGAACTGTTTGACCACAGTGTTGGGTACATGCTCCAGGAGGATGCCCAGCGTTTGGAAGGCTCTGATGATGATACTAAGCTCGATGAAGGCAGTAACATGAGCACGGACAGAGGAGGTGCCCAAGAAGGACAGCAATCTGGCAGTCATGCTCCCCCTGCTGCAGCATACTGCCAGGTTTGCTCCAGTGATGAGGAGGGAGGGGATGATGAGGTCACTGACTCAACGTGGGTGCCTGATAGGAGAGAGGAGGAGGAGGAGGAGGAGGAGGAGGCGGCACATCACCAACGAGGCAGGATGCCCTCCAGGGGCCAGCCTAAGGGCAGCAAATTGACTGCATCACACCCCAAAGCTCCACATGTGCAGGGCGCTGCAGTCTCTGCGCGTTATTCAAAAAGTTCTTTGGTGTGGGCCTTTTTTGAGACGAGTGCATCAGATCGCACCGCTGCTATTTGCAACATATGTCTCAAGCGTATCTCGCGTGGCCAAAACATCTCCCGCTTGGGTACCACATGCTTGACCAGACATATGTTGACCTGCCATGCAGTTCGTTGGCAAGCGTATCTAAAAGACCCACACCAAAGAACAAAGAGGACCTCTCCTTGCTCCTCATCAGCTGAGATTTCCAACCCCACTAGACCTTCAGTCCTCTCTGAGACCTGCACTGAGAGGAACGAAGGTGTAGAATTAGGTGTGTCACAGCCAAGTACTTGTGGGCAATCTGCTTTTGGTACACCGACGTCAGATTGTACCAGGCAAATTTCCCTGCCCCAGCTGCTGCACCGCCGAAAGAAGTTTGCTCCCAGCCATCCACATGCCCAGCGGTTGAATGCTAGCTTGGCAAAATTGCTAGCACTTCAACTGCTGCCTTTTCAGTTGGTAGACTCTGCCCCCTTCCGTGAGTTTGTGGAATGTGCAGTTCCTTAGTGGCAGGTACCCAAACGCCACTTTTTCTCATGGAAGGCGAATCTGGCTCTCTACCGGCATGTGGAAGGCAATGTCCATGCCTCGCTGGACAGGGCGGTCAGCGGTAAGGTGCATATTACCGCTGACTCATGGTCCAGCAGGCATGGACAGGGACCTTACCTAAGTTTCACGGCGCATTGGGTGACTCTGCTGGCAGCTGAGAAGGATGCAGGACAAGGTGCAGTAGTGTTGGAGGTTGTTCCGCCACCACGCCTCCAAAATGCTAATGATTGTGACACACCTCTCTCCTCCACCCCCTCCTCTTCTTCTTCCTCCATGGCCTCTTCCTGTGCTTTGTCCTCGGAACCAGCGGTGCTCCGTAGCCGTTCAAGGGGCTACGCAAGTACGCAGGCCAAAAGATGCCATGCGAGGCTTGAGCTGGTGTGCTTGGGGGACAGGAGCCACACTGGGGCAGAGGTTCTGTCAGCTCTGCAGGGGCAGGTTCAGAGGTGGTTGACGCCACGCCAACTTAAGGCAGGAATGGTGGTTTGCGACAATGGCACCAACCTCCTCTCTGCCCTCCGACAGGGACAAATGACCCATGTGCCCTGTTTGGCTCACGTCCTTAACTTGGTGGTGCAGCGGTTCTTGGGCAGGTACCCGGGCTTACAGGATGTCCTGAGGCAGGCCAGCAAAGTCTGTGTGCATTTCTGCCGGTCATATAATGCCAGTGCTCGGCTGACGGACCTCCAAAAGGAGTTTAAGCTGCCCAAGAACCGCCTAATCTGTGACATGCCCACCAGGTGGAACTCAACGTTGGCCATACTGCAGCGGCTGCACACGCAGCAGAGGGCCATCAATGAGTACCTGTGCGACTATGGCACCAGGACAGGGTCAGGGGAGCTTGGTTTTTTTTCCCCACGCCAGTGGGCCATGATCAGGGATGCATGCACTGTCCTGTCACCATTTGAGGAGGCCACGAGGATGGTGAGCAGTGACAGTGCATGCATCAGTGACACTGTCCCCCTTGTCCACCTGTTGGAACACACGCTGCGTGGAATAATGGACAGGGCACTTGAGGCAGAACAGAGGCAGGAAGAGGAGGACTTCCTTAGCTCTTAAGGCCCCCTTTATCCAGACAGTCTTCCTGTGTGCCCGCCGATCACACAGGAAGAAGAGGAGGAGGAGGAGGAGGAAGATTGTGTCAGTATGGAGGTGGAGCCTGGCACTCAGCATCAGCAGCAGTCTTTAAGGGATCAGTCCCAAGAAACACATGGACTTGTATGTGGCTGGGAGGAGGTGGCTGCGGACCATGTCGTCCTTAGTGACCCAGAGGACTCCGGACCGAATGCCTCAGCAAACCTACGCTGCATGGCCTCCCTGATCCTGCAAAGCCTGCGGAAGGATCTTCCTATTCGTGGTGTCAAGGAGAAGGACCAATACTGGCTGGCAACCCTCCTTGATCCACGTTACAAGGGTAAGGTTGCGGACCTTATCTTTCCATCGCAGAGGGAGCAGAGGATGAAACATCTTCGGGAGGCCTTGCAGAAAGGTCTGTGCAACGCGTTTCCAGAGACTGGGAGGTTACAAACTCCTGTTTCTGGACAACGTGTTGCTGAGGCTTCGGTCAGTCAAAGAAGGAGCGGTGGAGAAGGTGCCCGTCTGACTGATGCATTCAGACAATTTTTTGTTTCGCAGCCCCAAGGTATGATCGATTCCAGCAACCATCACCAGCGTCTGTTTTACATGGTGCAGGAATACCTAGGGGCAAGATCAGACTTGGACACCTTTCCCACCAAAAATCCTCTGGGTTACTGGGTCTTGAGGATGGATCACTGGCCAGAGCTTGCACAGTATGCAATTGAGCTACTGGCCTGTCCTGCATCCAGCGTTCTTTCGGAACGCACATTCAGTGCTGCTGGAGGCGTGGGGCAGGGTGCGTCTGTCCACCGACTCGGTCGATCGACTGACCTTCATAAAAATGAATCAGTCTTGGATCACCAAGAGCTACCAAGCACCTGATGCTGATGTAACCGAATAATTTTTTTTGAAATCTCAGATCCCTTCAAAGACTGCCTATGCTGATGCTGAGTGACTATCCCTGAGTAATTATCCTCTTCCTCCTCAATCATCACGCTGATAGCTTGTAAGAACATTTTTGGTTCTGGGCGCCACCACCAGTGCCTAAGGCCCAATTTTTCTGCCCCTGTTTAACAGGGGCGTGTAATTACAATTTGTGATGCAATACTTTGCAGCAGGGCTCGTTCCTGCGTTCCAACTAGAGTGTCTGTGAGGGGTTGCAGTGTTGTGGCACCAGCACCAGTGCCTAAGGCCCAATTTTTCTGCCCCTGCTTAACAGGGGCGTGTAATTACAATTTTTGATGCAATACTTTGCAGCAGGGCTCGTTCCTGCGTTCCAACTAGAGTGTCTGTGAGGGGTTGCAGTGTTGTGGCACCAGCCCCAGTGCCTAAGGCCCAATTTTTCTGCCCCTGCGTGTAATTACAATTTTTGATGCAATACTTTGCAGCAGGGCTCGTTCCTGCGTTCCAACTAGAGTGTCTGTGAGGGGTTGCAGTGTTGTGGCACCAGCACCACCACCACCACCACCACCACCAAAGGCCCAATTTTTCTGCCCCTGTTCAACAGGGGCATGTAATTACAATTCTTGATCTAAAATTTCACAGCAGGGCCCATTTCTGCACCCACCAAGAGCGAGTGAGGACTTACAGTGTTGTGGCACCAGCACCACCACCACCAAAGGCCCAGTTTTTCTGCCCCTGTTTAACAGGGGCATGTAATTACAATTCTTGATCTAATATTTCAAAGCAGGGCCCTGTGAGGGCTTACAGTGTTGTGGCCACAACAACACCTAAGGCCCAAATTTCTGCTGAATATATAGGGCAGGCCCCTACTTTCAAACATCTAACTTACAAACGACTCCTACTTGCAAACAGGAGACAACAGGAAGTGAGATGAAATCTACCCCTACTAAGGGAAATTCTCTCCTGTAAGAGTTAATATGGGAAAAACATTTCTCCTTTCCACTGATGCTTTCCAATCCTTGTTCCACAAAAAAAAACAAATTCTCAAAAAGCATTTGTCATTGGGACAAAAAGTGAGGTGAAATCTTCTAAAGCGGAGGAAAAACAGCAAAACAAATGTCACAGGGGTGATAACCCTTCCCTATGTTTTCCAAAAAGCTTAAAAAAGATTTTTTGGCTGGAGCTAAACACGTTAAAAATGTACCCGTTCAAAATGACAAACAGATTCTACTTAACAACAAACCTACAGTCCCTGTCTTGTTTGCACCGCCTGTATACTGCTGTTCAGAGTATATAGGGCCAGGTGGCCCCACACCTTTCCTTTTTTAATTTGGGTGCGGGGTTCCCCTTAATATCCATACAAGACCCAAAAGGCCTGGTAATGGACTGGGGGGTACCCATGGTGTTTGTCTTACTGATTTTCATCCATATTGCCAGGACCGGACATTACATTAAACCCGCAAGCAGTTTTAAATGAGATTTTTTCCTTAAAAAATTACATTTGGTGCAGGGACTGTTCTAAACATGGGAAACACATCCCACTTTACAGGCATACTATAGACACCCCCCAGGTACGATATTTAAAGGAATATTTCACTTTTTTTTTCTTTAAGCATCATTAAAATCACTGCTCCCGAAAAAACTGCCGTTTTTAAAACTTTTTTTTGCATTAATACATGTCCCCTGGGGTAGGACCCGGGTCCCCAAACCCTTTTTAGGACAATACCATGCAAATTAGCCTTTAAAATTAGCACTTTTGATTTCGAACGTTCGAGTCCCATAGACGTCAATGGGGTTCTAACGTTCGTGCGAACTTTCGGTCCGTTCGCAGGTTCTGGTGCGAACCGAACCGGGGGGTGTTCGGCTCATCCCTAGTGATGGTATGGCTCGGTGTTTGCAGACATTTTTGTTGTAAACAAGCTGTTCTGACTACTAAAGTGTACCATTTGCAGATGGAGAGCCTGCTCTGTATTGAGCTAAAGAAGAAAATGTCCAGGAGCGTTATTTTCAGAGCACAGCAGAATGTATTAAGAATCAGGAGGTTGCAGGCAATTCTGCTGGAAGCAGCAATTGTCTTAAGTAAATTACATTTTTCAGAGGCTGCTGGGACAAATGAAAATGTATAAATTTCATTGAAGGTACAGTTATACTATAACCCATACATTTTAAAATAATTGAATATCACACACAAATCTGCAATATCTGTGGAAAAATCAAAGTACATTGCCATCATCATTTTTGCTCTTCTGAAATGTAGAAAGCAAAAAATATAATGCACAATATATGAATATTACAACCGCACTACATTAAATTACCCATATTTAGAAACAATTTCTGTGGAAAATAATTTTCTCTAAATGGAAACTATAGTACAGTCATTTTGTTTTGTTTTTTAAAAGTGAAAATTTCAGGCAGCTTTTGGAAAAACAAGGATTTTAAGATGTTGACTTCAAAATAATTTTTCAATAAAGACTATCAGGAATGAATCCATGAAAACTGGGACTATTCTGTTAATAGCTATGGATGTGATTTTCATGTCTTAAAACACAGAGCTGCAAGCTGCTATAGTGTACCAGAAAGACATGGAAGAGGGTGTTGTGGGAATGCCCTTCTTTTGTCACAAACATATACTGTAACTGAGCTACAAATTTAGGAATTACTGTGATGAATTGGTCTGTCTGCACATAGTAATTTAAGCTGCCATGAAATAGAAAGCAGCCCTATTGTTTTTTTTTACAGAAATGTGTCTAGCAAAGGGAGATTGCTTGGCTCTTTGAAGACTACAGCAACAATTTGGTCAAGAGCTATAGTGACAGGTAGCTAAAGAAATCCTAGTCCAGGCAAAGTGCATGATTACCTTGTGTTACGCTTAGGCCACATTCACACTTGTGCAAACAAGCTATACTGTATCAATGCACGTCAGTGAGCAGTACAACAACACAGGGTGTATGCACTGTTGGGTGCCTGCCAATACACTTTGAAAAGCAACCCAATGTGCACTCAAAACAAATCCACCTGAATCTTAGTACACCTGGAAAGAAATAAGTCGGGTGTGTATTTTTGGTCCATTAATGCGTGCTTAGGGCCCATAGAAAACAAATAGGTCAAATCAATTTGGAAAAAGACTTGCACTTAACATGAAAAAAAAACATTTTTGATGCTAGGTCTTTTTTCCCTCTTTCTTAGTGTTTATTAAAAGGTTTGTTAAAAATGACAAGAGACAGTTTTTGACAATTCCCTTTATTTATACAGTGGCTTGCGAAAGTATTCGGCCCCCTTGAACTTTTCAACCTTTTGCCACATTTCAGGCTTCAAACATAAAGATATAACATTTTTATTTTTTGTGAAGAATCATCAACAAGTGGGACACAATTGTGAAGTGGAACGAAATCTTTTGGATTTTTGAAACTTTTTTAACTAATAAAAAAATGAAAAGTGGGGCGTGCAAAATTATTCGGCCCCCTTGCGTTAATACTTTGTAGAGCCACCTTTTGCTGCGATTACAGCTGCAAGTCGCTTGGGGTATGTCTCTATCAGTTTTGCACATCGAGAGACTGAAATTCTTGCCCATTCTTCCTTGCAAAACAGCTCGAGCTTAGTGAAGTTGGATGGAGAGCGTTTGTGAACAGCAGTTTTCAGCTCTTTCCACAGATTCTCGATTGGATTCAGGTCTGGACTTTGACTTGGCCATTCTAACACCTACGTTTATTTGTGAACCATTCCTTTGTAGATTTTGCTGTATGTTTGGGATCATTGTCTTGTTGGAAGATAAATCTCCGTCCCAGTTTCATGTCTTTTGCAGACTCCAACAGGTTTTCATCCAGAATGGTCCTGTATTTGGCTGCATCCATCTTCCCCTCAATTTTAACCATCTTCCCTGTCCCTGCTGAAGAAAAGCAGGCCCAAACCATGATGCTGCCACCACCATGTTTGACAGTGGGGATGGTGTGTTGAGTGTGATGAGCTGTGTTGCTTTTACTCCAAACATATCGTTTTGCATTGTGGCCAAAAAGTTCGATTTTGGTTTCATCGGACCAGAGCACCTTCTTCCACATGTTTGGTGTGTCTCCCAGGTGGCTTGTGGCAAACTTTAGACAAGACTTTTTATGGATATCTTTGAGAAATGGCTTTCTTCTTGCCACTCTTCCATAAAGGCCAGATTTGTGCAGTGTACGACTGATTGTTGTCCTATGGACAGACTCTCCCACCTCAGCTGTAGTTCTCTGCAGTTCATCCAGAGTGATCATGGGCCTCTTGGCTGCATCTCTGATCAGTCTTCTCCTTGTCTGAGCTGAAAGTTTAGTGGAACAGCTAGGTCTTGGTAGATTTTCAGTGGTCTGATACTCCTTCCATTTCAAAATGATCGCTTGCACAGTGCTCCTTGGGATGTTTAAAGCTTGGGAAATCTTTTTGTATCCAAATCCGGCTTTAAACTTCTCCACAACAGTATTACGGACCTGCCTGGTGTGTTCCTTGGTCTTCATGATGCTCTCTGGGCTTTCAACAGAACCCTGAGACTATCACAGAGCAGGTGCATTTATACAGAGACTTGATTACACACAGGTGGATTCTATTTATCACCATCAGTCATTTAGGACAACATTGGATCATTCAGAGATCCTCGCTGAACTTCTGGAGTGAGTTTTCTGCACTGAAAGTAAAGGGGCCGAATAATTTTGCACGCACCACTTTTCAGTTTTTTAATTGCTAAAAAAGTTTAAAATATCCAATAGATTTCGTTCCACTTCACAAATGTGTCCCACTTGTTGGTGATTCTTCACAAAAAATTAAAATTTTATATCTTTATGTTTGAAGCCTGAAATGTGGCAAAAGTTTGAAAAGTTCAAGGGGGCCGAATACTTTCGCAAGCCACTGTATGTTTCTTCTTTCTTCTATCTTCTATCTTCCTTCGGTTTCTTCCTCCATCTTCTTCTGGTTCTTCTGGTTTTTCCTCCGGTGTTCTCGTCCGGCATCTTCTTATCTTCTTCTCCTCGGGCCGCTCCGCATCCATGATGGCATGGAGGGAGGCTCCCGCTGTGTGATGCTTCTCTCTTCATCTTTTTCTCTTCATCTTTCTCTCTTCATCTTCTTCTCCTTATCTTCTTGTCTTCTTCTTCTTTTCGGGCCGCTCCGCATCCATGATGGCATGGAGGGAGGCTTCCGCTGTGTGTGTGTGCTTCTCCTCTTCTGACAGTTCTTAAATAACGGGGGGGCAGAGCCTCCCGCTGACCCTGCACCCCTCTGACGCATGCAGACTTCCCCGTGGCATTCCCCGTGATGTCAGAAGGGGGCGGGGTTACGTAACGGGTGACCCTGCCCCCTCTGACGTCATGGGGAATGCCACAGGGAAGTCCCGTCAAGTCCCCGTGCGTCAGAGGGGGGCGGGGTCACCGGGTGGCCCTGCCCCCCGTTATTTAAGAACCGTCAGAAGAGGAGAAGCGTCACACAGAGGGAGCCTCCCTCCATGCCATTATGGATGGGGAGCGGCCCAAAAAGAAGATGAAGACAAGAAGATGAAGAGATGAAGAGAAAAAGATGAAGAGAAAAAGATGAAGATAAGAAGACGCCGTGGAGGAAGATGCCGGACGAGAACACCGGAGGAAGAACCAGAAGAACCAGAAGAAGAAGAAGATGGAGGAAGAAACCGAAGGAAGAAAGAAGATAGAAGAAAGAAGAAGCATTTAAATAAAGGAATTGTCAAAAACTGTCTCTTGTCATTTTTGACAGTTTTTTTGTGAAATTGTAGGGGTACTTTTGTTCCCCCCTACCATTTCACACAGGGGGGAGGGCTGGGATCTGGGGGTCCCCTTGTTAAAGGGGGCTTCCATATTCCGATAAGCCCCCCACCCGCAGACCCCCACAACCACCGGCCAAGGGTTGTGGGGATGAGGCCCTTCTCATCAACATGGGGACAAGATGTTTTGGGGGGCTACCCCAAAGCACCCTCCCAATGTTGAGGGCATGTGGCCTGGTACGGTTCAGGAGGGGGGCGCTCTCTCATCCCCCCTCTTTTCCTGCGGCCTGCCAGGTTGCGTGCTTGGATAAAGGTCTGGTATGGATTTTTAGGGGGACCCCACGCCATTTTTTTAAAAATTTTGGCGCGAGGTTCCCCTTAAAATCCATACCAGACCTAAAGAGTCTGGTATAGATTTTGAGGGGGGCCCCACGCCATTTTTTTTTTAAATTTTGGCTGGGGTTCCCCTTAATATCCATACCAGACCTGAAGGGCCTGGTATGGAATTTAGGGGGACCCCCACGTCATTTTTTTTTTAAATTTTGCTTCGGGGTCCCCCTGTGGGGAATTCCCATGCCGTTTTTATCAATGAAATTTTATGTGTATTATCGGACCGGCAATTCATTAATAGCCGCGAGTAGTTTTAAATTACTTTTTTTCCTTTGAAATGTCATTTTGCTGTCAGACTGTTCTAAACACGGGAAACATGCGCCCCTTTACAGGCATACTATAGACACCCCCCAGGTACGACATTTAAAGGGATATTACACTTTTATTTTTTCACTTTAAGCATTATTAAAATCACTGCTCCCGAAAAAACGGCAGTTTTTAAAACTTTTTTTTGCATTGATCCATGTCCCCTGGGGCAGGACCCAGGTCCTCAAACACTTTTTATGACAATAACTTGCATATAAGCCTTTAAAATTATCACTTTTGATTATTCATGTTCGTGTCCCATAGAGTTTAACGGTGTTCGCGTGTTCGAACAAATTTTTTGCCTGTTCGCAAGTTCTGGTGCGAACAGATCAGGGGGGTGTTCGGCTCATCCTAAGTATTCAGACCCTTTGCTGTGACACTCATATATTTAATTCATATATTTAAATGGTGCTGTCCATTTCTTCTGATCATCCTTGAGATGGTTCCACAGCTTCATTTGAGTCCAGCTGTGTTTAATTATACTGATTGGACTTGATTATGAAAGCCACACACCTGTCTATATAAAACCTTACAGCTCACAGTGCATGTCAGAGCAAATGAGAATCACGAGGTCAAAGGAACTACCTGAAGAGCTCAGAGACAGAATTGTGGTAAGGCACAGATCTGGCCAAGGTTATCAAAAAATTTCCATAATCCTTAAATGGAAAATGTTTGGGACGACCAGAACCCTTCCTAGAGCTGGCCGTCCGGCCAAACTGAGCTATCGGGGGAGAAGAGCCATGGTGAGAGAGGTAAAGAAGAACCCAAAGATCACTGTGGCTGAGCTTCAGAGATGTAGTCGGGAGATGGAAGAAAGTTGTAGAAAGTCAACCATCACTGCAGCCCTCCACCAGTCGGGGCTTTATGGCAGAGTGGCCCGACGGAAGCCTCTCCTCAGTGCAAGACACATGTAAGACTGCATGGAGTTTGCTAAAAAACACCTGAAGGACTCCAAGATGGTGAGAAATAAGATTCTTTGGTCTGATGAGACCAAGATAGAACTTTTTGGCCTTAATTCTAAGCGGTATGTGTGGAGAAAACCAGGCACTGCTAATCACCTGTCCAATACAGTCCCAACAGTGAAGCATGGTGGTGGCAGCATCATGCTGAGGGGGTGTTTTTCAGCTGCAGGGACAGGACGACTGGTTGCAATTGAGGGAAAGATGAATGTGGCCAAGTACAGGTATATCCTGAACAAAAGCCTTCTCCAGAGTTCTCAGGACCTCAGACTGGGCGAAGGTTTACCTTCCAACAAGACAATGACCCTAAGCACACAGCTAAAATAACGAAGGAGTGCCTTCACAACAACTCCGTGACTGTTCTTGAATGGCCCAGCCAGAGCCCTGACTTAAACCCAATTGAGTATCTCTGGAGAGACCTAAAAATGGCTGTCCACCAACGTTTACCATCCAACCTGACAGAACTGGAGAGGATCTGCAAGGAGGAATGGCAGAGGATCTCCAAATCCAGGTGTGAAAAACTTGTTGCATCGTTCCCAAAAAGACTCATGGCTGTATTAGATCAAAAGGGTGCTTCTACTAAAGGTACTAAATTCTACTAAAGGTTCTGAATACTTAGGACCATGTGATATTTCAGTTTTTCTTTTTTAATAAATCTGCAAAAATGTCAATTCTGTGTTTTTCTGTCAATATGGGGTGCTGTGTGTACATTAATGAGGAAAAAAAATTGAACTCAAATGATTTTAGCAAATGGCTGCAATATAAGGGTAAGTTAAGCTGCACTATAAATATAAGGGTGATAAAATTAAAGGAATGATAAAATTGAACAGTAAAGTGCATATAAATAGTGATACGTGTCAACTTTTGTGTGGGCTGACGGCCCTTTGGTTGACTGTTAATAAAGCAATTACGTGTAGCTCATAAAAGTACAAATGAGCCAATATTGTAAAAACCAACGTGCTCTGTGAATGTCCTTATCCCACAATACAATTGATGAGGTAGATCCTGTTCCACAACCTTCAAAGGCTGAAGACCATAGTCCTATAACGCTCATCAACCAACTCTTCCACGATGCCTTGTGATAGGAAACACCCAAGAAGATGTGACCGCGTGTGATAGAAAGGGTCCTTCCACCTTTAAAAATACTGCCGCTTATCAGATGGATAGATCTCTTTTTAGGGAGATCCAATACGTAGGTGGCTTTTACCCCCGCCACGAGTCTCTAGGATAAGCAGCCAGATGTCCCAGATCTTCAACTTCTCAAAATAGTTAACATTCAATGGTTCCCCATGTAAGGATAAAAAGGGCTTCCATAGTGAAGTTAAATAAAAAATGTATTAAGTTAAAAACAGTAATGCACTTACACTTAGCCAAATAAGCGATAGCGTGTATGTTGGATTCGAGCTGGCCGGCTCTCAATGTCCGCCCATTGCTTCCGGGGCCTTGTGCTGTTTGCGGTGATGTCAGCACGCCTCTCCTCCCTACGCCGTTTCGTCACAGCTGACATCGTCCTGGGGCAAATGATTCTCATTTGCTCTGACATGCACTGTGAACTGTAAGGTCTTATATAGACAGGTGTGTGGCGTCCAATCAAGTCCAATCAGTATAATCAAACACAGCTGGACTCAAATGAAGGTGTAGAACCAACTCAAGGATGATCAGAAGAAATGGACAGCACCTGAGTTAAATTTATGAGTGTGACAGCAAAGGGTCTGAATACTTAGGACCATGTGATATTTCAGTTTTTCTTTTTTAATAAATCTGCAAAAATGTCAACAATTCTGTGTTTTTCTGTCAATATGGGGTGCTGTGTGTACATTAATGAGGAAAAAAATGAACTCAAATGATTTTCGCAAATGGCTGCAATATAACAAAGAGTGAAAAATTTAAGGGGGTCTGAATACATTCCGTCCCCACTGTATATATGCAGACAGTCTCATATATATATATATATATATATATATATCCACTGCATCCAGTTTAGCCAAGCCTATATCTGACTGCAGGCCATTCCTGGTGTACTTTTTCTAATATACTTCAGGCAGGCAGGTTATTTAGTTAGCTACAGTGTATTTAATACATATATACAGACAGTCTCGTATACAGTATATATATATATATATATATATTCACTGCATCCATTTTAGCTATATCTGACTGCAGGCCATTCCTGGTGTGCTTTTTCTAATATACTTCAGGCAGACAGGTTATTCAGTTAGCTGCAGTGTATTTAATATATATATATATATATATATATATATATATATATACACACAGACAGTCTTGTACGTGTGTGTGTGTGTGTGTGTGTATATATATATATATATATATATATATATATATATAGTATATAGTATCTCACATGAGTTTGACTCGAACAGCGAACAATTTGGGGTGTTCGCGGCACATTCAAGAGCTGCGGAACACCCTTTAAAAGTCTATGGGAGAAATCAAAAGTGCTAATTTTAAAGGCTTATATGCATGGTATTGTCATAAAAAGTGTTTGGGGACCTGGGTCCTGCCCCAGGGGACAAAACATAAAAAAGTTTTAAAAACGGCCGTTTTTTCGGGAGCAGTGATTTTAATAATGCTTAAAGTGAAACAATAAAAGTGTAATATTCCTTTAAATTTTGTACCTGGGGATTGTCTATAGTATGCCTGTAAAGGGGTGCATGTTTCCCGTGTTTAGAACAGTCTGACAGCAAAATGACATTTCTAAAGGAAAAAAAGCCATGTAAAACTACTATCACTAGCGCCGGCTATAATGAATTGTCGGTCCGGCAATACACATAAAAGTTAATTGATAAAAACGGAATGGAATTTCCCCACAGGGGAACCAGGAACCAAAATTTAAAAAAAAATGCGTGGGGGTCCCCCTAAATTCCATACCAGGCCCTTCAGGCCTGGTATGAATATTAAGGGGAACCCAGTGCCAAAATTTAAAAAAAAATGGCGTGGGGGTCCCCCTCAAAATCCATACCAGACTCTTCAGGTCTGGTATGGATTTTAAGGGGAACCCCATGCCAATTTTTTTTTTTAAAATGGCGTGGGGTCACTCCAAAAATCCATACCAGACCCTTATCCGAGCACGCAACCTGGCAGGCCGCAGGAAAAGAGGGGGGATGAGAGAGCGCCCCCCCCTCCTGAACAGTACCAGGCCACATGCCCTCAACATTGGGTGGGTGTTTGGGGTAGCCCCCCAAAGCACCTTGTCCCCATGTTGATGGGCAGAAGGGCCTCATCCCCACAACCCTTGCCCAGTGGTTGTGAGGGTCTGCAGGCAGGGGGCTTATCGGAATCTGGAAGCCCCGTTAACAAGGGGACCCCCAGATCCCAGCCCCCCTGTGTGAATTGGTAATGGGGTACAAATGTACCCCTACCATTTCACAAAAAAAGTGTCAAAAAGGTTAAAAAACACAAGAGACAGTAGTTTTTGACAAGTCCTTTATTAATCTCTTCTTCTTCCATCTTCTTTCTTCTGGTCTTTCTTCAGTGTTCTTCTTCTTCCTCCATCTTCTTCTTCTCCATCTTCTTCTTCTTCTCCATCTTCTTCTTCCTCCGCTCTTCTTGTCCCGCATCTTCCTCCGGCTTCTTCTCCGCTCCGTCCGCACGACTAGCCTCAGTGTGAGTCTTCCGCCGTGTGACGCTTTGGTTCTTCTGACACTTCTTATATAACGGAGGGCAGGGCCACCCAGTGACATTTGGAAAGCCATAGGATGTTCCCGTGAAGTCCCCTTGTGTCAGGAGGGCGGGGTCACCGGGTGGCACCACCCTCCATTAAATAACAAGTGTCAGAAGAACCGAAGCGTCACACGGTGGAAGATTTCCACTGAGGCGGATCGTGCGGACGGAGCGGAGAAAGAGCCGGAGGAAGATGCGGGACGAGAAGAGCGGAGGAAGAAGAAGATGGAGAAGAAGAAGATGGAGAAGAAGAAGATGGAGGAAGAAGAAGAACACTGAAGAACGACCAGAAGAAAGAAGATGGAAAAAGAAGAAATTAATAAAGGACTTGTCAAAAACAGTCTCTTGTGTTTTTTAACCTTTTTGACACTTTTTTTGTGACATGGTAGGGGTACATTTGTACCCCATTACCAATTCACTGCTTGAATTGTAGCCGTTTTTATCAATGAACTTTTATGTGTATTGCTGACAATTCATTATAGCCGGCACTAGCGATAGTAGTTTTACATGGCTTTTTTTCATTTAGAAATGTCATTTTGCTGTCAGACTGTTCACAGGAAACATGCGCCCCTTTACAGGCATACTATAGACACCCCCAGGTACGAAATTTAAAGGAATATTACACTTTTATTGTTTCACTTTAAGCATTACCTAAATAACTGCTCCCAAAAAAAGTCAGTTTTTAAAACTTCTTTTTGCATTGTTACATGTCCCCTGGGGCAGGACCCAGGTCCCCAAACACTTTTTATGTCAATAACTTGCATATAAGCCTTTAAAATGTGCACTTTTGATTACTTATGTTCGTGTCCCATAGACTTTAACGGTGTTCGCGTGTTCAAACAAATTTTTTCCCTGTTCGCATGTTCTGGATGCGAACCGAACCAGGGTGTATTTGGCTCATCCCTAGTCCTTAGTCTGCTTGACTCAATTTTAGAAGAGGCTTCCTTCTGGGATGACAGACATGCAGACCAATTTGATGCAGTGTGCGGCGTATGGTCTGAGCACTGACAGGCTGACCCCCCCCACCCCTTCAACCTCTTCAGCAATGCTGGCAGCACTCATATGTCTATTTTCCAAAGACAACCTCTGGATATGACGCTGAGCATGTGCATTCAACTTTTTTGGTCGACCATGGCAGGGCCTGTTCTGATTGGAACCTGTCCTGTTAAACTGCTGTATGGTGTTGGCCACCGTGCTGCAGCTCAGTTTCAGGGTCTTGGCAATCTTCTTATAGCCTAGGCCATCTTTATGTAGAGCAACATTTTTTTTTTCAGATCTTCAGAGTTTTTTGCCATGCGGTGCCATGTTGAACTTCCAGTGACCAGTATGAGAGAGTGAGAGCGATAACACCAAATTTAACACACCTACTCCCCATTCACACCTAAGACCTTGTAACAATAAGGAGCCACATGACACCTGGGAGGGACAGCAAATTTACACTGTTATACAAGCTGTACACTCACTACTTTACATTGTAGCAAAGTGTCATTTCTTGAGTGTTGTTACATGAAAGTATATAATAAAATATTTACAAAAATGTGAGGGGTGTACTCACTGTTGTGAGATACTGTATATATATATATATATATATATATATATATATATATATATATATATATATATATATATATATATATATATATATATATATATATATATATATATATATATATATGTAGATATATAGATATAGATATAGATATATCTATATATACAGGGGGTCCCTGGGTTACAAACAAGTTAGGGACTGTAGGTTTGTTCTTAAGTTGAATCTGTTTGTAAGTCGGAACAGGTACATTTTTGAAGTGTAGCTCCAGCCAAAACAACTATTTTTAAGCTTTTTGGCTAGCATAGGGAAGGGGTGTCACCCCTGTAACGTTTGTTTTGCTGTGTGTGCACCTCTTCAGAAGATTTCACCTCACTTTCTGTCCCAATGACAATTGGATTTTGAAAATTTTGAGTTGTTGTGGAAACAAGCCTTTGTGATAAAGCATCAGTGGAGGTACCTTTTCCCCATAATAGCTCTTACAGGAGAGAATTTCCCTTCCTAGGGGTAGATTTCTTCTCAGTTCCTGTTGTCTCCCTCCGTTTGTAAGTAGGAGTTGTTTGTAAGTCGGATGTTTGTAAGTAGGGGACCCCCTGTAGATATATAGATATAGATATATCTATATATCTATATATAGATATAGATATATCTATATATTTATATCTATATATAGATATCTATATATATATATACCCACTGCATCCAGTTTAGCTATATCTGACTGCAGGCCATTCCAGGTGTACTTTTTCTAATATACTTCAGGTGGTGTACACAGTACCATGGACCCATAGTGCAGTTGTTACTAATTTTCTGGTGGTGTACACAATACACAATACATACAGTGCACCCATAGTTGCTATTAGACTTCTGGTGGTGTACACAATACTGTGCACCCATAGTGCAGTTGCTACTACTTTTCTGGTGGTGTACACAGTACACAATACATACAGTGCACCCATAGTTGTTATTACACTTCTGTTGGTGTACACAGTACTGTGCACCCATAGTGCAGTTGCTACAACTTTTCTGGTGGTGTACACAGTACACCAAACATACAGTACACCCATAGTTGATATTACACTTCTGTTGGTGTACACAGTACCATGCACCCCTAGTGCAGTTGCTACTACTTTTCTGGTGGTGTACACAATACATACAGT
The DNA here is from genome assembly GCA_037952835.1 of Lithobates septentrionalis. NCBI lineage: Eukaryota > Metazoa > Chordata > Amphibia > Anura > Ranidae > Lithobates > Lithobates septentrionalis. Next base: position 2,322,453 of record JBBDGP010000501.1, read on the forward strand.
GCACCCATAGTTGTTATTAAACTTCTGTTGGTGTACACAGTACCGTGCACCCCTAGTGCAGTTGCTACTACTTTTCTGGTGGTGTACACAGTACACAATACATACAGTGCACCCATAGTTGTTATTACACTTCTGTTGGTGCACACCGTACCATGCACCCATAGTGCAGTTGCTACTACTTTTCTGGTGGTGTACACAGTACACAATACATACAGTGCACCCATAGTTGTTATTTCACTTCTGTTGGTGTACACAATACCGTGCACCCATAGTGCAGTTGCTACTACTTTTCTGGTGGTGTACACAGTACACAATACAGTGTAGGGTGAAGTGGCAAAACAATATATATATATATATCTATATATATATATACCCACTGCATCCAGTTTAGCTATATCTGACTGCAGGCCATTCCAGGTGTACTTTTTCTAATATACTTCAGGTGGTGTACACAGTACCATGGACCCATAGTGCAGTTGTTACTAATTTTCTGGTGGTGTACACAATACACAATACATACAGTGCACCCATAGTTGCTATTAGACTTCTGGTGGTGTACACAATACTGTGCACCCATAGTGCAGTTGCTACTACTTTTCTGGTGGTGTACACAGTACACAATACATACAGTGCACCCATAGTTGTTATTACACTTCTGTTGGTGTACACAGTACTGTGCACCCATAGTGCAGTTGCTACAACTTTTCTGGTGGTGTACACAGTACACCAAACATACAGTACACCCATAGTTGATATTACACTTCTGTTGGTACAGTACCATGCACCCCTAGTGCAGTTGCTACTACTTTTCTGGTGGTGTACACAATACATACAGTGCACCCATAGTTGTTATTAAACTTCTGTTGGTGTACACAGTACCGTGCACCCCTAGTGCAGTTGCTACTACTTTTCTGGTGGTGTACACAGTACACAATACATACAGTGCACCCATAGTTGTTATTACACTTCTGTTGGTGCACACCGTACCATGCACCCATAGTGCAGTTGCTACTACTTTTCTGGTGGTGTACACAGTACACAATACATACAGTGCACCCATAGTTGTTATTTCACTTCTGTTGGTGTACACAATACCGTGCACCCATAGTGCAGTTGCTACTACTTTTCTGGTGGTGTACACAGTACACAATACAGTGTAGGGTGAAGTGGCAAAACAAAATCCCCATTAGGTTCGGAAAGTCACTAAGGAGAGGCAGACACTCACAGGCCACTAAAAGAGGGCAAGCAGGCTATTTGTCTACAGTCAACAGTGCTGGTCATGGACATAGTGCATCTTCTGCAGGTGGCCGTGGGGCACGCTTGTCCTTTTTTCTCCTGCTGGGACAGGGGCAGAAAAATTGGGCCTTTGGTGGTGGTGGTGCCACAACACTATAACACTGTAACCCCTCACAGATACTCTTGTTTGGCACAGAAACGGGCCCTGCTGTGAAATATTAGATCAAAAATTGTAATTACACAACCCTGTTAAACAGGGACAGAAGAATTGGGCCTAAGGCAGTGGTGGTGGTGCCCTAAACCAAAAATATTGTTGGAAGCTAGCATCATCAAGATTGAGGAGGAATAGTATAGTCACTCAGCATAGGCAGTCTTCAAGGGATACCACATCCATAGAAAAACCAGTTACATAAGCATCAGGTGCTTGATAGCTGCTGCTGATTCAAGACTGATTGATTTTTTTGAATGTGAGCCTATCAACAGAGTCTGTGGACAGGCGCACTCTATGATCCATTACAAACCCTCCAGCAGCAGCAGTTCAGAAAGAACGCTGAATGCAGGACAGGCCAGTAGCTCAATTGCATATTGAGCAAGCTCTGGCCAGTGGTCCATCCTCAAGACTAGGGGAACGATATGGGCCGTTCGCACCAAATTCGTGTGGTGCGTCACGACCCATAATTTACTGCGGCATTGCAGTGCATTGCTGGCTGATGATTGGCCAAGCATGCACTATGACCCGTATGCTTGGCCAATCACAGCGCCGTCTGAACAGAGAGCCGTAATTGGCCAAAGCAAAGGAGGCTTTGGCCAATTATGGCTCAGGGGATTTAGTACACGCCCCACACTATATAAGGCCGCCTGCACGGCGGCCCTGTGTAGTGTGTGTTCCGGCGTTGAGATAGATAGATAGACAGAGAGACAGTATCATTTGATTTAAGTTAGATAGATTAGGCAGGACAGTCAGTGAGTTAGCTGTACTTACAGTGTATTGTGTATATATGATCCTATTAGTACCACAGTCAGGCAGCTATACTATTTATAGTTAGTGTAGTGCGTCCTCCTCACAGTGTTCAGTTAAAGCTACAAGTTAGTTTAGTGTGACCTCTGCACAGTGTTCAGCTAAGACTACAAGTTAGTGCAGTGAGACCTCTGCACAGTGTTCAGCTAAAGCTGCAAGTTAGTGTAATGCGTCCTCCTCACAGTGTTCAGCTAAAGCTACAAGTTAGTGTAGTGCGTCCTCCTCACAGTGTTCAGCTAAAACTACAAGTTAGTGTAGTGCGACCTCTGTACAGTGTTCAGCTAAAGCTACAAGTTAGTGTAGTGTGTCCTCCTCACAGTGTTCAGCTAAAACTACAAGTTAGTGTAGTGCGACCTCTGCACAGTGTTCAGCTAAAGCTACAAGTTAGTGTAGTGCATCCTCCTCACAGTGTTCAGCTAAAACTACAAGTTAGTGAAGTGCGACCTCTGCACAGTGTTCAGCTAAAGCTACCTGTAGAAGGTTGGTGGTGTTTTCCTGATCCTATCACCACCGCAGGCAGCTAAATAAGCTACAAGTTAGTTTTTTGCGAGCTCTGCACAGTGTTCAGCTAAAGCTACCTGTAGAAGGTTGGTGGTGTTTTCCTGATCCTACCCCTACCGCAGGCAGCTAAATAAGCTAAAAGTTAGTGTAGTGCGTCCTCCTCACAGTGTACAGCTAAAACTACAAGTTAGTGTAGTGCGAGCTCTGGACAGTGTTCAGCTAAAGCTACCTGTAGAAGGTTGGTGGTGTTTTCCTGATCCTATCACTACCGCAGGCAGCTATATAAGCTACAAGTTAGTTTTTGCGAGCTCTGCACAGTGTTCAGCTAAAGCTACCTGTAGAAGGTTGGTGGTGTTCTCATACTACAGGCAGGCAGTTGATTTTGCTAGCTGCAGTATCAGTATATATATATATATATATATATAATATATATATATATATATATATATATACTGATACTGCAGCTAGCAAAAGGGTTTTTTTATTGATTTTTACACGTAATACAGAGTATAAGCACAGATACATTCACAGATAGTGTATCGATGACATTAATATCCATTTTATTAACTTGTATCTCTGTTAAGGAGTGATGAGACTCCCCCAATCTGTCTCCAAACCCCTAAGGGCAGCCACAGAGGAAAAAAAATAGGCTAAAGCCATATTTTTCACCATGTCACTATACATCTATAGGGTTGGTGAAGAACTAATAGCTAAGGAGGAGCGAGGGCCTCCCGGCAGTCCTGGGGGAAATAATAAAGAATGTGAACAAACCTCCTCTAGGGGAGAAATACTATTCCCAATGTGCTACCGAAATGGAAGGGACAAGGAAGTCCCAGAAGAGAAGGAAAGAAAACGTGAGAAATGAAGAGGGAGAGGAGGAAGGGGGACAAAAGCAGAGTTGGGTCAAGGAGAGGAAGAGTTAATATTATTTCTAGCTGTCAATCCCGGGATGAGCGAAATGTTGTGGAGTGAGGCCCAAGGTTCCCAGATGGACCTGAATCTTTCCACTTTATCATTGAGTTTTGCTACTAAGTGCTCCTGAGACATAATCCAAGAATATTTCCTGATACAGCTCTTATATGAAACAGTGGGTTTTTTCCAACATTTAGCTATGGTGCCCTTAGCTCCTAAAAGGATAAAATAAGAGTGTCTGTGCGTTTTTAGGTAAACCAGGAACGGGTTGATTAAGAAGAGCTATGTGTATGTTGGGGGCCACTGAGGTGTGAAGTAAGTTACTGATAATTCTAAAGATTCTCTGCCAAAATGTTCTGATAGGCGGGCAGGTCCACCATACGTGAATCATTGATCCCTCAAGTGAACACCCTATAAAGCAAAGAGGGGAAGTACCCGGAAAGATCAATGCCAGTCTGGAAGGAACATAGTACCATCTTGAAATAACCTTAAGGCTAGCTTCTATGAGAGAGATATTGTAGATACCTTTATAAGAGCGCGTCCAGGAACTGGACCGATCTGTAGGTGTCCAGGTTCGGCCTGTGTCTTCCTCCCAGGTCTTGGCGTAAGCTAGTATGTCCGAATTAGTCATGAGTTCCGTGTAAATCAGTGAAATGCCCCCTTTCTGGTCCTGTTTATTGGAGCACCAATGTTCATAAGGAGTTAAAAGTGGAGATTTGGAATTTTTACACCATATGGATTGTAGAAAGTGAGATAATTGGGTGAATCTAAATTTTTCGGAGTCCGGCATGTCGAGTTTGGTCTTACAGTAAGAAAAGGATAGGGGGCCCGATGGGGTAAGGAAGTGATCGATCCGGTAAAGGCCTTTATCCGTCCACCATCTAAATGCTTGTATGTTAACTCCTGGGGGGAAGTCGGGATTATTGAAAATATGTGATAGGGGTTTTAATGGAGAGGTCAGTGTGGCTTTTCTAAAAAGTTTAGTGCTTAGTGAAATGGAGTGTGATAGGGTGGGAGCCAGTATTGCTGGTCTAATTTTTGGGTCACACCACAGGAGATAGTCAAGTGTGTTGTGAGGAGTAGCCCTTCTTTCCATAGAAAGCCAGTCGGGTTTTGGACCTTTGGAGAAGACCATTGAGATCTGAGCTATTTGCGCAGCCTGATAGTAACCCCAGAGATCCAGTAGACCCAGACCGCCCTGAGATTTAAGGCGAGTGAGGATGTTGGACGGACATCTATATCCCTTTTTCCCCCAGACAAAGCGCGTAATCTCAGATTGGAATCTGCGGAGGAAATTTCTCTTGAGCGGGATATGTAGGGAGCGGAATAAATATAGGAGGCGTGGGAGGAGTGTAATTTTCACCGCATGTACCCTTCCCAGCCAGGACAGACCACACCTAGACCACCTATCAAGATCTCCCCTACATTGGTTAATCATGGGGGGGTAGTTAGCTTTAAAGAGATTGCTGATGTCTGCTGTGAGGTTAATACTTAAATAACGGATGTTCCCAGGGGCCCAGGGGAAGTCAAAGTTACTCGTGAGTTGTGAGAGGATGTACGAAGGAGACGTGACATTAAGTGCAATAGATTTGTTCATATTAACCGTTAGGCCTGATAGGGCACTAAAATCTTTTAGAACTTTGTATAATCCCGGGATGAAGATCAGGGGAGAGGTGATATACAGCATAAGGTCGTCTGCGTAGAGTGCACATTTATGTTCCTGATCTCCGCACCGTACCCCTTTGATGTCTGGGTTTGATCTGATAGCTATGGCCAAGGTTTCCATTGCTATGGCAAAAAGGAGGGGAGACAGTGGACACCCCTGCCTGGTACCCCTGCCTATAGGGAACGAGGTCGAGTATCTGCCTAACAGACGGACTTGTGCTGTCGGGGAAGAATATAGAGAGCGAATTAGATTCAGGAAGCACGGACCAAATCCCCATTTACCCAGGACACCAAACAGGTATGTCCAATCAATGGAATCAAAGGCCTTATGTAGGTCAATTGATAACAGAAAACCTTTTTGAGGGGGACTACCATCCCATGGGGATTGTAGAAGGGGGATAATGTCAATGGTCCGTCTAATCTGGTCCGACCCTTGTCGGCCCGGGATAAAGCCTACCTGGTCCTTGTGTATATATGTAGAGATGAAGCTTGCCACCCTATTTGCCACCAGTTTAGTTAGGATCTTGATATCATTGTTTATTAATGAAATTGTGCAATAATTTCCAACCTCACTTGGGTCTTTCCCTGGTTTGGGAATCATTGAGATAAATGCAGCATTAAAATCCGAACCTAATGGAGAACCCCCTCTAAGGAAGTTGAAAAATTTTGAAAGATGTGGAGCTAGTGTAGGCGCAAATTTCTTGTAATACCCAGTGGAGAATCCATCCGGACCCGGTGCAGAGCCCAATTTTAGAGATTTGATTGTGTCTAGAATCTCTGACTGGGAGAAAGGACTCTCCAGTAGGTCACTATGTTCCTTAAATAAGGAGGGCAGTGAGAGGGAGTCTAAAAAGCCCTGTGTAGGTTTACCTGGGTGAGGGGACCGTGGTTTGTAAAGATCCTCGTAAAATTGGAGGAACATTTCCATAATCTTAATGGGGTTCTGAGAAAGGTCCCCGGATTGTAGCCTCACTTTCGGAAAAGCTAAGGTTCTAGGTTTGGGGCTGAGTTTAACCGCTAATTTCGAGCCTATCTTGTGCTTTTGAGAGTAAAATTTTGCCCCCGACCATCTGAGGGTTTTTTCCGAGGAACACTGAGTGATCAAAGTGACCATTGAGTGGTCTGATAGGGAGGTGTCTACCATTTTTGAGTTTACCACCAGGGGAATCGTAGAGGGCCTGGTGAAGATTTGGTCTATCCTGGCATAGGAGCCGTGCGGGGCTGAGTAGTGCATGTAATCTTTAGAGTGAGGGTGAAATTCCATCCAGATGTCTATGAACCCACTCTCATGAAGGAGTTTTTCTAACTTTGCGCTTTGTCTGGAAGGGCGTTTAGGTTTAGGAATACCGGAACCCATTTTGCCCATAGCGAAGTCAAAAGCAGTGTTGGAGTCCCTGCTAAGGAAGATGGTGCCCTTAAGGTGCGGTTGTATTTTATGCAAGAGGGAGTCAAAGAACGTTTTCTGACCCTTATTGGGTGAGTAGTAGGATACAAACGTATAAACCTCTCCGTCAATTATCCCTGATACTAAAATGAAACGTCCCTGGGGGTCCAACACTGTTTCCGAGACCCAAATATTAATGTGTTTGGCAAAACAAATTGCTACGCCTTTTGTTTTGTTATGTGTAGTGGCGAGAAAAAATTGGGGGAAGTGCTGGTGAAGGAACTTGGGTTGGTAAGAAGTGGGAAAGTGGGTTTCTTAAAGGATTAGGTCATCTGTATACATGGACTGATATTGTTGGAAAAGTTTTCTGCGTTTAATGGGTGAGTTGAGTCCCTGTACGTTGTGTGATGTGATTTTAAGCGTAGGCTTCTTGGTACTAGCGCTAGCCATTACAAAGGTGTGGGTGAACCATTCTCCAATTAAATGTCCTACCTTGCCGGGAGGAGAGTAGAGCTCTAGAGGACCTGGGAATGAGGACTGCCGACGTGTTGGGACCTGGGAGGAGAGACAGAAGCCGAACCCGGAATCTGAAAGCTTTCGGCTGGATAGGGAAAGGGGGAGGGGAGAAAAGAGATGAAAGAGAAAAGGGGGGAGAACACAAGAGTTACATCATTGCTCATTAGCCAAAACATATGTAAAAGAGAATAACATTGTGTAGAACTTTGGGGGTTCCTAGACCCCCCCAAATACCCAGGGTTGGATGAGGGAGCCCATCCTAACCCTGCATCCTGAGAGGACCGGAGCCCCACACCCGCGGGGCGTCCGGGTAAGGAACCAGTGCCGGTAACTGCACTTCTGTTTCCTAATGGAGGTGCACTGTATCCACCACTGCCCTACCACCTGTGTAACATAACTAAAAGGAAGACTGCAGTCAAGGAGGCAGACTTCTTTGTGATAATTGTCAGAACGACCCAGAGAACTAGAACAACTTAACTAAAAAAAAAAACCATTATAAAATTACAAAGGCAGAACTGCATCTGAGAAGGAGTTATCTCATCTGCCCTTCCCCCCGAGGGGTTCCTTCAATCTCCCCAAAGCCCAGGGGAGAAAGGCAGATCGAGGTGAGGAGAGACCCGGAATACCATTAAAGAGAAAAATAGATTAAGCCCTCCGCTCAGCAGCCATTTCATTTGGATCTGTAATTCAACTTTAGGAGGTATTTGTCCAGCAATAGCAGTAAGTATAATCTCTTATCCCTGCTTTAAACTGAGAAAAAAAAAAAAAATAATAATAATTTGAATGCCAGTTAATGAAAAAGGGATGCAAAGTAAAAGATCTCAAGAAGATATCCCGAATTACTCAGGAGGGCTCGGAAATTGTGCGGTGTTGAGGGTTTTTGGGCTGTCCCCCAGCCCCAGATGGGCCGGACCAGGAGGTATCCTCAGTGAGGCTTCCACAAAAGGATTGGGAAGAAGAAGACCCTAACTGAGGCATGTCCAAAAAGCTAGTGGGCCCATAAAAGGAGAGTCATAAGTAGAGTCAGGCAATCAACTACGGACCGTAGATGGCATTGGGAAAGTTCCGGATCAGGGCCCTGATCCAAAGGGGGTCAGTGCCTCAGGTTGGAAAATTCTCCTTGGATCGTTTGGAACTTTGTTTTAGCCAGGAAGGCTGAAGCGGGCTTGCTGGAGGTGGACGTTTCTTGGAAGTATGGGTATTCCTGCCTTGCTGTGAGTGTGGTAATTCTTGTGAAATCAGGCCCAAGTGCAGCAAGAGGTGTTCTCCATCCGCCAGGGTTGAGAAGCCATAGTTCTTGTTTTTGTAAGCAAAGTTCAGGCGGAGGGGGAACGACCAGCGATATGTGATCTCCCGCTCGATCAGTTGTTGGATCAGTGGTTTGAGTGCCCGCCTCTTCTGCACCGTGTACGGCGATAAATCCGCAAAGATCTGAATCCTGTGGCCTAGTAATTTGAAATCTTCTGTTCCTCTCGACCTTCTCATCACCTCCTCTTTAACTGAATAAAAGTCGGGCTTTACGATTATGTCGCGAGGGAGTCCATCTGAGCGGGGTGGTTGCAGGGCTCTGTGCGCTCTGTCGAGCTCCAGACGGTGTTCCACTATGTCAGGAATTAGGTCTCTCAGCAATTTTTTGACTGCATCTTGAGTGTCCTTCTCTGCTTCTGGGAGGCCTCTGATGCGGAAATTGTAACGTCTCGATCTCTTTTCGAGATCGTCGATTTTGGCGAAAGCAATTTCCAGTTGGTCCTGCATGTCCTGCATTCTGGCTGAGTTTTGGTTAATACGGGAAACAGCCTGGTCAGCTTTCTTTTCAATAGTGTCCATCCTCTGTCCCAGTTGTTGCAAATCAGCATGTATAGAGGACTTTATTTGTACTGCATTCAGGGCCAGGCTTTTAGATAATAAGTGGGAAAAAGCTTCCATCATGGAAGGGAAGTCCGTGGGAACAGGGGAGGCTGCCAGAGGCTCAAAAACAGACAGAAGCAGGCCTGTATAGGGGTCCATTGAGGGAGTAGAGGGGTAGCAGGCATCCATACGGCCCAGCAGAGACTTAGTGGAGGAGGGTGAGGTGATCTGAGGCAGGGGGGAAAGTCTGTACCTGGAGAAAGGGAGCGCTGCAGGTCCTGATCCGCAATTGAATCCTCTGTGTCTCCTGTGTTGAGGGAGCCTCGTGGGGCCGCTGCCATTTTAGCATAACTGACCGGGATGGCCGCCGCGGTCATCTGGCCTGCGAGGCTTCTCCTGGCTTGCACCGTGTCGCTGGGTTCGTTCCCGGGATCTCCCCCACTCGGACAACTCGTTGGGGTGTGCGGGGGTCCGTTCTGAGGGCTCTGATGGCGATTTGTGGGCAGCAGTGGAGCGGAGCTCTAGAAGCCGGTGGCCATCTTAGCCGCTGCCACGCATGCACCTTCTCAGGTACGATATTTAAAGGAATATTTCACTTCTTTTTTTTACTTTAAGCATCATTAAAATCACTGCTCCCGAAAAAACGGCAGTTTTTAAAAGTTTTTTTTGCATTGATACATATCTCCTGGGGCAGGACCCGGGTCCCCAAACCCTTTTTAGGACAATACCATGCAAATTAGCCTTTAAAACGAGCACTTTTGATTTTGAACGTTTGAGTCCCATAGACGTCAATGGGGTTCTAACGATCGTGCAAATTTTCATACTCACACAGGTACTCATTGATGGCCCTCTGCTGCATGTGCAGCCGCTGCAGCATTGCCAACGTTAAATTCCACCTGGTGGACATGTCACAAATGAGGCAGTTGGTGGGCAGGTTGCATACCCTTTGAATGTCAGCCAGCCGAGCACTGGCATAGTGTGACCGGTGGAAATGACCACAGACTTTTCTGGAATGCCTCAGGAGATCTTGTAAGCCTGGGTACCTGCTCAAGAACCGCTGTACCACCAAATTCAGGATGTGTGCCAAACACAGAACATGGGTCAAGTGTCCCTGTCGGAGGGCGCAGAGAAGGTTGGTGCCATTGTCCCACACAACCATTCCTGGCTGAAGCTGGTTCGGCATCAACCACCTCTTAGCCTGCCCCTGCAGAGCTGACAGAATCTCTGCCCCAGTGTGGCTCCTGTCCCCTAAGCAGACCAACTCAAGAACCGCATGGCATCTTTTTGCCTGAGTGCTTGCGTAGGCCCTTGACCACTTATGGAGCACTGCTGGTTCAGAGGAGAAATCTGAAGAAGAGGCCATAGAGGAAGAAGAAGAGGAGGGGGTAGAGGAGAGAGCTGTGGCAGAATGACCACTAGGGATGAACTTCGTGTTCGAGTCAAACCCATGTTTGACTCGAACATCGGCTGTTCGGTCGTTCGCCGAATTGCGAACGATATGGGCCGTTCGTGCCAAATTCGTGTGGCGCGTCACGGCCCATAATTCACTGCGGCATCGCAGTGCATTGCTGGCTGATGATTGGCCAAGCATGCACTATGACCCGCATGCTTGGCCAATCACAGCGCCGCCTGAACAGAGAGCCGTAATTGGCCAAAGCCAAAGAGGCTTTGGCCAATTATGGCTCAGGGGATTTAGTACACGCCCCACACTATATAAGGCCGCCTGCACAACGGCCCTGTGTAGTGTGTGTTCCGGCGTTCATTGAGAGAGAGAGAGAGACAGACAGTGACATTTGATTTGAGTTAGATAGATTAGGCAGAACAGTCAGTCAGTTAGCTGCACTTACAGTGTATTGTGTATATATATGCATCCCAGGTGTTGCATATATATATATATATATATATATATATATATATATATATACACTGTATTCAGTTTAGCTAGATCCGTTCCTGTTATCTTCCTACTGACAGGCAGGCTTGTCTTGTTACAGTATATACAGCTACCTGAAGAAGATTGCTGGTGTTCTTTTGATCCTATTAGTACCACAGTCAGGCAGCTAGACTATTTACAGTTAGTGCAGTGCGTCCTGCTCACAGGGTTCAGCTAGATCCGTTCCTGTTATCTTTTTACTGACAGGCAGGCTTGTCTTGTTACAGTATATACAGCTACCTGAAGAAAATTACTGGTGTTCTTTTGATCCTATTAGTACCACAGTCAGGCAGCTAGACTATTTACAGTTAGTGTAGTGCGTCCTGCTCACAGTGTTCAGCTAGATCCGTTCCTGTTATCCTCTTACTGACAGGCAGGCTTGTCTTGTTACAGTATATACAGCTACCTGAAGAAAATTGCTGCTGTTCTTTTGATCCTATTAGTACCACAGTCAGGCAGCTAGACTATTTACAGTTAGTGCAGTGCGTCCTGCTCACAGTGTTCAGCTAGATCCATTCCTGTTATCTTCATACTGACAGGCAGGCTTGTCTTGTTACAGTATATACAGCTACCTGAAGAAAATTACTGGTGTTCTTTTGATCCTATTAGTACCACAGTCAGGCAGCTAGACTATTTACAGTTAGTGCAGTGCGTCCTGCTCACAGTGTTCTGCTAAACCTACAAGTTAGTGGGGTGCGTCCACCTCACAGTGTTCAGCTAAAGCTACCTGTAGAAGGTTGGTGGTGTTCTCATACTACAGGCAGGCAGTTGATTTGCTAGCTGCAGTATCAGTACATATCTATATATATATATATATATATATATATATATATAGATATATATAGATATATATAGATATATATATATATATATATATATATATATATATATATATATATATATATATATATATATATATATATATATATATATAGATATATAGATATATATATATATATATATATATATATATATATATATATATATATAGATATATATATAGATATATATATCTATATATATATATATCTATATATATATATCTATATCTATATATATATATATATATATATATATATATATATATATATATATATATATATATATATATATCCCAGCTTAGTGCAGCTACAGGCCATTAGTATGTCTGGAAGGCCAAGAAGGAGAGGCAGATAGTCACAAGCCAATAAGAGAGGGCAAGCAGGCTCTGTGTCTAGTGCTGGTCATGGAAACGGTGCATCCTCATCAGCATGTGGCCGTGGGACACGCTTGGCCTTTTTTTTCGGCAGCTGGCCGTGTTGAGCCGCAACATGCGGAAGACTTGGTCGAGTGGATGACCAAGCCGTCCTCATCCTCCTCATCCTCTCTCACCCATGCCCAGGGTACTTTGTCTGGCAAAGCAGTGGCCTCTTCCCTCGGCTCAATGTCATCAGTAGGGATAAGCTTCGAGTTCGAGTCAAACTCATGTTCTACTCGAACATTGGCTGTTCGCAAGTTCGCCGAACAGCGAACAATTTGGGGTGTTCGCGGCAAATTCGAATGCCGCGGAACACCCTTTAAAAGTCTATGGGAGAAATCAAAAGTGCAAATTTTAAAGGCTTATATGCAAGTTATTGTCATAAAAAGTGTTTGGGGACCTGGGTCCTGCCCCAGGGGACATGGATCAATGCAAAAAAAAGTTTTAAAAACGGCCGTTTTTTCAGGAGCAGTGATTTTAATAATGCTTAAAGTCAAACAATAAAAGTGTAATATCCCTTTAAATTTCGTACCTGGGGGGTGTCTATAGTATGCCTGTAAAGGGGCGCATGTTTCCTGTGTTTAGAACAGTCTGACAGCAAAATGACATTTTGAAGAAAAAAACACATTTAAAACTACCCGCGGCTATTGCATTGCCGTCAATACACATAGAAGTTCATTGATAAAAACGGTATGTGAATTCCCCACAGGGAAACCCCGAACCAAAATTTAAAAAAAAAAATTATGTGGGAGTCCCCCTAAATTCCATAAAAGGCCCTTCAGGTCTGGTATGGATATTAAGGGGAACCCCAGCCAAAAAAAAAAAAAAAACGGCGTGGGGTCCCCCCAAAGATCCATACCAGACCCTTATCCGAGCACGCAACCTGGCAGGCCGCAGGAAAAGAGGGGGGGACGAGAGTGCGCCCCCCCCCCTCCTGAACCGTACCAGGCCACATGCCCTCAACATTGGGAGGGTGCTTTGGGGTAGCCCCCCAAAACACCTTGTCCCCATGTTGATGAAGACAAGGGCCTCATCCCCACAACCCTGGCCGGTGGTTGTGGGGGTCTGCGGGCGGGGGGCTTATCGGAATCTGGAAGCCCCCTTTAACAAGGGGACCCCCAGATCCCGGCCCCCCCCTGTGTGAAATGGTAAGGGGGTACTTACCCCTACCATTTCACTAAAAAACTGTCAAAAATGTTAAAAATGACAAGAGACAGTTTTTGACAATTCCTTTATTTAAATGCTTCTTCTTTCTTCCTTCATCTTCTTCTGGTTCTTCTGGCTCTTCTGGTTCTTCCTCCAGCGTTCTCGTCCAGCATCTCCTCCGCGGCGTCTTCTATCTTCTTCTCCTCGGGCCGCTCCGCACCCATGGCATTGGGGGGGAGGCTCCTGCTCTTCTCTTCATCTTCTTCATCATCTTCTTCATCTTCTTCTTCTTCTTCATCTCTTCTTCCTTCTTCATTTCTTCTTCGGCCCGCTCCGCATCCATGCATGGAGGGAGGCTCCCGCTGTGTGACGGCGTCTCTTCGTCTGACGGTTCTTAAATAACGGGGGGCGGGGCCACCCGGTGACCCCGCCCCCCTCTGACGCACGGGACATGACGGGACTTCCCTGTGGCATTCCCCGTGATGTCACAGGGAAGTCCCGTCAAGTCACCGTGCGTCAGAGCGGGGCGGGGTCACCGGGTGGCCCCGCCCCCCGTTATTTAAGAACCGTCAGACGAAGAGACGCCGTCACACAGCGGGAGCCTCCCTCCATGCATGGATGCGGAGCGGGCCGAAGAAGAAATGAAGAAGGAAGAAGAGATGAAGAAGAAGAAGAAGATGAAGAAGATGAAGAGAAGAGCGGGAGCCTCCCCCCCAATGCCATGGGTGCGGAGCGGCCCGAGGAGAAGAAGATAGAAGACGCCACGGAGGAGATGCTGGACGAGAACGCCGGAGGAAGAACCAGAAGAGCCAGAAGAACCAGAAGAAGATGAAGGAAGAAAAAAGAAGCATTTAAATAAAGGAATTGTCAAAAACTGTCTCTTGTCATTTTTAACATTTTTGACAGTTTTTTAGTGAAATGGTAGGGGTAAGTACCCCCTTACCATTTCACACAGGGGGGGGGCCGGGATCTGGGGGTCCCCTTGTTAAAGGGGGCTTCCAGATTCCGATAAGCCCCCCGCCCGCAGACCCCCACAACCACCGGCCAGGGTTGTGGGGATGAGGCCCTTGTCTTCATCAACATGGGGACAAGGTGTTTTGGGGGGCTACCCCAAAGCACCCTCCCAATGTTGAGGGCATGTGGCCTGGTACGGTTCAGGGGGGGGGGCGCACTCTCGTCCCCCCCTCTTTTCCTGCGGCCTGCCAGGTTGCGTGCTCGGATAAGGGTCTGGTATGGATTTTTGGGGGGACCCCACGCCGTTTTTTTGGTTTTTTTTGGCGCGGGGTTCCCCTTAAAATCCATACCAGACCTGAAGGGTCTGGTATGGAATTTAGGGGGAACCCCACGTCTTTTTTTTTTTTAATTTTGGTTGGGGTTCCCCTTAATTTCCATACCAGACCTGAAGGGCCTGGTATGGAATTTAGGGGGGCTCCCACATAATTTTTTTTTAAAATTTTGGTTCGGGGTTTCCCTGTGGGGAATTCCCATGCCGTTTTTATCAATGAACTTCTATGTGTATTGTCGGCAATGCAATAGCCGCGGGTAGTTTTAAATGTGTTTTTTCCTTCAAAATGTCATTTTGCTGTCAGACTGTTCTAAACACGGGAAACATGCGCCCCTTTACAGGCATACTATAGACACCCCCCAGGTAAGAAATTTAAAGGGATATTACACTTTTATTGTTTGACTTTAAGCATTATTAAAATCACTGCTCCTGAAAAAACGGCCGTTTTTAAAACTTTTTTTTGCATTGATCCATGTCCCCTGGGGCAGGACCCAGGTCCCCAAACACTTTTAATGACAATAACTTGCATATAAGCCTTTAAAATTAGCACTTTTGATTATTCATGTTCGTGTCCCATAGACTTTAACGGTGTTCGCGTGTTCGAACGAACTTTTTTCCTGTTCGCATGTTCTGGTGCGAACCGAACAGGGGGGTGTTCGGCTCATCCCTAGTCATCAGTGACTCCTTCCCTAGCCCCACCATGTCCTACTGAGGAGTCCCTTGAACTGTTTGACCACAGTGTTGGGTACATGCTCCAGGAGGATGCCCAGCGTTTGGAAGGCTCTGATGGTGATACTGAGCTCGATGAAGGCAGTAACATGAGCACGGACAGAGGGGGTGCCCAAGAAGGACAGCAATCTGGCAGTCATGCTCCCCCTGCTGCAGCATACTGCCAGGTTTGCTCCAGTGATGAGGAGGGAGGGGATGATGAGGTCACTGACTGAACGTGGGTGCCTGATAGGAGAGAGGAGGAGGAGGAGGAGGAGGAGGAGGCGGCACATCACCAACGAGGCAGGATGCCCTCCAGGGGCCAGCCTAAGGGCAGCACATTGACTGCATCACACCCAAAAGCTCCACATGTGCAGGGCGCTGCAGTCTCTGCGCATTATTCAAAAAGTTCTTTGGTGTGGGCCTTTTTTGAGACGAGTGCATCAGATCGCACCGCTGCTATTTGCAACATATGTCTCAAGCGTATCTCGCGTGGCCAAAACATATCCCGCTTGGGTACCATATGCTTGACCAGACATATGTTGACCTGCCATGCAGTTTGTTGGCAAGCGTATCTAAAAGACCCACACCAAAGAACAAAGAGGACCTCTCCTTGCTCCTCATCAGCTGAGATTTCCAACCCCACTAGACCTTCAGTCCTCTCTGAGACCTGCACTGAGAGGAATGAAGGTGTAGAATTAGGTGTGTCACAGCCAAGTACTTGTGGGCAATCTGCTTTTGGTACACCGACGTCAGATTGTACCAGGCAAATTTCCCTGCCCCAGCTGCTGCACCGCCGAAAGAAGTTTGCTCCCAGCCATCCACATGCCCAGCGGTTGAATGCTAGCTTGGCAAAATTGCTAGCACTGCAACTGCTGCCTTTTCAGTTGGTAGACTCTGCCCCCTTCCGTGAGTTTGTGGAATGTGCGGTTACTCAGTGGCAGGTACCCAAACGCCACTTTTTCTCACGGAAGGCGATTCCGGCTCTCTACCGGCATGTGGAAGGCAATGTCCATGCCTCGCTGGACAGGGCGGTCAGCGGTAAGGTGCATATTACCGCTGACTCATGGTCCAGCAGGCATGGACAGGGACGTTATCTAAGTTTCACGGCGCATTGGGTGCCTCTGCTGGCAGCTGGGAAGGATGCAGGACAAGGTGCAGTAGTGTTGGAGGTTGTTCTGCCACCACGCCTCCAAAATACTAATGATTGTGACACACCTCTCTCCTCCACCCCCTCCTCTTCTTCTTCCTCCATGGCCTCTTCCTGTGCTTTGTCCGCGGAACCAGCGGTGCTCCGTAGTCGTTCAAGGGCCTACGCAAGTATGCAGGCCAAAAGATGCCATGCGGTGCTTGAGCTGGTGTGCTTGGGGGACAGGAGCCACACTGGGGCAGAGGTTCTGTCAGCTCTGCAGGGGCAGGTTCAGAGGTGGTTGACGCCACGCCAACTTAAGGCAGGAATGGTGGTTTGCGACAATGGCACCAACCTCCTCTCTGCCCTCCGACAGGGACAAATGACCCATGTGCCCTGCTTGGCTCACGTCCTTAACTTGGTGGTGCAGCGGTTCTTGGGCAGGTACCCGGGCTTACAGGATATCCTGAGGCAGGCCAGGAAAGTCTGTGTGCATTTCCGCTGGTCATATAATGCCAGTGCTCAGCTGACGGACCTCCAAAAGGAGTTTAAGCTGCCCAAGAACCGCCTAATCTGTGACATGCCCACCAGGTGGAACTCAACGTTGGCCATGCTGCAGCGGCTGCACACGCAGCAGAGGGCCATCAATGAGTACCTGTGCGACTATGGCACCAGGACAGGGTCAGGGGAGCTTGTTTTTTTTCCCCACGCCAGTGGGCCATGATCAGGGATGCATGCACTGTCCTGTCACCATTTAAAGGAGGCCACGAGGATGGTGAGCAGTGACAGTGCATGCATCAGTGACACTGTCCCCCTTGTCCACCTGTTGGAGCACACGCTGCGTGGAATAATGGACAGGGCACTTGAGGCAGAACAGAGGCAGGAAGAGGAGGACTTCCTTAGCTCTCAAGGCCCCCTTTATCCAGACAGTGTTCCTGCGTGCCCGCCGATCACACAGGAAGAGGACGAGGAGGAGGAGGAGGAGGAGGAAGATTGTGTCAGTATGGAGGTGGAGCCTGGCACTCAGCATCAGCACCAGTCTTTAAGAGATCAGTCCCAAGAAACACATGGACTTGTACGTGGCTGGGAGGAGGTGGCTGCGGACCATGTCGTCCTTAGTGACCCAGAGGACTCCGGACCGAATGCCTCAGCAAACCTACACTGCATGGCCTCCCTGATCCTGCAAAGCCTGCGTAAGGATCCTCGTATTCGTGGGATCAAGGAGAAGGACCAATACTGGCTGGCAACCCTCCTTGATCCACGTTACAAGGGTAAGGTTGCGGTCCTTATCTTGCCATCGCAGAGGGAGCAGAGAATGAAACATCTTCGGGAGGCCTTGCAGAAAGGTCTGTGCAATGCGTTCCCAGAGACTGGGAGGTTACAAACTCCTGTTTCTGGACAACGTGTTGCTGAGGCTTCGGTCAGTTAAAGAAGGAGCGGTGGAGAAGGTGGCCGTCTGACCGATGCGTTCAGACAATTTTTTGGTCCGCAGCCCCAAGGTATGATCGGTTCCAGCAACCATCGCCAGCGTCTGTTTTACATGGTGCAGGAATACCTAGGGGCAAGATCAGATTTGGACACCTTTCCCACCGAAAATCCTCTGGGTTACTGGGTCTTGAGGATGGATCACTGGCCAGAGCTTGCACAGTATGCAATTGAGCTACTGGCCTGTCCTGCATCCAGCGTTCTTTTGGAACGCACATTCAGTGCTGCTGCAGGCGTGGTAACCGATCACAGGGTGCGTCTGTCCACCGACTCGGTCGATCGACTGACCTTCATAAAAATGAATCAGTCTTGGATCACCACCAGCTACCAAGCACCTGATGCTGATGTAACTAAATATTTTTTTTTTGAAATCTCAGATCCCTTCAAAGACTGCCTATGCTGATGCTGAGTGACTATCCCTGAGTAATTATCCTCTTCCTCCTCAATGATCACGCTGATAGCTTGTAAGAACATTTTTGGTTCTGGGCGCCACCACCAGTGCCTAAGGCACAATTTTTCAGCCCCTGTTTAACAGGGGCGTGTAATTACAATTTTTGATGCAATACTTTGCAGCAGGGCTCTTACCTGCGTTCCAACTAGAGTGTCTGTGAGGGGTTGCAGTGTTTTGGCACCAGCACCAGTGCCTAAGGCCCAATTTTTCTGCCCCTGTTTAACAGGGGTGTGTAATTACAATTTTTGATGCAATACTTTGCAGCAGGGCTCGTTCCTGCGTTCCAACTAGAGTGTCTGTGAGGGGTTGCAGTGTTGTGGCACCAGCACCAGTGCCTATGGCCCAATTTTTCTGCCCCTGTTTAACAGGGGCGTGCAATTACAATTTTTGATGCAATACTTTGCAGCAGGGCTCGTTCCTGCGTTCCAACTAGAGTGTCTGTGAGGGGTTGCAGTGTTGTGGCACCAGCACCAGTGCCTAAGGCCTAATTATTAGCTCCTGTTCAACAGGGGCATGTAGTTACAATTCTTGATCTAATATTTCACAGCAGGGCCCATTTCTGCACCCACCAAGAGCGAGTGAGGACTTACAGTGTTGTGGCACCAGCACCACGACCACCACCACCAAAGGCCCAGTTTTTCTGCCCCTGTTCAACAGGGGCATGTAATTACAATTCTTGATCTAATATTTCACAGCAGGGCCCTGTGAGGGCTTACAGTGTTGTGGCCACAACAACACCTAAGGCCCAAATTTCTGCTGAGTATATAGGGTAGGCCCCTACTTTCAAACATCTAACTTACAAACGACTCCTACTTGCAAACGGAAGGAGACAACAGGAAGTGAGATGAAATCTACCCCTAGGAAGGGAAATTTTCTCCTCTAAGAGTTAATATGGGAAAAACATTTTTCCTTTCCACTGATGCTTTCCAATCCTTGTTCCACAAAAAAACCCAAATTTTCAAAAAACATTTGTCATTGGGACAACAGTGAGGTGAAATCTTCTGAAGAGGAGGAAAGACAGCAAAACAAATGTCACAGGGGTGATAACCCTTCCCTATGTTTTCAAAAAAGCTTAAAAAAGATTTTTTGGTTGGAGCTAAACACGTTAAAAATGTACCCGTTCAAAATGACAAACAGATTCTACTTAACAACAAACCTACAGTCCCTGTCTTGTTTGCACCGCCTGTATACTGCTGTTCAGAGTATATAGGGCCTGGTGGCCCCACACCTTTCCTTATTTTAATTTGGGTGCGGGGTTCCCCTTAATATCCATACAAGACCCAAAGGGCCTGGTAATGGACTGGGGCGTACCCATGCCGTTTGTCTCACTGATTTTCATCCATATTGCCAGGACCCGACATTACATTAAACCCGCAAGCAGTTTTAAATGAGATTTTTTCCTTTAAAAATGACATTTGGTGCAGGGACTGTTCTAAACAAGGTAAACACGTGCCACTTTACAGGCATACTATAGACACCCCCCAGGTACGATATTTAAAGGAATATTTCACTTTTTTTTTTTACTTTAAGCATCATTAAAATCACTGCTCCCGAAAAAACGGCCGTTTTTAAAAGTTTTTTTTGCATTGATACGTGTCCCCTGGGGTAGGACCCGGGTCCCCAAACCCTTTTTAGGACAATACCATGCAAATTAGCCTTTAAAATGAGCACTTTTGATTTTGAACGTTTAAGTCCCATAGACGTCAATGGGGTTCTAACGTTCGTGCAAATTTTCGGTCCGTTCGCAGATTCTGGTGCGTACCGAACCTGGGGGTGTTCGGCTCATCCCTAATGACCACTATCATTTTGGAGGTGTGGTGGCGGAACAAGCTTCAACAATACTGAACCCTGTCCTGCATCCCTCCCAGCTGCCAGCAGAGTTACCCAGTGCGCTGTGAAGGAAAGGTAACTTCCCTGCCTTGCTAGACCATGGGTCAGCGGTAATGTGCACCTTACTGCTGACCGCCCTGTCCAACGAGGCCAAAACATTGCCTTCCACATGCCGGTATAGAGCCGGAATGGCCTTCCGTGAAAAGAAAAGGCATTTTGGAACCTGCGACTGAGGTACAGAAAATTCCACAAATTCACAAAAGGGGCAGAGTCTACCAGCTGAAAAGGCAGCAGTTTAACTTAGCAATTTGGCCTAGCTAGCATTCAGACTCTGAGCATGTGGATGGCTGGGACTGAATTTCTTTTTACGGTTTAGCAACTGGGGTAGGGAAATTTGCCTGCTAAAATCAGATAGTGGTGTACTGCTAGCAGATTGGCTGCAAGTACTTGGACACCTATTGCTATACCTTCATTCCTCTCAGTGCAGGTTTTCGAGAGGACTAGAGGTATAGTAGGGCTGCAGATCCCAGATGAGGAGCAAGGAGAAGTCCGCCTTTTTCTTTGATGTGGGTTTTTAAAGTGCTGTTGCCAATGGACTTGTTACCTTATGAGTTTATGTGAAATCTCAATTAATAACTATAAAATATTGTAATTATGAATATATTTAGATTAGCTTGTATCTATGTAGGGCGGAACATATTATCTTCACAGAAATCTCTGGTAGACCTGACAACTCGGTGCCTAGGCCTGTGTATACAAACAATGGGATCCAAACCTCATTGGTTTACACATACTCACTTCAAAGGATTCCATGCTGGGATATTCAATGAAGGGAGGCCAAACCGTAATCGATACTTAACTTCCCGAGAAAATTCAAGTTAATCTCCTGCTCAGAATAGTCACAAGGATTTGCATTAAAGGGGCTGACTTATGCAAAGTATAGGGATTGGAGATGTAGCCAGTCCTTAACCAGGAATAGGGAAGCTCACCAATCAGAGCCACGCTATGCCAACCAGTGAGGTATCAGCATGTAATGATATTCACAGACTAGATGGGAGGGAAACACACACTTTTGTGGGAGAGCAACCATCAGAATGGAACCTTGGTGCAATGGGTAATTATGGCAAACGTCTGCATTTTACTTGTAACTAAATATGTTTGTAGATTAATGTTTTAAGGAATATACTCTGTATTCCTTCATGTAATTCTTTTATTTTAACCTAATATTTTCTTCCTTGGTGTAGACTATAGATAGATGGTTGTGTATTAGATAGACATTAAACTACTCACCAATAAATGTTGTTATTGTGTTAAAGATTTCACTCATGGTCAAAGAACTCTCATTTAACCCAAATCATATTTGAGAGATATTAAATCTCAAATATAGTATATGGGAAACAGACTGCTTGGGAGGTCGCCATATGTCTGGTCAAGCATGTGGTGCCCAAGCGGACTGCTGTTCTGGCCACGCTTGATCCGCTTCAGACATAGGTTGAAAACAGCAATGGTGCGATCTGCTGCACATGTTTCCAAACAGGCCTACACCAAGGAACTTTTCAAAATCAATGGGGAGTCAGCAGCGCCCTGCACCTGCAGAGCTCTGCGGTGTGATGCAGTAGGGTGGCTGCCCTTAAGCTGCCCCCTAGAGGACATCCTGCCATGGAGTTGTGCCTCCTCCTCTATTCTATCAGGCACCCAAGTAGAGTCAGTGACCTCATCATCCCCTCCCTCCTCGTCACTGGAGCAAACTTGGCACTATGCTGCAACTGGGGGAACATGACTGCCAGTTTCTTGTCCTTCTTGGGCACCCCCTCTCTCTAGGCTCACGTTACTCCCTTCCTCAACCTGGGAACCAACATCGGAGCCTTCAAATCGCTGCGCATCCTCCAGCAGCATGTACCCGACACTGTGGTCGAATAGTTCGGGGGACTCCTCCGTGCATGATGGTGGGGCTATGGAAAGAGTGACTGTGGACAAGGAGGCGGTGGAATAGGCCGCTTTGGCAGCTGCATAGGAGGGAAAACTACTCTGAGCCTGGGTGACAGAGGCTGAGGAGGATGAGGACGGATGAGGAGGATGAGGATGGCTTTGTTATCCACTCCACCAACTCTTCTTAATGTTCTGGCTCAATAACACGGCCAGCAGCAGAAAAAAAGGACAAGTGTGCCCCACGGCCACCTGTAGAGGATGCACCATGTCCACTACCAGCACTTTTGACTGTAGACACAGAGCCTGCTTGCCCTCTTTTAGTGGCCTGTGAGCGTCTGCCTCTCCTTGGTGGCCTTCTGGACATGATGCATATTTTGTTTTGCAACACCGCACTACACTGTATTGTGTACTGTGTACACCACCAGAAAAGTAGTAGCAACTGAACTACGGCTTCACTGTATTGTGTACCTTGTACACAACCAGAAAAGTAGTAGCAATTGCACTATGGCTGCACTGTATTGTGTACACCACCAGAAAAGTAGTAGCAACTGCACTACGGCTGCACTGAATTGTAATTACAATTTTTGATCTAATATTTCACAGCAGGGCCCATTCCTGCACCCAACAAGAGTATCTGTGAGGGGTTACAGTGTTGTGGCACCACCACTACTGCCAAAGGC
Source organism: Lithobates septentrionalis (assembly GCA_037952835.1). Lineage (NCBI taxonomy): Eukaryota > Metazoa > Chordata > Amphibia > Anura > Ranidae > Lithobates > Lithobates septentrionalis. The sequence goes on from JBBDGP010000501.1 coordinate 2,345,346, forward strand.
CCAATTTTTCTGCCCCTGTTTAACGGGTAAAGAAAAAGAATTCCAAAAAAGGAAAACCCGTGGTCGGACTTTAAAGGCACAACAAACACTAAAAATATACAAAAATATTAGCATTTATTGAAATATATATATAATACAAACAACAGGAACATGAAAGAAACATTGATAAAAATCATATATACAAAAAACAATCTATATATGATATGAGCTCTAATGCGTCTAAGCGTTTCATTTGTACACTTCTTCAGGATATGGCAATGTAACGAAAATCCCCATGGGAGAGAGCAGGACACACTCTCTGTCCTGCTCTCTCCCAGGGGATTTTCGTTACATTGCCATATCTTTATCTATCTTGGATGATAACAGCCCAGATCTGGATTCATTACTTTTGATATATGGCCAAATTTCTTAGTCTGTGGCTACCTCTGACTGAGGGATTCCTATATTTTCTGATATGAACAATCTATGATTATATCCAGTCTTCTATGGATATTCCCTTTGATATGGCATCCCCTGCTTGAAAGTATCATACCTAGACACTCGTGATCATTGATTCACAGGTGGTTCCTGGGTGTTGTTTGCCTGGTGATTCGCTCTGACCTCATTGCGCCACCTTGCTTTTTTCCTCTGTTGGAAATTACTTTGTTGATCACTGATTGATTAATATGTAATTCCTTTTGCAAGATAGTGAGACCCCTTTCTCTTCTTTGCAACTACTGAACCCCAAATGTGTCCTGAAGAAGTGTACAATGAAACGCGTAGACGCATCAGGGCTCATATCATATATAGATTGTTTTTGTATATATGATTTTTATCGATGTTTCTTTCATGTTCCTGTTGTTTGTATTATATATATATATTTCAATAAATGCTAATATTTTTGTATATTTCTACTGTTTGTTGTGCCTTTAAAGTCCGACCACAGGTTTTCCTTTTTTGGAATTCTTTTTCTTTATTTCTTAACAAATTTACGGATGAGGCATTTTGAGTGATGTTTCTTTCTTTTTTGTATCCCTGTTTAACAGGGGCATTTAATTACAAATTTTGATCCAATATTTCACAGCAGGGCCCGTTCCTACGCCCATCAAGAGTAACTGTGAGGCTTTACAGTGTTGTGCCAATACCACCACCACCGCCTAAGGCCCAATTTTTCTGCCCCTGTTTAGCAGGGGCATGTAATTACAATTCTTGATATAATATATTGCAGCAGGGCCCGTTCCTGCAGCCCACCAAGAGTAACTGTGAGGCTTTACAGTGTTGTGCCATCACCATCACCACCACCACCGCATAAGGCCCAATTTTTCTGCCCCTGTTTAACAGGGGCATGTAATTACAATTCTTGATATAATATTTCACAGCAGGGCCTGTTCCAGTGCCCACCAAGAGTGACTGTGAGGGCTTACAGTGTTCTGGTACCACCAACACCTAAGGCCCAATTTTCTGCAGAGTGTATAGGGCAGGCTGTATAGTATATACAGGTGGTCCCCTATTTTTAAACATCCGACTTACAAACGACTCCTACTTACAAACAGAGGGAGACAACAGGAAGTGAGAGGAAATCTACCCCTAGGAAGGTAAATTCTCCCCTGTAAGAGTTATTATGGGAAAAAGGTGTCTCCACTGATTCTTTATCACCAATCCTAGTTTCCCTAATAACCCAAAATTTTCAAAATCCAACTGTCATTGGCACAAAAAGTAAGGTGAAATCTTCTGAACAGGGGCACAGACAACAAAACAAATACAGGGGTGATAACCCTTCCCTATGTTATCCAAAAATCTTAAAAATAGATTTTTTTGGCTGGAGCTACACTTTAAAAATGTACCTGTTCAAAATTACAAACAGATTCAACTTAAGAACAAACCTACAGTCCCTATCTTGTTTGTAACCCGGGGACAGCCTGGATACTGCTGTTCAGAGTATATAGGAGCCTGGGGGCCCAACGCCTTTTTTTTGTAATTTGGGTGCGGGGTTCCCCTTAATATCTTTACCAGACCCAAAGGGCCTGGTAATGGGCTGAGGGGGGGGGGGGTACTCATGCCGTTTTTCTCAATGATTTTCATCTATATTGCCGGGACCCGACATTACATTACAGCCGCAAGCAGTTTTACTGTAAGTGACTTTTATACCTTTAGAAATGCCATTTTGTGCAGGAACTGTTCTAAACACGGAAAAAATGCGCCACTTTACAGGCATACTATAGTCACCCCCAGGCACGACATTTAAAGGAATATTTCACTTTTATTGTTTCACTTTAAGCATTATTAAAATCACTGCTCCCGAAAAAATGGCCGTTTTTAAAACTTTTTTTGCATTGATACATATCCCCTGGGGCAGGACCCGGGTCCCCAAACACTTTTTATGACAAAAACTTGCATATTAGCCTTTAAAATTAGCACTTTTGATTTTTCACGTTCTAGTCCCATAAACTTTAACGGTGTTCGCACAAATTTTTTGCATGTTCTGCCACAAATCGGGCATTGTTCGCCTCATCCCTAGTAACTACATAGAGCATAAGTTTGTCCAGAGATTTGGTAGCAGACAGGAAATATATTTTCTTCTTATGTATCTGTGTACAGCAATCATAGAGAAAAAGACTCATAAACAAGAACAAAGAACAAAAACAAGAAATTATAAATGCCTCTATAATGATGCCTACAGAAACAATCTATGGTATTATTGGCATGGGAATTCTTGGTAAGAGAAGTCTCAATGCATACAGCAAGTGTTACCAAAAAGCAGTGCAGCATCTATGTTGAGACCAAGCCTTCCAGGCATCCCAAAATAGCTTTGCTTGCCATTTTTGATGGCAGACATAAATTTACTGCAGTAATAAGGCAGTGTATAGTGAAATAATATGAATAAGGGCTACCATTCAGTGTTCAGTAATAATGCGGCCATTGCTGGGTCTGGCTGAATTTATCGTTAGTCGGTGACGATATAAAGGAGAAAAAATAGTTCCAGAAAGTGGAGACTGTGGGGCAAGTCCACAAAATATGTTTAAGCATACCCATATTGTCTTAATCCCTCCAGCATGTAGAGGGGAAGGTAGAGAAGATAGTGGGGAGGCATAGTGGGGTGTAATCACCAATGTGGTAATCAGAATGGAGAATCCCAGTGGGATATGCAACTTGTATTCATTAGGAGAAGCCTTGTAGTTTTGAGTCATTGAGAGGGAGAAAAGGTTTGTGAAAAACCCCACTCCGATATCTGCATGGAATGTGTTTTGGTCATTGGCATAGCACAGTTCAAGGTACAATAGAAAAAGGAGACACCCTTGGTGGTTTGTATCTGTTGGTCAGAATAAAAGGATAGGAAGTCACAGAGGAGTAAAATCCCTTCTTTTGGAATAGGGTTCAGACTATGCCTGAAGAATAGGTATTTATACAAAAAAAAAATATCTTTAGAGGGAAGGTTGTAGCATTGTTGCAGTATTGAGAAGGTATTCATAATCTTGTTTTTAATTTGGTGACCTATAGTGTTAAGTCTCAAAAGTATCCAGCTGTGGGAGGTAGAAGACCAAGGAGAGTAGCTCTGTTCCTCGCTTGCAGAATGTCTGAGCAAAGTTTGCTCAATATATCCAGAGCTTGTCTGGTGGTGAAGACCACAGATATTTTACTTAATCCAAGTTTCCTCCCATACCAACCATATATTTTACTTGTTACAGATACAGTAGGTCAGCATTTTTAAATCTAGGCCTCTTCCTGCCCCAAATATAAGAGTTCAGAGCTTACTGCAGTTGCTTGATATAGGCAGTGGGAAAGGGGATAGATAGAGTCCTGAAGTAGCATAGAATGGTCGACAGCAAAATTGTTTTGAAAAGTGTGGCTCTGCCTACCCATGAGACATGGGATTTCGAAGGGTTTTGAGTGTGAATGTTTTTTAGTAAGATATCATAGTTGTTTTGTAACAGAGAAGAGATTGGAGAGGAGGGAATTATACCTAGGTATTTGACTTTCAATTTAGGAGCCCATGAAAAACCAGAGGACATGGAAATGAGATCTTTTTCATATCTTTGGGGATGTTACTAGGTAGCATATGAGATTTGGCAGTGTTAATTTTGTATAAGGAAATCATACCAAATCTATTCAGAAGCTCAGTGACCATTTGCAAGGATTATATAGGCTTAGATAGGGTTAGTATTACATTGTCAGTATATAAACCGATTTTGTGTTCTGCGTCACCTATTTTCAGGCCCAACATTTTTGGATGTAATCCGATAGCTTGTTCTATGATCATTGCAAATATGATGGGGGACAATAGGAATCCTTGCCTTGCATCATTTGTAATTTTAAAGGGAGAAGATAATAAGGAAAGGTAAGTTATACACCCTGGCCCTAGGATTAGAATATAGAGCTTTAATAGCTGTGTCTATAAAGCCTGTGAATGCCTTCTCTGCATCTATGCATAGAAGTGGAGAAGGCCTGTGACTGAGCTCGGCCCACTGAAGTATATTCATAATACATCAGATGTTTGACAAATCCCATTTGGTCAGGATGGGATGACGTCCTGAGATCTGGAAGCAAAAATCCTCACGTGAATTTTGATGTCAGTGTTCAGCAAGGAGATGGGTTGGTAATTTGCAGATAGTGTCGGCAACTTATCGGGTTTGGGTATCGTAATTGTGAGAGCCTCAAGAGGCTCCTTGGGGAATGTAGCAGAAGTGGCCATATATTCAAATCCCTGCTGAAGAAATGGTGCTGGAATAATACTTACTACAAAATCCTTCTGGCTCGGGGTCTTGTGAAATAGTAATTTACGGATCGCTGCTTGTATTTCTGAAATAGAAAATGGAGACTAAAGATCAGATAACTGTTGCGGCATGACCTTGGGTAAGTTAATGGATGAGAGGAATTTGTGCATGTGGATGGGGGAGATTTTAGGTTTTCAGGCTATATAATGCTAGAACTTGCAAAGCGGTTTGCAATGTGAAGGGGATTGGTTATTTTGTTGTACTATGCATCTAGGAGATAAGCTATTTTGATCTTGCTTCTTTTTTTTCTAACTTGCTTCACTGAGTAGGAACCTGTTTTATTCCTTGATGTATAAACATCTAGTTTGAATGTTTTAAGGAGAAGATTGTATTGTGAAATAAAACACTGAGTAAGCTTGTGACAAAAATCCTGCAATTGAGCATCTCTAACATTAGAGTATTGGGTTTTATTCATTTTTTCCAGGGTGCATGTGACTGTGGTTAGGTCAAAACTTAAGCTCCTCAGTTTGAGTTTTTCCTGAGCCCCTAGTTAGATGTACAGTAGAGGTCTCTCATTAGCTTTACGAGTAGCCTATAAAAAGTTAACATCATCCACAAAACCTTCATTGAAGGCAAAAATTCCTTGAGTTCTTTTTGGATATGTTTCTTGAGGATCGGGTTATTTAAGATGCTAGTATTCATCCTTCATACTCTAGAGGGTATATGTTTAGCATTAATTTTAATGATAACAATATCAGAGCATGGTCAGACCATGTTATTGTACCAATCTGCACCTTTGATACTTGGAGTAGGGTGAGCATTTCCACAAGAAACATATTGATTCTCGAATAAACGTGGAGCACGCGTGAAGAAAAAAAAGCTAAAACCTTTCTCTGACCCATGCATGTTTCTCCAGGTATTGTAAACGTTCTTAGATTGCAACAATGCAGATAAAGTGTTGGAGCGTCTTCTGATTGAGCTGGTGGTGTAAAGGGATGAATCTAGGATTTCAATAAAATCTGCACAGAAATTAAGCTGTCCATATTTAAAGTGTGTATTCTCTTAAACAAAGAGTGGAGAAAGAGTGTGTAATTAGAATTCAAGGAATATAGTGTAACTAGGGTGTATAGACAGTGGTTAAGTGTTGTTCCAACTAAGTGTTAAGTATTGTAGTAACTAATGCCATACTGACTAATGCCTTAAGGATTTTTGCAATGTTCACATTTGGAGTGCACTTCTTGGTCGTATTTTTGCATTTCCTGTATTTGAAATGCTCCTTCCCACTTCTGGAGCACAATACATCTAAGTGGGAGGGTTTGTTCTCTCTCTATATATTGTGCGGCGTCTGACACTGCCCATGCCCCTGATGGCACCATTGATAATGAAACACATAGGGTAGAGTCATGGGGTGTAACGTCATCACGCACAGGACACAGCAGCTGTCACGTACCTGGTTCGTGAGCCTGAAGTGTAGAGGAGAGCCTCTCATACCACACCGACTTGTGGTTCACTGAAGGTGAGACAGCAACCACAGAAGCACAGTGACGTAGGAGTGACCGGGATCAGTACAGTAGTCATTATAGCTGATGGTCCATGGCTGGATGTGCAGCAGGCTGGCTGGTGATGGTTAAGCAAACCAGAGTTGTGGCAGGCTGGCATCGCAGCAGGAGCAGGAACCGGATGCGACTTGCAGAGCAGAGCCGTGGCAGGCTGGATGAGCAGGTGCAGGGTCAGGCAAGCCGGGTCGGTAATGTTCAGGCAGATAAGCAGAGCAGCAGGCAAAAGGGAAGACCAAAACAAGCTGGGGTCAGGGTATCAAGCAGACAGCGTTAGTGGGAACAAGCCGGATCAAGATCTGAGGTCAGCACAGGTAACAGGTAAGAACACACAGAAGCTGCAGACCAAACAGCAAAGAGTCCTTGGTGCACTCAAATTAAATAGCCCCTTTGGCGCCAGCGTTAGTGACAGGCACGCATACGCACGCTTGCGCCGTCGCTCGGTGAGCTTGCATGCGTGTCGTGCAATTCCTGCTGCACGGACATGCCTTTCCTGACATTTCCCCCCCTACGGGCAACCTCCGGATGCCCAACTGGCTCCTCTTCTGTGGGTGGCTATGAAAAATTGCACAAATCAATTCTGCTGCGTGCACATTACTACTAGGTTCCCAAGAGTTTTCCTCCAAACCATACCCTCTCCATTTAATTAAATACTTTATTTGCCCCCTTCTCTTCCTGCAGTCTATGATGGCCTCGACTTCAAATTTCTCATCCCCAGTAATGGTAATAGGTGCAGGGGGCCCCGAACTACGATTGGGAAATGGATCTGGTACTGCCGGTTTCAACAGGAATACATGGAACACTGGATGTACTTTGAGGGACTCTGGTAATGTTAATTCATAAGATATGTCATTCATTTTCCTCCTTACTGGAAATGGTCCTATGAATTTCAGTGCCAGCTTCTTTGACAGGCAAGTCATCCTCAAGTTCGCTGTGGTCCCCTGGTTACAGCAACAGTTCCCCTCTTCTCCTCCTGTCAAACATTCTTTTATTGTCCACCTGACCCTTAATGACTGCCTCCTGTAACAACAATAACCTGTAACAGCAATAACCTGTAAGTTATTAGTGGAAAAGAAATCCAGAGTACTCTGGACAGCAGGAACAGCAGTTTCAGGAATCAGATTAGGTAGAAAGGTTGGGTGGAATCCATAATTTGCAAAAAATTGAGATTGTTTGGTGGCAGAATGACTGGCTTATTATATGCAAACTCTACTAGTGGCAAAAGAGATACCCAGTCACCCTGGGCAAAGGACGTGAAAAAACAGATGTATTGCTCCAGGGTTTTATTGGTCCATTCTGTCTGCCCGTTGGTCTGGGGGTGGTAAGCTGAGGATAGAGAAAGTTCAATCTTTAAAGACCCACATAATGCCTTCCGAAACCTCAAAGTAAATAGGACTCCACAGTTTGATACAATGTTCATCGGAATGCCATGAAGTCTGACAACCTCCTTGATAAAGACCCGAGTGGACCGGGTACCATTCAGGGGTAGGAATTGTGCCATTTTTGATAAGCTGTCCACCACCACAAAAATAGCAGAACAATCTTCAGATGGTGGAAGCTCGACAACAAACTCCATGGCAATCATCTTCCAAGGCCTATCAGGTACAGGTAAGGGTCTGCGTAAGCCCCAAGCTTTATTTTGGGTGTTCTTGCTCCGAATGCAGGTAGTGCATGCATTGACATAAGCAATCCTTGCAATCCTTCTGCAACCCAGGCCACCAGAATGTACGTTGTACCAATTCTATGGTCTTATGGATTCCGAAATGGCCTGCTAACGGGTGATCATGGCAGAACCCTAAGGCGGCCACTAGGGCAGTTTCTGGCACAAAGATTTGCTCCCCTTTCCATAGTAGGCCATTCTTTGCCTGCAATGTAACCCCTGGAGGACTGGATGTACTTGTTGAAGCTTGCTGCAATTGTGGTAGTACGCCTGACTGTAACAGAAGGAAACTTCCAGCTGGTAAGATAATATCTGGTGAAGGTATGTCTTTTGGATCCTCAAACATGTGAGATAATGCATCAGGTTTGCTGTTCTTTGATCCGGGTCTGTAAGTAATATGAAAAGAGAACTTTGAGAAAAAGAGCGGACAGAGGGCCTGATGTGGTCTGAGACATTTTGCAGTTCGCAAATGCTCAAGTATCTTATGGTCTGTGAATATTAGTATTGGATGAGTGGCTCCTTCCAGCAAATACCTCCATTCCTCTAACGCTGCTTTGATCGTCAGGAGCTCCCGATATCCCACGTCATAATTTCTTTCTGGTTGGGTAAGCTTTCAGGAAAAGAATGCGACCAGACGGACGGATCACATCTTTGGGGCCCTGTCGCTGCGACAAGACTGCTACAACTGCGATTTCCGATGCATTTACTTCTAAGATGTAAGACAGAGCGGAATCAGGATGACTTAGAAGAGGAGCAGTGCTAAATCATTCCTTCAAGGTCTCAAAGGTGGCCTGTGCCTCAGCAGACCAGTAAAAATGGATGCTTTGTTTGGTAAGCTGAGTGATGGGGGAAGATAATGGCTGAGAAATTCCTGATGAATTTACGATAAAAGTTGGCAAAGCCTACAAAACATTGGATTCCCTTTTTATCGGTGGGAGCTGGCCAGTCCAGGATTGCGGATACTTTTTGGGGATCCATCTTGATTCCCTCAGTAGAAATAATTAATCCAAGAAACTGGATGCTCTGCTGTTCAAAGTCACACTTTTCCGCCTTGGCGTAAAGTCCGTGCTGGCGGAGTTGGAGAAGTACACTCTTGAAGTTTCCCTGGTGTTACATAGTTACATAGTTACACAGTAGGTGAGGTTGAAAAAAGACACAAGTCCATCAAGTCCAACCCATGTGTGTGATTATATGTCAGTATTACATTGTATAATCCTGTATGTTGCGGTCGTTCAGGTGCTCATCTAATAGTTTCTTGAAACTATCAATGCTCCCAGCTGAGACCACCGCCTGTGGAAGGGAATTCCCCATCTTTGCCGTTCTTACAGTAAAGAACCACCTACGTAGTTTAAGGTTAAACCTCTTTTCTTCTAATTTTAATGAGTGGCCATGAGTCTTGTTAAACTCTCTTCTGCGAAAAAGTTTTATCACTATTGCGGGGTCACCAGTATGGTATTTGTATATTGAAATCATATCCCCTCTCAAACGTCTCTTCTCCAGAGAGAATAAGTTCAGTGCTAGCAACTTTTCCTCATAACTAATATTCTCCAGACCCTTTATTAGCTTTGTTGCCCTTCTTTGTACTCGCTCCATTTCCAGAACATCCTTCCTGAGGACTGGTGCCCAGAACTGGACAGCATACTCTAGGTGCGGCCGGACCAGAGTCTTGTAGAGGGGGAGAATTATCGTTTTATCTCTGGAGTTGATCCCCTTTTTAATGCATGCCAATATTCTGTTTGCTTTGCTAGCAGCAACCTGGCATTGCATGACATTGCTGAGCCTATCATCTACTAAGACCACCAGGTCCCTTTCCATTCTAGATTCCCCCAGAGGTTCTCCCCTCAGTGTATAGATTGCATTCATATTTTTGCCATCCAAATGCATTATTTTTTTAGTTGCCCACCCCATTAATTTGTTCAGAACTTTTTGCAAGGTTTTCACATCCTGCGGAGAAGTTATTGCCCTGCTTAGCTTAGTATCATCTGCAAATACAGAGATTGAACTGTTTACCCCATCCTCCAGGTCATTTATGAACAAATTAAATAGGATTGATCCCAGCACAGAACCCTGGGGGACCCCACTACCCACCCATGACCATTTCGAGTACTCGAGTACTTCCTGTGGAAGGGTCAAATTACTGTGGTAAAAGGCAGTGTGATCGGTTTGAAAGTGAAGGGTCTTTCTCTTCTGTCCATTATCTTTTGAGCGCCATCAATTGTTAATCTTGCAAGAACTCTCACTTTTTTAGTTTTATACACAAAATTAACTACTGGGTAAGGTTTTTCTTATATGAAAGCTTTTGCACTTTCATTTTAGATTTCAATGTTTTTATTGAGTTTTTCACAAAAAAACAAAACAAAATGTGAACATTGTCTGTTATACAGTTGACAAAGTAAGGTGAATCACTTAATTGAGTACAAATGACAGATCAAGGCAGCAACAAAGTGAACGTTGGAAAGAAATGAATTGCTAATTACCAGGTAAAGGGTATTATCCAACCCTCCCAGGCACCCCTAATGAGACTGCACTTTAATTTTAGGAGGGCATTATCGGCCATTGTTAGTGCTGCACTGGTTTTGATTTGTTATTGTATTTATGTTCCATATTATTTTCTGCAATATTGTGCTAGCTGCTTTTGTATGGGTTTTATGACATTTTTGAGCACAAGCGTGACTATTTTGTTGTATTTTTCTAGTATTTTTATAATATATATACTGTTACTATCATATTCTATACATTTTTTTGTTTTCAAAAAGTTTTTTATTTTATTTTTAAAGAATAACAGAGAGAGGGTTACAAATCCAAGACCATCAGTAGAATGAATACAGGGGTGTAAGGATACAAAATATATGTAAAGACATAGTACATATATAAACTGTTGAGTTATACATATCTGTTAGAGCTATTGAGCTATTCTGAAAGTCTGAGATTTAGCTAAATAGAAGAGATATATCTAAGAACTAAATCAAAGGAACAGAAAATAAAACTTACAAAATCGAAATGAAAAGAAAAGAAAACCATAGGTTTGTCAGGTTTGGAGCCTAAATAAGAACCAAGGGTTCCAGATAGCGTCATGTTTAGGTATAGTGTCATGTAGGGTGTGGTAGATTTTATCTGTCAACATCATGTGGTCTATTCTTGCGATAACTTGAGAGTATGGTACTGAGGCCGATTTCCAATGTAGAGCAACCATCCAATGAAAAGCTATACAGATAGAGTGGATCAGTTTAACTAAAGGTTTTGGGGTGTCTGAAGGGGATTGAAATAATAAGCAGTGTTGGTATGAGATATTAAGAGGTTTGCCTGCTAATTTATCAATAACTTTAAGGATCTCATTCCAAGTTGGACGTAGTTTCTCGCAATCCCAAAATATATGGAGAAATGAGCCTTGTTGCATACATCCCCTAAAGCAGAGAGGGGATGATTGTGGGTAGATGTTATGGATTCGCATTGGGGTGTAGTACCAGCGTGTTATTAATTTAATAGCAGTTTCGCGAACCATGATGGATTTAGAGCATTTACGTAGGTTCTGCCAGCCCTTCACCCAATCAATGTCATCTACCTCGGAATCTAGTTCTGATTCCCATTGAGCTCTATATTTAAGGGTTGTTCCTTCTGAGTTAGCTTCCAGATTGATATAGACTAGTGAGATCAGACCTTTTTGGCAGGGTGAGTTGTGACATATGTCTTCATATAGAGTGGTGGAAGTCGCCACAGGTCCAGTGTAGTGTTTTTGGAAGAAGTGACGTATTTGTAAGAAGTGATAGAATTCAGTGTTTGGAATCTGGTATGTGGATTGTAGCTGAGAAAAAGAGATAAAGTTTGTGTTTATAAAAAATTTATCTAACGTAATTAGTTTTAGGTCAATCCAGAGTTGAAAGGAGGAGGGTCTGTCAAAGGCCAGTGGGAATCTAGAATCACCTAGGAATGAGGCACCTGGAGGGACAGCTGAAATGAGGTTGTATGTTTTTTTATATGTGTCCCAAAGTTGGAGACTGTCTTGTGTGATCAGATTTTTAGTGCCTACTTCTAGTCTGTTTTGGTTGTTGGACCACATAAGGCCAGGGAGATATAGAGGAGCAATGGATTCGTTCTCAAATTGAACCCAAGGGACTCTGGAGTTATGAATATTCCATTGCGCTTGTTGGGTATATCTACTGGCTAGGTAGTAAAGCCATATTTGAGGAACCCCTAGACCACCACTTTTGGAAGAACGGTAAAGGACTTCTTTGGCAAAGCGTGGGGGTTTGTTTTTCCATATAAATCTATTAAATAACACCTGAATAGTGTGGAGGTATGTTTTAGAAATTTTAAGAGGCAGGGACCTAAAAAGGTAAAGGAGTTTGGGAAGAATAGTCATCTTAAGAGCAGTGATTCTGCCCAGAAATGAAATGTGGAGATGTGACCATAGTTTAAGGATACCTTTTATTTTGGAAACCATAGGTGGGAAATTTACTTCAAAGAGTCTGCGGTAATCCTTAGTCAGGTTGATTCCCAGATATTGAAGGTGGGAATCTGCCCAAATAAAAGGATAGACTGACTGAAGATGTCGCAGTTCTCCAGGAGAGTAGCCAATAGGGAGGGCGCTTGATTTAGCCATGTTGATAGATAGACCTGAGATCTCTGCAAACCTAGCCAGAGTTTGAAATAAGTTTGGTAGAGAGATCAGGGGGTTAGTGAGAAACATTAGAACGTCATCGGCATACATTCCAAATTTGTATGTGGAATGGCCCTTAACATAACCCGAAATATCAGGGTCTTGGAGTATAGCTATGGCTAATGGCTCAAGGGCTAACGCAAAAATTAAAGGTGACAACGGGCAACCTTGTCTCGTACCCTTGCCTAGGTCAAAAAACCCAGAATTACAGCCAGGGAGCCTGATTCGGGTTTTCGGGTTATGGTAAAGGGCCAAGAAAGCTTGAAGGAATGCTCCCTGGAAACCCATCCTCTGCAAGAGTGTGGTGATGTATGTCCATGAGACGCTATCAAAAGCCTTCTGTATGTCCAGGCTAAGCATGAGGAGTTTACGTGAAAAAAGGTTGGCATCTTGTATTATATTAGTCGCTAGTCGGATATTATCGGTGATAAGTCTGTGGGGTATAAAACCCGATTGAAAAGGGGAAATCAAATAGGGGATAATACCTGCTAGTCTGTCTGCCATGATTCTGCTAAATATTTTTAAATCATTGTTAATGACCGAGATAGGTCGGTAGTTTTGTGGTAGGGTGTGGTTTTTGTGGGGTTTCGGTATTAGGGACATATTGGCTAGTAACATCTCTTCAGGGAAACTACCCCCTTGTAGGATACAATTAAATAAATGGGTCAACCTGGTGGTGAGGAGGGAAGAAAATTTTTTATAGTATATGGAGGAAAATCCATCGGGGCCTGGGGCTGAGGTTGATTTTAAGGATTTGATTACATTCAAAACCTCTGCAGAAGTGATGGGGGCGTTCAGTTTATCAAGATGTGTAGGAGTAAGATGTGGTAGAGGAATGTTCTGAAACCAAGCCTCATCATCTGGTGAGGGTTTTAATTGAGAGGGGGCAAGCAGAGAGGAGTAAAATTGTTCAAAGATATGAAGAACCTCTGGGGGATGGGAAGTGAGATGTCCTGAGGGGGTCGCTAATCTATAAATGTGGGGTGGGCGAGATGAGTGATTTAACTTTCTGGCGAAGAGGGTAGAGGCAGAGCTCTCATGAAGGAGGAATTTGGCTTTAGACCATCGTAGAGATTTTTCTACCCTCTTTGACAGGATGTCATCCAACTCTAATCTCTTTTGATCAATCAACTGTCTGGTGGAGTCTAGGTGTAAGAGATTGGTATTTTTATATAGATCATCTAGGTCTTTAGTGAGGGTTAAGATGTTTTGTTTGTCTATTTTGTTCTGGGCTGAGGCTAGACTAATTAATTTGCCCCTAAGGACTGCTTTATGCGCTGACCAGACAACGGCAGGGGGGGTTTCTGGGATGGCATTGAAATTAAAATATTCTTCAATGGCTCGTGCGATTTCTGCCTCCACCACTGCGTCTGAGAGGAGGGCTTCATTTAGACGCCAAGAGGTAGGTGCAAGCCTAATATAAGTAGTGGTGAAGGCAGTGGCATGATGGTCAGACCAGGAACAGGGGTGGATGCTGGCATCTGTGGTGTTGGCGAGAATTATTGGGGTAGTGTAAATATAATCTAATCTTGCATAACTTTTATGAGGATAGGAGTAGAATGTGTATTCTCTAGAACCAATATTGAGGGCTCTCCAGGAGTCTACCAGCTGATGTTCTAGTAAGCCACTGGAGAGAGAGCGGGGAAATGATTTGGTTGATGGGGACATGTTGGATCTATCCAAGTTGGGGTTGGCAACCATATTGAAGTCCCCTCCAATAATCATGTGTGGCGAATGGAAATGCGAGAGGCGGTCAAAGAATGAGTGAAAAAAAGAGGCGGGGGAGTCATTTGGAGCATAAATACTGGCAATAGTGAGTTCTCTGTTGTGAATCTGGCCTTTGATTATGACATATCTGCTGTCTTTGTCTTTAAAGACCTGTTTGACTTCCATTGGGAAAGATCTGTGCAAGAGTATGGCGGCTCCTCTACTTTTAGTCTGGTGTAAAGAGCAGAAAGTCTGAGGAAAGCTTCTGTGGAGGAATTTGGGGTGTGAGGAGTGTGCAAAATGTGTCTCCTGTAATAGGAGAATTTGAGCACCCAGTTGTTTATAAAAGGCAAAAGCCTTCTTCCTTTTAGGTGGGGAATTAAACCCCTTAACATTGTGTGATACACATGTAATTACCATGGTAAATGTTTTTTATTCGCTATAATCTGAAGATAGATAGGAGCCAAATGTGTTTTATGACCAGTATCTATCATTTCAAGGGTCAAGCTGAGGGCTGACACACTCATGCACAGGAGGGCAGTGAAGTATGACATACAAATATGCAAGCCATAAAGGCTTAATGAAGCATGTACCCCGCAAGACAATAATGCAATAAAGAGTCGATGTAAACATAGACTACCGGAAGTCCAAAACCTGTGGGTAAAAAAGAGAACCAAAAAACTAAAAGGAGAGAAAGATAAGAAAAAAAACATAGGACTGATAGTAACACAAAAGACATCATAACTAGAAACTGGATCAGGTAATTGTAGAAAACCTGATAAGAAAAATACCTACTCCCGAGACTACGAGGTCTCGAACCCAGCGTGAAAAATGTCATGAACTTTGTGGATCAATCGGGTATAAACCCAAAAACAAATATAAGAAAAAAACAAAAAGAGAACAGGCCTGCAGTAATGACTCAGACCAAAAAATAAAAAAAGGTCAGTGACTGCAAGCTTCTGCTGGGTGGGGTGTGCATGTTGCAGCTCCAAGGGACCGACGTCTGGGTCACTGTAAACCGGTATGTGGTGCAAGTTGCTGGGGTATCTTGTAGTTGTCTGACGCGCTGAGATGATCAAGGAAAGGGATCTTCCAACCTGTCTCCGATGTCGTATCTGATCCTCCGTCTGTCTCTCCTAGTTGGGGGGGTCTGCCAGATGGGTGAAGGTCTAGGCGTAGAAGGGGGCCGACGGATGACTTCTGGTTCCAAAAGGCCCAATTTGACCAGGATCTCTTGGCCTTCCAGGAGTGATGTGGCAAAGTAAGTGGTGCCATTGTGGGGAATTACTAGCTTGAAAGGGAAGCCCCACCTGTAGCGGATGCGTGCAGCTTGAAGAGCAGATGTGATTTCTTTGAGGCCACATCTCCTGTCCAAGGTGGCGGGAGAAATATCAGGGTAAATTTGGATGGTACGATCGTCCAGAGTGATGCGTTGTTGGTTGCGAGCAGCTCTGAGGATCTCCTCTTTAATTAAAAAGTCCTTCATACAAAGAACTATATCCCTGGGGGGCTTGTCATCTGGAGGTTTGGGTCTGAGGGCTCTGTGGATACGATCACAGGTAAACGCTCCGGCATCGGTGTCAGGGAGCAGAGATTTGAATAGGCGAATTATTGTGGGGATGAGATCCGTAACAGATTCCGGTATACCTCTTATCCGCAGATTGTTACGTCTGTTGCGGTTATCGAGGTCCTCGATTTGGGATTGCATTTGGGAGAAGGCCGTGGCTAGGGAGTCATGTTCTCTGGATAGGTCACTGTATGCAAGTGCCAGCTCATCGTGTTTAGTTTCCAGTCTCTCTGTCCTGGAGCCCAAGGCTGCGATCTCCTGGGAGAGTGTGTGAGAAGTTTTATGCAGCTCAGTCTGGAACTTTGTGGCTAGCCTGGCGTACATGGCCTCCAGACTGCTTTCTAGATCTAACTTGGTAAGAGAGGCTGTGTACTCACGGCTAGGTTCCAGGGGAGGCGTCTGGACTGTGGGATATCCTGGTGATGAGGTCGGAGATGGAGGTTTGCTTCTCCCAGCAGCGCCATTTTGAGACATGCCGCCAAGATCACGGGCGCGGAGGAGATAGTGGGTTAGGGTGTGTTGCGCCGATCCTCTGGGTTTTTTCTTTCTCCCAGGCATGCACCAAGCATAAGGGGCTCGAGGGGTGATAAGATCGCTGAAAATAAAGCTGGTATTGGCCCTGCTGAAGCCGTTATCTTCCCGGACTGAACGGAGCTAAAGTCTCAGACGTCCATCACGCTCAGAGTCGCGCATGCGCCCATATTCTATACATTTTTGAGAGAAGGACACAACTGGAATCATTATGCCCTTTTTTTTGTCAGAGATGGCAAAAAAAGTGTGGGAATTTATGACGTGAGACACATGGGGAATTCGTCTTTACATAAATGAGTCTGATGAACACAAAAAACATCACATTTTTGTGCTAGGATTTCTCTCCACATCATAGATCTTTTGTGTAAGCTGTGAAGGGATATTAAGCGTCATAGTTAAGTTGTATTGCTAGAAAAGGTAGACCGTAATAAACAAAATTGCATTTAAACCATAGCCAGAAGAAGTACAGGGTTTCAGAGGTGGAGAACCTGAATATAACATTTTGAGCATATCTGGACAACATAGCCAAATGTGTATGAAGTACATTTTTGAAACACAACCTACATTTGGTATAAAAGAACAACAAAAAACAGACTGAAGTATCACAAGTGTAACTGTACCAGTGTACAAAGTCTTGTAGATGCGGGGGTGTGAGTTTAGAGAACTAAGCACAGGTATTTGTAAGTTGAAATCTTTAAAGTAGAAAAGTGGAAAAGCAGTGGACAGGTAGCCCTCTATTGATCCTAGTAGAGATCATGTTCCAGGAACAGTTTTCCATACCCCAGATACTGTACATGTTTTCATTGTAGTGGTTTTGCAACTGCTTGGGCAAGGATGGATGATAAACCCTAAAGACTTGGAAGCTTCTTGACTTCTTCAGGGGTATACAACATGTAAGTGTGTCCCTGGTACATTATCAGCAATTTAGTAGGATGTAACTATAAATGGGTAATCTGAATTAATGAACCGCCCTTAATTCAAAACCACCCCCACTGCGCTAGTGGATGGAGTGTGAAATAATAAGGAGTGAGATCCAGTGAATGGCCCACTCAATGTGCAAAAAAATCAAAACTTAATGAAAAGTATAAAGCGAGCTGCCCCTTTAATTGACTACAAAGCTAAAACATTATCTGATCTCATATATCCACATACCCACAGGAACCTTCTCCTAGATACATAAGAGCAAATAAGAGGCGCTCACATCCCCAGTGGTGAAAATAATATGTGCTACAATACCATCAAATGATAACTACATTTGGGTGCATAAATACATAAGTGAACTGAATGGTGTAATGAAACCATACACAGATTAATCCTATGTGACAGTGAAATAAACTGTGCCAACAGAATAATACTTATAATTCTTATACAAATCAAGTGGCAAAAAATCACCAATTAATGTGACATACCAAATAAATAAAATAAAATAAAAGTGCAAAATATAAAAAAATTCAGTCCTTAAATCTTTTGTAACAAAAAATGCGTGATTTAGTTTGTGACAAAAAAATCCACATAGATCTTCTATAGTGCAGTGATCTTGATAGTGTTAAACTCCACGTGTCTTTCACCTCACCAACGTGAAAACGTGAATCCACTCCCAATAGAATCTCACTCACCGAATATTTTTGCCAGCACTCTCATGCACGGCAAAAAACGCTTATGAACCACACTCCAGAGTGATCCGATATGCAATTATTCCACAGTGTTTTGGATCAATCCACATGTAAAAGAATTTGAAGAACTCACATAGCGTAAACCAGCACGGCAAGTTTATTTAAAACCACTACAATCTTCCATAAAAGCACTCACATTTTAAAAGATATATGCCAGCAGTAAAAACCAGTGTAGTTCACAGCAACTTCAAATTCAGTGGATACACTCAAAGCAACAAATGGTCACGGCGGACCCGAGGTGTGCTAATGCCAGGACTCACGGTCTCTCTCGCCCCCCTTCATGGTGCGCCGTACAAACAAAATTCTCCTTCCTCTAGTGCGGCTCTCAGCGTTGCTCGTCACATCTCACAGCCACGCCCCCGACATGTTTCGTCATAGATTAGACTTATTCATGGGATTGGCTGAATAGGCTGCCCATCATCCCTTAAATCTCCTCCTCACTAGCTTCCCATAGGTTAGTGAGTCCGCATGCGCACAACTCGTGTCCCCACTCCGATAATAGATCAGAGACTCCGGCGCGCCGCTGTATAAGCATGCAGCTTGCCTTTACTTAACTAAGGACTGATTACAACATAGATCTCATATGGATGGCTCAACTCTAATGCACTCTATATAATACTACAGGTGACCACATCATTGCGGATACAATCACATCTGAAGTATATCCTTATTTCAAACCGATGTCTCATAACAAATATACCGGTTTGAAATCCCCTGAACCTAAAGCTTGCACTCCAATTGCTGGGATAGCAAACCCCTGGATACACATTATAAACAATAAAATCATGTAACAAAAAAATATATCCACAATAAATCACATATTAAATAAAATCATTTTAAATACACTGTGTATGTACTAAAATATTAAAAAATAAATATAAAAATCCAATGAATGTCCCCTCATTCCCAGTTTACCTAGGACTTGACAACATGGTGAGAATCTGTTTAGTTAAATAAAACTCCACTAAAACTCCATATCTATTCATACACTGGTTATTAGACCGTGTCATCTCTACATCTAGACGTGTGTAAAAAAGCTCATAACAATATAAGTATTCCTATCATATTTACCCAGGGGGAGCGACAGCAGATTACGCTCCTATGAATTTCACCCCTTCAACAAGGATATTGTTTAGTGATGTTGCTAAAAACTAAGCCATCTCTCTCCCCCCACTGTTTAGGACTAATTCCCAATCTGTAATAGCCAAAGTTAAAACCTCTACATAAATAGCTTAAAATTCCTAAAATATATAAATCATTTTGTCCCATACACTAAGGGTTGCCTGAAATATCTACCAGATAATCGCAATACACTGACATGTCTCTGAACCTACTAATGCAATATAAAAATCAACTGAGAAATGATACATCCCATTAAACCACCCTACATACAAAATATTAAAAATTATTTATAAAGCAATTTAGGTCCAGCTCAATGTTTAACCCCCTAGGGGTTAAACATTTCAATAAAAAGATCCAGCGAGTTTCCCTCTGCGATAGATCTCTAACCCTGTTGGAACCTCTCCAAGATGAATGGACCACATCAATTCCACAGAACTGTAAGAGTGATGGATCCTTTTGGTGTTTTTCTTTGAAGTGCAGGGAGACACTATGGTATTTATAACCATTCTTAATGTTGGTTAGATGCTCCGAGATTCTGACCCTTAGCTTTCTTTTTGTTCTGCCTACATAAAGTAGGCCCCAAGGGCACCACATCAAATATACAACATAAGAGGAGTTACAAGTGCTGAATTCCTTGATCTCAAAGGATTCCCCTTCTCTATTAGTTACACTTGTAACCCCTCTGTGACTCACTTTTACGGTCCTGCAGCATATACATCTTCTGCAAATGTAAAAACCCTTCAAGTCGAGTTTCAAATCATTGTGTCCAGGTGGATCAAGAATTTTTCTTACTACATGATCACCAAAGCTCGGAGCCCTTCTGTAAATGAATCTCGGTTGATTCGGTAGGATTTGCCCCAAGTGTCTATCTTTACATAAAATATGCCAATGCTTTCTGAATATCCCCTCTATGTCTTTATATTGACAATGGTATCCTGATACGAACCCAAACTGATGTTGGCCCTCAGTCATCTGGGGGGCATTCCTTTTTTCAAAGCATTTGTCCCTCGGGGTTTGTGCCACTTCCTGAATCACCTTATTTAATACATTGGTGTCATATCCTTTTTGTATAAATTTCTTTTTTAGGATTCCTGCCTGTTCATAAAAATCCTCCAACTGCGTACAGTTACGTCGAACTCGTAAAATCTGTCCCTTTGGAATATTTTTTATCCACGCGGGTTGGTGGCCGCTTCTTATGGACAGATAGCTGTTACGATCTGTCGGTTTAAAAAACACTTTTGTTCTTAATGTGTCCATATATCTTTCAATTGTCACATATAGGAAGTTCACCGTGTCACTGCTGATCTGGTATTCCAATCTAATGTTATTGGTATTATTGTTAAGTTCCTGTAAGAACTCAACTGCCGAATCCTCCGTACCCTCCCAGATAAATAGGAGGTCATCAATAAATCTCCGGTAGAATAAAAGCTGGGGCCTTCTAACACTAAATACCTTCCTGTCCTCCCACTCTGCCATAAACAGGTTGGCGAGGCTGGGAGCAAATTTGGCTTCCATTGCCACGCCAACCTGTTGAGAATAAAAGTCACCATTGCACCAAAAATAATTATGGGAAATGCAAAAATCTAATACATGCCCCAAAAAACGCTTTTGTATACCTGGGATGTCATCCCTTTTACTTAATGCCCAATTTAGGGCCAGAGATGCGTCTTGATGTTGTATAATAGTATACAGGGAGGCTACATCAGCCGTTACCAAGTATACTGAAGATGTAGCCTCCAACCTTACATCTTTGAGCGATGTCAACAAGTCCCCCGTATCTTTTAAATACGCCCTTGTGGCCTTCACACTCGGCTGGAGGAATTTGTCCAAGTACTCCCCCAGTCTAGCTGTGACAGACCCAATACCATTGACGATAGGGCGAGGCGGTGGGCATTGTGTACTTGTGTATTTTTGGCAGGGTGTAGATCACAGGGATTCTACACGCACTCGGAATTAGATATCTCTTCTCTTTATAGTTTAAAGCATCCATTCTGTACCCCCATTCCACCAAAATCGTCAACTGAGTTTTATATGCCTCCGTGGGGTCAGAAGACAATTTTTTATAGGTGGATCTATCCCCGACAAGTTCCAAGAGTTGGTTAAGATAAAAAGATTTATCTAACAGCACCACTCCTCCCCCTTTATCAGCGGGTCGCACTATCAGATCCTTCTTCTCTTCCAACGAACGTATCCCTTCTCTGATATAATATGGGTTGACCCCTTTGCGTGGGATGAGTTCCTCAATGTCATTAAGCACCAAACTCTTGAACACTTCTATAAAGTGGTTGCTCGGATTCTGGGGGTTAAAAATGGATTTATTCTTGAGTCCCGTATCCATTTTAGTGTCAGGTACTCTCGATTTAATAGTGGATTCCACTGGATGGCTAAGAAAATACTTTTTAATGTTCATTGACCTAATAAATTTGTGTGTGTCTATGTAGACATCAAATTTATTCATTTCTTTTTTTGGGGCACATTTCAAACCCAAGTTCAATATGTTGAGCTCTTTATGATTGAGCTCAACACTGCTCAGGTTGAATATCCCTGTGTTCATGCATCCCTCAGTCGCTTTCTTGGGTTGTTTTGATCGCCCTGCCCTGCATCCCCTTCTTCTCTTCGGGGGGCCACATGATCGTGGTTGTAACCCTGGGTCAGGGTGGATCTTCCTCCCCCTCTTTGGTATGAACCCCTGGGGTTCCTCCTCGGAGTTCCCCTCCCTCTCCCCCGCTGGCCTAAAAAAGGCACATTGTAAGGGGCATATCTTGATTGATCCTCATTTTCCAGTGGAGCAAATCTGTTATGTAATGGGACATCAGCGTTGCCCACAGTGTCTTGATGGTATGGGGGATATTGTTGCCAATGCCTATAATCTGGCGGGGTATCATACCCATACGGAGCGTCCCTCCCATAGCCCCTTGGGGAAGAGTACTCATTCTGATACCTTACCGGGTACCCCCCTATTCCTCGCGACATGGGCCTCGGGGACTGGTAATAACCTCGTCCGTGATGTGCATCCATCGTGCCTCTTCCTCTATCATCAGGTCTAGGACCAGTACCTACTTGTGTTCCTTTACCTTTATTCCCTGTTTTTTTATTCTTGTTAATCCCAGGGTTAGGTAGGGGATTAATGGAACTTCTTGTTCCACTACCCGACGCAACTGGATCACAACTAGAGGCAACTGGATCATCCATGTTATTAGTATTTACTGTTTGCCATGCATAAATTTTATTAGTTTTAAAATCATTAGAATCCCTATTAAATTTTTTAACTTTTTTCTTCTGCGTTTCTCGGTCTGCCTTTTCCAACTTTTTCTTAATATTGACATTGAAATCCTTCATTAGATTGGAATCCTTCACAGGTTCAAGTTTCTCTTGTAAAGTTTTTATTTTTTCATTTAACAAACTCAGCTTAATCTGTTTCCTTTTTAGGACTAATGCTTGCAATTCCCTTCCTACCTTATTAAAAAATTCCAGCCATTCATTCATGAACAGCAGATCATTAAGACCATCCTGGGGTCCCACCTCAGGCTCCTAAAAATCAGATTCTCCCTACGGTAGTGCTCAAACGTGAACACATCCCACCATGTTTTAAGTTGTTTCTCAAGTAGATTCTCAAGCGTTTTAAGTGCTCCTGAGAAATCCTCATCACTGTCAGCCATTTGATGATCACTAGAAAAAACTGTATCAGGGTTGAGTAATCTATTATTCAAAAAACTAAATGCATCCATGGCTGCAAGTGGTAAAAGTGAAAATGTAACTATAAATGGGTAATCTGAATTAATGAACCGCCCTTAATTCAAAACCACCCCCACTGCGCTAGTGGATGGAGTGTGAAATAATAAGGAGTGAGATCCACTGAATGGCCCACTCAATGTGCAAAAAAAATCAAAACTTAATGAAAAGTATAAAGCGAGCTGCCCCTTTAATTGACTACAAAGCTAAAATATTATCTGATCTCATATATCCACATACCCACAGGAACCTTCTCCTAGATACATAAGAGCAAATAAGAGGCGCTCACATCCCCAGTGGTGAAAATAATATGTGCTACAATACCATCAAATGATTAACAAGAATAAAAAAAACAGGGAATAAAGGTAAAGGAACACAAGTAGGTACTGGTCCTAGACCTGATGATAGAGGAAGAGGCACGATGAATGCACATCACGGACGAGGTTATTACCAGTCCCCGAGGCCCATGTCGCGAGGAAAAGGGGGGTACCCGGTAAGGTATCAGAATGAGTACTCTTCCCCAAGGGGCTATGGGAGGGACGCTCTGTATGGGTATGATACCCCGCCAGATTATAGGCATTGGCAACAATATCCCCCATACCATCAAGACACTGTGGGCAACGCTGATGTCCCATTACATAACAGATTTGCTCCACTGGAAAATGAGGATCAATCAAGATATGCCCCTTACAATGTGCCTTTTTTAGGCCAGCGGGGGAGAGGGAGGGGAACTCCGAGGAGGAACCCCAGGGGTTCATACCAAAGAGGGGGAGGAAGATCCACCCCGACCCAGGGTTACAACCACGATCATGTGGCCCTCCGAAGAGAAGAAGGGGATGCAGGGCAGGGTGATCAAAACAACCCAAGAAAGCGACTGAGGGATGCATGAACACAGGGATATTCAACCTGAGCAGTGTTGAGCTCAATCATAAAGAACTCAACATATTGAACTTGGGTTTGAAATGTGCCCCAAAAAAAGAAATGAATAAATTTGATGTCTACATAGACACACACAAATTTATTAGGTCAATGAACATTAAAAAGTATTTTCTTAGCCATCCAGTGGAATCCACTATTAAATCGAGAGTACCTGACACTAAAATGGATACGGGACTCAAGAATAAATCCATTTTTAACCCCCAGAATCCGAGCAACCACTTTATAGAAGTGTTCAAGAGTTTGGTGCTTAATGACATTGAGGAACTCATCCCACGCAAAGGGGTCAACCCATATTATATCAGAGAAGGGATACGTTCGTTGGAAGAGAAGAAGGATCTGATAGTGCGACCCGCTGATAAAGGGGGAGGAGTGGTGCTGTTAGATAAATCTTTTTATCTTAACCAACTCTTGGAACTTGTCGGGGATAGATCCACCTATAAAAAATTGTCTTCTGACCCCACGGAGGCATATAAAACTCAGTTGACGATTTTGGTGGAATGGGGTACAGAATGGATGCTTTAAACTATAAAGAGAAGAGATATCTAATTCCGAGTGCGTGTAGAATCCCTGTGATCTACACCCTGCCAAAAATACACAAAAGTACACAATGCCCACCGCCTCGCCCTATCGTCAATGGTATTGGGTCTGTCACAGCTAGACTGGGGGACAGTACTTGGACAAATTCCTCCAGCCGAGTGTGAAGGCCACAAGGGCGTATTTAAAAGATACGGGGGACTTGTTGACATCGCTCAAAGATGTAAGGTTGGAGGCTACATCTTCAGTATACTTGGTAACGGCTGATGTAGCCTCCCTGTATACTATTATACAACATGAAGACGCATCTCTGGCCCTAAATTGGGCATTAAGTAAAAGGGATGACATCCCAGGTATACAAAAGCGTTTTTTGGGGCATGTATTAGATTTTTGCATGTCCCATAATTATTTTTGGTGCAATGGTGACTTTTATTCTCAACAGGTTGGCGTGGCAATGGGAGCCAAATTTGCACCCAGCATCGCCAACCTGTTTATGGCAGAGTGGGAGGACAGGAAGGTATTTAGTGTTAGAAGGCCCCAGCTTTTATTCTACCGGAGATTTATTGATGACCTCCTATTTATCTGGGAGGGTACGGAGGATTCGGCAGTTGAGTTCTTACAGGAACTTAACAATAATACCAATAACATTAGATTGGAATACCAGATCAGCAGTGACACAGTGAACTCCCTATATGTGACAATTGAAAGATATATGGACACATTAAGAACAAAAGTGTTTTTTAAACCGACAGATCGTAACAGCTATCTGTCCATAAGAAGCGGCCACCATCCCGCGTGGATAAAAAATATTCCAAAGGGACAGATTTTACGAGTTCGACGTAACTGTACGCAGTTGGAGGATTTTTATGAACAGGCAGGAATCCTAAAAAAGAAATTTATACAAAAAGGATATGACACCAATGTGCTAAATAAGGTGATTCAGGAAGTGGCACAAACCCCGAGGGACAAATGCTTTGAAAAAAGGAATGCCCCCCAGATGACTGAGGGCCAACATCAGTTTGGGTTCGTATCAGGATACCATTGTCAATATAAAGACATAGAGGGGATATTCAGAAAGCATTGGCATATTTTATGTAAAGATAGACACTTGGGGCAAATCCTACCGAATCAACCGAGATTCATTTACAGAAGGGCTCCGAGCTTTGGTGATCATGTAGTAAGAAAAATTCTTGATCCACCTGGACACAATGATTTGAAACTCGACTTGAAGGGTTTTTACAGTTGCAGAATATGTATATGCTGCAGGACCGTAAAAGTGAGTCACAGAGGGGTTACAAGTGTAACTAATAGAGAAGGGGAATCCTTTGAGATCAAGGAATTCAGCACTTGTAACTCCTCTTATGTTGTATATTTGATGTGGTGCCCTTGTGGCCTACTTTATGTAGGCAGAACAAAAAGAAAGCTAAGGGTCAGAATCTCGGAGCATCTAACCAACATTAAGAATGGTTATAAATACCATAGTGTCTCCCTGCACTTCAAAGAAAAACACCAAAAGGATCCATCACTCTTACAGTTCTGTGGAATTGATGTGGTCCATTCATCTTGGAGAGGTTCCAACAGGGTTAGAGATCTATCGCAGAGGGAAACTCTCTGGATCTTTTTATTGAAATGTTTAACCCCTAGGGGGTTAAACATTGAGCTGGACCTAAATTGCTTTATAAATAATTTTTAATATTTTGTATGTAGGGTGGTTTAATGGGATGTATCATTTCTCAGTTGATTTTTATATTGCATTAGTAGGTTCAGAGACATGTCAGTGTATTGCAATTATCTGGTAGATATTTCAGGCAACCCTGAGTGTATGGGACAAAATGATTTATATATTTTAGGAATTTTAAGCTATTTATATGTAGGTTTTAACTTTGGCTATTACAGATTGGGAATTAGTCCTAAACAGTGGGGGGAGAGAGATGGCTTAGTTTTGAGCAACATCACTAAACAATATCCTTGTTGAAGGGGTGAAATTCATAGGAGCTTAATCTGCTGTCGCTCCCCCTGGGTAAATATGATAGGAATACTTATATTGTTATGAGCTTTTTTACACACGTCTAGATGTAGAGATGACACGGTCTAATAACCAGTGTATGAATAGATATGGAGTTTTAGTGGAGTTTTATTTAACTAAACAGATTCTCACCATGTTGTCAAGTCCTAGGTAAACTGGGAATGAGGGGACATTCGTTGGATTTTTATATTTATTTTTTAATATTTTAGTACATACACAGTGTATTTAAAATGATTTTATTTAATATGTGATTTATTGTGGATATATTTTTTTGTTACATGATTTTATTGTTTATAATGTGTATCCAGGGGTTTGCTATCCCAGCAATTGGAGTGCAAGCTTTAGGTTCAGGGGATTTCAAACCGGTATATTTGTTATGAGACATCGGTTTGAAATAAGGATATACTTCAGATGTGATTGTATCCGCAATGATGTGGTCACCTGTAGTATTATATAGAGTGCATTAGAGTTGAGCCATCCATATGAGATCTATGTTGTAATCAGTCCTTAGTTAAGTAAAGGCAAGCTGCATCCTTATACAGCGGCGCGCCGGAGTCTCTGATCTATTATCGGAGCGGGGACACGAGTTGTGCGCATGCGGACTCACTAACCTATGGGAAGCTAGTGAGGAGGAGATTTAAGGGATGATGGGCAGCCTATTCAGCCAATCCCATGAATAAGTCTAATCTATGACGAAACATGTCGGGGGCGTGGCTGTGAGATGTGACGAGCAACGATGAGAGCCGCACTAGAGGAAGGAGAGTTTTGTTTGTACGGCGCACCACGAAGGGGGGCGAGAGAGACCGTGAGTCCTGGCATTAGCACACCTCGGGTCCGCCGTGACCATTTGTTGCTTTGAGTGTATCCACTGAATTTTGCTGTGAACTACACTGGTTTTTACTGCTGGCATATATCTTTTAAAATGTGAGTGCTTTTATGGAAGATTGTAGTGGTTTTAAATAAACTTGCCGTGCTGGTTTACGCTATGTGAGTTCTTCAAATTCTTTTACATGTGGATTGATCCAAAACACTGTGGAATAATTGCATATCGGATCACTCTGGAGTGTGGTTCATAAGCGTTTTTTGCCGTGCATGAGAGTGCTGGCAAAAATATTCGGTGAGTGAGATCCTATTGGGAGTGGATTCACGTTTTCACGTTGGTGAGGTGAAAGACACGTGGAGTTTAACACTATCAAGATCACTGCACTATAGAAGATCTATGTGGATTTTTTTGTCACAAACTAAATCACGCATTTTTTGTCACAAAAGATTTAAGGACTGAATTTTTTTATATTTTGCACTTTTATTTTATTTTATTTATTTGGTATGTCACGTTAATTGGTGATTTTTTGCCACTTGATTTGTATAAGAATTATAAGTATTATTCTGTTGGCACAGTTTATTTCACTGTCACATAGGATTCATCTGTGTATGGTTTCATTACACCATTCAGTTAACTTATGTATTTATGCACCCAAATGTAGTTATCATTTGATGGTATTGTAGCACATATTATTTTCACCACTGGGGATGTGAGCGCCTCTTATTTGCTCTTATGTATCTAGGAGAAGGTTCCTGTGGGTATGTGGATATATGAGATCAGATAATATTTTAATTTAGTAGGATGGCCCAATCTACAGGAAAAATGTAATTCCCTTAAGACTACGGTTAGTTCAGCAAATTGAGCTTAGAGGTCAGCAAAGAGCGAGATGTGGGTGAAAGTTTCTGGTATCTTTCACATTTTAAGGGCCACTACAGTAGCCCTGTCTTTGATTTGAAAGAAATAGATCCTGGCTATCACATCCCTCAGAACAGAAGCATGGAGGAATTTATGTTTTACTAATCTGTGTACTCTGTCAATAACCAAGTCCTGCACTTTTTCCATTGGAAGCAAAAACCTGGGATTGTTGTAGCAAGTTAGAACTGTTTTTATATAACGTTGCCAGGTCAATGAAGTTCAGCTCTGTTAATTACTGTTAGCCAGAATACTGCAAGTGTTTAACCATATCTGTCAAAGTAATGTTATTCTTATTGATTCTTTTGGACAAGCACACTTTCTAATCATTTCTCCTTTAAGGGTATGCTTGGCCTAAAAAATTCTTTGAAATACTTTAAGGTGTATTAGTAAATGCTGGGTGAGTGAGTTGTGTCATCATCAGGTGCGCAGAGAAATTTCAAAACAATTCAGTGGCTCCTCTGGGGGTAGCACTACATTTACGAAACGAAGTTTAAACCCATTCCCTTATCTCTGGGAAAAATGAGAGCAACTGCATTTGCAAACTGTACAATCTATGTGCCTTTAGTAAAACAACCCCACTGTCACCTTTGATATAATTCACTTATTTCTAGTTTAGTTTTTTTTTCCCCCCTAACAACTACACAACTGTATACCATTGGAATATGAAACATAATATACTGTGTATTTGTTTTATCTGTATTACCCACCCTTTTTTGTGTATTTTACCTTGTAGAATACTATGGAAGATTAGTATTTTTTCACAGTAATACTATTATTCATGTGCTGAGAAGGATGGTGAGGAAATTATTTTATGCCCCCTGGCTGTGGAACATTGCAAGAATATTCAGGAGTGGCACAGAGGCCATCCAAAAGTTAATTTTAAAGACTATAACATTAACTATTATATACATATTTACCTTTATTGTAAATTAGATGTTAAACAAAGGTTTTCTATTACACAATTTCCATGCGCACCCACAAATTGCTGCAACCCACTGTGACTAATTGTGCGCTTTAAAACAAATCACAGTTATACAACTTATAATGTGGGTTGCAGGGACCTGTGATAGTTGGTAAAAACTGCAATGCTCTGTACTTATTCTTAATTAACCTATACAAACTTTATTAAAATTGGACATTGCCACTCTGAGAATCATGTATGCATGCCATAAATTAGCTTGAGTACTTGGAAGAAATACAAGCAAAAGTATAATAAAATTTGCTAATCCACTAGAAAGGGAGTATGCAGCATTAAGATCCCAACATTAAAAAAAAAAAACCCTCAAATAACAACATACCACAACTAGATAAAATCAAACTGGAACTTAATTTAGCCCTCACAGCACAGGCAGAGAAAAGCATAAGATGGAGTAAAAACAAATATTATACACAAAAGGATAAGATCGGCCCCATGCTAGCAGCCAAATTATCCCCCAGAATACAACTAAACTCAATGTCGCGAATCAGAATCCCTGGCCATGGCCTCTCAGCCAACCCGGTGAAAATTCTAGATGCTTTTCAGTCCTTCTACACAAAGACTCCTTGGAGGCTCCTTTCACTGAAGAGGAGGTTCTTAGCGTTTTCAAAGAACTAAAAAATGGATCTGCCCCAGGTCCAGACGGGCTGTCTAACCACTACTATAAATCCTTTGCTAACACCCTAGTACCGCATTTAGTCAAATTTTTCAACGCCAAGACCCGGAGAGACCCTTTAGACTTGCAGCTCAACTCAGCATTTATAGCTGTGATCCCCAAACCAGATAAAAACCCGGAAGAAATCAACAACTATTGCCCGATCTCCCTTATTAACTGTGACCTTAAAATATTAACTAAAACCCTAGCCAACTGATTCGCTTCATTCTTAACTAAATACATATACAAAGACCAAGTAGGTTTCATCCCAGGCAGACAAGGCCCAGACCAGATTAGGAGGGCTATCGATATAGTATCTATCCTGCAATCTAACTGGGAAGGGGGTCCTGGTCATATATATTCACTTTGCTGCAAAAATGGGGGTTTGGAGATAAATTCATGGGACTAATCAGATCCCTCTACTCTAAACCTCAAGCGAGAATACGTCTCCAGGGTCACTACTCTAACTCCATCCATATATCAAAAGGTACCAGGCAAGGCTGTCTGCTATCCCCCCTAATGTTTGCTTTGGCAATTAAAACCCTCGCTATCGCGATTAGAGAAAACCCTAACATAAAAGGAGTTACTTGTGGCACGCAAATTCACAAATGCGGACTATACGCAGATGACATCCTCTTATTCATCACCTCACCCATCATGTCATTACCCAATTTAACACAATCCCTTGAGGAATTTTCTAATATTTCAGGGCTTCAAGTCAACTACTCCAAGTCTCTAGCCATGAATATTTCACTCCCACCACAAACTGTCTCCCTGCTTCAAACCTCCTTCCCTTTTAAATGGAGTGTTAAATCTATTAGATATCTTGGAATCAATTTAACACCCAAGATAGAATCTCTCTATAACAATTATCTCCCAATGTTCAGGAAACTGGAAACGGAACTCAAATTATGGGCTAGCCACATCCTCTCCTGAATAGGAAAGATAAACACCATAAAGATGACTCTACTTCCCAAACTCCTATATTTGTTCCGCTCCCTCCCCATCCCATTCAATAGGAGTCACATCATATCCTTTCAAAGCAAGATACTGCAATTCATATGGGGCAAGGCAGGATACAGGTTACCACAAAACTCCATGTACAGTCATAGAAAGAAAGGGGGTTTAGGACGTCCCAATCTTCTCCAATATTACTTCACTGCCAGATTAAGTCAAATCTCAATCATATATTCAAGATATGAAAAACCAGACTGGGTCCAAATTGAAAGACAAGCAATTCCACGCCACACTATAGACTTCTTAATGTGGTCTCCCTCAAAATCCTGTCCGCCGATAATGGCTCCGACCCTTTCCCACTCCCTAGCGCTCTGGGACAAGTTATGCAAGTCAAGAGTCCTAACATCAGTCAGCAAACCTCTATCCCATCTATTTAACAATCCCGACTTCCCCCCAGGCCAGAACATTGTGGCATTTAAGTGGTGGCTTGACAAGGGACTGTACCGAATCGGGCACTTTTTCTCTCCTGCAGGCCCTCTCTCCCTCAAGCCCTGCATCAAAAAGCTTTAGATTTCAACAAATCTCACATTTTTTACACACCATTTGGTCAGAAAAACCACTTCCCCCTAGATATGCAGCATACGAACTGTGTTGTGGACAGGGACCGGAGCAGAGGGGGGATATCGATCATTTACTCATCACTGGTAATCTCAGCCTCTAAATCTCCATTCATGATGAGGTGGGAAGAGGAGCTGTAGTTCGATTGGGATCTGGAGACATGGCAATCGGCCTGCTTTAAATCCTTTAAGGGTATCCTGAACACATCACTCACAGAGGCCAGTATAAAAGTAATCTTGAGGTGGTATTATACACCCTGCAGATTAGCATCCATGTTTGCCTCAGCAGATCCTCTGTGCTTCAGAGGCTGCCAACTCTCAGGCACAATGGCCCACATCTGGTGGGAATGCCCAAGGATTCTGGAGAAAAATCTTCAATATCATTGACAGGCTGGTCAGTCGCCAGATCCCAAGATCCCCGATGATAGCTCTCCTCAATGAACAGATCTCAAAAACCCCTGCACATACTAGGAAGCTAATCCACTTTATACTAGTGGGTGGGGGAGCAGAAATCCACAGCGCAGAAGGAAATCCACATCCACAGAAGGAAGATCACCTCTCCCCCCTCCCTCTCGGCAATCATCTGGGACACACCACAGGTCCCAGATGATTGCCCGGCCAGTCACAGCATGCAGCGCGGCTCGCGCAATGTGCAGTGCGTGCCCGGCTGTGAAGCCATAGCCAGGTGCCCACAGTGACAATGCCGGCGCCGCAGACAGGAGGGTTGAGGGGAGCGGGGCTTCGTTCCCCTGCATCGCTGGACCCTGGGACAGGTAAATGTCCGATTTTTAAAAGTCAGCAGCTGCAGTATTTGCAGCTGCTGACTTTTATTTATTTTTTTTTATTTGAACTCAGCTTTAAAGAAGTCATGGCGGGAAATTCAAAAAGCCTCCTGTAGATCCCTAAAGGATTTCAGTACTTTTTGAGAGTAAATTTGTGCTATATACTGACGCCCTTGAGACTGCCATACTTTATTCATTAGTTTCAGAGTTGAGCCATATTGGAGGTGGGCGAAACCCCCTGTTTCCAACTAGGGAAATATATTGAAATATGAAATATATTCTTGCTGAGAAACTGCTAGACCAGCCCCATCCTTAGGTAGCTGAAGAGTGGAAAGATCGATCCTAGGGTTTTTTGCCTTTCCATACCAATATGCAAAACAACACATCTATTTGCTTGAACCATTTTAGGGATATTCAAATGGGTGAGTTGTGGAGGACGTACAATAATTGAGGGGCCCAAATAATTTTTTATGAGATTTGCACATCCTACAACGATAATGGCAGCTTTGTCCAAATGGTACTCTTAAGCTTAAACTTGTAAAATGGGAGCCAGATTGTATCATAGGTAGTCTTCCACTCTGGGATGCACCCAAATTCCCAAATACTTGAAGGAGGACACTATTTTGATTTGCTGAGCCTCCCTTGGGACAGTCAGATTGGGATCATCTGGGGGGAACAAAACGGACTTGTCCCAGTTAATAACAAAGCCCGAAAATGAGCCAAAGGTATGTATGAGCGACATAAGGGAGGTTAGGGACTTGTCCGTATCCCCAAGAAACAACAAAGCATCGTCTGCATGTAATGAAATTTTTTCATTCCTGTCACCCTTCTTAAAACCACAGATGACTTCAGAATGCCTAAAAGCTGCGGCCAGGGGTTCAATTGCCAGAGCAAACAATAGTGGGGACAGGGGGCACCCCTGTAGTGTACCCCTAAATAACGGGAAGATTTTAGAGACTGATCCATTCATTTGCATACAGGCCCTGGGGACAGAATAGAGTAACTTAACCCAATGGATAAATCTTTTTCCAAGACCAAACAACCCCAGAACTTCCCACAGGTACGTCCACTCGACGCTGTTGAAAGCTTTTGCAGCATCGAGTGATAAGATGGCTCATTTCCCTGGGGTTATCCGATGACCACTTCATATTCAGAAATAGTCTTCTTAAATGTATTGCCATGGATCTAGTGGGGATAAAGCTGGATTGGTCCGGATGGACCAAACCCTGCATCACCTTGTTAAGTCTCATCGCCAATACCCTGGCAAGAATCTTCACATCTGAGTTCAGAAGTGAAATGGGACGGTAAGATTCCAGTACCAGGAGGTCCTTGCCCGGTTTTGGAAGTACTATAATGCAGGCAACATTCATGGAATCTGGGAGCTTAAAGGATTCAAATGCCCGATTAAGGGTCTTCAACAGTTTTGGAAGCAGAACCTCCCGATATTGTTTGTAAGAAAACCCATTTTAACTGAGTTTCCAGCCTTTTGTATTCGGCTAGTAGAAGTATAGACTAAGCATAAGTGTTAAAAACATTACCTCCCTATCCTCTCATCTATTCAGCATACCATTTATAGAAGAGAGCAGTGTAAATACCTTTTATTTAATAGGCAAGAATTATTTGTCCCTGCTCCTGAGGCCCCCTGGGATAAATACATAACTTATCTCAAAAAGCTTTAGCTTCTACATGGCACAAGAGGAGGGCTGGCTGTCTGAACTAAGAAGAGACAGCCAGCCCCCTATGATATCAGTAAAGAATATGGGAGCAGGACAATGCTAAAATCACTGAGCTGGTGAGTATGTTAACCACTTCAGCCCCGGAAGGTTTTACCCCCTTCCTGACCAGAGCACTTTTTACAATTCGGCACTGCGTCGCTTTAACTGCTAATTGCGCGGTCATGCAATGCTGTACCCAAACGAAATTTGCGTCCTTTTCTTCCCACAAATAGAGCTTTCTTTTGATGGTATTTGATCACCTCTGCCGTTTTTATTTTTTGCGCTATACACGGAAAAAGACCGAAAATTTTGAAAAAAAATGATATTTTCTACATTTTGTTCTAAAAAAAATCCAATAAACTCAATTTTAGTCATACATTTAGGCCAAAATGTATTCGGCCACATGTCTTTGGTAAAAAAAATGTCAATAAGTGTATATTTATTCTTTTGCGCAAAAGTTATAGCGCCTACAAACTAGGGTACATTTTCTGGAATTTACACAGCCTTTAATTTATGACTGCCTATGTCGTTTCTTGAGGTGCTAAAATGGCAGGGCAGTACAAAACCCCCCCAAATGACCCCATTTTGGAAAGTAGACACCCCAAGGAAATTGCTGAGAGGCATGTTGAGCCCATTGAATATTCATTTTTTTGTCCCAAGTGATTGAATAATGACAAAAAAAAAAAATTACAAAAAGTTGTCACTAAATGATATATTGCTCACACAGGCCATGGGCATATGTGGAATTGCACCCCAAAATACATTTAGCTGCTTCTCCTGAGTATGGGGATACCACATGTGTGGGACTTTTTGGGAGCCTAGCCGCGTACGGGGCCCCGAAAACCAATCACTGCCTTCAGGATTTCTAAGGGCGTACATTTTTGATTTTACTCCTCACTACCTATCACAGTTTTGAAGGCCATAAAATGCCCAGATGGCATAAAACCCCCCCAAATGACCCCATTTTGGAAAGTAGACACCCCAAGCTATTTGCTTTGAGGCTTGTTGAGTTCATGGAATGTTTTATATTTTGACACAAGTTGCGGGAAAGTGACAATTTTTTTTTTTTTTTGCACAAAGTTGTCACTAAATGATATATTGCTCACACAGGCCATGGGCATATGTGGAATTGCACCCCAAAATACATTTAGCTGCTTCTCCTGAGTACGGGGATACCACATGTGTGGGACTTTTTGGGAGCCTAGCCGTGTACAGGGCCCCAAAAACCAATCACCGCCTTCAGGATTTCTAAGGGTGTAAATTTTTGATTTCACTCTTCACTGCCTATCACAGTTTCGGAGGCCATGGAATGCCCAGGTGGCACAAACCCCCCCCAAATGACCCCATTTTGGAAAGTAGACACCCCAAGCTAATTGCTGAGAGGCATGGTGAGTATTTTGCAGCTCTCATTTGTTTTTGAAAATAAAGAAAGACGATAAAAAAAAATTTCTTTTTTTTTTTCAATTTTCAAAACTTTGTGACAAAAAGTGAGGTCTGCAAAATACTCACTATACCTCTCATCAAATAGCTTGGGGTGTCTACTTTCCAAAATGGGGTCATTTGGGGGGTTTTTTGCCACCTTGGCATTCCATGGCCTCCGAAACTGTGATAGGCAGTGAAGAGTAAAATCAAAAATTTACGGCCTTAGAAAGCCTGAAGGCGGTGCTTGGTTTTCGGGGTCCCGTACACGGCTAGGCTCCCAAAAAGTCTCACACATGTGGTATCCCCGTACTCAGGAGAAGCAACAGAATGTATTTTGGGGTGTAATTTCACATATCCCCATGGCATGTTTGAGCAATATATCATTTAGTGACAACTTTGCGCAAAAAAAAATAAAAAAAATAAAAAATTGTCTCTTTCCCGCAACTTGTGTCACAATATAAAATATTCCATGGACTCGACATGACTCTCAGCAAATAGCTTGGGGTGTCTACTTTCCAAAATGGGGTCATTTGGGGGGGTTTTGAACTGTCCTGGCATTTTATGCACAACATTTAGAAGCCTTATGTCACACATCACCCACTCTTCTAACCACTTGAAGACAAAGCCCTTTCTGACACTTATTGTTTACATGAAAAAGTTATTTTTTTTTTGCAAGAAAATTACTTTGAACCCCCAAACATTATATATTTTTTTAAAGCAAATGCCCTACAGGTTAAAATGGTGAGTGTTTCATTTTTTTTTTCACACAGTATTTGCGCAGCGATTTTTCAAACGCATTTTTTGGGGAAAAAACACACTTTTTTAAATTTTAATGCACTAAAACACACTATATTGCCCAAATGTTTGATGAAATAAAAAAGATGATCTTAGGCCGAGTACATGGATACCAAACATGACATGCTTTAAAATTGCGCACAAACGTGCAGTGGCGACAAACTAAATACATTTTTAAAA
Source organism: Lithobates septentrionalis (assembly GCA_037952835.1). Lineage (NCBI taxonomy): Eukaryota > Metazoa > Chordata > Amphibia > Anura > Ranidae > Lithobates > Lithobates septentrionalis. The sequence goes on from JBBDGP010000501.1 coordinate 2,381,578, forward strand.
GCCTTTAAAAGCCTTTACAGGTTACCACTTTAGATTTACAGAGGAGGTCTACTGCTAAAATTACTGCCCTCGATCTGACGTTCGCGGTGATACCTCACATGCATGGTGCATTTGCTGTTTACATTTGACGCCAGACCGACGCTTGCGTTCGCCTTAGCACGAGAGCAGGGGGGACAGGGGTGCTTTTTTTTTTTTTTTTTTTTTTTCTTTATTATTTTTTTTTTTTTCTTATTTTTAAACTGTTCCTTTCATTTTTTTTTTTTTAAATCATTTTTATTGTTATCTCAGGGAATGTAAATATCCCCTATCATAGCAATAGGTAGTGACAGGTACTCTTTTTTGAAAAAATTGGGGTCTATTAGACCCTAGATTTCTCCTCTGCCCTCAAAGCATCTGACCACACCAAGATCGGTGTGATAAAATGCTTTCCCAATTTCCCAATGGCGCTGTTTACATCCGGCGAAATCTAAGTCATAAAATGCTCGTAGCTTCCGGTTTCTTAGGCCATAGAGATGTTTGGAGCCACTCTGGTCTCTGATAAGCTCTATGGTCAGCTGGCTGAATCACCGGCTGCATTTTCAGGTTCCCTGTTGAGACAGGAGAGCCAGAGAAAAACACGGAAGATGGTGGGGGGGGGCATTCCCTCCCACTGCTTGTAAAAGCAGTCTAGAGGCTAATTAGCCGCTAGGATTGCTTTTACATGAAAGCCGACCGCTGGCTGAAAAGAATGATACCAAGATGATACCTAAACCTGTAGGCATCATTCTGGTATACCCACTCAAAGTCCTGAATGGCGTACCTGAAGACAAAAAAATGGTTAACAATAAAGCACAGTAAACAGTAAAGTATAAAAAATTGCATACCTGAAAAACAAACATGATAAAACATAATAACAATAAAACATTGCAGAATAGAATACAGTAAAAAAGAGCAGAACAATAGAGAGAGAGAATAGAGAGAGAGAGAACAATAAAATGACAACTATTTTTTTTTATTTTATATTTTTGTATGTGTTTTTTTTTTTTTTTTACACTTTTTTTTGTAACTAACTTTTATAACTGTACCCGGTTCCAGGTTCGGGTCTCTCAAAATGCGATGGCATCTTGGGAGACCCTGTGAAAGTGTGTCCTAGTCTGTGGAATGCTGTACCCTACGCTAATACTCAACTAGTGCATGGTAGCGTTCAAAACATTCACCAATGCAAAGACCAGGATTGTCAGGACAGGAGGGACAATAATAGCGGGTGTCACGCCTATATCCGCGCTTGCTGCAGACACAACATCTTTTTTTGGGGGGGGTTCGCTGGGTAGGGGTACTCGGGAGGACATAAAAATGCCTCTCATGCAGCCGACTGCATTTGGTTGGGGATGTGAATGGGGGAAGTACGGGCGCTGCAGAAGTGGTGGGTTCCCAATTAGGATTGGCGAATGCAGCAGGAAGGGCACGACGGGCCTGTGTTTGTCTTTTTGGTGGCAGCGGGACACTACTTGTGCTTGCCACCTCACCAGCTTGAACTGCACTTATGGGACTCGCCACGTCACCAAGTGTTACTGCAGTGCTGGTTTGACTACGACCGGGGTGTACTACACCGCTGGTGCTTGCCAGTTCACCAAAACGCTACAAAAAAACTGTTGGCGATCGCAGGGATCAGGCCTGACTCTGCAAACGCTGCATTTATGTGTTTAGTGTTTTTTAAGTGACAGTGATCGATCGATACTGCACTTGGGTGGGCTGGGCTGGGCCAGGCGGAGGGGCAAAACGCAGGTGCTAGCAGGTATCTGGGCTGATCCCGCTAACACTGCGTTTGTGGGAACCCTAAACTGCTGGGGACGCTAGTATAGATCTGATCGGATCAGATATTGGTCCGTTCAGATACTATACCACTAAGGGAGGTGTACGGTGCGTGCGTAGGTGTTAGCGCTACTGGCGCTAACCTGACGCTGCCTGGGGCTGGTGCTTGCCAGTTCACCAAAACGCTACCAAAAAAACTGTTAGCGATCGCAGGGATCAGGCCTGACTCTGCGAACGCTGCAGTTATGCGTTTAGTGTTTTGTAAGTGACAGTGATCGATCGATACTGCACTTGGGTGGGCTGGGCTGGGCCGGGCGGAGGGGCAAAACGCAGGTGCTAGCAGGTATCTGGGCTGATCCCGCTAACACTGCGTGTTTGGGAACCCTAAACTGCTGGGGACGCTAGTATAGATCTGATCGGATCAGATATTGATCCGATCAGATACTATACCACTAAGGGAGGTGTACCCTGCGTGCGTGGGTGTTAGCGGTACTGGCGCTAACCTGACGCTGCCTGGGGCTGGTGCTTGCCAGTTCACCAAAACGCTACCAAGAAAACTGTTAGCGATCACAGGGATCAGGCCTGACTCTGCGAACGCTGCAGTTATGCGTTTAGTGTTTTGTAAGTGACAGTGATCGATCGATACTGCACTTGGGTGGGCTTGGCCGGGCGGAGGGGAAAAACGCAGGTGCTAGCGGGTATCTGGGCTGATCCCGCTAACACTGCGTTTTTGGGAACCCTAAACTGCTGGGGACGCTAGTATAGATCTGATCGGATCAGATATTGATCCGTACAGATACTATACCACTAAGGGAGGTGTATGCTGCGTGCGTGGGTGTTAGCGGTACTGGCGCTAATCTGACGCTGCCTGGGGCGACGCATATCACCGCCGGGCGATCAGGGGGCTAAACCTTTATTCGGTAATAAACGGCGGGTGCCCTGACACTATAAAAAATAAACAAACTAAACTGCGTCACCCGTAACACTTATACGGTGATCAGTGGTGAAAGGGTTAACTAGGGGGCCATCAAGGGGTTAAAACATTTATTAGATAGTATATGGGGGTCCCTGACGCTATAAAACGCTGACAGCGAACCTAAATATTTACCTCCCTAACTAGCGTCACCAGCGACACTAATACAGCGATCAGAAAAATGATCGCTTAGTGACACTGGTGACAGGGGGTGATCAAGGGGTTAAAACTTTATTAGGGGGGTACCCTAGACCTAAAGGGGGGTAACACTCACTGCCCTAACACTGTAACTGTCACAAACTGACACTATGCAGTAATCAGAAAAAAAAAAAAATACTGCTGGTGTCAGTTTGTGACAGGGGGGGGTGATTGGGGGGGGTCGGGGGGCGATCGGGGGGGGGGATCGGGGTGTTTTATGTGCCTGGCATGTTCTACTATGTGTGTGTAGTGTTGTGCACTCACTTGTCTTCTCTCCTCGGCGCTGGAACGGAAACTGCCAAAGCCGAGGAGAGATGACATCACATCCTCTGCCTGTGTGAAACTACACACAGGCAGAGGAGGATTCCCATTGGCTGGGAGCGATCGCGAGGGGGGGGCCACGATCGGATGGTCTCCCCCTCGCCTCCCGACGCTCCCAGTCTCAAGCCGACCGCCGCTGGCACCGGGGGGGGGGGTCCGATCGGACCCCCCGCCCGCGGGAGGCAGGTCACGTATGGGAACGTGATTCTGCCTGCCCGTGCCATTCTGCCGCAGTATATCTGCGTTAGGCGGTCGGCAAGTGGTTAATTAAGGATAAAGGGTAATAAGAAATATGAATACAGTATATACAGTGCCTTGAAAAAGTGTTCATACCCCTTGAAATTTTCCACATTTTGTCTTACAACCAAAAATGTAAATCTATTTTATTGGGATTTTATGTGACAGACCAGCAAAAATTGGCACATAATTGTGAAGTGTAAGGAAAATGATAAATGGTTTTCCAATTTTTTTACAAATAAATATCTGAAAAGCATGGCGTGCATTTGTATTCAGCCCCCTTTACCCTAATACCCCTAACTAAAATCTAGTGGAACCAATTGCCTTCAGAAGTCACCTAATTAGTAAATAGAGTCCACCTGTGTGTAATTTAATCTTAGTATAAATACAGCTGTTCTGTGAAGCCTCAGAGGTTTGTTAAAGAACCTTAGTAAACAAACAGTATGATGAAGGCCAAGGAATACACCAGACAGGTTAGGGATAAAGTTGTGGAGAAGTTTAAAGCAGAGTTCGGTATAAAAAAAAAAATATCCCAAGCTTTGAACATCACACAGAGCACTGTTCAATACATCATACAAAAATGGAAAGAGTATGGCACAACTGCAAACCTACCATGACATGCCGTCCACCTAAACTGACAGGCTGGGCAAGGTGAGCATTAATCAGAGAAGCAACCAAGTGGCCCATGGTAACACTGGAGGAGCTGCAGAGATCCACAGCTCAGGTGGGAGATTCTGTCCACAGGACAATTGTTAGTCATGCACTCCACAAATCTGGCCTTTATGGAAGAGTGGCAAGAAGCAAGCCATTGTTGAAAGAAAGCCATAAGAAGTCCTATATGCAGTTTCGAGAAGCCATGTGGGGGATACAGCAAACATGTGGAAAAAGGTGCTGGTCAGATGTGACCAAAATGTAACTGTTTGACCTAAAAGCAAAACGCTATGAATGACCATCACCCTGAACACACCATCCTCCTGAAATGGTTTAGATCAAAGCATATTCATGTGTTTGAAAGACCCAGTCAAAGTCCAGACCTAAATCCAATTGAGAATCTGTGGCAAGACTTGAAAATTGCTGTTCACAGACACTCTCCATCCAATCTGACAGAGCCTGAGCTATTTTGCAAAGAAGAACGGGCAAAAATGTAACTCTCTAGATGTGCAAAGCTGGTAGAGACATCCCCCAAAAGACTTGCAGCTGTAATTGCAGCAAAAGGTGGTTCTACAAAGTATTGACTCAGGAGGGCTTAATACAAATGCACACCACACTTTTAAGACATTTGTTTGTAAAATATGTTGAAATCATTTATTACAATTATGTGCCACTTTGGGTTTGTTGGTCTATCACAAAAAATCCCAATAAAATACATTTAAGTTTTTGGTTGTAACATGACAAAATATGGACAATGTCAAGGGGTATGAATACTTTTTCAAGGCACTGTATATATACAGTATATATATATATATATACTGTGTATACACACACACACACACACACACACACACACACAATGTATGGTCCTTGTAGAAAATGGAGCAGTATTTGAAGTTTTTTAAAGTTTTAAAGTTTCACAGAGGATGCATTAACTATGCTTTGCACGTCAACTGCATTCAATAATTTATTCCATTAAGACAACAGTGGGGGTTGATAATCCTGTTTCTGTGCTGTGATCATAATACATTTCTCACTTCTTTTCCTACCATGAAACAAGCAGTGGGAATAAGCTAAAACAAGCCAAATAAGCTAAGTCTCATTAAAAAATAACAATAAACTGAAAGTGAATGTCTTGTTATCTGTAATAAATCATAACCAATCTTGTCTTAAGGTCATCTATCACTGTATTTTCTGTGACTGCCAATACATCTAATTGCTATCATTGTGTTTCAAGATAATATTAGCAGGCAGATTCATTAAGCATCCAAAATCTGATACCTGCGTAAGTTGCACTCATAGTTATGGTAATTTCTTGGACACCCCAATCTGCTCTTTGAAAAAGGACTATTTTTATTAGCTTTTTTTACATAAGCGAAAAAGGTAGAGGACAATCATAGTGCCAGGATACACAGATTCCAGAGTGTGTACAATCAATAAATGGCTCAACATGAGACACTCACAAGATTACCGTCACTCATATAAATGAGATTGGCTCTAGCGATATTCAACTGTGAATCTAGCTTCCAGCAGAAGGATGAGCAAACGGTCTTTAAGGTAAATCTTAGTCTTCTCCCAAGCACTCAGCTCTAATTAGGAAATCCCTGTACCACAAAGATAGAAAAAAAAAAAAACAAGGGGAGGAGGTGGGAGAAAGACTAAGGAAAGGAAGGGGAGGGGTAAAGTAAGACATCTATTGGCATTGGTTCCCAACACAATCTAGAGATGGTCACTGCCTCGAAATTCACAACTCAAGTAATATGAACGAATGAATGAATGAGTGACTTGTATAGTGCTACCTATGCGAACTGAATCGCCTCAGGGCGCTTTTGCCGCCGTTGTCCATCTGCGGTATAGCGTGGTCCTTTTGCCCCATGGGGTCCCGACACGCTTACAAACACATACACATACAACATACACATATTTGGCCAATTTTTTCGACAGGATCTAAATAACTTACCAGCATGTCATTGGAATATCATAAATCTAGAGGGGGTGGATCAGCTAGTGTGGTTTCTAAAAGATCCCACAGTTTCAAAACTAAATTACGAGAGTTTAGGGAATTGTTCAAGAAGACAATTAGATATTCTATCCTCTTTACATCCCAGATCCTGGTCGAATCTTTTCCACTTAAGTGTGACTAAATCTCACTGCAACAACACCTGGGCTAGGAGTTTTTTAGAGGCCTTAGAAAATGTTTGGGGGGAGTCCCAAAAGGAAGGTTTTATAGTTGTGGGGAATCCAGGATTCAAAGATGGCGTGGACAAGGTTGTGAACCATCCGACAGTATGGGATGGTCAGTGTGCATGACCAATAGATATGTTGTAGTGTACCTAGCTGTTAATTGCCTTGCCAATGATCAGCGGAAGGATATATGGTATGGTGCAGATCTGGGGTTTGGTACCAATGAAAGAGGATTTTATATTGGTTTTCTTTGTACAGGGTGCAGATTGAGCTTTTAAAAGCTTGGGACCAGATCATTTGCCATGTCTTTAGGAGTAACTTTTCCCCCATAATCTGCTCCCACTTTCTCATATAGAAGTACTGAACTAGAGGTGAGGTAGGGGTGGAGATAAGCATTTTATAGATTTGGGAGATCAATTCCCTGAATTAGCGGCCCCCAACCATTTTGGCACAGGGAACCAGTTTTGTTGAAGAAAATGTTGCCAAGGACCTGGGGGGGGGGGGATTTTTCAGGCAAATGACTGGTGTCAACAACAGTGTCCCAACACTATGCTTGATATAGTGTTCCAGACTTCAGGCTGTAATTGACTGCAAAGGATTTGCAACCGAGTATTAAAAAGTGAAAGTTTGATGGATGATAAATGTGAAAAATGAAAAATGTTAAAATGTCCCAATACTTTTGGTCCCTTAAAAAGTGGGATGTAAATACCCTCTAATTAAAGCTGAAAGTCTGCAGTTAAAGAACATCCTATTTGTTTCATTTCAAATCCATTGTGGTGGTGTATAGAGCCAAAAAGATTAGAATTGTGTCCATGTCCCAATATTTATGGACCTGACTGTATATTACTATATTAAATTGGGACACCTGCCATTACACACACATGAACTTTAATGGCATCCAAGTCTTAGTCCATAGGGTTCAATATTGAGTTGGTCCAAGCTTTGCAGCTATAACAGCTTCAACTCTTCTGGGAACGCCGTCCACAAGGTTTGAAGAGTGTCTATGGGAATGTTTGACCATTCTTCCAGAAGCACATTTGTAAGGTCAGGCACTGATGTGGACGGGAAGGCCTGGCTCGCAGTCTCTCCTCTAATTCATCCCAAAGGTGTTTTATCGGGTTGAGAACAGGTCGCTGTGCAGGCCAGTCAAGTTCCTCCACCTCAAAATCATTCATTCATGTCTTTTTGGACCTTACTTTGTGTACTGGTGCACAGTCATGTTGGAACAGGAAGGGGCCATCCCCAAACTGTTCCCACAAAGTTAGGAGCATGAAATTGTCCAAAATGTCTTGGTGAGCTGACGCCTACCAAGTGAAGGAGTTCCCTTCACTGGAACTAAAGGGCCAAGCCCAATTCCTGAAAAGCAACCCCACATTATCATTCCCCGTTCACCAAATGATTTGGACCAGTGCACAAAGCAAGGTCCATAAAGACATGGATGAGCGAGTTTGGGTGGAGGAACTTGACTGGCCTGCAAAGACTCCTGAACTCAACCCGATAGAAAACCTTTGGATGAGCTAGGCCTTCTCATCCACATCAGTGCCTGACCTCACAAATGTGCTTCTGGAAAAATGGTCAAACATTCCCATAGACACACACCTAAACCTTCTGGACAGCCTTGCCAGAAGAGTTGAAGCTGTTATTGCTGCAAAGGGCGGGTCAACTCAATATTGAACCCTATGGACTAAGACTGGGATGCCATTAACAGCTTTAGGACCGGCCACCATTGTTTGACGGCAGCATAATGGCTCTCCTGTGCGAATCGCCCTAGGTGTACGGCAGCTCGCGCAGGCTCAGTTGAGGGTGGGCGCAGGAGCGTGCCCGTGGGTTGGGAGGACTCGATGTCCTCCTAGGCCCACAATTGCACAGGCAGAACGGGGAGATGCCTATGTAAACAAGGCATTTCCTCGTTCTGACAGATGACATGACAGGGACCCACTGTTCCCAGTGGTTGGGAACAGTGATCTCTGTCATGTCCCAGTAAGCCCATCCCCCCCACAGTTAGAAACACTCATAGGGAACACAGTTAACCCCTTGATTGCCCCCTAGTGTTAACCGCTTCCCTGTCAGTGACATTTATACAGTAATCAGTGGCTATTTTTAGCTCTGATCACTGTATAAATGTCAATGGTGCCAAAAAAAGTGTCAAAAGTGTCCGATCTGTCCACTGCAATGTCGCAGTCCCGCTAAAAATCGCTGATCACCACCATTACTAGTAAAAAGAAAAATAATAATAAAAATGCCATAAATCTATTCCCTATTTTGTAGACCCTATAATTTTTGCACAAACCAATCAATATATGCTTATTGCGATTTTTTTTTACCAAAAACATGTAGAAGAATACATATTGACCTAAACTGATGATGAAGATTTTTTTTAACCACTTCAGTCCCAAAAGGATTTACCCCCTTCCTGACCAGAGCACTTTTTGCGATCCAGCACTGCATCAATTTAGCTGACAATTGCGCAGTTGTGCGGCATGGTACCCAAACAATGTTGACGTCCTTTTTTCCACACAAATAGAGCTTTCTTTTGGTGGTATTTGATCACCTCTGCGGTTTTTATTTTTTGCACTATAAACAAAAAAAGACCAACAATTTTGAAAAGCAATATTTTTTACTTTTTGCTATAATAAATATTCCCCAAAAATATATAAAAAAAACTAATTTCTTCCACAGTTTAGACCGATATGTGTTCTTCTACATATTTTTGGTAAAAAAATCGCAATAAGTGTATATTGATTGGTTTGTGCAAAAGTTATACGTCTACAAAATAGGGGATAGATTTATGTCATTTTTATTTATTTATTTTTTTACTAGTAATGGCGGCGATCTGCGATTTTTATCGGGACTGCGTCATTATGGGGGACAGATTGGACACTTTTGACACTATTTTGGAACCATTGACATTTATACAGCAATCAGAGCTACAAATAGCCACTGATTACTGTATAAATGACACTGGCAGGGAAGGTGTTAAACACTAGGGTGGAAGGGGTTAAGTTTGTTCCCTGGATGTGTTCTAACTGAAGGGTAGATGGGCTCACTACAACATGACAGAGATCACTGCTCCCGATCACTGGGAATAGGGATGGGCGAACGGTTCGGCCCAAGTATAAGTTTGGGCCGAACTTTCGCTGTTGGGACGTTCGACCCACAGCCGCACAAACGGGCTGCCCCCCCCCCCCCCCCGAACCGACCACAATGCATTGTGGCACTGAACAGTGCATTGCAAGTCCTGATTGGCTGAAGCAGTGAAAACTTCAGCCAATCAGGGCACAGAGCACCCTAATGCCGCGTACACACGATCGGACATTCTGACAACAAAATCCATGGATTTTTTCCGACAGATGTTGGCTCAAACTTGTCTTGCATACACACGGTCACACAAGTCTTGTCGGAAATTCCGAACACCAAGAACGCGGTGACGTACAACATGTACCACGAGCCAAGAAAAATCAGTTTAATAGCCAGTGCGGCTCTTCTGCTTGATTCCGAGCATGCTTGGAACTTTGTGTGTCGGAATTGTGTACACACGATCGGAATTTACGACAATGGATTTTGTTGTCTGATGTCTGATGGAGCCTACACACAGTTGGAATTTCCGACAACAGGCTCCCATCGAACATTTTCCATCGGAAAATCCGACCGCGTGTACGAGACATTATGCCACTTTATCCAATCATGGCTCATTCCCGCCCCACAGTATAAAAGTATTCTTTCAATGGCAGCCATTTTCAGTGTGATTTTGGCGTGGAGAGAAATAGAACAGGGCTCTGATCAGTGCTATTAGTTAGTTTGTGTGCTATACTGTGCTATTTTGCTTCAATTGTCAGTGCAGAATATTAGTTTAGTGTCAAATTAGGGCTAGTGTGAGTGTAGTGAGGAGGACCATCATTCAGCTTTGCATAGTGTGCAGCTAGAGTAGGGACAGTTTAACGCCATTTACTTCTGTGTGCGTTACTGCCAGTTTAACTCCACATTGTTTTGTGCCTTACTGCCAGTTTAACGCCATTTACTTCTGTGTGCGTTACTGCCAGTTTAATGCCATATTGTTTGGGGGCGTTACTGCCAGTTTAACGCCATGTAGTTCTGTGTGCATTACTGCCAGTTTAACGTCATCTAGTTCTGTGTGCGTTACTGCCAGTTTAACATCATTTACTTCTGTGTGCGTTACTGTCAGTTTAACTCCATATAGTTTTGTGTGCGTTACTGCCAGTTTAACGCCATATTGTTTTGCGTGCGTTACTGACAGTTTAACGCCATATAGTTCTGTGGGCGTTACTGCTAGTTTAACGCCATATACTTCTGTGTGCATTACTGACAGTTTAATGCCATATAGTTCTGTGCATCACTGTACATTTGGCACATTATATTGCAGTATATTATAGTGTATCCGTAGACTGTGCCTGTGTAGTGTGAATACTCAAATTAAAGTGCACAAAACACCTCTTTACATTGATTAAAGTGACACTACATACAGAATTCAATTTCTTCTTTACATTTGCTTATAAGCACCGCCCCCTCCCTCCTAATAATATTTGGGAGGACAACAAGGATAGGCAGACGTTCCCTTGGCACTGGAAGGGGGCCAGCAACAAATGTGTCCACAGGCAAAGGTGGACGTGGTGGTCAGCCCTCAGGCAGAGCATCATTTCCTCTGTTTAGTGAGTTTACCTGTGCTATCCAGCCAAGGCATGCAGAGGAGGTGGTTGACTGGCTTACTAAACCTTCCTTATCCTCCTCATCCTCTGTCACGCAAGCAGAGACAAGTGTGCAGTCCCCTGCAGTTGCCAGAGTGGATAAACCTGCCTCCTTGTCCACATCTATTCCTGCCATAGCCCCAACATCAGCCATTGAGGAGTCAGCTGAGTTATTTGACCACAGCATCAGCTACTTGCACCTTGATGATGCCCAGCCATTACTGGATTCAGATGTTGGTTCTGAGATTGAGGATGACAGGAACGTGAGCCTAGAGAGTGGGAGGAACACTGGTAGACTAATTGGCATTCATGTTCCCAAGCCACAGCGTAAGTTGTCTCCAGTGGTAAAGATGAAGATGGAGGAGATGAAGATGATGATTATGATGAGGTCACTGATGCGACTTGGGTGACAGATAGAGCAGAGGAGGAAACTGAAGGTGAGGCGGCACAACCCCAAGGAGGCCAACATCAAGAAAGAGTAGAGAGCAGCCATACTATTCCATCACATTCTGCAGCTGTTATCTCCCGGCCCACTCCCCAAAGCTCAGCTGTCTTGGCCTTTTTCAGCACATCTGCAGCAGATCGCACTGTTGCTATCTGCAAACTGTGTCTCAGGCACATCAAACATGGTAAAAATACCAACCATATGCATATCATTGCAATTTTTTTGCCTTCATCAAGAGAACCTATATAGGGTTACGGTGGGAAGGCACCCCTGACACCCAAAGAGCAATTTTTCTGCACCTGTTTGACAGGTACATATCATTGCCATTTCTTACAACAAGGCCAATTTTTGCTTTCATCAAGAGTACCTCTATAGGGTTATGGTGGGAAGGCGCCCCGACTCCCAAAGAGTAAATTTTCTGCACCTGTTTGACAGGTGCATATCATTGCAATTTTTTACAGCAAGGCCAATTCTTGCTTCATCAAGAGTACCTCTATAGGGTTATGGTGGGACTGCGCCCCCAACACCCAAAGAGTAATTTTTCTGCACCTGTTTGACAGGTGTATATCATTGCAATTTTTTACAGTAAGGCCAATTCTTGCTTTCATCAAGAGTTCCTCTATAGGGTTATGGTGGGAAGGTGCCACCGACACCCAAAGACCAATTTTTACGCACCCGTTATGCCGTGTACACACGAGCAGAATTTCCGACAGAAAGAGTCCTATGGGAGCTTTCCATCGTATATTCACCCTGCTGCATGCAGGGTGAATATCTCCTAAATGGTGCATGTTTAGGAGATATTCATTTTACCTACAGGTAAGCCTTATTAGAGGCTTACCTGTAGGTAAAAATTGCCAAGTGGGGTTTACAACCGCTTGAACAACCAACTATTCTGATTTCTGAATATACAAAAGAAAAGCCAAAAATTCAAAACGAATTGCGAAAATGAATTGGTTCAATATTGCGTCAATGGACCAATTAAATTTTCAGAATTTCACAATTAGTTTTGCATTTTTAGCACTGTTTATTTAAAATGGCACTAAAGTTTTTTTTTTTTTTAAACAGCGTGGGGTCTCCCCAATGCATACCCAAGTCAAAAAGTGTTTTTTAAAATTGTGTGGGCCCCCATACCCACACCCTTATTCGAGTATACAACTTGGCCAGCCAGGAAAGGGGGGGGCGAGTGAGCACCCCCTCCCTCCTGAACTATAGCAAGCCACATGCCCTCAGCATGGGGAGGTGCTTTGGGGCAGGGGGGGTTTGGCATCCTCACCTCAAAGTACTTTGTCCCCATCAACCCAGAATGTCCTGATCAATGACGTCACATGGGCAGGGTCACCAGATGATGTCATCAGGTGGCCCCGCCCCTTAGTTACTTTACCACTTCAATACCAGGCACTTAGACATCTTCCTGCCCAGGCCAATTTTCAGCTTTCAGCGCTGTTGTAATTTGAATGACAATTGCGTGGTCATGCTACACTGTACCCAAACAAAATTTTTATCATTTTGTTCCCACAAATAGAGCTTTCTTTTGGTGGTATCTGATCACCTCCCCGAATATTTATTTTTTGCGCAACAAATAAAAAGAGACCGAAAAATTTGAAAAAAAAAAACGTTTTTCTTTGCTTCTGTTCCTTTTTTTGTAAATAAGTACATTTTCTTCTTCAATATTGAGCACTGATATAGCTGCACTGACAGGCACTGATAAGGCGGCACTGGTGGGCATCGATGAGGTGGCACCAATGAGGTGGCACTGATGAGGTGACACCGACAGGCACTGAAGAAAATGTTGCCAAGGACCTGGGGGGGGGGGGATTTTTCAGGCAAATGACTGGTGTCAACAACAGTGTCCCAACACTATGCTTGATATAGTGTTCCAGACTTCAGGCTGTAATTGACTGCAAAGGATTTGCAACCGAGTATTAAAAAGTGAAAGTTTGATGGATGATAAATGTGAAAAATGAAAAATGTTAAAATGTCCCAATACTTTTGGTCCCTTAAAAAGTGGGATGTAAATACCCTCTAATTAAAGCTGAAAGTCTGCAGTTAAAGAACATCCTATTTGTTTCATTTCAAATCCATTGTGGTGGTGTATAGAGCCAAAAAGATTAGAATTGTGTCCATGTCCCAATATTTATGGACCTGACTGTATATTACTATATTAAATTGGGACACCTGCCATTACACACACATGAACTTTAATGGCATCCAAGTCTTAGTCCATAGGGTTCAATATTGAGTTGGTCCAAGCTTTGCAGCTATAACAGCTTCAACTCTTCTGGGAACGCCGTCCACAAGGTTTGAAGAGTGTCTATGGGAATGTTTGACCATTCTTCCAGAAGCACATTTGTAAGGTCAGGCACTGATGTGGACGGGAAGGCCTGGCTCGCAGTCTCTCCTCTAATTCATCCCAAAGGTGTTTTATCGGGTTGAGAACAGGTCGCTGTGCAGGCCAGTCAAGTTCCTCCACCTCAAAATCATTCATTCATGTCTTTTTGGACCTTACTTTGTGTACTGGTGCACAGTCATGTTGGAACAGGAAGGGGCCATCCCCAAACTGTTCCCACAAAGTTAGGAGCATGAAATTGTCCAAAATGTCTTGGTGAGCTGACGCCTACCAAGTGAAGGAGTTCCCTTCACTGGAACTAAAGGGCCAAGCCCAATTCCTGAAAAGCAACCCCACATTATCATTCCCCGTTCACCAAATGATTTGGACCAGTGCACAAAGCAAGGTCCATAAAGACATGGATGAGCGAGTTTGGGTGGAGGAACTTGACTGGCCTGCAAAGACTCCTGAACTCAACCCGATAGAAAACCTTTGGATGAGCTAGGCCTTCTCATCCACATCAGTGCCTGACCTCACAAATGTGCTTCTGGAAAAATGGTCAAACATTCCCATAGACACACACCTAAACCTTCTGGACAGCCTTGCCAGAAGAGTTGAAGCTGTTATTGCTGCAAAGGGCGGGTCAACTCAATATTGAACCCTATGGACTAAGACTGGGATGCCATTAACAGCTTTAGGACCGGCCACCATTGTTTGACGGCAGCATAATGGCTCTCCTGTGCGAATCGCCCTAGGTGTACGGCAGCTCGCGCAGGCTCAGTTGAGGGTGGGCGCAGGAGCGTGCCCGTGGGTTGGGAGGACTCGATGTCCTCCTAGGCCCACAATTGCACAGGCAGAACGGGGAGATGCCTATGTAAACAAGGCATTTCCTCGTTCTGACAGATGACATGACAGGGACCCACTGTTCCCAGTGGTTGGGAACAGTGATCTCTGTCATGTCCCAGTAAGCCCATCCCCCCCACAGTTAGAAACACTCATAGGGAACACAGTTAACCCCTTGATTGCCCCCTAGTGTTAACCGCTTCCCTGTCAGTGACATTTATACAGTAATCAGTGGCTATTTTTAGCTCTGATCACTGTATAAATGTCAATGGTGCCAAAAAAAGTGTCAAAAGTGTCCGATCTGTCCACTGCAATGTCGCAGTCCCGCTAAAAATCGCTGATCACCACCATTACTAGTAAAAAGAAAAATAATAATAAAAATGCCATAAATCTATTCCCTATTTTGTAGACCCTATAATTTTTGCACAAACCAATCAATATATGCTTATTGCGATTTTTTTTTACCAAAAACATGTAGAAGAATACATATTGACCTAAACTGATGATGAAGATTTTTTTTAACCACTTCAGTCCCAAAAGGATTTACCCCCTTCCTGACCAGAGCACTTTTTGCGATCCAGCACTGCATCAATTTAGCTGACAATTGCGCAGTTGTGCGGCATGGTACCCAAACAATGTTGACGTCCTTTTTTCCACACAAATAGAGCTTTCTTTTGGTGGTATTTGATCACCTCTGCGGTTTTTATTTTTTGCACTATAAACAAAAAAAGACCAACAATTTTGAAAAGCAATATTTTTTACTTTTTGCTATAATAAATATTCCCCAAAAATATATAAAAAAAACTAATTTCTTCCACAGTTTAGACCGATATGTGTTCTTCTACATATTTTTGGTAAAAAAATCGCAATAAGTGTATATTGATTGGTTTGTGCAAAAGTTATACGTCTACAAAATAGGGGATAGATTTATGTCATTTTTATTTATTTATTTTTTTACTAGTAATGGCGGCGATCTGCGATTTTTATCGGGACTGCGTCATTATGGGGGACAGATTGGACACTTTTGACACTATTTTGGAACCATTGACATTTATACAGCAATCAGAGCTACAAATAGCCACTGATTACTGTATAAATGACACTGGCAGGGAAGGTGTTAAACACTAGGGTGGAAGGGGTTAAGTTTGTTCCCTGGATGTGTTCTAACTGAAGGGTAGATGGGCTCACTACAACATGACAGAGATCACTGCTCCCGATCACTGGGAATAGGGATGGGCGAACGGTTCGGCCCAAGTATAAGTTTGGGCCGAACTTTCGCTGTTGGGACGTTCGACCCACAGCCGCACAAACGGGCTGCCCCCCCCCCCCCCCCGAACCGACCACAATGCATTGTGGCACTGAACAGTGCATTGCAAGTCCTGATTGGCTGAAGCAGTGAAAACTTCAGCCAATCAGGGCACAGAGCACCCTAATGCCGCGTACACACGATCGGACATTCTGACAACAAAATCCATGGATTTTTTCCGACAGATGTTGGCTCAAACTTGTCTTGCATACACACGGTCACACAAGTCTTGTCGGAAATTCCGAACACCAAGAACGCGGTGACGTACAACATGTACCACGAGCCAAGAAAAATCAGTTTAATAGCCAGTGCGGCTCTTCTGCTTGATTCCGAGCATGCTTGGAACTTTGTGTGTCGGAATTGTGTACACACGATCGGAATTTACGACAATGGATTTTGTTGTCTGATGTCTGATGGAGCCTACACACAGTTGGAATTTCCGACAACAGGCTCCCATCGAACATTTTCCATCGGAAAATCCGACCGCGTGTACGAGACATTATGCCACTTTATCCAATCATGGCTCATTCCCGCCCCACAGTATAAAAGTATTCTTTCAATGGCAGCCATTTTCAGTGTGATTTTGGCGTGGAGAGAAATAGAACAGGGCTCTGATCAGTGCTATTAGTTAGTTTGTGTGCTATACTGTGCTATTTTGCTTCAATTGTCAGTGCAGAATATTAGTTTAGTGTCAAATTAGGGCTAGTGTGAGTGTAGTGAGGAGGACCATCATTCAGCTTTGCATAGTGTGCAGCTAGAGTAGGGACAGTTTAACGCCATTTACTTCTGTGTGCGTTACTGCCAGTTTAACTCCACATTGTTTTGTGCCTTACTGCCAGTTTAACGCCATTTACTTCTGTGTGCGTTACTGCCAGTTTAATGCCATATTGTTTGGGGGCGTTACTGCCAGTTTAACGCCATGTAGTTCTGTGTGCATTACTGCCAGTTTAACGTCATCTAGTTCTGTGTGCGTTACTGCCAGTTTAACATCATTTACTTCTGTGTGCGTTACTGTCAGTTTAACTCCATATAGTTTTGTGTGCGTTACTGCCAGTTTAACGCCATATTGTTTTGCGTGCGTTACTGACAGTTTAACGCCATATAGTTCTGTGGGCGTTACTGCTAGTTTAACGCCATATACTTCTGTGTGCATTACTGACAGTTTAATGCCATATAGTTCTGTGCATCACTGTACATTTGGCACATTATATTGCAGTATATTATAGTGTATCCGTAGACTGTGCCTGTGTAGTGTGAATACTCAAATTAAAGTGCACAAAACACCTCTTTACATTGATTAAAGTGACACTACATACAGAATTCAATTTCTTCTTTACATTTGCTTATAAGCACCGCCCCCTCCCTCCTAATAATATTTGGGAGGACAACAAGGATAGGCAGACGTTCCCTTGGCACTGGAAGGGGGCCAGCAACAAATGTGTCCACAGGCAAAGGTGGACGTGGTGGTCAGCCCTCAGGCAGAGCATCATTTCCTCTGTTTAGTGAGTTTACCTGTGCTATCCAGCCAAGGCATGCAGAGGAGGTGGTTGACTGGCTTACTAAACCTTCCTTATCCTCCTCATCCTCTGTCACGCAAGCAGAGACAAGTGTGCAGTCCCCTGCAGTTGCCAGAGTGGATAAACCTGCCTCCTTGTCCACATCTATTCCTGCCATAGCCCCAACATCAGCCATTGAGGAGTCAGCTGAGTTATTTGACCACAGCATCAGCTACTTGCACCTTGATGATGCCCAGCCATTACTGGATTCAGATGTTGGTTCTGAGATTGAGGATGACAGGAACGTGAGCCTAGAGAGTGGGAGGAACACTGGTAGACTAATTGGCATTCATGTTCCCAAGCCACAGCGTAAGTTGTCTCCAGTGGTAAAGATGAAGATGGAGGAGATGAAGATGATGATTATGATGAGGTCACTGATGCGACTTGGGTGACAGATAGAGCAGAGGAGGAAACTGAAGGTGAGGCGGCACAACCCCAAGGAGGCCAACATCAAGAAAGAGTAGAGAGCAGCCATACTATTCCATCACATTCTGCAGCTGTTATCTCCCGGCCCACTCCCCAAAGCTCAGCTGTCTTGGCCTTTTTCAGCACATCTGCAGCAGATCGCACTGTTGCTATCTGCAAACTGTGTCTCAGGCACATCAAACATGGTAAAAATACCAACCATATGCATATCATTGCAATTTTTTTGCCTTCATCAAGAGAACCTATATAGGGTTACGGTGGGAAGGCACCCCTGACACCCAAAGAGCAATTTTTCTGCACCTGTTTGACAGGTACATATCATTGCCATTTCTTACAACAAGGCCAATTTTTGCTTTCATCAAGAGTACCTCTATAGGGTTATGGTGGGAAGGCGCCCCGACTCCCAAAGAGTAAATTTTCTGCACCTGTTTGACAGGTGCATATCATTGCAATTTTTTACAGCAAGGCCAATTCTTGCTTCATCAAGAGTACCTCTATAGGGTTATGGTGGGACTGCGCCCCCAACACCCAAAGAGTAATTTTTCTGCACCTGTTTGACAGGTGTATATCATTGCAATTTTTTACAGTAAGGCCAATTCTTGCTTTCATCAAGAGTTCCTCTATAGGGTTATGGTGGGAAGGTGCCACCGACACCCAAAGACCAATTTTTACGCACCCGTTATGCCGTGTACACACGAGCAGAATTTCCGACAGAAAGAGTCCTATGGGAGCTTTCCATCGTATATTCACCCTGCTGCATGCAGGGTGAATATCTCCTAAATGGTGCATGTTTAGGAGATATTCATTTTACCTACAGGTAAGCCTTATTAGAGGCTTACCTGTAGGTAAAAATTGCCAAGTGGGGTTTACAACCGCTTGAACAACCAACTATTCTGATTTCTGAATATACAAAAGAAAAGCCAAAAATTCAAAACGAATTGCGAAAATGAATTGGTTCAATATTGCGTCAATGGACCAATTAAATTTTCAGAATTTCACAATTAGTTTTGCATTTTTAGCACTGTTTATTTAAAATGGCACTAAAGTTTTTTTTTTTTTTAAACAGCGTGGGGTCTCCCCAATGCATACCCAAGTCAAAAAGTGTTTTTTAAAATTGTGTGGGCCCCCATACCCACACCCTTATTCGAGTATACAACTTGGCCAGCCAGGAAAGGGGGGGGCGAGTGAGCACCCCCTCCCTCCTGAACTATAGCAAGCCACATGCCCTCAGCATGGGGAGGTGCTTTGGGGCAGGGGGGGTTTGGCATCCTCACCTCAAAGTACTTTGTCCCCATGTTGATGGGCTGTCTGACAGTTCTTAAATAGCTAAAGGGCGGGGCCACCCAGTGACATCACCCGTGGCCCCGCCCCTTGTGACGTCATCAACCCAGAATGTCCTGATCAATGACGTCACATGGGCAGGGTCACCAGATGATGTCATCAGGTGGCCCCGCCCCTTAGTTACTTTACCACTTCAATACCAGGCACTTAGACATCTTCCTGCCCAGGCCAATTTTCAGCTTTCAGCGCTGTTGTAATTTGAATGACAATTGCGTGGTCATGCTACACTGTACCCAAACAAAATTTTTATCATTTTGTTCCCACAAATAGAGCTTTCTTTTGGTGGTATCTGATCACCTCCCCGAATATTTATTTTTTGCGCAACAAATAAAAAGAGACCGAAAAATTTGAAAAAAAAAAACGTTTTTCTTTGCTTCTGTTCCTTTTTTTGTAAATAAGTACATTTTCTTCTTCAATATTGAGCACTGATATAGCTGCACTGACAGGCACTGATAAGGCGGCACTGGTGGGCATCGATGAGGTGGCACCAATGAGGTGGCACTGATGAGGTGACACCGACAGGCACTGATGATGGGCACTGATAGGCGGCACTGATGGGCATTGATAGGTGGCACTGATGGGCACTGATAGGTGGCAGTGATATGCGGCACTGATGGGTACTCGTAGGCGGCACTGATGGGCACTCGTAGGTGGCACTGATGGGCACTTATAGGCAGCACTGATGGGTACTTATGGGTGGCACTGATGGGTACTTATGGGTGGCACTGATAGGTGGCACAGATGGCACTGCTGGGCACTGATAGGTGGGCACTGATGGGCATGGATGGACACTAATAGGTGGCACTGATGGACACTGATTTGTGACACTAATGACACTGATGGGTGGCATTGCTTCACATCCCTGTTTTTTAAATTGCCACAGCGGTTCCAGTCAGTGCCCATTTGTGGGCACCGATTGGCATATTTTGGGCATATTTTTTACATGTGGATGGCCATGGGGGATGTACCTGGCCATCCACATGCTGGGGGATTCCCTAGTGGTCCTGGGGGCTTCCCTGGTGGTCTAGTGTGGGCATCTGAGGGGGGCTGTGCTGATAAACAATCAGCGCAGACCCCCCTGTCAGGAGAGCCGCCGATCAGCTCTCCTTACCAGCTCTCGGCAAGTGAGGAAAAGCCGATCAATGGCTCTTCCTGTCAACATCGTGATCAGCCGTGATTGGACACGGCTAATCACGTGGTAAAGAGCCTCCTCCGGAGGCTCTTTACCGAGATCGGTGTAGGGGTCTGTCAGACTGAGACACCGAACCACCGATCGCCGCGATGCACGCCCCCAGAGGCACGCAGCAGCTGTTATCCGGCTGTTAT
The DNA here is from genome assembly GCA_037952835.1 of Lithobates septentrionalis. Taxonomy (NCBI): domain Eukaryota; kingdom Metazoa; phylum Chordata; class Amphibia; order Anura; family Ranidae; genus Lithobates; species Lithobates septentrionalis. The sequence goes on from JBBDGP010000501.1 coordinate 2,402,205, forward strand.
GACGTCCAGTCAGGATAACTGAACCACCGCTCGGCTGTCATTCTGCTATAGGCCAGTAGAGGTATTTTGTACCCCATAGAGTGGGGCCGGGATTTGGAGGCCTCTTGGTAAAGGGGGCTTCAAGATTCCGATAAGTCACTCCCCCGCAACCCAACAATCACCGGGCCAGGGTTGTGGGAAAGAGGCCCTTGTCCTTATCAACATGGGAATAAGGTACTTTGGGGGGGCAGAGCCCCCCTGCCCCAAAGCACCCCCCATGTTGAGGGCATGTGGCCTGGTATATTCAGGAGGGGGTGCTCGCTCATCCCCCCCTTTGCCTGGGCTGCATGCATAGATAAGAATCAGGTACGGATTTTGGGGGGACCCCACGCCATTTTTTTTTAATTTTGGCGTGTAGTACCCCTTAAAATCCATACCAGACTTGAAGGTTTATCCTCATATCTTATTGATGGTATTCTTTTGTTTACATTTCAGCTGTCAGCGGGGAAGCCCACTGACAGCTGATGAGTCATCGGTTGTCAAGGATGCAGTGGCCAGCTTCCTGGCCCACTCCTTAACAACCAGCTATTCTTCACACAGAATTTAAATCAATCAAAAAAGTTTTGATCGAAAATCAATTCAAATTGTTCCCGAAAATTTGGAATTAATTAGAAACTTAATAAACTAAACAAATTCCTAAACAAATCAACAAAATGAAATTAGTAACATAATGAATCTATCCGAAACTAAATCAATGTCTAAATGAATAATGTTAAAACAAGTAGGGCTTATCATCTTCAAAGAGCCAACTCTGCACATACCTGGATTACAGGCTGATCTTCCCCAAACAAAACTCTGCCTTGATCTACAAGAGAATGAGCCAGATGGATGCATTTCAACAACTGTTCCCTAGTATGCACCTCCAATATTTGACTTCAGTATTCCCTGTCCTCTGTTATAAGCAGTGCAAAATACAAAACCTCCTCTGACTGCATCTTGCAGCAATTAGCAAATGCTGAGACCAGATACTTCATAATTCCCATGTGCAGCCAATCTGATTGTAAGAGCCCTTGCACACTGGGGCGGGGGGCGGCGTCGGCGGTAAAACGCCGCTATTATTAGCGGCGTTTTACCGTCGGTATGCGGCCGCTAGCGGGGCGGTTTTACCCCCCTGCTAGCGGCCGAGAAAGGGTTAAATACCACCGCAAAGTGCCTCTGCAGAGGCGCTATGCCGGCGGTATAGCCGCGCCGTCCCATTGATTTCAATGGGCAGGAGCGGTAAAGGAGCGGTATATACACCGCTCCTTCACCGCTCCGAAGATGCTGCTGGCAGGACTTTTTTTACCGTCCTGCCAGCGCATCGTTCCAGTGTGCAAGCCCTCGGGGCTTTCACACTGGAATGAAAGCAGCGGCACTTTCGGGGCGGTTTGCAGGCGCTATTATTAGCGCAATAGCGCCTGCAGACCGCCCCAGTGTGCAAGGGCTCTTAGGGGCTTTAATGTTATATAAGGGATATCAAATGCAGGTATCCAGCAAGGATGAGAAGTTGGGCTGTACCTTAAGGGCCCTTTTACACTGAGGCAGTTTGCAGGCGCTATTGCGCTAATAATAGCGCCTGCAAACTGACCCGAAAGTGCCGCTGCTTTGTCTCCAGTGTGAAAGCTCCAAGGGCTTTCACACTGGAGCGGTGCGCTAGCAGGATGGGAAAAAAAGTCCTGCTAGCAGCATCTTCGGAGCGGTGAAGGAACGGAGTATATACCGCTCCTTCACTGCTCCTGCCCATTGAAATCAATGGGACAGCGCGTCTATACCGCCGGCAAAGCGCCTCTGCAGAGGCGCTTTGCGGTGGTTTTTAACCCTTTCTCAGCCGCTAGCGGGGGTAAAACCGCCCCGCTATCGGCCGAATACCGACGGTAAAGCACCACTTACAATAGCAGCGATTTACCGCCGACCCCACCCCAGTGTGAAAGGGCCCTAAGACATCAGTAATCTGGCTGCATAAGGTTAACCACTTGCTGACCGCAATATGTATATATACGTTGCAGTTTGCAAGTTGTTTACTGGGGTTATGGCTGATGACTGGGGTTATGGTAATTTTTTTTCAGCTGGCGGCTGGCTTTCCCATGAAAGTGGTTCATTAGCCGCTGGATTGCTTTAAGAAGTGAAGAGAGGGGGACCCACCCCCTCTCTTCTGTGCGGCCGGCTGGTCACAGAGGCAAACAAAAAACCAGGTCATCTCTGATCGCCTCTATGGCCTTGGAGGAAAGGAGCAACTTTATTATATCACTTCCAGTCTAGGGTGGAAGTAAACACATTTCTCTTAAAGCAAAAGGGCAAAAAAAAAATTTTTGATGCTTTGCTTTTAACCACTTACCGACCGGCTCCTGTACATATATGTCGGCATTTTGAAGATGGATATCTCGGTAACGGCAGCAGCTGTTCACCGCGAGATCACCGTTTTCAGTGGCGGGAGAGGTGCCACCCCCTTACCGCCGCTCTCCCGCGCCCTCCGCCGCTACCGACGGCTCCGGTAAGCTTCGGGACCTCTCACTGCTGAGGTATGGAGACGAGTGAGGCTAAGATGGCCACCACCCGTCTCCATACCATAGGAGAGCGGAAGCGACGTCATGACGTCAGCTCCGCCCATATGTCTTAAAGGAATTTTTTTTTGTCATTTTTTCAAACGACTTTTTTTTTTTTTTTGCATTTTAGTCCAAATATGAGATCTGAGGACTTTTTGACCCCAGATCTCATATTTAAGAGGACCTGTCATGCTTTTTTCTATTACAAGGGATGTTTACATTCCTTGTAATAGGAATAAAAGTGATCCATTTTTTTTTAAAACAGTGCAAAAATAAAATATAATAAAGTAAAATTAATAAGAAAATAAAAAAAAAAATTTTTAAAGCGCCCTGTCCCGACGAGCTCGTGCGCAGAAGCAAACGCACACGTGAGTAACGCCCGCATATGAAAACGGTAGTCAAACCACACATGTGAGGTATCGCCGCGACCGGTAGAGCGAGATCAATAATTCTATTCCTAGACCTCCTCTGTAGCGCAAAACATGCAACCTGTAGAATTTTTTAAACGTCGCCTATGGAGATTTTTAAGGGTAAAAGTTTGACGCCATTCCACGAGCAGGTGCAATTTTGAAGCATGACATGTTGGGTATGAATTTACTTGGCGTAACATTATATTTCACAATATAAAAAAAAATTGGGCTAACTTTACTGTTGTCTTATTTTTTTATTCAAAAAAGTGAATTTTTTGCAAAAAAAGTGCGCTAATACGGTGCAAAAAAAAGTATTTTAATGACCGTCATTTTATTCTCTAGGGTGAAAAAAAACAATATATAATGTTTGGGGGTTCTAAGTAATTTTCTAGCAAAAAAACCTGTTTTAAACATGTAAACACCTAAAATCCAAAACGAGGCTAGTCGGTAAAGGAGAGGTTTGGGGTCCTTTTGACCCCAGATCTCTCCATAAAGAGCACCTGTCATCCTTTCTATTACAAGGGATGTTTACATTCTTTATAATAGGTATAAAAGTAATGAAAAAAAATAAATAAAGAGACAGTATAAAAATAAAATAAATGAGAAAAAATTTTTTAACCAATGCATACGTAAGTTTTGCACTGAAAATTTTCTGAAAACGTTGCCTATGGAGATTTTTAAGTACCGTAGTATGTCGCAACTCCATGAGCCTGTGCAATTTTAAGGTGTGACATGTTAGGTATAAATTTACTCAGCTTAAAAGAGAAGTATGTTTTTTTGTTTTTTTTTCAGAATCATACTTATCCAGGTGGATGCAGCATCGGTCCGATACTGCATCTGTCCCCCAGCCCCTCTGCACTGAGAACTGAGCGATCGAACATCGCCGATGGCTCAGTTCTCTCAGCTCCCCTAGCAGAGAGCTGCTGACTGTCAGTCAGCAGCTTTCCGCTCTGCCCCCCCCCCCCCTGCTCACTGGAGTGCTGAGCTGTGGAGTGGCGGGGAGCGGCCCGTCTCAGGCTCTCAGAGACTCACTGAGACAAGTGTCAGTCCAGGCACCTGGCGGATCCAGACCTTATTGACGCGATGACACGGTGCCTGGACTGATTTCTGTGACATCAGCAGAGAGCGGACTTCAGCCAGCTCTCTGCTGAAAACAGATCACAGGAGTGCAAAACGAATTGAACTCCTGTGACCCATAGGAGAAGCCCAGACAAACGAGCTTAGGCTGGACTTCTCCTTTAACATAATCTTTCATATTGGGGTATATGAGGTATATATTGTGTTCTGTTTTTTTTATTTTTATTAAAGTGTATTTTTTCCCCCAAAAATTGCATTTGAAAAACCGCTGCGCGAATACCATGTGACATAAAAAATTGCAATGATCGTCATTTTATTCCCTAGGGTCTCTGTTAAAAAAATATATAATGTTTGATGGTTATAAATCTCTTTCTAGCAAAAAATACAGATTTAAACCTGTAAACAAAAAGTGCCAAAAAAGGCCTGGTCTTCAAGTGGTTTGGGCAAATTCAAACACCAGTAAACCATAAACAAGTGACAAAATAAATGTAACAATGCAGAAACCCACATAACAACTTAACTGACTATGTACAAATGAAGGGAGCTCACATGAGCAAGGCAAGGTCAGGACTGACAGGAAACAAGGGTAGCGGGGAGCAAGGTACTGGGAGCTGGAAGCAGGGAGCAGGGTACAGGGATCAGTTCTCAGGATCCGGTACAGGAACAAGGTCCAAGATCAGACAGGGACACAGCTCACAGGAAGAAGGCTGAAGCCCTGAACTTCAGTCAAGGGTGGGAATATACACTCCTTCCAGCAGCCCATGCCAGGTGCAGCCTATTTACTCGGACAGTCTAGCTGCTGGGAGACACCCGCTGGTGGCCCCCCGAATTGTGCCCTTCGACTCTGGGAACAACAGTGCCACAAACAGGTGATCCAGGTAATGACACAAGTCTGGACACCTGTCAAACTTAATGGAACACATGTTGTGGAGTGTGGAGCCATGCAGGTGGATTGGCAGTTGGGGAATTTCTCCTGGCGGGAAGAAGCTGAAGGGGATATTCCTCTTATGGCCTGAGGACATTGGGGAAGAGACTGTTGGGGGTCCTATTTAGGCGGCAGAGGTGTCCCACTGAGGGGTAAACTGAGCTGCCTGGGCTGCTGCTGTTGGAGGTGGCTTAATGAGGTGGGTGTGTCCCAGAAGAGAGAGGAGCTTTGTTGGGGGGGGACAGGCTGTGGGGACGGCGGTATGTGCAGGGGGCAGTTCACCATCTGAGTGGTGCAGCAGTGAGCAGCCATGTCTAGAGGAAGAGAGAGTAGCTGCTGAGGAAGCTGACACCATCTTGTGAGCTTGTTGTCCCACTGATCCTCTATGACTAAAATACCCCATAATGAATTACGTGGATGCTGAGAAGGAGCAGGTGTTGTGGACCAGAGAGTTGGGGTCTCTGTGCTTCTTTTGCTTCCCATCTCTGTGGGGCATAGTTGATTCAATTAGCTTTGTAAAGCAGGCTAGAAGAGGAGGATTAGAGCCGCACGTTTGTGCCTGGAGCAACCAAAGCCAAGCCCCTGCCATACAACTTTTATGCCCAACATTACTCATTTTTACTCAGTATTTTTTTACTTTTACAAAGAGTAACAATTAAAACACAATATATCTGTTTTGGTTGGTGGAAGTTATTTTCTAGCATGGTGACAATGAAGACTTTCAGCACTCCCAAAACTTGCTATTGTGCTCAGTGGATCTTGAATAAATGAGCAAACAAATGTTTATAATAATAAAAATGCCATGCATTCCAATTATTGTGAGTCCGCGTGCTGTGAAGCAAGCCATAAAACGTTGAGATAAATTGGAACTTTCAACTCTTCACCCTTCAAGTGCTTAAATCTTGAATGGAATGACCCCATGACAAAGATCAAATCAGCATATTGGTATCAAACTTCCAGACATCCATCAATGATCACAGTGAATAGCCGGTGGAAACTTTATGGACTCCATATGTCAGCGTTTCAGGTCAGGCAGCATCCATACTCAGAGAGAGGAACAGTGTAAAACTGCTTACATAAACTTTTTATTAAAAATAGACAGGTACTTGCAAAAGTAGGATAAAAACAGCATGTAACCATATCTAGCAGTGCCCCGCCTTGCATTCACTCAACAATAATGACATCACCGGTCATGCCCCGCCCAACACATTACACCATCAATCTGCGTCTTCAAGAGAAAGGTGTATAGCAAGCGACCTCCACCACAGCTGCCACTGTACATGTGTGGGTAAAAATATTGGCATAAGTCACCTAGCAGGTTTTATGGCCCAATACCCAGATGTACCATTACTGGCAATGGGGGACTACAATAATTTCTTAAATCCTCTCAAAGATAAATTTCCTGTACCTACTACTGGTGTATCTCAGATGAAGAGTGACACCCCCTTTGCCAGATTACTTAAAGAAACAGGGTTGATAGATGTCTGGAGATCCAAACACCCAGAGGATAAAAAATTCTCCTGCCACTCAGCCTCACATGACGGGTTATCCAGAATAGATTTGGGCCTTGGAAATGACAAGATGCTGCATTTAATAGTGGAATCTGACTATACAGACAGGCATATATCTGACCACTCGGCACTTTATGTAACCATCTCATTGCCAAGTAGGTATAAACGGCCAATGTGGAAACTTAATCCCTTTTGGCTCTCGCTGTTTGCCGAGCCAGATCCTATAGCCAGAGCGCTTACGCTGTTTCTGAGAGATAATATTGGTACGGCTAAACTGGGGATGGTTTGGGATACAGCGAAGGCCTTTTTGAGAGGGCAACTTATCAAAACAATATCACAGATTAAAACTGACACTAAGGCCTGGGAACTATTGGTAAGAAATAGAGTCACCGAGACTGAAAAAAAGTATATTAATAACCCCACAGGAGACAATAAAAGGGAATGGTTGAGTGCACAGACAATGTCTGGACAACTGGCGTTGCAGCTGGCGGAGAACAAACGTTTTTTTTTGCAACAATCATATTTTGAAGAGGGGGAGACGACTGGTCATATGCTTGCAGTAATAGCGCGGTCTCAACAATCGTCCTCTCTCATCTCCGCCATCTGTGACGCACAGGGCGCTCTAAAATCCTCTACTCCTGATATCCTGACGGTCTTTGGTGATTTCTATGCAGATTTATATACATCTAAAGTTACACCCACGGATAGTGAAATCACGCACTTCTTGGATAGCTGTGAGCTCCCCAGTCTGCCACTGGAAGATAGGGTCATGCTCAATGCCCCCTTAACTGCAGAGGAACTGGACATTGCCCTATCTCAAACTAAGAACAATAAAGCACCAGGTACAGATGGCCTCCCCGCAGAGATATACAAACGCTATGCAGACTCCATGCTCCCCACACTTCTGAAAGTATATAACGAAGCACTAAAGGAGGGTTCCCTGCCAAATTCAATGAACGAGGCAATCATTATTGTTATACTAAAACCGGGTAAAGATGCGAACTCCCCGGGATCTTATAGACCCATCTCACTGCTCACATCCGATATCAAGTTGCTGGCCCGGATGTTAGCAAACAGATTGGCCAAGGTAATACATAAAATAGTGCATAGAGACCAATCCGGGTTCATCCCCACGAGATCCACGGCCCAAAATATAAGGAGATTATTTCTGAACTTACAGCTCCCGGTAGACAACACAGGCAATAGAGCAATTTTTTCGCTGGACGCAGCTAAGGCGTTTGACAGTGTCGAATGGCCTTATCTGTGGAAAACATTACAAAATATGGGACTGGGAGATACCTTTATTCGATGGATACAGCTTTTGTATGCTGCGCCCACGGCCAGAATACGGATTAATGGGGAACTGTCAGAACCTTTTCCTTTATTTAGAGGCACCAGACAGGGGTGCCCACTGTCGCCCCTGCTGTTTGCCTTGGCCCTGGAACCTCTGGGAGCAAAAATCAGAGGAGACTCTAGAATAGCGGGATTCCAAAGAGGCATGAATAAGGATGTAGTGTCCATGTACGCAGATGATACCCTGCTCTACCTAGGAGACACTAAAAACTCATTAAAAACGGTCATGTCCCTCATTAAAGACTTTGGAGAGCTGTCGGGCTTCTCCATCAACTGGGACAAGTCAGTACTGATGCCGCTTGACCCCCTGAACATCCCATTACCACCGGGTGCAGAGATGATACAACAAGTAAGCTCATTCCGCTACCTAGGGATCCAGGTGACCCCTAACCCAGCCACTTATATTGAACAGAACTTAACACCCTTATTAGCCAGATTCAGGGAAAAGAGCAGGGCCTGGTGTAAACTGCCCTTGTCTGTAGTTGGTAGAATAAACCTTATTAAAATGGTCTGGGCACCACAACTGCTTTATATTTTTAATAATTCCCCGGTTTGGATATCTAAAAAGTGGTTTGACAGAATAGAGACCCAATTCAGAGAGCTCATATGGAGGAAAAAAATAGCGAGAATAAAACTATCAACATTACAATACGGTAAAGAGGAGGGAGGACTTGCAGTCCCTCATCCTAGAATGTATTATCTCGCCTCGCAGCTACAACAGCTGGGAGGATGGGGCCTGCTGGACCCGAAAGACCCGATCCGTAAACTTGTAACACTAGAAGACAATAACTATTCAGCACTAACAAATTTGGAGGCGGGATTCCTGCACTTGGACCCGGAAGCCCCTACAGTTAAATTATTAAACTCACTCTGGGCCTATGTCAAAAAACTAATGGGCATCACGGGCTTTCTGTCCAGCACGCCCCTCTGGCGGAATAGACAATTGAAAGAAATACAAAAACTAAAAGACTTCAAGGGATGGGAGGACGCAGGCATTAAATATATCTCACAGTTATACCAGGATAACACTCTCAAATCATTCCAGCAGATCCACACAGAGTTTGGAATCCCACATAATAATTTCTATAAATACCTCCAACTGCGCCATGCCTTACAAACCCAGAATAGAAATATTAGGATCCAACAGACAGAACATCCGATTGTACAGGATGTATTTATGGATGAAGTTAAAAAGGGCATGATATCTAGATGTTATAACACGCTCATAGCACGAATACAAGACCCCTCTAAGCTACCGTGCAGGCAGAAGTGGGAAGAAGATATAGGAGCAATAGATGGAGACACCTGGGAGATATGCCTCATGAATGCCCCCTTGGTATCACTCTCTGCATCACAGAAACTTTCACATCTTTACCTTTTACATAGGGCATACAGAACCCCTCTTCAACTTTATAAATGGGGAATTAGAGATTCACCCCTGTGCCCAAAATGTGAACGAGATCAGGGAAATTTACTCCACATGATCTGGAAATGCCCCAAGCTATTCAGGTATTGGAAGGAAGTACTGGACACGATTTCAGAAATATATATGGTACCCCTTGAGAGAACTCCGGTGGTCTGTATACTAGGGGGAATAGACGAAGAGTTTGCACCCCCGCCTACACGTATAGCGCTTCTTCGGTTACTATACATAGCAAAGAAATTAATTGCCCAGTGGTGGATTACCCCGCGAGTTCCCACCAGAGGGCAATGGATAGACAGCGTGAATAGGATCTTAATAAGAGAAAAAATAACTTACCAACGTAGGAAGGCTCCACAAAAATTCCTCTCCATATGGCAGGCGTGGCTAGACGTTCCTGGTTTGGCCCCGCATCAATTAATCAAAGATAGGTTACTTTTGGGTTGATGTAGACTTGACTACTGTATAGAAACTATATGCATGCAAAGGAACGTAAAACTTAAAAAAGAGACAGCCCCTAGGGGATATGAAACAGTATGTATGATGAGGTACTGCATGGCAAGGCTTTACTCTATTTTGTTCCTATCTTTCTTTCTCTCTCTCTCCTTTTCTTTACTTCTTCTGCTTTTCTCTTCTCTTTTATTTCTTTACTATACCGATGAATATTATATTGAACTAAACATAACGAATCAAGCTAAGGATGTTTGAAATATACTATAGTAGGAATTGATTCTGATATTGCTGGTAAATGAACAATAGGTTCGCCATTTTTACATTCTAATATGATTAGAGCTCATCAGAGCGTTCAGCATATAAGGGTAATACTACTAAAGCTGGTGTCTGCCTAAATCTGTACCATATATGAAGTCGTACTCCTTGAGAAATATATTCTGTGTTAGGCATATTATAATTGAAAGACATGAGTACGGAAGGTGATACTCCTGATAGCGTATCAATGGATAGGTCTACAATAACCTATGGTAACTGATAATTGTTCCTATAACATGCTTTGTGAGAAGTCCGAAATTTGTACATGTTATATACGAATGTCTGTACGATGCCTGTATTTGTTTTTTCTTTTCTTTTTCTTCTTTATGCAAAATAAAAACTTTTTTTGATTAAAATAAATATTGGCATAAAACATTTATGCCCACTCCAAAATCACGCCAGTCAGAAATCAGTCACCAGAGGATCGCACAGAAAAAACCCATCGCAAAAGCCCATACCAAAATGGTGCCGGCTAAAGACCAGCCACAAGAGGGCCAACAGTGACAACTTAGCAAGTTAAACAAGGAAAGTCCTTTCTGAATGGGAAAAACCACCATGTGCCATCTAGTGCATAAAAATTGAGAAGATAGTTAATTACAGTATATATATATATATATATATATATATATATATATATATATATATATATATATATATATATATATATACATATACATATATATGCACACATATGTTTGTAGAAATTTTTTTTTAAACAATTTTTTGTTCTTAGAAGACTTTCTTGAGTGGGATATTTTCCACCTGTTTAAGGTGGTTTAATTATGTTAAGCATGTATCACCGTCAATTTTTTGGTCTTTATTTATATATTTTTCATGGGTTTGGCTTGTTTGTCTTTATTTTTGTCTGAACAGTTAACCTTGTGATCATGTGAGAGAGAATTCCAGCTGACTCACCTTTATATCAACTGAGAGCATTGTGTCACCTGTAGTTGGCGTACACGATGCCTAATTACACCAATTTACAGTTTTGACTGCTTGCATATATATGTCTTTGTCATTATTTTAAAAATTAGCTATGAATAAGCACCTGCTATAACGGTGTGAAACGCCTTAGTGGTTTTATCTTTGCTGCATGGATTTATTATAACAATAAATAAATTGTTTTCATTGGAGTGTGGCCATCCGAACCTTTTTGTTCAATTTTTGGAGGCAGGATCCTCTTAGTTAATAAGGCTGACTATATTAGGGAATTAGAAAATATGGTTTCGGATTACAAAATGTATCAATTAATGAACAAAGACCCTACCTGGGATTTTGAATAATAAAAGGAAGCAAGATCTTATTGTCAAGATGCTACGGGTGTGTGCCCACGGGCGAACAGGTTATACCGGATCCTCCAGGGTGTGGAATCTAAGGGTCAGCGGGTATTCTGCCAGGCACCCACTCACTGGAGTTTGGACTTAGCTGAGTGCTGACACCAGGTCATGACCCTCAGGTTTACCCTGCTTGTGAAGAGATTACCCTAAGAGGCAGTACAGGCAGGGATGGATGGATGGGGCCAAAGGGAAGCCGGAAAACAAGTCAAGATCAGGACGGGCAGCAGACAAATGTAGTCAGGAGAACTAGCCATTAGTCATTAAACAAGAGGTCAGTCCACAAGAAATCAGGTTAGGAAAGATTGCACAGAAGGGGCTCAGGAACAAGTGTTGCTCAAGCAACCAGAAACTGGTCTGAGTGGAATTTAAATAGGGAGACACATAGGAGGCTGGACAGGAAGTAGCAAGAAGGAAGGTATATTAACCAAACTGGTGAAGCCAGTGACACTCATAGCTGCTAAGTCAGTGCAGCAAGAGCAGAGCACAAGCTTGTGGAACCACAGGTACCAGCAGACCTACAGCAGCAAAAGTTAAAAAAAGTATGCAACCAGTAAAACACAGATCAGCTCTGCCTAGAACTCCAATGGTGCCCATTTTATATTGTTTGCCTAAGATCCATAAGGATGTCCAGGATCCCCCTGGCCATCCCATCGTCAGTGGGATTGATTCCATAACATCTCGGATGGGAAAATGCATGGACTTTTATTTACAACCATTAGTGTGTAGTACCCCTGCCCCATCAACGTGGGGACAAGGTGTTTTGGGGGGCTACCCCAAAGCACCCTCTCAATGTTGAGGGCATGTGGCCTAGTACGGTTCAGGAGGGGGGGCGCTCTCTCGTCCCCACCCTCTTTTCCTGCGGCCTGCCAGGTTGCGTGCTCGGATAAGGGTCTGGTATGGATTTTTGGGGGGACCCCACGCCATTTTTTTTACATTTTGGCCGGGGTTCCCCTTAATATCCATACTAGACCTGAAGGGCCTGGTATGGAATTTAGGGGGACCCCCCTTAATTTTGGTTCGGGGTTCCCCTGTGGGAAATTCCCATGCCGTTTTTATCAATGAACGTTTATGTGTATTGTCGGACCGGCAATTCATTAATAGCCGCGAGTAGTTTTAAATGACTTTTTTCTTTTGAAATGTCATTTTGCTGTCAGACTGTTCTAAACACGGGAAACATGCGCCCCTTTACAGGCATACTATAGACACCCCCCAGGTACGAAATTTAAAGGAATATTACACTTTTATTGTTTCACTTTAAGCATTATTAAAATCACTGCTCCCGAAAAAACTGCCGTTTTTAAAACTTTTTTTGCATTGATCCATGTCCCCTGGGGCAGGACCCAGGTCCCCAAACACTTTTTATGACAATAACTTGCATATAAGCCTATAAAATTAGCACTTTTGATTTTTCATGTTTGTGTCCCATAGACTTTAACGGTGTTTGCGTGTTCGAACAAATTTTTTGCTTGTTCGCAAGTTCTGGTGCGAACCGAACAGGGGGGTGTTCGGCTCATCCCTACTCCAGACGTGTCCTCTTTATGTTCCATCATCTCCAGTGATAAGGGGTTTTAGGTCGCTGATTAATACTTATCTAAAGATTATTCCCTGCAAGTCCAATAGAAGAATTTCATTTTACAGCTCCTTGTATTTGCTATGGAACACAATTATTTTTGGGGGACAATTTTACCTCCAAAAGACTGGTGTGGCTATGGGGGTCAAATTTGCCCCCCATCCTTGCCAATATATTTATTGCCAGATGGGAGCAGGGGACCGGAGCTAATCTTTTGGAGGCATTACATAGACGATGCCCTGTTACTTTGGAGAGGTGATTGTGATTTCCTTTGTTCTTTTATTGAGGAATTGAACTGGAATGACTGTGTTATTGAGTTTTGTTTGAGGCGAGTGAAGAACAAATCCATTTTTATATCTGACTATTTCTAGATCTAATGACCATTTCATTACCTGTACTTTCCTTAAGCCATTGCGAAGGGACAGTTCTTTTGAATTAGATGCAATTGCTCCAATCTTGATGACTTCCAGTCCCAATCTCAGATCTTTAAGCAGATTTCTGGAAAAAGGGTACTGTGGACATGTTTTAGATCAAGTAATCAGTGAGATCTCCAATGCTATTCACTGTAAATAGGAATTCTTCACATACCCCGGTGGTCAAAAATGACCACCAGCTTTCTTTTGTTACTACATTTTCATATCATCATACTCTGGTCAAGAGACTTCTTTCCAGACACTGGAGAGTACTAGAGAATGATAAAGTGTTAAAAGTTATCTAACAAAAGGACTAGACCTTTAGGGACTTTGTGGCCCCAAATGTGGTAGAGCCACCCTCCAAAATTATGCTGCTTAGGAGACTGAAGGTTTTTTCCCTGTCATAGGTGTAAGATGTGTGTTATAATTGGTAGTAATACAGTTAGGGCCTGATCTTTCACATCACATAGTACTTCCAAATTAGGCAAAATAGATAGTTTAATTTCCTGTTACACTATGAGGGGTCTTTTATCTTCTCCAGTGTCTGTGTAGCATCCAGTATGCATTGTTTGTGTATCATCCATTGACCACATGGACATTGTGGACTAGGATCAATGACCACATAGCTAATATTTATAAGGGCTTCAAAGGGCATAGCATATCAAAGCACTATCGCCTATAACATGATAGTGATCTTTCCTCCTTGAGGTTAACTGCCATAGACTGCTTCTCCCCACATTAGAGGGGTAGTCATTTTGTGAGGGGAATCTCTAGGCTTGAAACAATTTTTCAGTTGAAAAGATATAGTCCTTATGGTCTGAATATAGAATGGGACATCAATAGTTTTATAAATAATAGCCCATTTGTTTGTCTTATTTATGGTTGCAATTTTGCCTCCATTTACACCATTTATTTATACCTTCCACTCTCCGCTATAGAAGGTTTTCTATTTATTGTACATTGGTTTATTTTTTAGAAGTATTTCATATTTTTTATATTTTTTACTATTTTCAGAGAGGTTTATATATATATATATATATATATATATATATATATATATATATATATATATATATATATATATAATTAACTGTTGTCTCAATTTTATGCAGTAGACGTCACATGGTGTTTTTTTCGCATTCAAAATAAAGTTCCCTGTTGTCACTGTTCGCCCTCTTGTGGCTGGTCTTCAACAGGCACCATTTTCTTATGGGTTTTTGCTATGGATTTTTTCTATGTTAGTTTGTCTTGGTCTGTGTTGGTCCTCTAGTGGCTGGTCACCTACCTCGCCATTTTGGAGTGGGCATTTGTTTTATGCCAATCTTTTTGCCCACACCTGTACAATGCTGTTTGACAGCAAAACGCATTGCAGCTTGACCGTTGACATCATTACGCCGTCCCATTTTTGTAAGTACCTGTCTATTTTTAATAAAGGTGTATGTAAGTGGTTTTACACTACGTGTAGCCTCTGTTTCTCTTTATGAGTGTGGATGCTGCCCGGCCTGACATGCTAACATATGGAGTCATTGAAGTTTCCACTGTGCTGCATCATTTTCAAATAAGAACCTTATTTGGAATATACCACATCCAAATTATAACATAATACATCCAAAAAAAAAGCAGCACAAAAGTACAGTACACCAAGATGACACGACACAAGCAAAAGGCATGTGAATGAGCCCTTTATCTGAAAAAGAAAACAAATGTAGCCAACATGTCTAAGGACTGGTAAGCAGCAATATATTACATTTTTGCTTTTGGTTTTAGATATTCTGTAAAAAAAAAAGTTAATATATAAAAATGTAAATCAGTCAACAAAACTTGTTTTTGGTTGATGAATGTAATGAGGCTTTACATATCAGGAACACAGGTGAGCTTATCTAGAACAGACTGTGCTTTCATCTCCCTATGAGTCCAGGAAGAAATCTTTTGCAATGCACAGTGAGATCAGATATGCAGCTGAACTCACATCCATAATCAAAAGTGTTATTTGCTCAATGAAATGTCAAGTTTCACATATGTACTAAACACTATGGACATTTTTTTTTTTCTTTTTCTTTTTTTTTTTATAAAAGATGTGGTTTATACTGCACATTTAATATATTGATTTTTGGAGGTCAAAGCTCTCTACCTAATCAAAATATTTGATTTTCTATAAAACAGTGTCAAAACTGCCTGAGAAACATTGTACTGCCATTACATTACATGTGAGCAAGTAATGACAGTTTGAAAGCGAAAGCCTTTGTGAAGAAAGAACTTTGCAGACCTTTTATTATCATCTTTGTTTTTCTTTGAAAGAAAAGCAAAAAAAAAGAAATTGTTAAAACTCATAGAAAATCAACAATGCAGATGTTTTGTACTTTTATGCTGCGTACACAAGACCAATGAGAGCTTTTGGTCTGAAATTGCGACCCTGTGTATGCTCCATCTGACTTTTTCTGATTGAATTTCCGCTACCAAAAGATTGAGAGCATGTTCTCAATTTTCCCGAAGGAAAAAGTTTCTATCAGAAATTCCGTTCGTGTGTATGCAATTCCGACGCGCAAAAAAACACGCATGCTCAGAATCAAGTACAAGATGGAGCTGCTCAGTCAGGTAAAACGACCGTTCGTAATGGAGATGGCACATTCGTCACACTGCAAATTTTTAAATCTTTCAATGCAGCGCATTCTCTTCTTCTTTATAATGCTAGAAGAATGAAGTTGTTTTGCTGCTCATATTCACACAGAGTTCTCACAAACTGATTTCTTTATTATTTCTCGTGATCTCCCGAATAATCTTTTTTGTTTTTAATGCCAGATATCCATAATAATGTTTTTTTTTTTTTTTATATAGTAATTTTTTTTTTTATCAAGACCTCCTATTTTTTTTGTTTTTATTATTTTATAGTCATCTCTATATTTTTATTTTTTTTGTATGTCACGTTTCCACAACACTATTATTATCTTGTTTTTGTAAACATCAAGTAGGTTGGTTGGTGTTCCTTGTTAATTTGACATTGTATTTTTGAAATGTACCTGCCTACTAACCAAAAAACTGTCCTATTTAAAGAAAAACACATCGGCAAGTATTTTCATATAAAAAAAATCTCCATTTATTCATGCTCATAATAACAAAATAAAGAGGGAAGGCAACGCCGGAGAAACAGCTGGAACTTGCAAAGCCTTTGGCCCCCAGGGCAGACATTAACTCTGTGGATAAAAAAAATTGGTAGCTTGAGAAGTCCATATAGAAGGGAGCACAATCTGGTCCAGGACCCCCAGAGATTACGAACAGCAGCAGATGACATATATGTCCCCAGGCTGTGGTACTACAACAGGCTGCATCTTCTGTCAGACCAGAGCGAACCCAGGCAATCACTTTCTTCTCTTCGCTGCAGCCTTCCCTCCATGCTGCCCTGCAGCCTTCCCTGCAGCCTTTCTTGCAGGCTGTGTTTCTGGAGGTGGACTTGTGACAGGAGAAGGAGGAGGATGGGTGAGCGTACATAAGTGGACATCATCGGTCATTTTCCCCCTCAACCCCTTGTGAATGGCCTAAAAAAAAATCTTTTCACAGTTGAGGCGTTGGCCCGCCTCCATTTTCTGCATATTTGAGGCTAGATAGTAGCCATAGGCCTCTCCAGCGTCGAGGGGGGCTTTCAGGGCGTCGTTAGCTTCCTTAATAAAGACAAGTGCTGCCTCCTCCACGTTCCTCCCCTTCCTGGGCATTTTGGTTGGAAGGCGGAGGGGGGGACCTGGGATTGGGTGAGGCTGGGCCCCGCCACCTCCTGGCTGACACTAACCCCCACCTCCTGGCTGACACTTCCCCCCGCCTCCTCCTGTGTGCCACATTCCAGAGCCTCGTCCTGGCTGAGGTCTTCCTGTGTATGAAAAAGGGACATAGTTTTAGTTTTTGGTTCATCAATCACACACAATTTTTAGCTCATGACTGTTGCAAATTGAATGTTAATAACTAGAAAAGACTATAATTCTGACCCCAG
This sequence comes from Lithobates septentrionalis, assembly GCA_037952835.1. Classification (NCBI taxonomy): domain Eukaryota; kingdom Metazoa; phylum Chordata; class Amphibia; order Anura; family Ranidae; genus Lithobates; species Lithobates septentrionalis. The sequence goes on from JBBDGP010000501.1 coordinate 2,419,529, forward strand.
CATTTTTTATTCTTGTCCCAATCATTTTTGACCCCTACTGTCTATTGATATGTAAAACACTTTTTGGTAAATCATTCATTAGCATTAATAACATCTAGTTAACAACAATCATTTCCCCACAAAAAATATGTTTAAATATACTATACCTTGCTCCATCTGGGCTCCTCAATTTCTTCCAAGATGGAAGGCCCAGGGTTGGTCCTCGGAAGCCTCAGCTGGGGTTGAGGGAAGGGTGGATGGAAGGGGGGCCGGAAGAGTCGAAAGTGATTCCCTGGCTTCAATCTGGTCTTCTAGAAAACGCATCCTGTTGTAGTACCACAGACTGGGTACATACACATCTTCTGCTGCTGCTGCTGACCTCATGGACTTATGGACCTTCTGAAGCTCCTTCCTATGCATGCTTCTCAATCTACCAATTTTCTTATCTACAAACTCGAGGTCTGCATTGGGGACCCGAGTCTTCACAAACTCCAGCAGTTTCTCCTTCCTTGCTGGTTTGTTGCGATATAAGGGGTTTTTCACCTTCCACAAATTGCGCATATCCCTGTATCTGTCTATAAATTCGCCAAGGAAGTCTGGGTCTTTAAATTGTTTAATTTTTGCTGCAAGACCAAACAAAAGACAAAAACACTAATATCAGGCTAAACTCTCCTTATCTTATCCCAATATAGGCCTCAATCTAGAATCAGTATAGGCCACTCATGTCCCAAGTTAAAATGTTACCTTCGTTATTACGTTCATCGCTTCCATTCCTCCTTCCTCCGCATACAGAACGTAGGTACAACACATGCGTGTTAGCTTTATATACACTGAGCATGCATGAAACTCCGCCCACCTCACCCACCCCTGACTTTCTTTCTAGAATATTCCCCGCCCCTTCTCTTTCATCGCAGTGGGGGAGAGGAACATGGCGGAGACACAGCAGGTGCATAATAGCAGTAACGAGGAGGAAAGCCCGGAGCCCGAAACTTCACAATCCCGGAGGAGGAGATTTAAGGCCTCAAAAATGTTCTTTGTAGAGATGGTGGAGATGGTCGACATATTGAAGAGGGCCAACTATGATGGGAAGTATGGACCATACACCAACCCTAATGAGAGAAAGGCCAAGATCACGACTAAGTTAGTGAAGAGTCTGCGCTGGAATTTTGGGGTATGATGATCCAAGGAGCAATTAAGGAAACACTGGTCGGACCTCAAATTAATCAGTACAGTACAGAAGGATCAAGAAAGTGCTTCTAAAAAGTAAGTAGTTGTTGAGTATTACGATTATTATTATTACTTGCATGGTGCACCATGTGCTTTTCTTTACTGTTGGACAGTTTAAAATGACTACTTTCATGTTTGTGGGCACAGTAATCGGTCGTAGTAAACATCATTTGTTTGCAAATAAATACAATGTTTTTGCCAGATACAGGGTTAACTACAGTTGGTCATGATACTTTGTATTCAAAGAAGTTTAGGACATTATTGTCTAGATGTGTTTCAAACTAGAATGAATTGGAAACTTGATTCAGTGTAATGTAAGGAGAGGACACTCAGCAGCTGTTTACACATCTGGACTCTGGAGCACTAGTGTGGGACACAAGAACAAACTTTTTAGGGTGTCTACATGTGTGAAACATGTCCAAAAAAGGTAAGTATTCCAGCTTTGGTAAGGGAAAAAATAATGTCTTCAGCTTGGAACACTGCCAAAACAAACAATTGTACCCCACTTCAATGTACCCCAAAGCAATGTTTCATATTCATATTTCTGGACTCAGATATCTGTGTGCTAAGTATACCTTTTGTTTCATTCAATGAGACTGAACAAAGACTGAAGAACATGATTGGTGTACTAGAGAGAATTTAAATCCTAAAAAGATTCGTGGAATTTTTTTTTTTTTACAATAATTTTATCTAAAGTTTTAATACAGTTTAAAAGCCAAATTTGGAAGATGCACACAGTGTGTCAACATGTGCTATCTGCCATCAGGGGATTTCAATATACGCGTTTTGTGGGTGCAACCCCTTCCTCCCAAATCTAGTAGGTGTGAGGAAGTGGTTGCACACCCAAAACACGTCCATTGATCCCCCATGATGAGAGATAGCACATGTTGACATTAGGCATGGGATAAGGAGGGAAATACCCATTTTGACTCCCAAATTGTGTGCACATGTTGACATTAGGTATGGGATCAGAAAGGATGTCATGGTTATGCAGTAATGTGTGTCTGTCAGCTCACCTTTTCTTCTGTGTTCACCTTTAGAGGCCAGCCACCCTCACCTGACTGTTTAAATAATCTTCCCTCAGCATAGCTCCACCCTGGTCTCTAATTAGGGAAACTATATTTACCTGGGCATTGCAAGCAAACCTTGCGGATCAACCATTGTGTGTTAGCTTTCATGTGTACTTGCTGTGTTTCCTACGTCTGATTCCAGTTACCGACCTTGGTCTGTTCTTGACTATCCCTGTCTGCTTGTGATCCTGACCTTTGGCGTGTTATGTTTATCCTTGTCTGCTAGTCGCCCGACATATGGCTTATCCCTTACTTTCCTTGTTGTTCCAGCCTGCTGCCTCCTACCTCTTCTCCTGTAGTCTACCGTGAGCTGTGAGACCCTGGGGGCAGCGACCTGGAGCCAGACTGCAGTGCAGTCCATCCTCACCACTAGAGGCTCTGGTGAACACCTGCTGGCTCTTAGACTCCGCGCCCTGGGGAATCTATGCTCTAGCTCCCAGTGGGATCCGTGTCAGTGTTCCAGTAGACCTGCTTCCTGAACCTCCCAGGGTTCAATTCGCAGCAGTCAGTCCTAGGATCCACTACCTTAGCGGTGCACTCCTGACTTCCACGGAGTGCATCTGTCACCTGGACTCAGGTGACCTGACAGTTTGATCAGCCATGGATCTGGCTAACGTGCAGCTTCCTGCAGATGATTCATTACAGGGCATAGTCCGCAGACTTGAGACCCAGGAATCGCATCAGACCCAGGTGATGCGATTCCTTCAGGATTTGGCCTCTCGTTTTGAACAGGTTCAGGCCTTGTTAGGACAACTGGTTCAACAACCTCAACCGCTATCTGCTGCTGCACCTATCGCAACAGTCGCAGCCACACATTCATTACAACTGCCAGCTCCGGACCATTTCTCTGGGGACTCCAAGGCCTGCAGGGGGTTCCTTAGCCAGTGCACAATTCATTTTGACCTTAACCCCCAAAACTTCCTGTCCAATTGGGCATAGGTAGCCTATATTATATCCCTCCTGTCCGGCGAGGCGCTAGCCTGGGCTACCCCTCTGTGGGAACTGAATGATCCAGTGGTTTCTAGCCTGTCTGATTACTTGAAACTTTTTTGGAATATCTTTGAGGAACCGGGTCGTGTCTCTTCAGCGGCCAGCGCCCTTTTATGTCTCCGTCAAGAGTCTGCTTCTGTGGGACACTCTTCATTTTTGTACTTTGACTGCTGAGCTGAGCTGGAATAATGAGGCCCTAGTTGCAACCTTTTTACATGGCCTCTCTGATAGAGTGAAGGATGAATTAGCAGGAAGATCCGTCCCTGCTGATCTGGACGGTGTCATCACCTTGTGTAACCAGATCGATATTCGCTTTCAGGAGAGGGCCCTGGAAAAAAGACGCCAGCACTCCCCGTTCTTTAGGCAGCCTGAGCTCTATGTCCCTTCTCTTCGTTCCAAGGAGCACCTCCTGCCTGCTGAGGAACCTATGCAGCTGGGCCGGACCAAGTTATCGCCCGAAGAACGCGCTAGACGCAGAACTCTGGGCCTGTGCCTCTACTGTGGCATCAAAGGTCATTTTTGTGATACTTGTTCTTTTCCTCCGGAAAAACAGTCAGGGCTAATACATCTGGAAGGAGGAGTATTGGACCCTGAAATATCACCTTCTCGTCTTCTCCTTTCTGTGTTCCTTCATGTCGGCGCTTTCCCTCGTTCGGTCTCGGCATACCTGGATTCTGGAGCCGCTGGCAATTTCATGGACTGGGGAACTGCATCTTCCATGAGACTTACCCTTTTTGCCTCTCACAACGCCATTGGTGGTCTTGGCGATTGATGGCACTGTTCTTCCAGGGGGCCCTATCCGCTTCCAGACCCTCCCTGTTAAGATGTCGGTAGGGAACCTCCACCAGGAGTGGATATCCTTCCTTGTCTTACCTAAGGCTTCATCTCCTATTAGGAATTAGGTTTTCCTTGGTTACGGCTCCATTCCCCACAAGTTGACTGGACTGCTGGACAGGGACACTCCACCAGGAGTGGATATCCTTCCTTGTCTTACCTAAGGCTTAATCTCCTATCACATTAGGTTTTCCTTGGTTATGGCTCCATTCTCCACAAGTTGACTGGACTGCTGGACAGATCTTGACTTGGGGTTCCTCCTGTTGCTCCTGTTCCTCCTCCTGCCTACTCAAGGTTACTCCAAAAGAGAAACTTCCTGTTGCCACCATCCCAGTATCTTCTGCTCTTCCTGCTGCATATAGCGATTTCTGGAATGTCTCCTGCAATAGTCGGGCTAAGGCACTCTCTGGGTCGTGTGGCACTCTGGTTGATAAGCCCACCTGTGAACCTGAGCCGATCATTCGCTCCAGTTTGCATGACCATTTCCCTTTGTCTGTCCCTGGACCCCTTTGGACACACACCCAGGCTGACTCCTCCACCAGTTCCACAGACGCTACGCCCTGCGATGCAATTCTGGTGGTCGCTGCACCTGACAATGCTGTTCGGTCGGCCTCTGCACCAGTCCAGCCTATGCCCAGTAAGCTTCCTGCTTCTTGTTCAGGTCCTTCTGTAACCTGGCCTCACCCTACTGCTACTACGTCCATTCAAACCTGTTTAAGAGGCTCAATCCATCCTTTGGATAGACTGCCTCATTCGGCCAGGTGGGGTTTTCAATCTTTTTTTCAGGGCTATCTGCATTCTGTTCGTGTTTCAGCTATCCAGCTTAACTCTTGTGACACGTCACCTTCCAACCAACCTGACCTCAGGGATCCACTGACCTCTGCCCAGTCTGATGGTCCTGTGTTGGATGTCCAGCTCATCCTTAAGGGTCTGGGGGACCCTGCTCAGACTCCTGATGGTCTTCTCGTGCCCTTACCCATTCCTAAAAAGTCTTTAGTCCTCAATAAGTCCTCTTGTCCTCTCCCTACCTCGGTTCCGGTCTCTAATGATAATCTAAAGTATGAGGTTAGTCAAGTTTTGGATTCCTGGCTCCGTAAAGGCATTCTTCAGTACCTCGTACATTGGAAAGGGTTTGGTCCTGAGGAGAGGTCTTGGATCATTGCATCTGAGGTCTTTGCTCCTTGTCTGTTGAGGAGATTCCATCTGGAGTTTCCCTTTAAGCCTGGGCACATGCGTGGGAGGGGGAGGCCTCGTAAGAGGGGGGGTACTGTCATGGTTATGCAGTAATGTATGTCTGTCAGCTCACCTTTCCTTCTGTGTTCACCTTTAGAGGCAAGTCACCCTCACCTGACTGTTTAAATAATCTTCCCTCAGCATAGCTCCACCCTGGTCTCTAATTAGGAACACTATATTAACCTGGGCATTGCAAGCCAACCTTGCTGATCAAGCATTGTGTGTTAGCTTTTGTGTGTACTTGCTGTGTTTCCTACCCGTAAAATTTTAAACATATTTTTCTCGCACTTCACGGGCGCTTTGGGGGGGCAAGCCAGGACGGCCAGCTTCCAGGGCCATCATTAAAGTTTCTGAAAGTCCTGCCTCAGGCCCAACGGAGGCAACATAACTTCCATTATGTCTTTTTAAAAAATTGTGCAGGATGCAGCAACATAAAATTATATGGTTTAGTTTGCATTCCGCCATATTTATGGCTGTTTGAAATAGGCAGAACAGGCTGGCCAGGATCCCAAATTCATTCTCCACGACTCCTCAGGCTCTGGCCAGCCAGTAATTAAAAACCCTCTTCTCCGGGGTGAGGGTCCTCTGGGGGAATGGCCTCATCACGTGGTCACCCAGACCGAATGCCTCATCTGCGACTAAGACAAATGGCAGTCCTTCCACGTTCTCCTCTGGAGGTGGCAATCCAAAGCCATCACTCTCGAGACGTCAGTAGAACTCGGTCAGGGCAAAGGCTCCACCATCCGACATCTGGCCATTCCTCCCCACGTCCACATATAAAAAAAATCATATGTGGCTGACATTGACACCATCAACACACTACTAATAAACCCCTTGTAATTATAATAGCATGACCCCGAATGGGGTGGTGGGACGATGTGGATGTGCTTCCAATCGATTGCCCCTCCACAGTTAGGAAAGTCCCAAAGCTGGGCAAACTGGGATGCCACAGTCTGCCATTTCTGTGGTGTTGAAGAAAACTGTGGAGTCAAACAAGAACAAAAAATTAGTTATTTTGCACATAAACATTGCAAGCAGATTAGACACAAACATTCTTGACCAACATCAGTATAACATTTATTTTAAGGAGTATTTAAAGGCTAAAATATAATCCCCACTTATCAGATTCCTCGCCCCCTCTGATGGCCCATTGTAAACATTTTAGGGGAGGGGGGTATGTTTTGGACAGGTAACCCTCTCCACTTCATTGAGAGCTGAATGCATAAATAATTTGTTTTACTTTGGCCAGACCCTCCTTACTTACACTATTGGCAGCCCACTGGACAGATAAGATGTGTCAAAATACAAAAATAAAAATACACACTGTATAAATTGAAGCACATTTTTACATTCTGCAATTACCTATCAAGATATTAATAGGAGAACAAAACTTTAAACAGTACCATTTGAAAGTATTCTGGCAGGCCCATTCACTACATGCTTTGGGGAATCCATCCATAAATATGACCACAAAAAAGGTAGGTATAGTGTGTATGGGTTTGGCAAAGTCAGCAGATAGAGGATTGCTATTGGTTGATTTAGCGGTTGGGGGGGAGGGAGGGTTCCAAATGATTTTGGGCCACACAAAAAAAAGCCTCTGGCACTCTGCCTGAATTTAAGGACACAAATAACATTTGTACACATTTTTGGGGGTGTTTAGGGTAAAGCACTCTTATGGAGCTGACAAAATACATTGTTAAGTGACTAGACTAGGTGGATATGGGCCCAGGATAGCATTCTGGGGAGGTTAGTGAAGGAAAATATGCATGTAGGCCAAAAAAAGAAATTTTTAGGCTTCCAGCATGCATGAGAACAAAGGGGACATTCACAGCATATTACAATTATGGTGATTAGGAAATGATGACAGAAATACAATACATTAGTAAGCATTAAATACATAGAATGTGATGTTAAAGGAGAAAACTTACCCTAATATAGAAAATAAAGATTTATTGCCTGGATCAACCTCCAATAATTAAATTACCGTATTTATCGGCGTATAACACGCACTTTTTTCCCCTTAAAATCAGGGGAAAGTCGCAGGTGCGTGTTATACGCCGATCCCCTGCGATCCCGACCTGTCAAAATAACAAAATCGCCGACCGCGATTTGAAAATGGCGCCGCCGGCGCCGAAATACACAGAGCCGGTCCTCGGCTCTTTCCGGCGGCTCTCGTTTACTTTCGGTTTCACTCGTAGCCCCGAGCGGAGCTATCCGAGTAGGTTCGGATAGCTCCGCTCGGGGCTACGAGTGAAACCGAAAGTAAACGAGAGCCGCCGGAAAGAGCCGAGGACCGGCTCTGTGTATTTCGGCGCCGGCGGCGCTATTTTCAAATCGCGGTCCGCGATTTTGAAGCCCAGCAAGCAGGGACAGGGGATCGAAGGCTGCACTGGGGCAAGGCTGCACTGGGGAAGGCTGCACTGGGGCAAGGCTGCACTGGGGAAGGCTGCACTGAGAAGGCTGCACTGAGAAGGCTGCACTGGGGAAGGCTGCACTGGGGAAGGCTGCACTGGGGAAGGCTGCACTGGGGAAGGCTGCACTGGGGAAGGCTGCACTGAGAAGGCTGCACTGAGAAGGCTGCACTGAGAAGGCTGCACTGACATGGCTGCACTGACAAGGCTGCACTGGGGAAGGCTGCACTGACATGGCTGCACTGACAAGGCTGCACTGACATGGCTGCACTGGGGCAAGGCTGCACTGAGAAGGCTGCAATGATGGGCATTTAAATGTAAGTTTTTTTCCCTTCAACTTCCCTCCTAAAAGTTTTTTTTTCCTTAAAATTCCCTCCTAAATTGGGGTGCGTGTTATACGCCGGTGCGTGTTATACGCCGATAAATACGGTAATAAAGTAAAATGTATATAAACCTTCATCCACACAGTAACGTGTGATGCACTTTGGGTTGCCCTGAAGGCATACAGGAAAAACTTAGAGAATAAAGTTCTCTTAAGAGGGCAGAAAAAACCGAACACTATGGAAAAAACAAATACATATTTTTAATACAAAAAGTCAACACTACACTAATTAATCAATTAAAGAAAAAAGGGGGGAGGCAAAGATAAGTGACTATCAAGGACCCATTAAAATGAAGACAACGTTGTCTATAAATACTAAAAACAAAGGGAGCCACGGCTATACATCACACATGCATAACACAATCACCACTCACAGCCACTGATGACGTAGGGGTTCTAGGATATTGGAATTACAAAGCAACTGGTAATGAAAGAAGTCCGGGGGCGTGGCCAAGATGGCGCTGTGAGCAGACGCATCTTTGAGAGCTCCGCTGAGATCCGGGACTGTTTTCCTCTCATAGGTGGCAAAAAGAGACGGAACGCCGGCAGAAACCCTCTACATGTACCGCCGCTCGGCCCGGACAGCAAAAGGAAGGGGTAAGAAATTGAAATTCCCCCTGTGACGGAAGAAACAGCGGCGGCCTGTGCAGAGCGCGTGGGGACTGAGAGGCGCGCAGTCACTAATATGGCAACTCAAACAGTGCAGCCCGAGCAATCCTCCTCCACACAGCCAGGCTTGGCTGATGTGCTGGCTGCCATAGGCAATTGTCAGACTTCTCTCACCACCCTAACCACAGAGGTGGACGCGGTGCAAATAGATGTGGGGCTAATAAGGCTTGATATGGACAAAATTCGTACCAGACTGTCTGATGCTGAGCAGCGTCTGGGGCACGTGGAAGACACTGTGGAGAATCATGGGGCTGATCTCCACGCCCTCCATACTAAAATCAGAGCCCTGGAATATAAATCCGAAGATGCGGAAAACCGCAATAGGAGGAACAATCTCCGTAGTGTAGGACTGGCGGAGGGGGCTGAGGGTCAGCGTCCGACTGATTTTATTGAGGAGTTGCTCCGGACCCTTCTCCCTGCGGCCCAGTTCTCGCCATTTTATGCCGTTGAACGGGCGCATCGGATCCTTCCTAAGCCGGGTCCCCCTGGAGCACCACCATGCACTTTTATCTTAAAGTTTCTTAACTTCCGGGACAGGGATGAAGTGCTCAGGGCTGCCAGAGTAAAGGGAGAACTGAAACACCAAAACAGCAAGCTGCTTATCTTCCCTGACTATTCTGTAGAAACTCAGAAGCTTAGACGCTCTTTTGACCAGGTGAAGGCAGCCATGCGTCTCAAGGGCATTCGGTACAGCATACTTTTTCCTGCACGTCTCCAGGTTCAGGATGGGGAGACTACTAGGTTCTTTACATAACCCCAGGGATGCTACTGCATGGCTGGAGTCAATACCTTCTAATCGTTAAATACTGCTGGATGGGTCTGTTACATTAATGTCCTGTGTTTGTAGGATGAACACCTCCCATTAATAAGTGGGTTACTGTTGCACCTGTTGTGCCTTTTGCAATGACTGCCTGCAATAACTTTAAATACTGTGCCCCTGGCTGTGCCAGGTGAATTATGCCTCTAAGCCTGCCACTTCATGCGTTTCTTTGTGGTATACTTTGCCATCCTTAGATCAGTGTACTTGTGGGATTGGGACGGAGAGAGAGAGGAGGAACAGTGCTAGCTTGACACAGTAATGGAAATGCATGCTCTCCTTCTAAAGTTTGAACCCTCCCTGGACTACCTGACTCCTTAGTCTGGGCACTGGCGAACTCTAGTGCTCATGTCATGTACTGCAAGCTCAATCCCCCTACTTCCCCTATCTGCAAGTTATGCAGTATTGCTTATATGCCTGCTTTTTTCCAGACACATTGATTGTGAGCCTTGATCATCCTGAAGATACCTTGAAAAGTCAAGTGCCTCTAATAAATCGGAGGGAACGCACAATGCACACTGATAAGACATGGAACAGTCTGATAACTATTTCTTGTTGGAACTTCATCTCCTACTTCCTATTGGCGGTGGAGCCTCTCATCACCTTACGTGGACGTTTTCTCCACTAAGTGTTTGCACCCACTGGTCCACGCTCCCAGACCATGGGGTTTTTGATGTTTGGGGAACAAAGCATTCCTGTGTTGGGGTGGGGGATGCGGGGTGGGGGGGGTTATTTGAAGGGTTGTTTTTGTTAACCGTTTTTTTTCTTTTCAGGTGCTTAAAATTGCCTATATTGCTAGCAGGATCTAATGACATAATGATATGCATAATGTGTGTGTTGCTGGACACGGGTGCCGCCCTCTTGGGTCGGCTCATAAATGTATTTCCTCCTTACTCTACATTCAATGGCTGAGTGTCGGGTGATTTCATGGAACGTGCGGGGTCTCAATACTGCTGTAAAGCGTTCCCTAGTGTTCCATTTCCTGCATAAACACAGCCCGCAGATCTGCATACTCCAGGAGACGCATATGCAGCACAGCAGGACGGTTTGCCTTAGGAAAGCTTGGGTTGGCCTAAACTATCATTCTACTTTTTTCACGTATGCCCGTGGGGTCAGCATCCTGGTTCACAAGGCACTACCGTTTAGGCTTTTAGAGGTTAGAACTGACAAGAAGGGGAGATTTGTTATTGTACATGCCAATATATACGATAAAAATGTGGTGTTGGTTGGTATCTATGTTCCCCCGCCAGCTACTGGCAGAATCCTTCATGAGATTATGCAAACTGTGGTGCAATTTGACACCGCTTTGGTTTATCTCATGGGGGATTTTAACATGGTTCCCTCGGTGGAACTTGATTGGTTACATTGCTTCACTCGGGACACTCCGGATCTCAGGCAGTGGGCGGACACGTTCGCCCTCACTGATGTTTGGAGGCACATTTACCCGCTACACACAAAACTCTATCGAGAATTGACCTAGTCTATGCCTCTGGCCCGTATACAAGTATAGGCGCAGAGAACTGGAAATTACAATAAGAACAACAAAAAAAGGGGGGGGGGGGAAGAAAACTGAAGTCTTCCCTGTCTTACAATAAATTAAATAGATAGTATCCACATGTCTAGAGAGAAAATGTATCACATGTGGAGCATAATCTCACAGTCATATGCAGATAAAAAGATTCAAGGATCCAAGGGATGGTAAGTCCACAAACAGGGCTGCCTTCATCAAGAAACAAAACCACATTCCAAATCCTAAAGAGAAACAGAAGAGAGAGGCGCCTCTGGGTGTAGACTAAAAACAATTTTTATTCATAAAAAGGTAGTGATGGTCAAACTCACATGTTAGAAGTCATCAGAAAGGCATGAAAATGTGAGCAGGTACTGGAGAAAACATCATCCATCAGGAAGTCAGATCAGTCAAAAACAGCTCCTGGCTGGAGGCTCTGCCTGTGTGTGAGGAGAGGTACCGCTGAGATGTATGGCCGGCCGCAGCGGTGACAAATCACAATACGAGGCAGAGAGCATGGAGGAAGAAAAACATCCGGCGAGGAGTGATGACGTCACAGATAGAGCGACGCGTTGCAGGGCGTACGGGCTGCGGTGACAAGACAGCCGCGCCCCTTCATCAGGCCTGATGAAGAGCCTGATGAAGGGGCGCGGCTGTCTTGTCACCGCAGCCCGTACGCTCTGCAAGGCGTCGCTATATCTGTGACGTCATCACTCCTCGCCGGATGTTTTTCTTCCTCCATGCTCTCTGCCTCGTATTGTGATTTGTCACCGCTGCGGCCGGCCATACATCTCAGCGGTACCTCTCCTCACACACAGGCAGAGCCTCCAGCCAGGAGCTGTTTTTGACTGATCTGACTTTCTGATGGATGATGTTTTCTCCAGTACCTGCTCACATTTTCATGCCTTTCTGATGACTTCTAACATGTGAGTTTGACCATCACTACCTTTTTATGAATAAAAATTGTTTTTAGTCTACACCCAGAGGCGCCTCTCTCTTCTGTTTATGCCTCTGGCCCTGCCCTACAATTTGTTTAGGACATATCTGTGCTTCCCAGGGGAATTTCTGATCACGCACCATTGTGTTTGACATTGGCGTTGACGGTTCCGCCGGGAACCCGCCTATGGCGACTTTCAAGATTCTGGGCCAATGATGAGAGGCTGCAGGAACCTCTTACGGCCTCCATCTGTAACTTTTGGACAGACAACGCAGAATCAGCTGCCACACCTGTTCTATGGGATTCCTTTAAAGCCTGGGTGCGAGGGGAATATGGGGTTAATATTACTAGACTGAAACGGGAATCCACTTGCTCCCTGGAAAATCTTGAGGAGCAGGTGGCTAGGTTGGAGTCTGACTATGTCTCTCCTCCTGGAGATGACCGGTATAGGGAGTGGAAACGGGCTCTACGAGCTCTATCCACTGTAAGGATGGCCCAAACGGACAAAGCTCTTCTCTACTCAGCTCAGAGGGTGTTTGAACATGGGGGGAAGAATGGGAAGCTTCTGGCATGTCTGGCTAAGGGAAACATACCCTCAACTCCTATAGGTTCCATTAAAGATGGTTTTGACCAAGTTCTCACAACTCCCAGTAGAATTAATGATCGGTTTTGTGATTACTTTCAGGATGTATACTCCTCTAGAGCAGCTGCTTCTGACTACTCCATATCCTTGTTCTTTGATTCCCTATCCATTCCTGTTCTATCTGAAGAGGCAAGGGAGGGCCTGGAGGCAGATATTATGCTTGAGGAGATTCAGGTAGCCATGGGGCATCTCCGGGGAGGGAAGGCCCCTGGGGCAGATGGGCTACCGTCTGAATTTTATTATAATTTTTCGGAACTTCTAGCGCCTAATTTAACCTCGTTACTTTCTAAATTCGCAACGTTAGAGGCTTTGCCTGATACAATGAATGAGGCGATCATTGTGCTGGTTCCTAAACCCAGTAAGGATCCACTTGACTGTGCATCCTACAGGCCCATTTCATTAATCAATGTGGATGCCAAGATCTTTGTTAAGGTCTTGGCTATCTGATTATCTCATGTTATTGAGGATCTGATTGGTATCGATCAGATGGGTTTTATGCCGGGCAAGGGAACTGACATAAATATTAGACGCCTGTTCCTTAATCTAACTGTCTCGCACGATAACCCGGAGTCCAGAGTTATTGCCTCTCTTGATGCCGAAAAGGCATTCGATTCGGTTGAATGGAACTATTTATGGGAGGCTTTGCACAGATTCGGATTTGGTCCCAAATTTGTTCATGGTATACAATTGTTATACCGTACCCCCAGAGCTCACGTACCTACTAACAACTGGGTCTCGGACTCCTTCAATTTGTATCGTGGTACGAGGCAGGGATGTCCGCTCTCCCCATGCCTGTTTGCCCTGGCACTGGAGCCCCTGGCAATTGCTATCAGGAGTGCTCCGGATGTCAGGGGCTTGCGGTGGGTATGATGGAAGAGCGCCTCTCCCTCTATGCCGACGACGCGCTCCTATACTTAAACGATGCCGGGCCCTCTCTGCAAGCTGCCCTGCACATATTTGATCATTTTGGTGGATTATCGGGAATTAAAATAAATTGTACCAAATCTGTTTTATTCCCTCTGGATGAAGGCGCTACCTCTGGACCCCTATCCTCCCCGCTGCAATGGGTGAAGGAGTTTAAATATCTTGGGATTGTTATCACAAGAAACCCCTCTGAATTTATTGCTAATTTAACCCCTGTCTTGCATACCCTACGCACAAAATGTTCTGCCTGGGGAAACTTACCACTGAATCTTCTCAGGCGCATCAATCTCCTTAAAATGATGATTTTTCAAACTTTCAAAAAGCCTCCACCGTCCGGTCACAGGTGCCGCTGACCCACACACGCCCTTTGCCATATGCGAGGCATCCCATATGTGAAATTCACCGTAAGTTGCGCAGTTGCTGCTCGACTCCCCCCTTTCGGGGTGGTGGCTGGCCGGGGGACTCCAAGCTGGGACCGGACGGTGGAGGCTTTTTGAAAGTCTTGGGCTCAGAAGACTTGGCTACACGCATACTTTTGGTAACTATGCCCAAGACTTATACAATTACTACATATAACTGTGCATTATTGTACTGATATTATTTTTATGCATACAATTTTCCAACAGCGCATGCATTTCCTCTGAAGATGACCCGATGGGGTCGAAACGCGTCAGGCTATCCAAGCGCTTGTTCATTGCATTATCTTTGTGTAGCCCTGTACATGCTCCTGTGCTTCTTACAACCTTTGTACACAGTTCATGTTTTTTACTCTACTGTCTTATGTTTTAAATAAAACTAATAATATTGCATACCTTTATATTAGTTTTTTTGCTGCCTTGAAAACCCCTTCGTTTTTGGGGGAAAATTCCCTTTTTTGAAATTTATTCATAGGGTTTATTACACCCCGCAGAGACTCCATCGCATCTTCCCTGGGAGAGATCCCTTATGCCCTAAGTGCAAGGTGCAACTTGGAACCTTTTTCCATATGTTCTGGGAGTGCCCCACTATAGCGATATTTTGGTCTGCGATTTTTGGAGAAATTAATACCAGATTGCAAATATCTATCCCGGTTTTGCTTGAACTAGCTCTGTTGGGGGTGTTTGATGATGAACAAAGGCCCTATCATCTCAAACTCTTAATTTCTTACCTTCTTTTTTATGCAAAAAAGGAGATCCTTATGAAGTGGATTGACTCTTCCCTTCCATCTGTTACGGCCTGGGAAGCACAGATTGAGGCAGTTATTCCTATGTATAAAATGACGTATATAAACCGTGGTTGTCCATGGAAATTTGAAAAAGTTTGGGCTCCGTGGATGGCCTCCTAGGGGCATACAGTATATCATGTTTCCTAGCTTTTTGGGTGGGAGGGTTTTTTCTAGAGGACGGGAAGATGGAGGTATTTGGTAATTGGTATTGGAATCCTGCTTATGATGCCCTCCAGTTGTACACATTGAATTGAACTTACTTGTGCTAAAGCATGTATATCTAATAAGTAGTGCTATGTATTGTGTCAATTGGTATTCTGTAACTTTACCTTCTCTGACAATAAAGCACCTTTGTTTTGTTAAAAAAAAAAATGAAAGAAGTCCCGTTAATCATAGGTCATTGGTGTAGTATATTGGGTATATGGATGAATGGGTGGAGCTTACTAGTGGAAGTTCATAGAGTGTATTAGTTCAGTACTAGGGATGAGCCGAACACCCCCCTGTTCTGTTCGCACCAGAACTTGCGAACAGGCAAAAAATTTGCTCGAACACGCGAACACCGTTAAAGTCTATGGGACACGAACATGAATAATCAAAAGTGCTCATTTTAAAGGCTTATATGCAAGTTATTGTCATAAAAAGTGT